>OY754940.1:4782015-5529235 GCA_963576515.1 Cryptocephalus primarius | reverse complement strand
ATCGGTACGATTAGGTCTTGACGAAAATTTTCTATTCAAAATTCTGATATGTTTTGATATCACACCAATAGAAAACTGTTTTAAGTCATAGATTGACATTTCAAATATAATGATTCTCTAAACGTACCCAATTGACTTTAGCTAGATTTACCTGAAATGCCCTTTAGTTAATGTGGTGAATATTCCATAAATTCTCTAGTACAAGAAATTGCTCCAACTGACTGCTTCAAATAGTCCCTTAGGCAATGTGATATTTTGGGTAACATAAATTGCATAAATGCCCTAAGACGCAGAAATCTGAGAAATATGGTAATGTTTCGGACAATTTAAATTTCATAAATTGCCTGAATAGCAAAATATCGTGGAATTATTCCGCTATAGCCAATGTAGTGACACTTTGGACAAACCAAATTTCATCAATTCGTTTCATTCTAATAGACTGCCTGTAATAGTCCCTCCAAGGAGTGTAGTGATGTCTTGGACAATTAAAATTTCTTGAATACCCTGAAAACGAAAAACAAATCTAATCATCATTTACTGAAAAATGCTGATGTAAAAATATTTGTAGAATTCACAAAACTTACAACAAAACAACTATATATAATCAGCCAGTGTAAAATTTGCTCTGGGCAGTATAGTAAATAAGCGTCAGAATGGGTGTAAAAGGCTTGTACCGCTTTACCACTTGTACCTTCTAATGAGAAAAATCACGGAAATACTATTTAATACAAGTCCTTCCATCTTCGTTGAATGCTTTGAATTTACTTGATAAGAGCGAGCATGCCTTGCATAAATTGCATAAAGTTTAATTTTTACTATTATTTATTTAATATATAATCGAGTTAAGCGCATAGATATTGGAACTGTAAAGCTGACATATTTTATAAATTATATTCGTTAACTTTCATATTGCAAAATAGAATTAATATACAACATATAACTCGATTTGTAAAAGCATGTTTTGGTCCCGACAAAGGTTATTTCTACTAAAAAATTTCATCAAAATTTGTAACCAAACTATTTGAGAAAATTTGTGGATACTAAAAGCATTATACTTAATTTAAAGTGTCCACAGTTAAAAATCTGAACACAATATGTAACCACTCAAAACAAATTAATTCGTTAAAAAACCTAATTGGCCTATTAATAAGTATTCCTGTTGCTGTCAGTTTGGATTTGCTAAACGTCGGTAAAAAATTACGAAGGAACAGAGGATTGATCGCGTGCATGGAGTGAAATTCTTGTCAACATTGGACCCGACGAAAAAATTCCATTTATCACACAGGACGTGGTCTCGGATAAACAAGAAGCGTTTTAGTTAAATTTCTGGTTTAACATGCCGGCCGTGTCAATTTCGGCTACTCATTTTTAGAGAGCATTGAAGATATTATTAGAGAGAAAGTTCGAGTGGAGGATATTTTGCCGAAACGCGCCATAAAAACGGAAACAAGAATTTCAGGGTGAAAAATGTCGAATAAAAGAAAACGAGAGTCGATGGCTTTCTTTTGGCTATGAAGTACATAGTGTAATTCGATTTGTTCTACTTATTTTTTTAACGGACACTACAAATTATAAAAATAACACCATAATCAAACCTTGCTGGTATGTCGTAATTGCGTGTCGCTTAACTGGTTAATCGCCAAAAATGTTCTAAAAATGAACACTTTCATGCCGTTAATAGTAATAGGCCAAAAATATATGTGCAAAATAACAATGGATGTTAAAAGCTTTCCTAATATTCCTATTGTAAAAGAATTTCCACTCTGTAACAAGTTTAATTGGACGCTACATTGAAACAATGCTTTAAACAATAAACAAATATTGATTTGTTTAAATAAACATAAACGATTGCTTTATCCAATAAAGTGAATACAGCCTAATATGATTAGCAAACAAAACTCAATTATATGATAGGGATTGCAGATTTGATTGCATTCAGAATGATAATTTATTTACTACATTTTTATCTAACTTACAACTAAGTGTTTTACAGCACTATGTTAACATTAAACACATCTTATTCACAATCCGTGATTTATTTTGCATTTAGCATCTTTCCATTTTGAATTTTGTACATCAGCAAAATCTTTAGCATAACTTATTGCAGCTTTGGTCATTATTACCTCAAATGTTGAGATGGTCAATTAGTGTCCTGTCTTTTACAAGCGCTTTGGGATCGTTCAGATTTTACCAACACCTGTAGGACATTTTGAATGTTTCATTAGCGCTAACCTAAGTTATCATAACTTATCACGGCCATTATTATTACTATCACAAATTTTCAATGATAAGATTGTTTCCAGGATGTCTGTACAATACTGTACAATACTGTACAAAGTCTAAATAAAAGATTTGGTTTCCTTCTTCCAGAGACCCAGGAAATTTGAGGTAAGAGAACCTTATGATCAATGTTGACATTTCTACCACAATCTTTAAGTAAGTCGGTTAGTTTCAGAAATATTCTAAGTCCTTCAAGATGTTATATACCTTTTCCTGAAAATTCAGAAAGTTTGGGATATTTCAAATTTGTTATTGTTATTGCTACTGCTATCTCATACTTCTAAATAGGAAATTAGTTCTCAAATTATTTTACAAGTGTTTCAAGATTTTTCACAAATACTTTAGACATTCTAGAACACAAGGATTTTCTCATACGTTCTTTACCGCTACGGTTAGCACTATTTCAATTTTTTGAGTAGAACATTCCTTTTCCCGCGCAGTGAAGACCAAAATCACGAGAACTGCGCGACGGCCGAAACGTCACAGATCAAGCGTTACCTGATAGACAATATATTGCAGTGAATACAGTGCGAGTCTCTAATTTTGAATAAATTTAGTAAATCAAAGGGTTTTTTTATTGGAAATATGCTCGGACAGGTCGATTAGTATTTTAAATTGCTCTTTTTTTGATGTAAGACAATTTTACACAGCAAGTACCAAATTTGAGATATGACGTCATCTACTATTTTTTCTTTAGAGCTGGTTTAGAAAAATCCAGGTATATATCATTAGCATTTTATAAAGTAAGTTAGATCTGAAGTTTAGTCAGAATATGTGAAGCCGTTCTGGAAGAAAATTGGAAAAACTGAAAATTTACAAGGACAAAGGACCTTTCACAGAAGATCAATCAAAATAACGACTATGGTAGTCAATATGGATTAAATAGCAGATCAAATATACAAAGTATAAAAAGGTTGGATCAGTTTTCAAGATAACACAAAAATGACAAGAGTAAAGTGTACGCTTAAGAGATTTTAATAGAAGTTGCATTGATTCCAGTGTTCAGGGAACCAAGCCAAAATGCCAATTTTCAGCTTCTTACTATTTACAGTTCCTGAAAAAAATTCGACCACATACAGACATAGTTAAAATACACACGCAGAGATTTTTCCGAAAACACGTTTCAAGAGACTCAAGGGAGCTCAAAACGTCCAGGAAAGTCAATATCTCAAATTCCGAAAATCGACCCGAAAACAATTTCTCATTGCATGAGAAAGTAAAAATTGTCCATTTAGTTCTATTACGTCATCTTTCTTTCTTATTACTGGCGTTATGAACGTTATAATTTGAGCCGTTATACCAGAACGGATACATCCTTGGCACCTTTTTGCCCCGCACTGGAAAATCCCAAAATAGCTCTCAATGAAAACGAAAAATTCATCTCTTTTCTCCCTGTGGCCCTTTTCCCTTCGCGAGGAGAAACGAATGGCTAAAGAAAACCCGTCCTCTTTTGTCAGGTCTCGCAAATAATGTCAGCCGTTTGTTCCTTCGGCAAACAACCTCTTTTCTCTGCGTCCATGTCATCTGCTGAATGGCCGTGCATTTTGTGAAAGGTCATCTTGCGTAACGGGAGATCTCAGCCAGGGCAAAAAAGGAGAGAAGTTGACCCGTTTTCCTAAAGATAAGAGAGAGAGGAAACAGGTTCTTCGTAAGTGCATCTCGTGGTGCAATTTGCTCGGAAAAAGTTGAATCAGTAACTGTTTATGGTAATGAAGGTGTATGCGTTTTGTTATTGAAGATATAATTGTGTGGCAATTTTTTTCCTGCGATCCTCCCGGGCATTCACGGTGGATCTGGAAAATATGTGATTACATCTTCCCTCCCGTGCGTTACACAGCCAAAGACGGAGACTACAAATTGCCCAGTTAATTCGTACTTAGAACAAATTACTTAAGTTACAGTTACGGAAAACTTCGAATTGCACCTGGCGTTCAATTAACTTAGATGGATGGTGTTTTCCGTGCCGAGTTACAACGACGTTGTTATTTAGTGGACTGGTTAGCCAATAAAGCGCAAGTTATCTTTTGATTGCTTTTAGTTTACATTTAGTAGATAGACAAAAACGAAGGTTTAAATGGTTTTGTTCTTTGTGCGATTCGTGTTCCCTGTATTATCGATAATTAGCCTCCGAGCGTTAATATTTATTGGATTTGAAAGAAATGAAACTCCGACAATCTTTCTTCGGCATGACTCAGTCATTCTAGATTTTTAAACAAAAAGGAAGAAAGTTTTAGATTCTATTTGAAATCAGCTGGAAAAATGGAGATTTTTCATGGTTCTCGGAGAACTAATAAAAATTGAAACTTCGTCAAAACTTCTAAATTCGACTGTAAGCAAGTGTTGTAAAGTATTTAGATACTAAACGTGACATGTAGAAGATTTTATATTTGAATATGTGGCAATTGTCGTAGTTCAGGGTTGCAGAGAAATTTCCATAAAGATTTTTCTCAATATTCTAAGATTGTAAACATTTCCAATTAAATTTGAAAAAGTTAGACATCGCAAGAGCTCTCAAGATTCATTCTAGCCTTTTAGACTCATTCTAGCCTTTTAAGAATTCAAAGAACTTCTAGAGATTTTCTTTAGCATGATCAAAATCTTCTCTTGTTCCTAACGTTAGAATCTTTATTTTAGATTCTTTCATATGTCAACATCTAAATGAAATTGTTTTAAACCTCGGTAAATCACTTTTTTGGGATTTTCGTTGGCCGAAATTTTGTATGTTGAAGGGTCTAGATGAACTTGTGGAATTTTCCTTCCTGATTTTTCGTTTAGAATTAAAGCTGAACGTTTAAATTTCCATAAAAATTATGAACCCATTCTAACCTTTCAAAATTCTAGAGGAACCTTTGGGGACGGTTTGATTCAAACGTTCTACTGTTCACATTATAATGAGAAAGCATATAGAATTTACCTAAGCCCTTTAGGAAATTCTCAGGTCTTTCTGTGGTCCTCTGAGAGCGAAGTAATTTGAAACTTCAAAGAACCTCCTTAATTCTGGTTTGAAACAAGTTAACATTTTCTTAAGCTTAAGATACCTTTGAAGATTTAACGTTCTAGAAGAACAAAGAACACATCTTCTGAAAAACGTCATAATGTACACTCTGATTTTTAGATTTGTATTCATTTTTATTTCCTACTTTTTCCAATGTGAATATGCAAGCAAAATTTTTACATTTTTAATTTGGTATTAAGGACGCAACTTTCTTTGGAAAGTAGAAAAATTGTTTGGATATTTCTCTTTAATAACTTGACTTTATTGGTTAGTTACTAAGTACTAAAACCAAAATGGCAATAAAAGTTTATTCTTGCTGACGTCTTCTTGTCCTCCTTTCTTCCTTTTTTGTAATCGTCAACCTACCTCAATTCAAAAAAATTGATGATTTATAATGGACAACTAAAAAAGAATCAAACGTTCTTATTAATGTTTACATGTTGTCCTGCAGGCTTTAATTCCGTGTGTGATTTTTTTAAAACCGCCAATAGGATCTGGCGTAACACGCTTAACCTACTTTACATGTATAACAGGTGTTTTATCGAAGGTCCGAATGAGAAAATCTTATATATTGTAAATCAGTGCTGCTGGTGAATAATAAAAACGTTAGAATAATTAATTCACTTCATTATGACAAATTTAATTAAATTTTTATACGAAGGTTTAAAAAAACAAATTTACTAGGTTTATATCACGATTGGAATGATGAGAGGGGAAAAATGGAACGTACATATTTCACTTTCTTCATTCCAGATGCTATTTACATATTACCCAATGGAGGAAAGTTAATAATTAACTGAACTAATTTCTAAAACAAACAAAATCTTCACCTTTATATAACATTGCACACAATGGACAGAATTTGTATCTCTTCACACATTTACATAGGCAATTACGTGAAGAACAATGCATTCATGTACAATAAAGTGTAATATTCGTACCACGTATTTGACACAAGACTAATTAAAAATATTACTAAACACGTAATTGATATTACAAACAAAAAGCAAAAAATAATCTCTTTAAACCCATTTGTAACCCACAAGCCAATATAATAAATTACTATCGATTATTAATCGACAGGTGGCACGAGACACTCCTCACTATTTAGGCTGGAGGACGGAAACATCTCAATTTAACCGATCGATAGCTGTACCCGAAGATTTATAATAAATCCGATAAAAAATATTTTGTCATCACATGTAACGTGACGTACCAGGATTTTATTTACATAATTGAATATGAAGTTTTCTCTCTTACAGAAGCGGGCTCGCATATTACGTACTGCTGACAGCTTATTTTGGCAGCTCACGCATTTACTTAACGTTGAAATTTAATTAATGGAGAGAATAATTAGGAATCTTGAAGGATTAATTGATACTTTTTACCTGTATTAACGAGTTTATAAATTGCTATTAATTATGAGAAGGTAAGTAGTGAATATCCTTGAGACAATTTATTGCGATAATAACATTAAGCGGAACTGTTATCTGTGCGTGATTTACTCACACCGCACGATATTACACATTTAATCAGCGTTATCGTAATATATATTTGCAATAATTGATTAATTAGTCCAATGTGCACCAGATTTAAAATTACTTATGGCTCCTAAAAGAGACTTTTTAACAAAAATCGAACCAGTTGATTTTGATACAAAAAGTAAAATTACTTTTCCAATACAAGGAGGAAGTTTCAGTTGAGACGAATTTAAACGAGACCAGCTATATAACAAGGCCCTAGACCTTTATATATTAACTATATATTTAGAATATTGACATATTATTGACTATACCTTGTAACCCCCGTTATTTCCTTTCACTCTCCATTATTAATGTAAGAGCTCACTTGTGACATTTATTAGAACCTATACTTTATGAGGTAAAATGTGCGCTATATCCTAAATTATCCTAGTAAAAGACCTGGAATCCAGTCGATATATAGAATATTCCAAGATATAGAATCCTTTTGACCCTGGAATATAGCTTTAAGACAGTACTGTCTAACCCAGAATATCATTCAGATGTGATGATATATGCTAGTTATTAGCTTATCCTAACGTTAGGCTTTTGATATTCTATAATATCCTAGTAGAATATAGATAATAATTACTAGCTGAGTGCGTTAAGGGTCTACTTACTATGTGCGTGGAATATGCTAACTCTGGCGGCATAGTACTGCAACCTGGAAAAAGTTCAGATGTGATACGTATTGGAAACTAGGATAACTCACTGGAAACATGTAAAACATTCTAAAACATCCTAGCGGAGGTACACTTTACTCTAGACAATATTATATAATGTGCTAAGACTAATTTACTCGAGCCTGAAATACGGAATTATCTAATTATAATTGGACAGTACTATATAATTAGGAAGAGCTACAAAACATAGAACGCTTATTCTGTGGCTAGAATCTTATTACTGTAGAGTATCTTAGCAGAGTTATCTAGTTAGCGGCTGAAGTACATTTGGCATAGGGTAAAGTAAAGTTGGCATATCAAAAAATGAAAACTGTGCTATATTTTGGAACAGCCATCATCTTATCATATCGACCGGGACTCTAGATAATAAATAGAATATGCTAAGATACACCATTCCTTTAAACATGGAATACGCTATAATGTAATTTTGACAGGCAATATAATACAACCTAGAACATCCATCAGATATGAAACGTGCTAAATTATTCTAAGGTTGGACACTTGCTATTTTAGGATATTAAGAATCTAAAATCTGTATAATTACTGGAATGTACTGGGATATACATTTTATTCGGGCCTGTAGTATGCTAAAATCTAACCAAGACGAGATGATAACTTTACAACTTGCATTTATCAAACATGATCATCAGCTGGGTCAGACTGACCTAAGTATTAGCTTTTTTAATATTGGAATCTAGCTACTTTAAAATATCCCAGCAGAAGTATCTAAACACTAGTTACAATAGCTAAAGTGTGTTGGAATCTAGTATTCAGATGAGCCTGGAATGCCGATTCTAATGAAACAATAACCTAGGAAAAAGCTCAGATGTGTTATGTTAAATCAGGCATATGTTAAGATATTAACCTAGAATCAAGTTGTATCAACTAATGGATTGGTAACATTGGAGCATTAGTAAGAAAAGTAAGAAAGGAGAAAAGTAGATGAAGCAAGCTGAAGGTGGAGGAAATGAACAGTCCAAATTTGCAGTTCAATTTTCATTATCGCAATTAATGAGTTTGCCTTGCTTTTGTAAAATGGGCGTATGAAGAGGAGAGGTCACACTGATGTTAGAAAAAATGAAGACTTCAAATTTATAGTTTCCATTAACTTCTCACATTCTGGAATTGACGAATTTTTAACTCTAGGAGTTGTACAATAAGACAAACTTCTAGTTCAACATGATCCATTGTTAAGAAAAGATATCAAGACAAAGTCAAGGTGAAAGAGATACATCGTCAAACTTTCCACTAAATCATGGTAACTAACCATAGCACTATGGCCACTGAAAAATAAAGATATGAGCACAATGAGTTCCATATCCTCATTGAACATATTCAATCTATCGGACCATTCGATAAAGTATTAAAACGCTGAGAGATCTTTGTAACAATAACATCTTCAAGAATAGGAAAATGTCATATATCGACAGGAGTATTAAACAAGATGATACTTTGTTTTGTTTTTACATAATACGTAGGTATACACCATCTGTTCCTCTAATCCATCTCCACTCGATTTGTTATTAGACCAAAGGAATGATTGATAGTTGATGAATAAACCTTCACATCGAAGATGAGTGATGGTAACGATCAATCGTCGTATTTTGAATAACGGTCTTTTTCATATCACCGTTTATACCTATGGGGATTATGAGTGATACGACTTTCAGAAGATATATAAGTAATATATCGTTTTGAGATCCTTTGTACTATTCTCGAAACCCACCGTATTCACCGGTAGAGTAATGCTTTCCCTTTAACGCCCGTGATTATGTAGCACTCCGATTAACATAAGATGAATATTAAAACGCACGCGAAGGATAAGAATTAAAGTCGAAATTAACGAAGCGACCAGCGGCTTGGATCGGAGGTTCACGCGTTTTGCTTTCACGAGGAAATCTAAAGCGAGAGAGAAATCTGGGAGCTTGGTCAGTGACGAATTTCGGCGGCCTTGACCCAGGAGTTGAAAAGAAAATAGGGTTAATGGTAGGTTTATGGTGACTATTACGGTGGTTGCATTGTAACTATTATTGTGTCAGTTTTGTTATAATATATTTCTTCCAATTACATTATTGATGAGTAGGTACTACTTTTCTACTTGCTGAGATTTCCGGGCTCGTTCCAGGAATGCACCACCGCTCTTATGAAACATTCATAAATGGTAAACAAACATGCAATGTTTTGCAACGAAAGCAGAAGTGAAAATACAGAATTATTCCAAATCTATATACTCAATGTAATGAATTCTGCTCGTGTGAACACGACGCACTTAAAAAATTACTACACCGTAAACCTGCAACTAACTTCGAAAGTTGTTCTAGTGAAAATTGCCGGAAAAAACTGTTAAATTGTTACGTAACCAAGAATGCATGGTAGGTTACAAGTTTTTGCCCAGCAATTACAACCCCGTGTGTGTGTGTTACAATTTCTTTATTGCCTTTAAGAAAAAGTAATAATAAATCCATTCTCTTACAACGTTTTCAATTGCATAAGTAATATTTATCCCATTAAAACCATCGCTATAGAAACTTTCTTAGTGGTATTAACTAGCACTTACATTCTGATTTAATCAGTATAATTGGACTGTGAGTCTCTATTAGGAAATATCTAGTAATTGATTTCTCACCTTTTAAGTATAACGTCGTAAATATGAGGATGATCAGGAATTTATGACGGTATCACTTAAAATGTATCCATTTAGATTCTTCCTTTACTCACAAATTACTTCACATTAGATGTGCATCGCTCTGTAACAAAAGTTGGTATGTTAATTCAAATTAGTTTTCCAATTATCGCTGGAATCCAACTAGATGACCACATCTTTTGAATAATTTACTACACTTTCCACCGCTGAATAAGTTTCCTGGATCATTCTTAGTTTTTAGTGAATCCATATTTACATAAGAAAACACGGTAGAATTGACCGCTTTGAATATCTATTATCCACACTGAACCAATGATCGTTTGCAGCGTTAACGAACACAAACATTTTATATGTTGTTTCAATCAATAATTTGTTAATAACACAAATAGGAATACTGACGTGTGCGATGAGTAATAACGTACCGTAGTAATCAATATAATGTAAATGGATTCATCGATGATTAACGTATTTTAATGTATCAGTTAATGTTTAAATTTATGAATCTAATGTTTTGCATTTAATGATTAATGATCTATTTATTAACTGATGTTTTTCATTCAATGATCAGTGAATTATTTAACATTCTTCAATGTACTCTTTTAATATGTTTAACTTTTTTGTTTATTGAATAATGAAAATAAATTGTGTTAACCCAGTTCTTGTATTAAAACGAAAAAAATCTGTGCTATTACATTAATTCAAAGATTGAACCATATATTTTATCCATTATCGACACTATTTAACACTATCGAATAAACAAGCGTGGGTACAACAAGTGTTTCAATTTAAAAACAATCTCCTAATTTATCAATACTAAACATTATTTTTTTAAAGGATAAAGAATCAGGTAACTGTATCACAGGATTTCAATGAATAAGCGGTTTGATAGGTACACATATCCGTCCATCTAGTTAGCTCTAATACTCTGGTTGAGTTTTGGCTGTATTTACCACTGTCTTCCACCTTGTCCTTGTATTTTCAATTGTTCTACACCTAATTTTTCTGGATCTCTTCTCAGGTCATCTCTGCACCTTTTCCGTGAAAAGCCCACTGGTCTCCTGGCGTCTAGGCGTTTCCAATACATGTCTTTTAGGATTCGTTAGTTTCTATTTTCAATACATCACAATCCCATCTTATTCGATTTGATTTTATATATCAAACAATGTTTTCGTGACCGTGCAGTCTTTCCAATCCTTGGTTGCATCGTCTCCTCCAATCGTTTCTTCCACTACCCCACAGAGCTCATGTATAATTCGTAAAATTTTTCGATCCCACACACACAGTTTGTGTCTTTTTTGTCTTCGGTATTTTGAGTTGCATGAAATTTCACGACACATTTGGTTTATTCGCCTAATGTTGCACATCGGATGAGAATACAATAAAAGTAAATAGAGGGAGCAGAACGATTATCCTTGAAGGCGATTTAGAAATATGAATTCATTTTATTCGAATTATAAAATTACCTTCAAAGCTGGATTTGAGAAATTGCTACGTCGACTTGACTTAATAAACATAACTTATTTTCTTAGACACTCGAGGACATCCACTGTGAGATCTTATTAATCTTGTTATGTCAATTATGTGTGCATTTCTCACTAAACAGATGACCTAGGAATGTCTAGCATCTTCGAGATTTGGTAATTGAAATGTTTCGTGTCAAGGAAAGCAATAACTATTGCTTTGACAGAAGTGGAAATGCCATGTCAAAATTCCGTAAGAATAATACGAAATCCTTTTGCCAAAATATGCCACAACACCAGTAAATACATTAATAACATCTTATGTGCGATCGTTTCTTAATAATCATGCAATGCATTTACTTAATTAAAAAGTTTTAACGGAGCTTATGTCAACACTCTTCATGACTAGTCTTGTTGCGTTGTAAAGTAAGCCTGTAGGCTAAAACTAACCGAAGATCCTTTTAGCTTCCGCAATAGTCTAATGGTAAATAAATTCAAGCGTTATAATATCAGTAAATTTTTTTATTACCCATAAATTCTACTGAAACTCGACTGGATCGTAAAGTAAGATACAGATCTTCATCATCACTGGAACCGTTTGGTAATAAAACGTTTTATGTAATTCGCGATTTTAATTAGAGGACGCAGTATTCCAGCAATTTAGGCAAAAATCCTGAATATTTCAAGCGAAAAGTCCTTGTTGATTGGTCTAAAAAGTGTTCCTCTATCAAACGAGAAAAATCAACCCCGACATTCAACATCTGCTTCCATACTTATTTACTTTTAGGTTTTGCAAGATAACGAGGCCAGCAATCCTATCTTTCTATAAACTCCATGTAACGGTAAATCCTAACAGATCCACAATTTGTGACATATGTTTGTTGTATTGCATCGAGTACCTCGACATAACTCCGCAGCTAATTTTTGCCGCAAAGTACCAGTTTTATGAATATTAAAACCAATGGGCGCGCGTATGATGATGCAACGGATGGAATCCGCGACATTTGCCAAGCGAAATGAAATGCGATGTGTTTGAAGAACGTCAAAACGTGATGTTGCATAAGTGATGTACCGAATGGATACATCGCGGTCCTTTTGTGTTCGAATGTATCTTCAAGTGTATTCGTGTGATTTGTTACATTCATATTGTGATGTTGTTCTCGTTAAGGAAAACCGTTAATTAATGCCCGATTGCGTGAGGATTTAACACTAGAGGAGATTTTCGATATGCCACTAAGTAGCAAATGGGAACTTGTTCCCGATTGATCATTTAGAAACTTTGTTCCATGTGTATTAATTAAAACCAATCAATTAATAATAGGATAAAAAACTAACGGATTCTATCATACCACATTTACTATAATTGCACAAGATGTTTCAAAAGTGTACCAAAAAGGTTTTAGGTCCAATTGTCCATGGCGTTTTTGGAGGTTTCTAAAAAGTCTCGTCATGGACATTGCTGGGAATAAAGTATTTGGGATCCACTAAAATACTTTTAGAACATTCCATGAGAAATTCCATTCCTATTAGGATATTGAATGGGATGTGTTAAAATGTCTCGTGGACCTTGTAATTTTGAGAAATTCATTTTACTCATAAAATGAGTATACCTATTATCAGTACTTTACAGTAATATACCAGTATACCCATTTTAGATATTTTTTCTTTGTGATCTGCAACAGGTCTTGTATGGCACCCGCCCATTCCATATATGAAACTACTGAAAATCTGCGTTTAATATATCTTCGATGATATTTCGGAAATGTACTTCCAAATGAATAATAAAATAAATTAATTTTCACCCTTTTCAATTATATACATTTCAAGAAAGGCAGTTTAACGGAGTTTTGCCAAAAAATAATATTTTTAAATAAATATAATAATAAATATAATAAATAAATAAATATAAATAAATAAATAAAATAATATTTGATATAATAATACATAACCAAACGTCTGAAAAGAATATTTTATTCATAATCATTATTCAGATACTGCGGGGTATAAAACAATTCATTATCCTTTTGTTTGTCACTGAATACGTAAATAGACGAATGAGATAACAGCGGAAGTGACGAAGGAAAGGGTACTGTTTGTTTCTACTGCCTCTTTATCGTATTCCTATTTTAGGTTAGTTATACGAAAAGATGGATCTGTTAGTATGTGGCATAAAATATAATCAAAAGAGGTAAATTGCAATACATTGCAAGCATAATTAATATTTTATGCATGAATTGCGAGTTAAACGGAGAAGACCTCATTTCAAATTAGATTTTATTAATGACGACCAAGTTCCTCTCAGGGAGCTTTATGTAACAATGAATTGCATAATTGTGGTAAATTCGATACTTCGAATAGTTCCAACGAACAATGAGGTTTCGATTTCATGCGTCAAAATTTAAAAAAAAAACTAATAAACCAACCCCACCATTTGTATAAAATAATTTACATGATAGCCATCAAGATATGAGTAGTGTTAATTACCGATGTTAGATTTAAATTCTATGCTAGCGACATGGGCCTTAAAGTTCAATGTCACATATAGGGCATTAAATGATTTATTAATAAAGGTTCAAACTCTTCTCTGAAAATTTGTCCTTAGATAGCTGAATTTTATTAAAAACTAGTAGAAACATTTTTTTAAATGCCATTTACTACTATATCATTTTGTAGATTGCCAGAAACTTATTGAAATTTTTTTAAACAATCCGATTGTTTCTATCAACAGAAAAATATGATAGAAATTTTATGAAACATCGATGGTTTATGCATCAGTTCGAAGGGGAACAAATCTGGCACTGTCAGAATTTATGATGCTGAAGATGCTAATAACGAAAATGATTAAATAACAAACAATTTTCAGCAAAAATGAATGCATTCTTTTGTGACGCGAAAAAATCTATGATCACTTATACAAATCGTTCACTTGCTCCAAAATCATTGTATTTTGCGGACGTTTTAAAAATGTTTTAATTATTAACAGAATGTTTTTCAAACGCCTTACCATAGTCTATACTGTATACACTATGGCCTTACGGTCTGTTTCACGTTTTCAAAATGTCTTGCCTGAACGTTTTGAAAACATTTTGAAAAAGTTTGTGTGCTCATTGGAAAAGATCATATTAGAAGAAACGAAAAGAACTTAAAAGTGTACCTTAACAATATATCCTAATGTCTTATACACAGCATTGGTAACAGTAGTTCACTTTTCCTCACTATTAAATTTTCAAAGAAATTTCCACATTTACAGTTTCAGGTAGACCGATCATACAAACATTCCACGAGACACAAATGCTTCAAACTAATTCAAATCATCTAAAATTAAAACATAATAACAACTAACAGCGCTTGTGTGGCAAACTTGGATGCGTCATTCGGTGACACATGAAATTATCAACCGATTTTATTGATTCGATGTAACAGTATGCGGTAATAAATTATAGATTTAAATGGTATACGTATAATAAGACGAACTGTAATTGAGCTCTGGTGGTGATCATGATCATCCATAAGTCCATTTCATCTCTACTTCCAACTAATTTTTTTACGATTTACGATTCAAATTCTATTGGAAATTATTGCCTAATAAATTATTAATCTCAAATAGGCAATAAATTCGTCCGATTTTACTACATTTTGATGAGGAGGTTCGTTAGAGTTTAGAACTGAATCAAAAAATCCGATGTTAATGATTTCAGGTCAATTCCCGAATTTGGGGTAAAAATTGATGTTAAAGTGTTTATCACCAAAAACATTCTGGTAATTAAAAATATGTTTAATTTGAATTTAATGACTACAAAACCACTTAAAAAGTCCAACTCGGTCCGCAACGTTTAAATATTATGTATGTCACATTTACATCCACCCAATCGTAAAACGTAAAGTTTCAAACATTTTTTTGAAACTGGGAAAAAAATTAGGGAAGCACCGAGTTCTGCCATATGCAAACCATTTTATAGCATTATCATGAGAGAACATAGTAAAGAGTTAGATAATACCTGATGGGATTACATTATTTTGTTAATGAAAATAAGTTGTAACGGTGTTTATGAGTAAACTTAAGTGGTATAACTTTTTCAAAACATTTAAACACTAATTATATCTCAGTCTATTTATTTCAGATATTTGCAGATGAGTTTCGTGACGAAAATAGTCACGTAACTTGTCACTGTTGCTTTATGGTCTTGCAATTTGAAATCGTACCGCAAAGAAAAAATTTGATTGATAGTAATGAGATTATAAGCAATAAGATAAGTAATAAAATGGTAAAATGTAATATAGGAAGTTTTACTTTCAACGTTGTAAAATTATTGATTATTACATTTGCTTAGATCGGTTCAAAAAAGCTAAACTTAGAAAAACTATTTAAATGTGTATTTTTGAGAACTAGCAAGTTCTGACACATACCTACTTAGTAGATAAATTTTAGCATAGATGAATTCTGCCATGAAAATTTTCTTAAAAACATATGAAATCTGAGATATTTCGGAGTGATTTTGATTACTTTGACTCTGAGATATTTTGCCTCGTTTGGTAGATGGCGGAATTCGTATACTCCCATAGATTCACTGTTTTGTAAGTAATTTTTCAAAAAAAAAGTAGTACAAGTAATCATAGGTTTGTTAACAAATATATTTCTTGTCCACAAACTTCGTTCCCTCTGTGTGAGAAAGGGAAATGAGATAAGCAGTGTTCGCCTCTCTTTGTAATGGGCGAGACTTAGCTACCACATTATCTTCCCCATGGGTAACTTAGCGCAATGCAGCTAAGTTACGCTTATTAGAAACGTACGCTTATATTGCCTACGTCATTTCTGCCTCTCACATAGGGGGAAAGGGAAAGGTTTCTCTTCGTAAGTTCAGCAGGGATTCAGCAATATTGACAGCAGGGATAGCTTCAATATTGAAAAGTTATTGGTTATTAAATTAACTTCGATAAAACTAAAAAAGTAAAATTACTAAAAATTCTTATATTTTATACCTTTGGGAAATAGCAAGTTCTGCCGCATATTTGGTCGGTAAAATGACATTCGTGGACTTCTGCGTCCATAATCTCATTGCTAACGTAATATAATGCTTTATAACATTTAGACATAATCAGCAAAATTTCTGATACGAATAATTTTTAAACGATTTGGTATTAACAAGTACCCAATCGTCCCCTAATGTTTATTTTAGTGCGTCATACAAAGTTACATTGGGAATTATTTAGAAGTATTCTGTTCTACCTGAAACGGTTTTCTCAAAATTCTAAAATCTCTGGATTTGATGGGACCTGACTTCGTAACTATTTTAACAATTGTACCCTGTAGCTCTCTTCACAGTTAGAACAAGCGAAGCTTCTCGATTACCTTTTATCCTTCCATCTGAACGCGTCAGTTGGTGTACCATTCATTCCACGTCTTCTTCGCTCCATTGTCGCGACCTTAAACTATTATTAAAATCGCTATAGGAAAAACACCATATGCTACTTATATAACTCCTGTCCGGGAACTAACTGTTTGGTCATTAAATTGAAGGCAATTAGATTTTCGAAGGTATGAGGTGTACTGTTATCTGATCGTGTTGTTTCAATTTTCGGTCATTCCTGTGAATAAATGCTAATGGATTACGACGGCTTGTAATTTTTTGGGTTAATTTGTTAATACCGTGTTATTAGCCGGGCAACAGTTTTAATTGCGGGCAGCACTGACAAGTACGAATTTATTACTTTACTTTTCGCTTCCGAACTTACTTCTTCCTTATTTACATATTTATTTTCCTGGCGGACATTTTGTAAAGGTTACTTATTTACCGACGGCGCTAACTCTTCAATTTAGCCACTAGCATACGTTCATTAATCATTCCACTGTGTGAGTTATGACCAACTGACACACTTTTTAATTTTACGTGTACACTTCAATTATTTAACGGATTATACCTGGGGCTGGCTATGTAAATAAGATTTTTGGGCGGAGAGCAGAACGCCACTGTAATAAGAAAGCGACCGATCTTAGTTTTCATTGGAAAATTTAAATCCCATCGGAAATAACCCGATTTTAGAATTTTTTTAAAGTGAATTCAGTCCAGTTTCGGGATTTCAATATTTAAAAATTAATTCGCCATAACTAGAAAACTGGTGAAGTAGTCTGAAAGTTATATCTCGATATATATGGCCCGGATTAATTTTTATAAACGTGATCATCTCCAATTAAAATTTATAAGCATATTTATAACACCTGTAAAAAATTCAAGCGAGCCATTCTAATTATCAAAATGGTTCAATTTAAATACATTAAAATTTTTATTAAAAATTAGTAGGATTTAATAGAATTACTGGCACATTTATTATACCTACATGTCGAAATTCGTAAGCAAAAAGAACAATCGTAAATAAAAGGATATCTGTCAGCAGATAGATAGAATATTTGCATTTAGGGATTTGCTTAAAGCTTAAAAAAAGCTTAAAAGAGCGGTTAGAAGAGTGGAAAAATAAGCAAGAGCCTACCTAACCTAACCTATCAGTCTATACTTCCTCTTTTAACAGAAAGTGTTGGGTAACACGGAATATTCAGCTAGGAGACACCCAGTAGTTAGTAGGTACAGTGTATTAGAATCTAGAATTCATGTATTCCTGGAATATGATTGCTCTGGCGGGATAGTGAATGAAATGAAACATTTATGAAAATGTTACCAACGATACAAAAACAATAAAAATCGCACTGTTGTAATAATGAAATTACATTTTTTTAAATTCACTCTTACTGTATAAAATCCTATTAGTCGACAAGTAAAATGTACAAAAATGCCTGAGATAATCGACAATAAATACAAGCTCTGAAAATTAGAGGTTCCGCTTACCCCGGTGTACCTTAAATGAATTATTTGCGCCGTAAACATGTGGGTTAAGGATAGATCAACCGATAAAAATAATGCAACGAACGACGATTTGTCCAGATGAGTCCAGCACAGGACGTCCGCAGATAAGAGGATTAACGCATGCAACAAAAGGAGTAATTATATTAAAAGTTTCAAATTTCGCTTACAATGCAATTAATAACTTCAGCAATTACTGTAAGAAATTTGAAGATTTTAACCTTCGAAACGTTTCATATAGAGCGTGGCAAATTTGGAGATTAACATTTTCTATGATTGGATCTTCTGATCTAGAAATGAAGAGAGCTCACAAAGAAGTAAATTTAGACGAATGAACTTACAAAATTTAATAAATCGTACTCTAATGAAATTTTTTGAAATAAATATTTAATTCTTGACACTTGCAAATTTTATTGGTACTAAGGTGTCGATTGACCCGTTCTTTATTCGCAAGATTTCTATAAATGTATATTAATAAATCTCTATGCGACTCATATGTATATTTCAGACTGGACTTTCGTATCTTCAGAACGGAATTTTCAGAATGAGAAATAAGGCAATAAATCTAAACCCCACGGCGATGTATCAGTAAAAGAACACATATAAAATAATTCTTAACCAACAACCTTTATTTATTTTATTCGAAATTGTCCAGATATTATAAAAAGCGCGTTTATAATAAAGACATTTCCGCAACTATTGAGTAAAGTACTACTTTTTTCACCAGTTGAAAAATGGGTGTGGAAATTGATTCGTATACGAGTGAATTGACCATAAATATAAATTCAGTTTCTATTCACACAAAGATCAATAAAACGTATAGGTTGGGGGTTATGTACCCAACAACTATATTCAATAATTCATAAAAAATTTGCATGTCGTAAGTGTGGTAGTCTTGAATTTATGTATGTATGTATATAACTTCTATAGGAGATATTCTGTAACGAATCCAGTTTGTTAGGTAGTTAAGATTATGGCTCTGAATTTCAATCACGCTTTACTGTGGAGAGGTTGCATGAAGTTTAATAATTGAAGCTCTAATTAAATTTGTGGCCGTATAATATTACATGACGTTAGTATGTGTCAATTTTAACTCTTTTGTCACAACTTCTTGTGAAATTAAAAAATGTAACTGTTTTCTTCTCATTCCTGCCTCAAACTTGAACATTACTGATATATTCTTATTAATATACACCCATAAAGTAACTCATTGGTACGACTCGACGTATTTATCGATAGCCACTTTAACTGTACCTATTTTTCGATACGAGACAAATGTTCGAGAAAGCTCAGTTGAACACAACAGATGCTCATATGTGATGATAGCAATGACGACTGTTTATTTCTCAGTGTTTTTTTTGTCACATTTTATTGGCCAGTACTGCGGTTGTGCGTTCTAAATAGCCAATGTGAATTATGCAAGTAAAATATTATTAACGTCATTAAGATGAACATTGTAGATTATTAGTTCTTCTGGAAAAGTACTGATGAGAGGGGTGGTTATAGCCTTTGACGCAGGCACGAACTAAAGTTTTAAGCTTTCTTTAAGAAGTTATTGAAGTTCACAAAATTGTTAGTTGAAATACGAACTCAACTTTATTTGTTATGGCGTTTCTTCTGTTCTTTATTTTATTTAAATGGCTTAGTAATTTTAGTACGCTGCTTAAATTGTTCAATTACGCAGAATGGTCTACAATTTGAGTATAACATCTGTTGAAAACTAGAATTAACCAAAAAATTTGTTACAGTATACTAATAGCAAAATTGAATTGAATATTTATAATTTTTATTAAAGACCGGTGCTGACTATTTGAAAATAATCTTGATGTGATGATGTGATTTGGTAATTTCTGAGTAGTATTACCAATAAGTTATATGAGTTAATGCACTATTGAAATTTGACAAAACAAGAGTTAATTTTCAAGTAATCGACACTTTACTGACGAATGCTAATTTTGCTTCCGAAAAGTTCATGAGAAAAATTTTTCATGCACGTACAATTTTCTGCGCTTTCAGTAAATAACACTAAAAGTAGAAGTAAAGTATAGCAACTACAACCATTAATCGTTATCGTAACTGCGGTACCACGTTTGGTCAAAAATAATCCCCCTTTTATGGTCAAACACTAACTCACCTGTCACGACGGCATAACTCACTCGAAAGTAGAAGAAACCGAAGTTTCACCTCGACTACTTTTCCAGCGTCCGCCAAAAGCGCACCACCTAATTTTTCAGGAAAGCCTCGGTACCATCCTCGCGAACCTCGCGACCGTCTCCTTCGAAACTCCTAGAAGGGGGAATTGGGAGAAAAACAATGGTTTAATTGATAAGTCGAGCGCGCCCTCTTCGCCGGTCAACGAGCTGCGGCAGGAGAACAAGAAATGGGTACTCGTGCGGTACCGAACCGCGTACCGTGACTGGCCTGCTCGATTTCTTGTCGAAGGTGCCCCCTTCTTTGGTGCTTCTTCGCGGCGCTTTGTCCGCTGGTTAGTCGGTGCCCCGGACGAGGTACTCGAAATGGTGGTGGTAGGTGATTTCCTTCGGATAATGTAACCGCAGAACTGCAGTACGCCAGCAGTAGTTACTCCTAAAAACTATGCATCTCTAGTATATCACATTATTAAAGAACAGAAAGACTGTGGAACCTCGTCAGTACACTAGAAGCAGTAATAGAACCTGCCATTACACCAGTACCAGAGAACTATAACCGTGCAGTTTCTAACCACCATAGAGTTAAACGAACCCTGGACGATTGTAGGAAGTTCTGGAACATTTTACAGTATTCTAGCACTCTAAAACGTTCTGGAATATTATAGACCATTCTTGAACCATTTTGACATAGCATAATTTAAAAAATATGCTAGACCATTTTAGGACGTCCCTTCGATGGTCAAGAACAGTTTGAAACATTCTAGAAACTCCTAGGACATTCTATAACGTTCTCGAACATGTCGAAAATGTTATAGTTTTAAAGTCATTTAAAATATGTGTACTCTGGCGAACGCTCCATTCAGTAGTCCAGAATTGTCTATAACATTCTAGAGTAGTTTGAAGATTCCTGTGTAAAAAGTCTCTCAAAACTTCAAAACTTTCTGAGACATTCTAGAACGCTCTCTAACATCCTGGTACAATATGGGACAAAGTTTTACAACCTGGAAATTCTGTATGAAGCATTCTGATATATTTTCAAATGTTTTCGATCGTTTTTTAGAATATTCTAGAACGTTCCTGAACTTTCTGGCACAGAAAGCCCTTTCGATAACTGAGAACCACCTGAAACATTTCTGAATAATCCGGAACCGGTAGTCCCTCGAAGCTTTAGAACCTTCTGCGACGTTCTAGAGCATTCTCAATCATCCTGCAACATAATAGGACATTATTGAACCTTCTAGAAGATTTTATAAAATTTTGGAACATTATACAACATAACATAGGAGTCAAATTTGTTAATACTAAACATTTGTTGTACCTTGATATTCTTATTAGTGACGGAAAGTATGCCTTTAAAATTCCTGCCTAAGGTTATCTGCAAAATATTTTTGCCCATCAGTATATAAACATTACCTCCTATATGGAAATAAATAAAAATTAATGGCCCGTACGTACCTTGTGGCTTGTACCAATTCATCAATAAGCACCCAGAGACCGAATAGACACTTTTAACAGGAAATTTAAATTTCAATCTCATTTCTCTAGTACACTTTACTATCTTCCTTGGTGTAGGTTTTTTGATAAAGTATGGCCTAGAGAACTCAACCGTGAAATGAACTATTTCTTGCCAAAACAGTTCAAAAGACTTCTGAGCGAAAAGAAAATAAAGCAGGGTGGCTGATCAGTCACTTGCTAATGATAAACTATTTTCACTGTTTGTAGGTAAAAATTATGAGGAAATCACTGAAGGTCACAATGAATCATTAACAGTCACCTCATTTCTATCCACTGTTATCAAATTTAGAAAAAAATTGTTATTTTGCCTAAAGCTAATATTTTAACTACTT
Organism: Cryptocephalus primarius; assembly: GCA_963576515.1. Taxonomy (NCBI): domain Eukaryota; kingdom Metazoa; phylum Arthropoda; class Insecta; order Coleoptera; family Chrysomelidae; genus Cryptocephalus; species Cryptocephalus primarius. Next base: position 5,506,802 of record OY754940.1, on the reverse strand, counting down.
AAGGGTAATTTATTCTGATAATTCCCTATTCCAAAAGTAATAATCTTAACATTCATTTTCGTTAATTTCCATGGTTACAAAAATTTTGCCCCTACCATTGATCGTTATTAATAGATTGATGAAACTTTATGTTTTCAACCATTCACTTTTTATTTTTGGATATGTACTGTGCAACCAATAATACTTCTAGGATCTATACTATTATCCTTGTGGGTTATACAACCAGTTCTATTGAAATGCATGCAATTCATCAGAAGATGGCGCAACCATGCAAGAAACCTGGAATTATTGAGGCCAACCGGTTTCATTTAAAATGTCAAGAAGTTCTTACCAATTCGGTTTTAATTCTAAAAAAAAAAGATACCTGTCCTAAATTTCTACGGAAATTTATGGGATACATATTTCTTTAGAAACCTTTGCAATTTTATTAGTGAAACCGGGTATTAAACGACTGTAATAGTGTTTATGAATGTTCATGTTAATTTCATCAAAGGATCGTTTATTTTCCCGGGTAATCCGAAGTTTTAAGCTTTTACTATGCAGTGTTTACAATAGGATATAATAACTAGCCATCAAGAGTTTGTAATGTGACGCAATTCTAAGGTTTTTAGAATCGTTCTATCTTTGAACTATTCATCATGAATCAGAGATAATACTTTGAACAGGTTGTACTACTATCCAGGCAGCCTGACCAGGACAACAAATTAAAGCACCGCTTACACCGTAACTTCTGATGTCAGTGGCGAGAAAAACTGGTTGTCTATGTTTAGTTACTTGACAGATACTGGGTGTTTAATGTTTAATGCAGTTTACATTAATACATTTAGAAATATGAAAATAGGTAATTTCTTTAGGTTACTAGTTGCAACTGAATATGAAAAACTGTAATATATTGCAAGTTAAATTACTGATACAACTTTTGCAATTTGTAATAAATTAATATTTAACAGTTTTAAGGAGTAAAACTTAACAAAGTGGCTGTCAAACGTGTAATCTGAATGATTATTGAAGCCTAAGCTTTAAAAGTACAACTTAAAAAATTACTTCCTTCCATGTAAAATTTTATTTTGGTCATGTTAATCGATCTCCAATTTACAGCAATTTAAAATAAGTGAAGGTGTTTGTCTCCAGGACGCCTGATAGGTGCAGCGGGGTCGACGTATCGTGCCGGCGTCTGAACAATGAAAATAAATATTTATATCACATCTAATAGTATGTGGCCGTTCGACACCAGCATTCCAATTGCGATCCCCCTGCAAAATCCCATTCGATAATTTTTCTACGTAGCTGGCCGACGTACAGGTAAACCGTCTTAACTCACCTGTTACGGTAGGTAGTCCCACCTCTCGAATACCTCTGACTTCTTGCGTCCCCCTCCATTTCACCTTTTCTCTACGTTTTACCTGTGAAGAAACGGAGTTGCCTCACCTGAGAGATCGGTGCGTTCTATAGACTGTCTACGTCACACGTTGTTATCGTGCATTTCCCGAGGAATTCCTCCCCGGGGATTTTCTTGTGTGATCTCCGAGGGATCCCCCATGTGGAGTTTTCCTCCGGCGGATACGACCGGGGAAATCTGAGCCTCAGATGCGCTCCCTCGTAGTGCTGGGAACCAGAACTCTGTGGAATTTTTAGGTGTGTATGGCATACGGTGTTGCGTGCGAAGTGTGCGAAATAACTGTGGTGTGGAACGCCTTTTCTACTCCTCGACAAAATTTCCCGGGGGATTTTCGCGAAAATCGGTAAGTCTCGCCTCCATTCCGCTCGTTCTAATCCTTCGTGATGTAACCGTTGGTATTTCATGCGGTTTTGCCACATGACTGCCGAGGCACTATTGACCTCATACTTTTCGCCATAGCAATCGAAGTATCAAGTTTTTTTTTCGAAAACTACGTGTTTACTTCGTCTCGAATGCGCCGTTATTCAAACGCGCGGAACGTCAAAACTGGTAAATATTTGCGGTGTGAGTCACTTGAAAGGATTACTTTGTGTGCATATTGCAAAGTTCACTTATGCAAGAGCAAAGACAAGTTCATATTCTTTACATATCTAAAGCAGCAAGTAACAGTAATGACATGTTTCTAAATGTTTTGAAGGCAAGCATTTTCTATGAGTACTGTCAAAGGGCGGAAACCCTCTAAACGTCTCCAGCAGTGTCTCATGTAGTTTGAATTTTTTTATTTTAATTTTCCAAACCCACGTTTCGAATATAGTAATATTTTTACCAAGTTCTTCAAGTGGTAGTCAGCTAATCTACATTTCTTTTGTTTACTTCATGAACCACATCTATCGATTTTTAATAACAAGGTTTGGTAATGTTTCCTCCATAAGTCCATATAGCCTCCATGTCCCTCATTTTCTTGAATTTATATTTTGAGTTTAACCAAATGGTTTATGTAACGTTTCTTAAAAATAAACACCCTCCTACTTTCCAGGTTATGTTTCATTCACTTTTGTCCTTCTTCAACAGTCCTTTTTGAACAGTACTATTTCAGATATTTATGGAAACAATTAAGATCCCCAATGAAACACTAATTACCTGCTTACTAATTGTAAAAAGCTACATTATTTGCAAACATATCAAAATTTCATGTAACTAGTTTTTACATTGTGTTTTCCTAATTTACATACCTATTAATTATCTCTCGTTCTCGTTTCCATGTTGCTAATTTCCTCATCATTTTATATAAAGCGTTCAATCTTTGCATACAATAGATATAACTGCTGTTTATTAAATATGGCTCAAATTGTAATTATACCGGTACAATGGGCCACACTACAATTGAATAAAAATAACTGATTTTTTGGTAGGGGGAAGAATAGGGGAGAGAAGAAAAGAAGAGGAAGAAAGAATTCATAACTTTTTAAGTCTCAAAGAATTTCAATTTTAAGAAATTTAAGATTTAATTGTGTTATTTCATTACGATAAAGTAAATACGTAGTGAATGAAAATAAAATGAAAGTTAACATAGCAAACTTAAAAGGTCATAAATATAATTGGTTGTTAAATTTAACAGTCCAAAACGTTAAAATCCATTTTCGGTCTAAAGCTTAAATTAGCTTCGGGTTAAAGCTTAAAAAAAGTTATTAAAAACCATTTTAAAAAATTGAGAAAAGCTGAAAATTCACAGGAGCAAAAGGACCATCAGAGTAAATCAGTCAAAAAACGATTATGGTAATCAACGTGAATTAAACAACAGACTGAATAAACAAAGTATAAAAAAACGTTGGAATGGTTTTAGAGATAACAAAAATGATAAACTAAAATGTACTTTGCCTTTTACCGACAAAACCTAAAACATTTTTATCCAAACGAGCCCTAAATTCCACTTTACTCCAGAGTATTTTCAGTTTTACTTAATTTTTTTTAACGGGCTTAGCTATTGATTTCATATTGCGTAATTTGACTTATCAATTTAATACCTACTACTTTTGTTTGAAACATTTTTTTAAAAAAGCCAGAAAGGGCATTTAATTTCTTTCTAATTTTTCCTTAAACAGCTCTAGTGATTTAATTTAAACCCCTCAACCTGATTTATCTATCCAACAGCAATTACTTTCATTTGAAACATTTTCTTTAAAAAACCACACTTTAGGGTACCTTACTCTTATTGAATTTCCTAAGATTCTGTAAGTTTATATTCAGTTCGTTCTAAAGAAATCTGATATGACGTCATTCATGAAGAGACTAACACTGTTGTCAAGGTATTAAAAAGGTAGCTTACTTAAGGTAATTGACCCCCCCTTATTTTTTGGCAGATTAAATGCACACCTATTCAGTATAATCAATTCACAAATACATACTCACAAGGTCAGTTGACAAACTGAACCGTCCCTACGATTGCATTTATTGCAAACTATACAGGGTAAACCGCGAATTGTAATGCAAACAAACATTCAGATCCGCCGTCCGATCGAACATACAAAAAATCCGACTATATAGTTCACTATTGCCAACTAAAATAAACGCGCGAATTTCAATTTGCATATAACAGTGGTTTGCCTACAGCGACATTACCGGATTTGTTTTGAATGAACTGTGGAGCACATGCCTCATATGAGAAAGTTATACGGTGTACACATCGCTATTTTTTTACACTTTGTATGTTTAATCTACCGTTCAATCTCTGAATATCTGTTGAATGGAATAAAAGTTATGAAAGTTATGACAGAATAAAACTACATTTCCTCCTGAACGGATTCATATATCCTTACTAATGTTTATACTAATAATTGATACGTTTTTCGGCCATCTTTCGTTGAAAATTTTTTTTTTAGATTTTGTATGCGAATATTATTAGAAAAGTAATTGGGCAATTACTATATTTTCATTATATATTCTATTTTAATTGCCAAGAAACAATTGTTAAAATTGTTAATTTTTTACAATTTTGTGGGACACTTAAGCACCAATAATGAAAAAATAAATTTCACCTTGAAGGCGAAACAACTTGTGGCCGTTTTACCTTAAAGGTAATTACCCGGGGGACATAATTTCCGTGATATTAAAAAAACAAGATTTTCGATTTTCAAACATTGTTGCAACATATCAGTACATTTTCTTCAGTTATTTCGAACAATTTCTAGTTATCTAATGATCGATCGGTAGGAATTCCGTCATTTAACGTTTACGACTCAATAAACCGAGCAGTAAAAGTTGAAGAAGGAAAAACAGAAACAATTTCCCATTGGATCTGAAGCAGTAACGCGACCATACGTCGAAGATCTGACGGTTTCCCACCGACAGAAGGAACGATTATGGCTTAACAGTTAAAAGCTTCACAGGTTATTAACTTGGTCAATGAATACGATTATCCTCTCCTGCCTTCGAACGGTATATTTTTGTTTAGTGCCAAATACATTTTTTAATATGGTATCTGTTAAACAAAACCACCTGTTTAAACTCTTTCTCCTGACACAGATTCTGGCGAGACGCAACACACGTGGAACCATCAAAAAGTGTTACCAGCATCGTCGTCATCGCCAGTGGTAGTGAAATTTTTAACATTACGAATCCATTGATGCGAGAGTGCTGGTAGAAAACTAAATATTTTCCACACTGTTCAAACTTCTCCGTTTATATCCGAACGTGTCTATTTTGCTATCGACGGAACAAGTTTTGCTTCATTCTCAAAACAATAATAATTAGCCGACAATATGTTTGAGCAAAAATATATTCAGGAATGCAAGGTTGCAACTGTAATGAGCGAGCAGAAGAATGTCGGGTTAATGGTATTCCATGATAATTATACTTACTGGTTTATTTTTTTTTTGAGTTACAATTTAATAGTTTTCAATAAATCTATCGATTCCTGCAAGCTCTTAATGTAAAGATGTTCACTGTCAACTTTTTAGGAGCCAAGGTTAATAACTAGTTTTATTTGTTTGACGTAACGAATGTAGACTTTGGCAGTTTACCAATTTGCACGGCTTGTTTAATCCCAACTTCTGGGTAAATTTGGCTGTTATTACATCTCATTTTACCAAAAAAAGAGTTCCCTAGAAAAAATAATTTTCTTACTGACGAGTTCAAAATTCAAAGTTAGGTTGGCTAAAGATTTGAAAAAAGTCCAATTTAAATTTATTTACTACTAAAATAATTTAATAAATTTTGAAGACGGTCGTGTAGTAGGATAGGTAAAATTATGTGGTGTGGTTCCAAGGCAGCCTCAGGCAGCCTCCGCATTCTTTTGATATTACACCTCTTGGTTTCAGAGCTAAAACTCACTTAGCATATTAAATATTAAAATAATGCACTGAAGCAATCGAAGAAAACACTATCTTATTTATTCACCATAAAAAGAAATGCTTTGAGACTTTGTTTAGTATTCATACAACAAAAGTAATTCAAAATTTTGAATAAAAAGAAAAACGAATTACAATAAACACAAAAATAAGCACAATTAGAGATTTTATAATTGAATGTTTGAGCTATGATTAGAGATTGATTACAGATGACTTGAAGGAGCTGTTAGTTTAAAATTCGGCTACCTAAGGATGGATCAGAAGGAATATAGGGCTAAAAAATATTAATAGAAAAGACAATATTTTTAAGTTGAAATCATAATGGGTACGCTTTCCTTGTTGGAATGTCTTGGGGAAGTTAACAAAAACGACTTTTCATCTCGTGGGTTTGAAATTTTTACTGTGGCATTTCTTGAATAATAAGAATAATAATAAGAATCCGCTAGTTATTTCGCAATATCTTTTTGTTTTAATCACTGACCATAGATCATTTCATAACGCAAAAATCGTATGTACACCGGTTTCTCTTTGGTACGTCTTTTTTCCACAATATTGCAAAAACCAAAAAAAGTCGATTTAGTGGTCTAATTGTTAAAAGAAAAAGAAGATTCTTAAGAATTTTATGACCCACGAGTTGAAAAGTCGTTTGAATTGACTTTTGTAATAGATTCGAAAAAGATATCTAGCCCATTATTTCTGTTGGTTTCTTAAATAATTTTTCTCCAGAAGATATTTTCTCTTGTTTCTGAATGGCTATTGTTCTTCTTCAGGTTACTAAAAAATATATTACGTTCTTCGTGGGCGCCTCTCTCCTGTCCTCTAGATTAATGATCAATATGAATTATATAGTAGATCAACAATACGGAGTAAAACAAAGACAAGAGAAAAATGCTCTTTCCCCTTAACCGAAAACCATGTATTTAAGTTATCAGGTGACTAATTTCAAACATAAGATTTAATATTTACAGTTTCTGAGAGTCGACCATCTTTACATACATACATATATTTTTCCAAAAACATATTTTTCTGAATGAAGGCTCAAAGTTACACCACCAAATATTTGTTCAAAAAATGATCTAATAATAAAAGTTGAACATATGTAGAGTGACATAGTCTGTGGTCGAGATGTACATGTACATAGTACAATTATATAAGATATACTATAGTATACTCTTGAATAAATTTTTAAAACAAATCTCTGTGCCAAAATATGTCAAAATTATGAGCTGAAAAAAAAAAGAAAGTCATAGGTAATAACACGTATCCGGGAGAGATGGGGGGATAACCATACTATCAAGATGGCACCTCAGAACTAATGTATTATTTATTTGATTACTTGTACTTTGATACTACTGCTGGTAGTAGCTAATGCTAATTTCTATAAATGCAAACTTCTGATCAAAAATCACTTTTCCACCAGCAAGTGAAGTGTTTGACAAATATTCCCATTTTTACAAAAATTAGTTACAGCAAGGCCACGTCAATTTTACACAACTTATTAGATAACCAGCGAGCGTAAACAATTATATTTAACTTCTTATATAATTGTTTATTATCCGTGACTGCGCGTCTGGTATAACCGACACTTTTCCCATTTATTATTAAATCGAATTATATTTCTGGAGATGCGCTAAACGTGACTCAGAGCCTAATATTTTCCAACTCGCACGATAAATATTTACAAACGACTCGTCATGTTATGAAATTCGCCAATAACACACGTCAGGTAACATGTATTGAGCGAAGGTTGTCGCTTCAATGCCCGCAGACTTCCACTTAAAAATTGTAGTTTACAATCACCTATCGATTCTTTAAAAAACACAATGCCGTTGTTATTCCACGACATTAACCTACTTTCCGTTTCCAGGTAGCCCTCGAGTACCATGCCATATCCCCTCTAGCTCTACCTACCACGAGTCACCATCGAGATGTCCGAATCGACCCCGATTTGTCGCTGTAGGGTGCTCTACCTCGGCTCCAGCGTCCCCCAGCAGACCAAGGACGGCCTACAGGGCATCCAGGAACCGCTCCAGGAATTGTACCCGGAGCAGGGGGCGACGGGAGCGAAGGGGATCGATTCCTGGCTGAGCGTCTGGTCGAACGGGATACTCCTGGAGAACGTCGACGAGAACCACAAGAAGATCACCAGGTTCTTCCCGATCGAGAGCTTGCATTACTGCGCTGCTGTGAGGTAAAACAAAACATATTTATTCGATTATTACAAGCTACAAGTAATATTAGTTCAGTGTGTGATGATGAAAATATGACATTAGCATCGAATTATTGCGGATAAGGCCAATTTTGCCCATCTCACCCGCTACTTTAAACCCCATCCCTATGTGCATTTTTGGTTTTAGGGGTAAAAACACCCTCATATCGCAAAAGTTATAAAATTATAAATTTAATTTATTGATAGATTGAAAAATATTGAATAGAAATTATTTCATATTCTGGAAAATTAATTACGTTGTGTTAGAACGTTTTACAAACGACCATTTGGGGGTGGTTATTATGATACAATTCAAAAAAAAATTCAAGTTTAATGGCATATTTAAAGAACGTAAACACCCTTTCATCTTTTCCTGCCTATAACAATGTAATATTTACTGCAACGTTTTAGCCCCTAGATATCACTCCTTATAGCAAACATTTTTAAAATTATTGATTTAAATTTTTTTTCAGCTTGAAATCAGTGAAATAATTATCATTACAAATTATAAAACATCATTTATGATGTGGTATAACTTTTTAACCCTTAAAATCCACCCCCTATGAAAAATAAATAATAAAATATTTTCGACAGTTTTAAATATTTCAATGATCACTTCAATTAAATTAAAATCTATTTAACGTTTTTAATATTACTTATTATTTAATGTAACATTTCAACCCTTAACTGCCAGCTTCCTTAATTAGGTACCATGCGTAGTTAAAACTACCAAATGAAATTAATATTAGAGAGTAAAGGGTAAAAATAAAGGTTTTATTTTTATGTGATGTTTACATACGGATTAGGATGGACTCATATTTGTTATAGAATAGTAAAATAATATTATATTTAATCCAACATAGAAGTTTTGGGGAATTTTGAAAACAGAAAACCGAAAACCATGAAAAAATCTAAGACGGTTTTAGAAAATCTAAAATTCCTTAACAGTCTCATTATAATCCAGAAGTACTTTCGCCTTAATTTCAAAAATATTTAATCATGCCGAAAAAGATTCTAGAAATTTCTTTCAGAAGCCGAAGAAAGTAACGACTAGCATGACAACAGCAAGTAAATATTATCTTCTATCTATTAAGGACAAACGCCCTTAATGATGCTTTAGTAAGTAAGTACTATAAAAGAATTTACCGGTACCACAGATAGTGTGGGGGTCTGCTGTTACCTTTTATGAGCCCCTTACGGTGACAATAGACATTAACTTTGTTTCTTTCTCATAGGAGGTACTCGTATAATAAGAAAGTTTTTTGGTTGATTTTTGGAATTTGAGATATTGGCTTTTCTGGACGTGTTGAGATTCCCTATTTAATATAATTATGAACTATGTGTTTATTCTAGGTGGATTTAACTGTTTAGAAGTGGGATATTCTAGAGGTCCTTTACACTCTGCTATAATTACCGTACAAGAGGAAAATGTGCATGAATTTCAAACTATGTAATATTTTCATGATAATTTTTGAAATAATTCTTTTAAGATTACTAATTACCTTTGGAAAGTATTTTATAAGTGCTAACTTATCCCATAGGTTGAGAAACAAGCATTTACCGATTTTCACCAAAATTCGTGGTAAACAGTCCCTACTCGTGCGTAATATCTGCTTTACAAACCTCTTTACGTAATACAGTATTTCCCAACACGGATAAATCTCACGGAGAAATGAAAAGTGTCGTTGTATAAGTACCTACACGTGAACAATCGAATGCAGCTACATATTATCTCCCATGATTATCTATCGCAGTCGATACCTTCACGTAATTGCCGTTATTAAACTACACACATACTTGTAGAAGTAAATTGTATTACAGTGGTAACTACCTACACGTAAATTTTTTTTTAGTAATCTCAATTTTCCTCATTTCATGTCGGTGCTCCTGCTTATCGTAAACGGCGTGTAATATTAACTGTAATTATTGTTCGATGCAAGGTCTGCGGACTTCAAACTCCTTCATTAACTGAATTAATGTGTGTGCTTTGGAACTGTTTATCTCCACGGGAGACTTCAGAGGGGGTCACGCCGGTAAAATATCATTTATTTGTGACAAGAAATTATCATTCGTAACGTTCGTACGTGAGAACCGAAATCGGAAACGGAAGTGGCGAGTGAAATTAAATTGATTTCTATTTCGATTCATATAATTTCACTCTCTAAAAATGAAGCGTGATGTATGCGAATAAATTCATAATTGACTATCGAAATCTGGCGAAATCTGAAAGCTGGTTTGAATTGTAATCGATTTGCTTTTACTGTACTTATATCGTATAGATAGAATTATACGGATCTTAATTGTAAATTTTACATTATTTTGCATAATTTCCATGTTTCCGATATAACGCGATTTCTACATGACAAATAATTTATTGATAATAGTTTTTAATACAATAATAAGGAAAGTAGAAAATTTAAGAATTCACCATGCTGGTAGATGGATATCCTTTAGATGATATATTTTCTTTTTAATTTCATTACATGTACGCCTAACATTCGTAATTACATTGTACTGTACATTATGTAATATGCTGATTAGCATCCGAGCACGAGAAATATTTTAGAGCTGAGTAGATAAATTTTGAATAAATATACAAAATATCTCTAGTAATCATTTTATTTGATGAATATCATTAGGCAATTTAAAATCTACGCAATTTCTAATCTTTTAGAGTTGATTTAATAGTTCAAGGATTATGAACGATCTTCTATTATTGACTGTCGACAATCTAAATCTACCTAGAACAAAGAAAAAAGAAAATACTTGAGTAGATCCCCGCACACATTGTTTCTAATTGTAATATTCATACCGCTTAGTGTACTACAATCTAAAACCCCTCTGCATTTTATTAGATTCATTAGAGAAATGTGCATGCTTCGATCATGAATCTAGAAATCATTGTGTCTCCTGTAGATTTCAGCGAGTATAATAAATACTTTATAATGTCAAATTGGCGTATATAATTCTCTATTACAGTATTCATAGTAATTTCTCGCATAAAAATGACCTCCAGATTTATTTCATTCTTCATTCTTCTAGATTCTGTACGTAATTTCGTAATGCAAAAGTCGTCAATATAGAAAATATATTGATAATACATTGTAATGTAATTGTACTTCCCGAAAAATGGAGTACTGGCAGGTCAATCAATAAATGCCAAGAGGAAGAAGGGTTTCAAACTTGAAATTAAGGAGAAGAATAATACCTGCATATTATCAAAAACTTTTGGCTCAAGATAAATAATAATTAATCATATCAACTGGCAATGCAAGACTATTTTCAATTCACAAACTTCATTCATGATAAAAACTAGCCGAGGTACCCACTTCTCTTAAGGGTCCACCTATCTTCTCCCTCTTCTTCATTTCCATAGAAGGTACTTATACCAAATCACTTGACAAACTGATTGACAGACCATGATGATTGTATATCTTCTTCTTTTCCTTATATCAGTATGGTACATAAAAATGGCTCTATGTCTTGACGTATCCTAACCAAATTCGACATACATATTCTTTATATCCATGTATCGAATTTTCTACAAAGTCTTCGTGGCGAAAATGGGATCTAGGGGTTAAAAAGACCCAAAACTTAAAGGTGGTCACTTTTATTACCTTCTTATATGTGAGTTAGTTTGGTAGGTTGTATGACTTGCCTCGCCTCGCGTCTGTATAGTCAGTACGTGAAGTTACTGGGCAGGTATTTGACATTTTTATATGGCCACTTTAGCTACTTTCATCTTTCGATATCATGTTTACTTGTGAACTAATTTAATACAAATGAAAATTAATTACTAAGAGAGACATATTAGTCGCCCTATACATCATAAAAGATACAACATAGAAGAGAACTTAGGTAGCTTTATAGACAAGTATTTGTAAGAAAATAAAATTGAAAACGTAATAGAGGACATTGTAAAACACTACATGTATTGCATTAATACTCGCATCCCAAAGAATAATCTTGTATTTTCTAAATTTTGAAATAACATATATACTCTGCCTTTTATTAGAAATAATAATTTCATGTCTTGACAATATTGCTTCGGTATTGGAAGAAACTGATTTGCCATTGGTTTGGAGTTTTAACCACATTTGATTCTTGAATCAGGAACAATTTCTTATAGTGTTGTAATGAATTTACTGAATAAGGAAAAGTAGTGGTTTCCGAAAAAATACAATGCAACATGGTGGTCGAAAAGATAGAGGTCATCAGTCTTTTGCTTAAAAGTCTGTCCCTTTAATCATAAAAACCTGGAGGTTTTAAGCTATTATGATATGGTATAATTATGAAGCATTATTATTAGATATTATTCTTACCTATTGTGACGATATTACATTTTTTTTCTAATTGACGTGCTATCCAGACTCGTTCAATAGAAAATGGTGAAAGTCGTATTGGCCAGCAAGAAAATGCATACCGGTTTCGAAACTCTTCCCGATAAGCAGATTACGTACAATGTAAACGTTCTTCATTTTGATGGTTTATCGTCCGGGACTTGTATTCATGTAAGTTTCCGGCCTCGGAAAAACATTCGCGTTTCCCTCTTCCCATCTCTAAAATATGACATGACGCAACGCATAACGCCGATAAAAGATATCAATCTCTGATCATATACATATACCAGTTTCACCGCGAAGTGTTACGTTCCTCGGAATCCTTTAGAAGGTCGAGAAGTTGAAGAAGAATGACCACATTGCCGAGCAGCTTTCGTTTCGAAGCCTTAGCAGCAGCATTAGCCGATGATGATAATTATAAGGCGAGAATTTCCTACGAGGAAAAATAAAATGCGACGCGTATATAAAATTTTCCGTCAATCTCCGTCAGGATGCAACGAGAGTATTACGTATATACCTTCTGCGCCCATTAATGAACGGATGTGGTAATTGAAGAATTCTCTCCGAGACGGCAATTTCCTCGTAAAGGTAACATTCACCTCGCTCGAGTTGATTATCTCAGTCGAGATACGTTATTAGTTCGATTATGTTTACGTCTGCTTTCGGAAATTGCTATTATCTGTAGCCGTCAAGATAAATTCAAGCAATAATTTTGCTTTCGCCGATTGAGCTTCAATGGTAAAAACCAGGAACGGAGACACTGGAATACTGATGCCTTAAATTCTTTCTCCGTTTAGAGCATTAAAGACTACGACAATTTCTGGACGCTTTTTTACAGCCCCGAGCAGTCCATTCCTTCTCTGGCTGCATGTCTTCTGCCTTTTGTCCTGTTTGTTCCGTTTTTGCTCATTATGAAAGCAGTGACCTGTATTTTGATTGGTTAAAGATGTACTCTTGATTCAGTCCAATGTTCTTAAGCACTACCTTACTTCCTTGAACCATTCAACAAACGCTCTAGGTCTGGTGTGCAGCACAGGAAAAATGGCGATGTGCATCGTATAACTTTCTCATATGAGGCCTACATAACTTTACAGGCTCTTGGGGTATTCTCAAAGGCAAAGTACATAAGGGCAAAAATGTTTCAAATTAAAGTTTTAGATATTCGATAACTGAGTCAATTTAATTTTCTATAACATCAATCACGCTACAACTTTGATTAGAAACGTATTACTCTTAATATGTAATATGCGTAAGTGTCCAGTTCTATGAGACAGAATATGAAGAAATGTACAAAATCATAACTTTAGCAGCAGATATAAATAGCTGCACATTAGTAATTAGCATTTAATTGTCAACATCTCTTCTTTATAATGGCTTCTGTTGTTAAAAAATAATGGTACTTTACTGCTGCACAAGCTTAGGTTTCGTATATGACTGACAAATTATTAACTTTTATGATTTTATTACGTATTTCTCACCATACACAACTTTTTATAAAGAGTAAGCTTTTCTCGCCAAGTTAATAATATAAAAGTTTTTCATATGCTGCCAACTTGAGTAGATACGCGGCATAAATAATGTGAACACAAACTAGAGTCAGTTACGTTCAAAACTAAAAATAGAACTACATTAGAGATCAAGATTAATTACAGTTAAGGTCAATGTCACTATCATTCGCGTCTTCTACGTTAACTATAATATGTCGAGAATTAATCGTATGGAAATAATAATCTTCTTCCAATTCTGTACGTGCAACTGCACCTTTCTATCTATTTGTATGAATTTTCTGTACTGTACTATTAATTAGTTAAAATATAAATACGTTTAAAGTTGGTAAAATGGCGTTTCTTCTAGTATAAGTATTTTATTACAGTTAAGGTCAATGTCACTATCAGTCTCGTCTTCTGCATTAAATATATAAGTACAAAACCCATAAATTTTATATGAAACATCTTTTTAAACGCGCCCTATAGGGCATTATTTTAATACCTTTAATTTTTTGCGCATTGCGCATCGCGCATCGCTTTCTTCAAATTATGTTACAGTTTTAAATCCTTCTTCCCCCAGTGGCTTAATATTTTCTTTTTGTACACCCCTGGGACACTTCGTTTATGAATGGGGTGGTGGCCCATAATCTCTTAATCCCATGATGCATTCGGGTTCCAGGAAAAATTCGGTACAGGTAATTTTTTTCAGTAAAAATCCTTTTTTGTTCCTTATAATGTTAGAAAATAATTTACCACATTCTGTTAATATTGGGCTTAAACGTGGAAAATATTATAACTTTCTATAACAGTGTTTAATGAAAGTATATTCGTGCTCTTTCAACGACATTGAAAAATCAAGCAGTCCCTGTCAATATGGTTTCATGATTTTTTATACTTTTTTAAATATATTTTATTTTTCGAATTTTCTTATATGTGTATGTGTTTCAGACGTTAGATAGGAGGAAGAAATTTAGCGAGACTTGATGAACGAAATCTAATGGGATATTTTCTATATTTCGAAAAAGAAACATTTTTCTTGCAAATATTTCTCTTTTTCTATAGTTCGCTTGTGCTTTTCTGCTTTTCTTTCTATTTTAATATATATCTCAGACTGAATGTCTTTTAAGGCTTCAACAAATACAAATATATTATTATTAAAAGGGCAGAATTTGGCATAAAATTTGAAATGGAAGTATTCGCAAAAATTTGTAATTCTCTCCATTGTTGAAAATAAATTAGCTCCAATATAAGGTGGAAAAATTGCCTAACTATAACTACATAAGTCGTGAATCCTTTTCTCGTCTTGTGGAATTGACATAAAATCATCCGTAAAACAATCATCTATATTTAAAGATTCTAAAAATGCAAGAACGAAAAAGCTTTTAAAAACATTTCAATTTTTGAATTTTTTCTGAATAAATATGATAATATCGTCTGGCTACCTATCATATAAGTACATACGAAACCAGCAGCAAATTGAGTGAGCTCCCTTCATCGTTAGGTAACATGGCTGGAAACGGTACGGTGTGAAGTGAACTTTTACCTCTTAAATACTCTTAATTTTTGTTTATGCCACTCCTAACATTACTCCAAGGTAGACTGCATGATCAAGATTTTGCGCCATCTATCTATTGTTTATTTAATAACGACACGGTACTTGTGATTTGTTAGTATCTCTACAAAAGGAGGTACTTTAGATTACTTAACCACGGTGTGCGGAAAATTAGTTTTATTCCAAGAATTTTGACGACATTTTTAAGAGTTCGTTTAACGCCGCACGTACACGTTGACTCACATTTTAATCCTTTTCAGATATGTGTTGGTACCTGAGAAGAACACTCTTCACAGCCCGAACCCGCGTTTCCTCCCGCTGGACTCCCCCTTCGCGAGGACCCCGAACCCTACGCACCCGCCGTTGTTCGCCGCCATCCTCAGGAGGACCACCGGCATCAAGGTGCTTGAGTGCCACGCTTTCATCTGCAAGAGGGAGGTGGCGGCCAACGCGCTCGTCAGGTGCTGCTTCCACGCCTACGCGGACTCCTCGTACGCCAAGCAAGTCGACACGGCAGGGAGCATATACGGGACGCTCGCCTCCGAGAGATTGACAAACAAGGAGAAGGTGAGAGAAACTCCAAATAACAATGAAATGTCAAGTCATTGTGTCGTTATTCTTTAACGGCTCTAAATGAAAATGGTGTGGTTCTACACTGCATACTGTGTAAATTTGCAACCAAGCTAAGACCAGCTAAGCTCGCTTTATGTCCCGTGCAAACTAGTGCACTTATGCAATTTTCAGTATCAGATCATAAGCTACAAGTGTTCAACGTTTGTATGTTCCTTTTAGATCGAAGAGTGGAAGATGAACAGGTCCCAATCGGGCTCAACGACCACATTGAACACAATAGGCGGCAACGCCAAAGACGACATCAGCATCTACAACGGTGACGAGAACCACAAAGTCTGGGCCGGCTCCCAGGACAACCTCGACGGCATCTACGACGTCTATTCGACAAGCACCATCTCAAGACCCTCGAGGCCAAGGCAAGTCGCCCAACCGGTCGCCGTGCCGCCCCCGCCGCCCGTCAAGGAGAACAAGAAGAAGAAGAAGGGAAAGGACAAGTCCCTCGCCAGCTCCAGGGAGGAGCTGTACCACCCGGTGATGAACGGCAAGGCGAGCAGCGTGTCCGGCTCGACGATGAAACCGAGGCAGATGCCGCCCCATCTGCAGATGCCCCCCGGCCCGGGACCGCAGCCCATTTACATCGTAGCGCCGCACCCGGGGACTCTGCCCAACTCCAAATTCTTTAAGTATCACGGTAAGGCATGTGTACGATGAGAAACGGGACAAAATTCTGAAACTATTAAGAAATTATTGTTACTGACCGAAGCGGGCAAAAGTGATACATAGCACTTACCATCAGCTGACTTTTGGTACCACCATATGTTGGCTGGTGGTCATATACAATGGGTAGAGACAGTTCGGCCAAAACTTGTAGATCCTTACTTCGTAAAGTATCAGTGATCAAAAAACGGTGACTAGGTTAATCGACCATCCATTTCAACCACGAAGAATAGGACCATTTAAAATGCCAAACATTAAAAGCGGCTTTGAGTGAGTCCCCTAAAGGGACGCAACACACTTTACATAATTGTCCGCATGGTTGCGATGCCCTAAACAACATTAATAAACTCATATGACACTCGAATTAACATTAGGAGGATAGAAATTAATCCTTAATATTGGAGCTCAGAAACATGTAAATCAAGTCACTTGTATCAAATCTTTATCCTAGCTCATATTTTAGGTGGTGAATTTTACCCACTTAAATTTTGCAATCTATTATGCAATTTAAGTGACCTAAATAGTGACAATTTGTTTGAGTGATTAAGTCTTTGAATTCAAAATTGAATATAGTGAGAGTTTTTTTTAATAATTAAATGTAGGGTGAATGGGACTTTGGGATATTTTTAACGATATTTATGGAATTTACGTAAAAGGCGCATACGGAATAACAGCATGTTTACTGAGAGATCAGCGGACTAATGGCTGTCAATTTATGTTTTTATCCCACTGAAAATGATGTATTTTTAACAGTTTTTCATTAAATAAATTTGATTCTCAGTACCTTTACAACTCAATTTTTTATTGAAAATCAAAATAAAGTAGCTGTTTTGTTACTGTCGTCTACCTAATTTGAAGGTCTTAACCACCTTAAGCACCATAAGCTCTTCATCGATAGGGCATGAGGAATACTGACTCAACCAATGCCAAACTTATAGTAATTAATATCTATTACATCTCCCCTTTGGAGATCTCTAACTCTCCCCACTTTCCAGGTAACACCTTCTCCCACAGACCGCGCGGCAGGGTCCTGATCCCGGCCAGACCCGTCCCCCCGCCCCTAGTCCCGGTCGCTCCCGTCATCATCCCCACCACGACCCTACAAAAACCGAAGAAGAAAAGCAAGCACGTCGAGGAGCCGATCTACATGCCGAGCAACCGGGCCCTGAGCCCGGTGGCGAGCTACCAACCCGTGAACTTCCCGCACGAGTCCTACCTTATGCAGCACTACGCGACGATGGAGCCGCAGGGGAAGCCCCCCGGGAAGAAGAGCAGGGAGAAGCCCGGGGAGAAGACGAACCTCAACAGGAAGCTAGCGCAGAGCATGAACGGCCTGGACGATCCCAACCTGGCGAACGACGAGAGTCCATTCAACACGGGGATATACAGGAAGAAGGGGCACCTGAACGAGAGGGCTTTCTCGTACTCCATAAGGCAGGAGCATAGGAGTAGGAGTTACGGGAGCTTGGCCAATCTGAAGTTCGCTTCGCCGATACCCAACGGGCACGATGTAAGTAAATTGAAGTGCACATTTCACCACCCTTAGTTACCTGAAGTTTATAGAATGAGTTCACATCACCAGTAAACGAGGCATACTTTATTTCAGTAACTACCCATACCTTAACTATGCAATAATGCGAGTACCAGAGTGTTTTATCACACAGCTGCCTTACATTCGTCAGTGCTTGTCAGCGATGACAGCGATTTAAATTCTACAATTCTGGGTGTTTGGTGTTCTTTAACTCTGGTTTTTATTGATCTATTTGTAGTCCCTGTACATTCTTGCTTACATGAACATGTTAGGGTTTCCCGTTTTTTCTTGGGGCTTCCTAGATATTCCTGTAATCTCTGGAAGTCCAAAATTCATATGCTATTCCATCTGTGACGCTTTGTATATACAGTAGGTACATACTGGTACATATGTTTTTTCTTGTCATGTAAAGCTGTTACTAAATGTTATATTTCTTCCTGTAGATACTCCTGTTAGCATATTCGTATTGCCAGTGGCAGTGTCTTTTTTTGTTCTGGACGATGGTTCGAGGTGGTGTACAGATATCTATACATGCGTATTGGTTTCTGGTATACCTTAGGTACCAATTTTCCTTTAATGTGTAATTAGGCGATAATCATGTTTAACATAATGTGCTCGCAATGGAACGGCTAGATTCTGTCAAGTTTGATAATCTATAAAATAAAGTTAAGAAAGGTTCAACTCAATGCTTGTAGGATATATAGCTTTTTGGGTAGATTTTTGATATGATAATCGATTTGGTGTCTTATCAGCTATAAGAAATCATGATGCATGTCTTAGAATAAATGCTGTGATTTTAAGAGTTCTAGGAAGAAAACAATCGTTACATATATTCGAAGTCCTGTTTCAGAATTTCTTCACTATTGTGATCGAATCCAGGAGCTTTCTGTGGATCTATATTGCTATTAATCTGTGTAATGATTTCTTTATTGGATTGATCTTCACATCATGATGTAACTTCACCTTAGTTTGAAATAAATGTATTTCCTAGAATAATTTCCAAATCTGTCAGCTCTTTATTAGATATTTTTCGGCTACTTACAACCTTTCAATCCGATTGCTAAAATTTTCATAGTAGATTCTTTAACCCCTTGGAAGCTTTCCATTATTTGTCAGGTTACTTAGGCACCCACTAATTGATTCTTTCGCAATTCGTCTGATCTATGTGCTTACTTGTTAAATGACAATGTTTATTTAATCTAATTTATTGATGTTCTGGTTGAACGTCATTTCTTTCTTAATTTTTTTTGGCTATTAGGTTTCTTATTTGTGGTAGTTATTTCCATTAGTCTTATATGTTCTAGTGAGAGTATCGATCCAAGCAGGGCGTGATACTTGTTTTACAAACTATGTCATCAGCTGGTGCATATTTTGTTAAGGTACTGGTATCTAGGTCTAGCTTGAAGGTTTGTAAATCTGTTGATTTGTTTGTTAATATGGGATCATTATCCTTCTTGATAATGTGTTTATTAGCAATTAGGACGATGAATGAATGATCTCAGTTGATATCCAAATCCTCTTCAATTTGCATTATATTGAAAACTTATGGAAAATTTCATCAGATTGGAAACCTTCTGGATATTCCTGGGCTAGTATGTAGCATTTCCCGTTAATAAAGATACGCTTCTATCTTCTTAAATGTGTTGAAGCAGTTCTCTACCCTTAGCCACCACCACCACCTATACTGAATCTTCTGTCTTTGCTGTTCAGAAAATGACGGTAACGGCATTTCATCAGTCTACATTTTGAAGAGTAATGTATGGATGTAGGACACTGTGATATCATGACTCATAGGTATAACGACCACAACGATATCCTGTATCTCTTCAGTCTGGTATTTTGTTCCTACAAAATACTCATTTCTCTTAAATATTACGGCACTGGAACTACGGTACAATATACTTGTACAACACATAGTTATTTTTCTGAATCTAGGACTGCTTGCGACTCTTACTGACGTTGCAATAACCCATTGTCATTCAATTGCATTGTCCTAAATTCTTAGTCTGCGTCACCATAACTTATCCAATGGTTTACACCAATTCTTCTTTAAAGAGTTAGAGAAGAAGAAATTCACTAAGCGTATAGTCATCTTTAGGTTAAGCAAAATGTCTCCTGCAATCTCATATTTCATTCCAGATGGAAGACAGGGAGGACCTGAAGAAGGAAAGGGAAATAATGCAAATGGTGCAAGACCTGGACCTGTCCGGTGACGAATTGGAACGTTCCGAGGTGCCACGGGGCATGTACGAGGCGAGGAACATCCCTCCAGGTCCGATAATCGTGAACGCGAATCAGCTCAACGGCAGGGGTTATCGGCGATAGGTGAGGAAGGCGTTTCGACACTTCTCGGTCGAGTGTTCACTTTCTTCGTCGATTGTCTTCGACACCTGATGCGTGCATCCTTGAATATGATTAAAATTAATTTCATTTATCTCACACGAAGAAGACGGTCGTGCTCTGATTCGGGAGATCATTGAGGGATCGCTAGGTATCGTCATCGCGATTCAACAGTTTTGTTTATGAAGGCTTATCTAAAATCCATGGATCATTTATGATGGAGTTTAAGAATTGATTCAACTACAATTTAGATATAAATAATTTTGCAGTCGACACTTATGAATAAATAAGCATTTTAATTTCACATGCTTGTATGTTGCAGGTCTTCCAAGGTTGACGATGTAGAGAATATAACGTCTATACAGCTCGAAAAGCAAGAATTGTACTACAGTAAATCGATAAAAATTGACTTATCCTCATTATACGTAATTTTGTTAAAAAGTGTGTATTTATTATCATCATCAGATAACACGTTTATTTATATTTAGTAATATATAATACCTAATTCATATATATAACTTTATATGTAAATGTAAGTGAGAAAAAGTATTTTATTATCGCTCAATAAAAGTCTCAGCTCTGAGCAAAATGATTATTAATTTTAAAACGTAAGTCGATTTTTATAACAGTTTTGTACATGTACATAAAAGTACATGTATTTTAATAGTACTCGTAGTAAAATAGGGATAATTACTGTGTATTTTTTGGAAATTTGGTTTTATTTTAGTACTCTTAAATTGTACGAAATTGTATCTGTTCAAATTTAGTGCCATCGGTTTCCGAACGAACTACGTGTTATACTTAATTGAATATAAGTCGAAGTTATTAAGTATGAATTGAGTGCAGTAGTTTATTTTAATGTAATTTTAATATTATTTGTAAATAAAATTGATAATGCAATAAGTGACGTTTGGATTTTAGTTTCTTATTTGAAATTTTTTGTGTAATATGCCCCTTAAACTACCTGTGTATCTAGTGATACAATTATAGAGTATATTAATAATAAATGAAGAAGTTGAACTAAAACCACAAACAATTGCTGTGGGTACTGATCAACATCCTAATCAGGAAAACCAAGGACTGTCATGATGAAATAATCATCAGCAAACTAATGTATGAACTAAAATCGAATAAATTTTTATACCTACAAGATGGATTTGTATGTAACAAAAAAAGACAGATTAAATTGAAAAATAGGTAGTTTTAGGCAAAAATATTTTTTTTAATTTGATTTAATTCATCCACATCCAATTCTTCCGTAGTAGTGCAAACACAATGTAAAACAATATATTTTTGTCAGTTTTCTGGATTAAACGATCTTATTCGATCATTTTGTATATTATTGTAATCGAAAAAGGCCATTCAACATTACATGAAGTAATTGGTGCATATTTAAAACATCCTAAAATATCATACTAACTAAAATTACATTTTCATTTTACAAAATAGATTTAATATTTTTATACGTTTCCAACCAGGATTTTTTTCAGGAAGATTAACCAGTTTTGACTATTTTTCTGCCTTCACACCAGGAAAATTTGACCCTTTTTTATATTATTGCTGTACTTTCTATAAGTGACATCCGGATCCTTAAGGTTTTTTAGTAAAGTAGGAGTTTGATTGAAATGGGGCCCATTCAGCCAGTCTATTTTCAGATCTGAAGGCGGCCTCCGCAAGATATACAATCACACATATATTTTGATTTACTGCTTTGTTTATTCCCATGGTATTTTCCCACAAACTATTTTAAAATACACATTTATTAAATTATCTAAATTTATTACTTATTATTATTATTATTTATAAAATTATTATAAATACTTATATCCGTACTTCTCGCTTGAAATAACTTAAATATATATAATAATCATCAGTCAACAGTAGTGGACAAAGAGTCGTCATGACGCAGCCGTCCGAACCTTAAGAAACGGTAAACATCGACACGTGCTTCTGCTTGTTAGATTCATCAGGATGGTATAACTATGTTGAGGTAAATGATGATGGTAACATGGAGATGACAACACCAAAAGGAACGCCAACAGTAGACAGCAAGCACATTTGTGCCTACATACAAATTTTTCACACTGGGTTGGAAAGATTCCATTTCTGGGATGAGAGCTCAAGTTGTGAAAAAGCGAAAAAGTGAAAGTGAAAAAGTATATATATATATATATATATGAATAATCTGTATGAATAAGGTATACCTATATAACTTACTGATGGTTCAGTTTCAGGCATTTTTTAGGCAAAATCACAGATATAGGTAATTTTAAGCAAAATAAACTTTTTATTAAGTATTTCAGATTTCTTACTTTAAGGCGATTACCGTTAACTAGAAGCAATAAAAAAATAGGCAAAATAGGCAAAGTCCCACCTCTGGTAAAAGCATCAATTAAATTTAGAAAATTCCCGAAAAAAATCCAAAGGCCGCTTTTAATAATTCAAGCAAAAGTTAGGTTTCCTTTAGAGAACATAGTTTTAAATTATTTAATTAAATATCAAAAAATTGTAATTGTAATTGTAACTATTCAAGGTTCCTGATAGCAGCACGATTTTCTTTAAATTGTAAAACTCCAAGCATAGAAATGTTGGAAATTATCGTCAAACAGTATCGAAGAGTCTTCTTAAATATTTCATAAATCCAATTAAATACCAAAAATTGTCTTATAATTAGAAAATAGCCTAACCTTTCCTTATACAGAAAGATAAGATTTGCGACAGGAATACTGGGTAAATTTAAGTAGAAATCAGTTTGAAATATGAAATAAAATAATGTTAGTAATGGAATAGTAATTTTAAAAAATCCAATTATCATTAGTAGCAATCTTTGCTTTTCCTATTGAAATATAAAAAACAAAAGTTTGAGAACCACTTCTTTTAAAATTCGTTGAAATATGAGAATAAAAGTGCGACTATCGTAGATTTACGTGACATGTCGTGTCTCTCCCTACTGCAGTTTACTGAAATTCTGTAATATCATAATGTTGCTCTTATTATTAACAAAGGCAATCTATGAGCTTTCGAAAATATCAAACAATTTAATGATTCTTTTAAAATTCGTTGAAATATGAGAATAAAAGTGCGACTATCGTAGATTTACGTGACATGTCGTGTCTCTCCCTACTGTAGTTTACTGAAATTCTGTAATATCATAATGTTGATCTTATTATTAACAAAGGCAATCTATGAGCTTTCGAAAATATCAAACTATTTAATGATTCTTTTAAAAATCGTTGAAATATGAGAATAAAAGTGCGCCTATGTCGTAGATTTACGTGACATGTCGTGTCTCTCCCTACTGCAGTTTACTGAAATTCTGTAATATCATAATGTTGCTCTTATTATTAACAAAGGCAATCTATGAGCTTTCGAAAATATCAAACTATTTAATGATTCTTTTAAAAATCGTTGAAATATGAGAATAAAAGTGCGCCTATGTCGTAGATTTACGTGACATGTCGTGTCTCTCCCTACTGCAGTTTACTGAAATTCTGTAATATCATAATGTTGCTCTTATTATTAACAAAGGCAATCTATGAGCTTTCGAAAATATCAAACAATTTAATGATTCTTTTAAAATTCGTTGAAATATGAGAATAAAAGTGCGACTATCGTAGATTTACGTGACATGTCGTGTCTCTCCCTACTGTAGTTTACTGAAATTCTGTAATATCATAATGTTGATCTTATTATTAACAAAGGCAATCTATGAGCTTTCGAAAATATCAAACTATTTAATGATTCTTTTAAAAATCGTTGAAATATGAGAATAAAAGTGCGCCTATGTCGTAGATTTACGTGACATGTCGTGTCTCTCCCTACTGCAGTTTACTGAAATTCTGTAATATCATAATGTTGCTCTTATTATTAACAAAGGCAATCTATGAGCTTTCGAAAATATCAAACTATTTAATGATTCTTTTAAAAATCGTTGAAATATGAGAATAAAAGTGCGCCTATGTCGTAGATTTACGTGACATGTCGTGTCTCTCCCTACTGCAGTTTACTGAAATTCTGTAATATCATAATGTTGCTCTTATTATTAACAAAGGCAATCTATGAGCTTTCGAAAATATCAAACTATTTAATGATTCCTTTAAAAATCGTTGAAATATGAGAATAAAAGTGCGCCTATGTCGTAGATTTACGTGACATGTCGTGTCTCTCCCTACTGCAGTTTACTGAAATTCTGTAATATCATAATGTTGCTCTTATTATTAACAAAGGCAATCTATGAGCTTTCGAAAATATCAAACTATTTAATGATTCCTTTAAAAATCGTTGAAATATGAGAATAAAAGTGCGACTATGTCGTAGATTTACGTGACATGTCGTGTCTCTCCCTACTGCAGTTTACTGAAATTTTGTAATATCATAATGTTGCTCTTATTATTAACAAACGCAATCTATGAGCTTTCGAAAATATCAAACTATTTAATGATTCCTTTAAAAATCGTTGAAATATGAGTATAAAAGTGCGACTATCGTAGATTTACGTGACATGTCGGGTCTCTCCCTACTGCAGTTCATACCGTTCGGATAACCCATATAAAGAATAAGAAGATATATACAATTAAATATTAAGACCCGGACCATAAGGTTTTTTCAGTGATATTCACCTATAATGGGCTTTTATTACTCCTTCGATTCAAAATAAGAGGAATAATAAGCTGTTACCTTATCTATACTTTTGAAAATTGGTACTAAATGTACCTCCTTGTAGAAAATATTTTGAAATAATTGGAGTAAAAATGAATTACAACATCACATAAATAATTTATGGTTCCTTTAGCAGTAAGAATTTTTTCAATTCTAAAATTGCACGCTTGGAAATTATTGTCGAAAGTTAATTAGAAACTATTAATATTTCACACATCCAATTAAAATCTAAAATCTCAATAATTGGAAAATAGCTGACCTTTTCCTAATATAGAAAGACAAGCATAAAACAGGACCTTCAGCTTTTCGACCTACTTGAAAGATTTAAGTCGAAAACGTTCTGAAATACAAAGTAACAAAATTAGTATTGATGTAGATATATAACTCTTGAAAAAGTTAATTTGTTTTCAGTAAAGACCTTTCTTCTCAATAAACTAACAATAGTCGTGTAAACTTCCACCAAATGCAATTTTGTGAGGGTAATTAATAATACTTATCACGTTATCTGTATTTGTGAAAATAGCATTCCCTTCTCCCTTCAATACTTTTGTACTGTCAAGTGAGTATCTAAATAGTCTCGCATATTTGGAAAACAGATAATTGTTCTCTAATGGGTATAGAAAATGAACACAGCTTCAACAGGACCTTAATTTTTGAAAAGAAAACGATTTATCTTCGATAAAGATCATATTATATATATATACATATATACAATTGGGGTCCGGGTAATGCGTACCACAATTCGAGTCTAAGTTTATAAGTTCTTGAAGCCCCAGTTGTTGTCTAAGTACTCTAAGTACGGTCCATTTAATATATGTAAATACCCCGTCACAACGAGCGGATAAAAATTTTTAAACTACTTCACTTCTTCGTTTATAATCTTTTATAATCGGGGTCCGGGTAACGCGTACCACATTCGAGTCAAATAAAATGCGACGCATTATGTATAAAGACACAGACGGGGTCGAGTCGAGACACGAAAGTTTGATGCAATCATCAATACATGCGCACGCATATGATTTGGGGTGTCTAGATATGTGTGTAAATAAATTAATTATAGGTTTAGCGTAGTTCGTATTTTAGTTGGGTTTTCCTGTGCAATATTAATGGGTTCTATAGAGGAGAAAATTAAGTGCCTTATGATATTTAATGCATATTTTTTTATACCATTTAGTACTTCAATTCCGCCAATTTTTATTATAATGTGACATAAAGAGATAGAATGTCGTCTAATAAGCTTCTGAAACTAATCGTATTGTAATATAAAATCTTAAACATTATAACTCTTTCCTTTACAAAACACACTTTCGAAATAATTAGCTTATAATTTTGTTTTAAGGCTAATAACATGCAATTCAAATTAAACAGATACCCTGAAGCATTGCCATTCAATAGCATTGGAAAGCAAATATTGGCCAAATGAAATTTTTGATAACACAAAGTTTACAAAATCATTGAAAACATAACAAAATGTCCAAAGAAATATGGCGATGTTACACGTGATTAAATTTATTTCAGACATTTGAAGTGAATGAAACGTTGTCCGACGACCTTCGAGCGAGGCATACATTTTCCCTTTGGCGAAAAGCGTATAAAATCTAAGGCATGCAGTTGTTACATAACACTTGCATCATACATAAACATCAGTCTTCAATTTTTTTCAGTAGAACGCTGCAGAATGTAAATTTCAAATCGGGAACGAATCAAACACCGACTTTGGGTTAAAGTTATGAATTATGGTTTCGTTATTTATTTAAACAGTCGTTGATCTTTGTGAACGACAAATGTGGAACTGAGAAATGTCGTTTTAACTACCAAACCCTCATTTTAAAACTCGACAAAAGGTTGATTGATGTGACATTCGCATGGTTTACACCTATTAAAGCACATTTCTAGTTCCGTCTCTTTGTTCTTCCGCCCGTTTTTCGCCCTTTCCCGGGCCTTCGGCCGTCAGGTTGATCGGAGGGGAAAAAATGCCAGAGTTCATCGAATTCTCATGAACTCGCCGCTAAAACTTTCACACTAAAATGTACGCCGAAGACGATCATTATTTAAGTAAGAAAGAAGAAAGTTCTCCACTTGGCTCCGAGCGCCGAAATGATTAATGACTAATTTTGGGTTTGGCCACCTTATTCTTCTTTCTCCGCGAAAAAGTCCGTGCGACGATCCCTCGACCGAAGAAATTTCGCCGGTACGACAAATGTCTTGAGGATTAAATGTTACAGTCGTTTATGAAAAGAGTTGATGCTTTTGCCTTGAAGGTATAGAAATAGTAAATACTTTCCCTAATGTTGATGTAAATAAAATTACATTATTCGATCAACGAATAGTTGCAGTGTAATTCTTGCTAATTTCATGAATTTAGCTCCTCCTTCAAATAGTTGCTCAGAAACAGTCTGAACCCGTTACAAAAGTAAGGCCACTTTCTTTCAAGTGACTTCAACCTTAGCACACGTGACTCATCCTACTCTTATGAAACTTAAGAAAATGTAGTTAATATTAAGTGGTCGTTGAAGGGTTAAGACTAAGTAATAATTAAGTGTTCCTGATTTAATCGAAACTAAAGAAGTAGATGTTTCACTTTACAATCATTAAAGAATATTTTTCCTTTCTTGTAAATTCGTTTCAAAACAAAATAATTTAAATTTCAACGTTGGAAGTAAGAGTAATCAATTTAATGTAATATCAGACTTTGGGAATTTGCCAGTTTCTGTTTTCCAAAAAACAATTTTTGTGGAGTGGGTAAAGCTAAAACGCTTTGGCCTATCCAAAAGAACTATAATAAATTAATAAGGTAGTGGCAAATTTACAAGGGAAATTCCAAGGAAATAAGAACGATACCCGAATGTACTTTGAGAGGGTTAAAAAGTTATTTTCTCTTAAATAAAAGAACTAAATTAACACACAACCCGTTACAGTGTGGATCATTCATCTTGACGACTAAAAAAAATAATTAAAAGCAATAAATCTGACGATCTTCGAATGAGAGTTTCAAAAACCGTTAATATTTGCATACAAGTGTGCTTAATACATGATTTATATAATCTGCCCTTGAGCAATTGCCCTGTATATAATCGGTTGATTTTGACTTTTAGATAAATATTTCCTTTACATCATAACTGTCCTTTGTTGTTGCAGTTATATGTATTATTTTTACACTGGATGTTTCTCTGATAATACAAAAACACTTAAGGGGTGAGTCCTAGTCAAAATCTAAAGAAACATAGAGGAGCAATCTATAACTGTAAATGTGGTTGCTTGACTAACTGACTGAGTTACTGATTCATTTGCTCATCAGCGCGCAGTTAAAACTACTAATTTTGCAAACATGAAATTTTGAAGATATTTTTGTAAAAGTATACAAAAATATGTCTTAGAAAGAATTTTATAAAATCATCATTTTAAATAGTTAAAAAGGGCTATGTTTGCGATTTGTGTTTTTTCGCTACTTTTGGCCGACAATTAAGATATCCGGTTCATTTTTTTTTCACTAAATCATTCTTCATACAAAGATCTAAAGTCCAAATCTGCATTTTTAGAAATTAAAATCGCAAGGGGTGACAAACATTTTTACTATATAATAATATCATATTTCTCAGATATTTGAAATTTCGTTTCCAACATTTGGAAAAGGTCGGAAACCGTTCCATTATGCCCATTCAGCCCAACTTTGAACGTTAATTTGAATCTTAGAGCATTCCATTATGATGCCAATAATGATTACAGCTTCAGCTAAGTATTATAATTAGAAAATTAATTAAACATGCGAATATTACCTTACCTACAAATTTTAATAGTTTTTTTAATAATAATAATTAATTAATAATAATTTTAATAATTTTAAGTATAATTCATACCTCAGTCAGTAGAGTTCTTAACATTAAATTTAACAGCATACTACCTGTGCAGACATTTAGATGTTATAAATCAAAATTACAAGTCGCTGTCACCTTTGGCGAATTTTATAACCAAAAATAATTGCAAAAAGGGTTTCTCTTTTGTATTTTCACTGGCTTAATTTAAATTTTAATATTCACCTTCTACCGTGTCTTATTTCCAATGTCTTTTGGGGTCGGCTCTCCTCCGTATTAACGCGACATTCTGGGTGTATTTGTATCATATCCGGGTGTAGACCACTGGTCTTCTTCAACCATCAACCATCGGTGGTAATTTTAGCTTGAACATAGATTGAATTGTCATATTCCAATTTTGACCGTTGGCAGATTTGAAAATTAACTTCTCTTTACCACGTTGTGTATGTTTATAATTCGCTCAAGACAGTGTTCACACGCTTTCCTGTTACCTCTTGCTTCTCCATTTAGTATGAGAAGGTAGATACAAGAGATGGGCTTTGCGCCTCCTTTAAATTATAGTACCATATGTGGTGTACTCTTTTTCTCGCGTGGAATGTTCTACGATGGCATTTTTAAGTGTACTACAAATTGTCGATGGTACCTGCTAAGTGGTTCACTTAGAATTACTCTGCAGTCCCTAATGTATCCACGCACGCTGCCATTACACATGTAATCTATTTATGTGGCAGATATATCATTTCTGTAGGCTATAAGATGTACATCTGTCTTTTGTTGACTATTAGCATATCGGAAATATTAGCCACATTCAATATATTTTTGCCTTGGACATTAATATTGTTCCTATCCATCATTTCCGTGGATCTCAGAACGTTGGTGGGTGAGATCCAACACCACTGTTTCGGTCTCCTGCCATGATTTTGCCTTTAGGTGCTGGTAATGCATACTACTAAGACCAATAACACTAATAGTGTCGTCTTCGAATTATGTTCCTTTTTTGTACACTCCGAATTGTTGTTACATATATCTGGTGAATATAATGCGCAAATGTGCGCATATTTTTCCTTCACTTACATGCTTATACGCCTTTCTTAAATCACGGTATTTCCATGATTGTATCCTCGTGGTATGTTTACTAATATTACCCAATATTAAATTTATTGTTTATAAGTGTGAAACAAATTGAAAGGTTAATGCCACGCCAGATTTGCGGCTCGAGGGGGAAAATTACGCAAACTTCGTCTTATGTAGGCGTCCGTATTATAATTAGAAAGCAAAAATCGGCGAAAATTAGAACTGTAGTTTTGAATTTTCGCCATGAGCTGCCCCAGTTTTTAATGAACAATCATTAACGAGAATTTTTTGAGGTGTCGCACATTCCAAAGAAACTTCCCATAAGTTATTTTGTGCATATCCCAGCGTACAAAAAACTTGATTAACGCGACATCGCCTCTCTCGTTTCCCTCCAAACCTCATCTCGTTTTATTTACAAGGAGAGAAAGTTAAATTCCCGAGCAGTCACGACATGTAATTTGGTGTAAAATTTAATTTGTTTCTTGCAGTTCCAAAACACCACATTAGCTCTTATTACAGAGGTATTCCGTTTAATCTAACGATCGAGATTAGCGACAGAAATTTACTTTCATACCGGGCAAAAACTTAACACATGGTAGTGAAGTAATGATCCCGTTTCCGATACGATTAAATGATACGGGGGAATTTCTTTTCTCTTTCGGTTAATGTACGCGTTGAGCGAGTTTGATTTACGCCGATCGGATTATTGGTATCAAGGATACCGGGCTGTTGAGAGGAAAAATTATGTCGTGAATGCAAGATGCTTAAAAGGCGAAAAGTCTGAGAAGTTGACAGCGGACGTAATAAGATTAATTTAGAGGGTAACTTTTCCGAAATTAATCTTGCATACGACTACTAACGCGTTCATTTTAGTTGGTTTTGAGTTCGAGAAAAAAAGGAAACTCGGGTACTTTTTGTAATTTACTTATTTACACTGCGAATGCAATTTTTGTACAAATGGAGGAATTCGTAAGTGCGAGGAAGAGCATGCGCAAATGCACCACGGATCAAGTACATTGAAAAGAGGCGACGTTTGCATTTCTGGAGATGTTTCTACTAGTGTTGAGTAATTATAGGATGTGACACAATTGATAAAAGAGGTGAGTTACTTTCCAATTTCCTCTCATCGATGGGTTCGAAATTGCCAATATAGGAAATAAACCAATCAGTTTTAAGACCATGAAGGAAATGGATAGAAATTCTAGACACTACTCTGTTTTCTAGGAGAACCAATGACGACGTCGATGGACACGATTTTTGAGTCTGACTTCTGAATGTAAAATTTTGGTTTCGTCTATGTTACTCATAAAAGGAAAAGTAATTATCCTTGATCAAACATTGCTTTTGTAGAAACCAGGGCAATTTTTCGAATCTGAAGGGAAATGACTGAGTTTTTCATAATTTTATTATAAATAACCATCAGAAAAGCTTTTGCTGAACACTGCGGTCTTTTTAATTCAAGAGTAATGATCAGTAATACCATAAAAATATAGAATCAAACAATACAATTCAACAATGAATATTTTTCATCATAGATCACAGAAGATATGTCCATCACATGGTGAAAACGCTTTCCTCGCTCTTCTGAGCCAGCACCCATATTATCTTTAAATTGGTCCAGGTGAGAACGTAGTATATAAAGTTTATGAGACATTCTCCAGCTCACAAATTTAAAGTTATCAAGTGTAGTTTTGATAAACTCCTGATAATTGCCAGCTCTGCTATTTCCGCGAAGACATTTCTTTAAGACTCTTTCAAGCTTGTTCTTCATTAGTGTTGAGTAATTGTGTAAACTTATAACGGTTTATTACGTATTTTATTTGTGGTCCGACGAAAATATTCTAATAATTTCGGGAAGAATCCCAAATTCCCTTCACAAATTGTTTCATAGGGCCCAATTTTACATACAACGGAGGCATTAATATATTTTTAGATTCTGCTAGTAGTTCCCACTTGATATTAGGTTTTCCTAGCAGAAACTCCACTCACTCAAGCCATATACGCTGTTGGTAATGTACTGAATATGTTCTACTATCCAATAAGAAAAGGTATTCATGGAAGGGATTCAGTATACCCGCCTGACATTCCCATCAGAAAATCAACCAACTTGATATCTCATATTACTGAGCAGCTTGTATTATATATATTTCAATTTGGCTTTTTGACGCTTTGAGGTTGAATCCGAAAAACACCTTCTTGGGATACTTTCTTTATATATTTGTGAATATGTGCGTATGTATGTGTTGAGCTTTCCTCAGGAATTGTAAATAGTAAAAAGGTAGCATTGATCCTGAAATCCTCGAATCCTGAAACCTCCTTCCGATCCTGAAACCTCGAATCCCGATTTTCGTTAAAATCGGCAATGGGCAAAGGCCATTTTACTCTCATAAAAGGCATTTTATACTTGGGAATTTACTAATAGGTACCTACTTGGTACCTACTAAAGAAAACTATGGAATATGTATTAAATCGGTGCCACATGACGGGGTGCCAAGTCGTTTGCTAGGGCCCCACAAAAGGTGCTTTATATTACTGAAACTGTTATAGCTTTCTGCGAAGGTCTTCAAAATCTTCATTTGATACCAATTTGAACTCAAGGCCTCAATTGAGACCCTTCCACTAAATTGTATGTGTCTCTTTGTAATGCAGTTAGCGTCCTCTTGCTCTTACGAATTCCTCGGTCTGTATCGAAATTCTATTCGCACTGCATATGGCAACATATACCGGTACTATTTCAGAATTGTTACGTTTCCACATGGCATTTAATCCATGTTAACATATTCGGCTCGAAAATTAAACATCTTACGCAAAACAACTGAAATGTAGCATAAAATGGAAACTTAATCTCGTGAAATCGACATCAGCATCATCGATAGGTCGAGACCGTGAATTAATATTCGAAAAACGTTCACCAATAATGTAGTTCAAAGGCATAATAATAATTTGTCATCCCAACGAGATTCCTATCGATTCCTTTCACTAGTAAATTAGACGAAACCGAAATCCGACACCGTACAAGTCGTTAGGAGTTACTATACGCATCGGTAAATACAAACGCTTCACAATTTCCTCGTGGGACTTCTTTCACCGAGAGGAGCGAGAAGAAAGACTTTCGTGCGACATAACAATTTAACAGTCTGTCAAAGAGGTAAAAATAGTAAAAAACGATTTACTAACGAGATAAAAAATGAGAAAAATAAAATCGCATCACAATGAATGGGACCTGAACTTGCGACGTTCTCAAGGTTTTCTCTTTGGGAGAGGAATTCTCCCATTACTATTGTTAAGATGGAACTGGTAAACGTTGAATGCTGTGAGAATCAAATGCAACAATTTGTTAAGAACCTCGAGTAAACGCACGTTGGAAAGGGAGGTTACATTTCCTCAATTACATATCCATCCTATCTAGAAAAAAAAAATAAACGTATTAATCTTTTGTCAGAAAACGAGGTAAACAGAGGAATACTTACCATCAGTATTGTCCCTCCTTAGAAAAACTCCTTAGTATCAGAAATTCAGAGAAGAAAGTACAATCTTCGATCAAGAAATCTGGCCTGAAGGTGTCTGCCACAGGCGTAACGTCGTGGAGAAATTGCCATAGACCACTGCCGCATAGTTCAAAAAAAACTACCATTGTTGGCCGGGTAATCATCCCTCGCCAATACTTTTCATTTATTTCTATTAATCTATCTAAAAATGAATGAAGGTAAATAACCATTGCTCTAAATTCAAATGGGATCTAAACCCCAAATAATTATGATGGAAATCTGTCACTCTTTTTCATATCGTATGGAAACTTTCACTGTAGGAAAGATAACTTCTTTGACTACAGTTGTATTATGGAAACAGTTGCAGTCTGAAACGTAATATGCATATTCTAACAAAAGATACCTTTAAAGCCATATAGCTGAAAAAGAAGGCCCAAAGTTCTTTCACTATTCAATCTTTTGTTTTAAGTCAATAAGACAAATGAAGGGATGGTGATGTTTTTGAAGTATCACTTTTATCTGTTCATCATCTAAGTTGCGCGTGGTCAGTATTGTTCAATATATGCCGTTCAAATTCACAATTAATTGAATATGGTGTACCCCTAGATACAATATTTCGCCCACTACTTACATAATATCTAATTAAATTATATAGGTAATTATACTGAACATTCTGAAATAAATTATTTTGCGGATGATGGTTATGATCTATGTATCTGGCAATAATTATGATAACTTGATTAAAAAATTATGAGGATTAAGTTAAAAATTTTGTAGATTTAAATAAAAACCTGCGTATTTGAAAGTTGTAACAAAATGAAATATATAATATTCAGTATTAAATACATTATAAATGTAAATTATACAGTAATGATGTATGGTGTAGAAGTCCAAATGAGGAAAATGTAAACTGTCTAAGAACGTATATTGATTAGATTTTAAATTTTAAAAATTAAAAAATTTGTATAAAAATTAGCCATATTGGATCACCTAGTTTGAATTTTTAGTATCAAATTGTTTTTGTTAGATATCCCCAATTGATGTTTAAAAATTCATCAATTCTCCTCGTTTATGATTCTTTTTAATAAAAATATTTTTTGGCCTTTTGTAAGAAGTCGGCCATGTTGAGGGGCGTATCATCCATTTTTAATTTTTTACGTGAGCTCTTAGTTCAGCCATCTAGAGAACAAATTTTTGAAAAAATATTAATAGGACCCCATTAACTAACCGATATTTGAATTTGTTTATAAAAAATCAATTCGAATTGAATCGAATTGAATTGTTCGAAGAATTTTCCAAGAAACTGTAAGTTCAGCAGAAATCAAGCAAAACCTCTTGCATGAATTTTTAATATTTTCAATTTTTTTTCTTTAGATTCGTCACTTCAAACATCTAGTGTAGATTATTAGAGTAATGAAACATTATGACAATCATCTCTGTATCCCCTTGATTATAACGCATTTGAAAAATTTTTGACGAGATAATAAAGTGGACAGATCCATCCTGTAAATTATGTATCAAATGTATTTTTAAACAAACCATGTCAAACCAAAATATATAACAGTTCAATCCCTCAAGCAATATCAACAAAAATAGTCTTAAGTACAATGAACTTCTATTTATTATCAAGAAACGTGCACACACTTACTTATTTGGAATACCTCACAACAGTACAAAATAAATTGACTTTTACGACTCGTTTCATTAATCAATAAAATTTCAAAATTACCTTCACACATCCAACACCTCCTTCATTACCTTACCGTATATAGCTTAATTCAATTTATTACATATTCGTTTTATTATCATTCTAACAATTGCCAACCTTTTATAATCATTTTTATGTAACCCAGGTCTGTAAAAAAACCGTCAACGCATTTAAAATGCATGTGGCGACACACTTGATGCTTACATAAAAGAGAAAAACACGAAATGCAACTACAACTATGATAATCAATAGGGGGAAAAGTATTGTCGTGAAATAATAACAACTTGGGTAATTACAGTCGTTTAACCCGGATAGTTTCGAAATTCAAAAAATTCACGCTTCATATGCTTCTTGTAATAGTAACCTTATTTTGCTGAGCTTTAATTGATACGGTGGAATATTCATAGAGAAATAAGGATAAAGCGTTTTCCACAAGCAACGGCTAAAACATGCAATGGCGTACACCAGATCCATTATTTCACAGTATGAAATATTTCAATCTTAATCACCAAAATAAATCGAAATGGAAGCTACATAGTCCATGTTACAAGAGGTAACTAAACATTAAGATTAAAGTGAGTTTTAATAATACTTTGGTGATGTTCTGACATTTTTTGCAATATTTGAAGAAAAGTCCTAAATGAACAAACATTTCTATGTAAACTTGTACGTATTTTCAAAAGTGAACTTTCTACTGTGAGAGTAAACTGGTTGACTTCTACGACCCGTTTTCTACGCCACTGTAAAACCACCAATGGCCACTTCAGCAACAGCGATTGGAAATTATAACAATTTTACTTTCATTCGCGTTATTTTCTATGGGATTGTTCTATAATCTACATACCAGCCAATTTTTTAACGTATACTTAACGGGCAATTTGATGCGATGCAGACACGAAAAACAAAATGGATCAAACGGAGTGTAACCGGTAACGAACTGAAGCCTTATGGCACACTTTACTTTAATTAGCGGTCAATAATTAAAGGTCGAAACTTCGAAAATCCCCACGTGGCCCACGTGGATTACTTCATTTGGAAATTTAGAGAAATGCGTCATAAATAAAAACCAGTTTTAATTGCGAATGTTAATCAAAGACCTTTCGATGTCTATAAAATTGGATAATCGAAAACACTTAAAAAAACATTAGCATTCTTACCCAACTGGGGATTAATGAACAAAGTTTTCAAAAACAAATCTCGCACTTACACTGAAATACATTATGCCAAGTGTAATGTCTCAGTGGCATGTTATTTTTTGATCGACTAATTTTACTTCTAAGTATTTCTTAACCTCAACTAAGCGTGAGATGATCTAAAACGTTTAATTCATTCTTAATGCCCATGTTAAAGTATCTCGAATATTAGAGGTTAAAATGTACTTTGAACCGAATTACATGTTATACTATTGATTCGGTACCATTACGTGAAATTATCACTTACAAAAAAAACCCATAAATACTAAGAATGACCTGACATCAGCAATAATGGTTCTAAAAACCTTGAAAATAGAGCAACATGTGCGCAGTGACCCTATTTATTCAGTTCCATCAGTAAGTAGGCTCTTCTTGTGTCCCCATTGAAAGTGCTGGAATCAGTAGCGCATCTATCTGGGTTCGGACACACACCCATTGCTGCGTCACTAAAAGAAACTAGAATTCTAGTATCTGGAACATAAACTGGAAAATTTTAAATAATTTGCAATTTTTCTAAAAGTTTTAATTCGATTTTAAGGTAAATCCGGTCATTTGGGGCCCTAGAAGAACCTCTCAAATTTGTATTCTAAATGCATTCTAACGTTAAAAGTTAAAAATTAAAAAAATGTTTAATGTAAACCATTGAGATTTGCTTTGGAGACAGCTTTAGATATTAAGAGTTCCATAGGGACCTATGGAATTTCACTTTTAGATTATTGAACATTCCATGAAATTTATAAATGCAATTTTGTATCCATTTTGGCAACAATATCCTGAAATATCTTTTTAACCTTCTAGATACAATGTTATGACACTTTTAGTGATATGATGTGCTGGAAGAATAAGGGATTTTTTTCCTAGATTCTTTGTGGCGTCTAAAATTAAAACGAAACTATAAGAAACGCCTGTAAAAGTACCTGAATTTGATTTGGAGAAAATTTTTGTGGTCCAAAGTTCCAGAAAAACTTCTACAACCTTTACTCTAAAATTATAAGCTTCTTAAAGTTTACAATTAAAATTGAAAAATTGTGACATTTTAATAACACTCTAGATCCAATTTTAAAGGCTGGTCTTTCATAGTGTTAATGGAACCAATACGGATCTACCACGTATTAGAAATTAGGCATGATTTAGTATGTGAACTGTGCTATATTCTGGAATATTATAGCGGAAGTATCTTAAATCTGGTCTGTAACTTGAATGTGTTAAAATGTAGCTTTTAGCAGGACAATAATAGATAATTTAAAATACCCGACAAATATTAGTTAGTAGGTGCATTTCTAGAGCTAGCTATATTCTAGAATATTCTAGCAGAATCGGTTTAAATCTAGTCGATAAATTGGTTGTGCTGGATTTTAAATTCTGCATATTATATAAATGTAACCACATATAGATCTATGATATAAAACATAGCCTGGAACAAACTACAATATGGTAGTTGTGATGGGACACTATTGTTATAAGAAAAGTGCAGTGAATATTTTATAATATTGTGAAATAATCTGTAATCTGAGCACAGTTTCTATGTAGAATATAACGTTTAAAATTGAAATAGAACTTCCCTAAACCATCTACATTTCTTTCGGTAGCTATTTTAATGTTGCAGTTTCCAGAAAACCCTTTGGAATTTTCCTTCTCGATTCTTGTAGTTTTCTAATGTTGAAAATTCAAATGTAAATGTCTTCAAAATTCAATTTTAAATCTCCTCTACTCTTTCAAAATTTTAACAAAACTTCTAGAGGCTTCTTCAATGATTCAGATTTTTTATTGCTTGAAATTATAACGAGAAAACTTTAGAAAGTATCTGAGCTATTAAGGGAGAAGTAAAAATAAAAAATTAGTTTTTCCCGTTGTATTTGAAAATTTTTGAATTATGTACAAAAGTTGCAGATTTCATTACCAACAACTTTTTATTTAACTTTTTTTGGTAAAAATAAGTATTTACATGGCAAATCATAAAAAACAATTTTTCCCCACCTTCCCTTTCAACTCCCACCTATCTACGACTCAGTCCATTCTGTTATGAATTAATTCGTAGATTAACTTACTTTACAGAAAATTCCCCTGCACTAAATTCGGTTTTCTAAGCTTTAGTCGTATCCTGTTAAATCCACTTGAGGGCAAATTTTGCTAGGCGACCAAAACTTCCTGCATTATATTAAATATACTGCATTAAAAACATTTCTTCAAAACATGTTTTTGTAAAATTTGGAAAGGGATTTTAGTCTATGCCGACATATGGTAACATCAAACGACAGGTTGAAAGCTATATTTAACACGGAGGATCCCAGTTGTGTGACGAATATAATCCCTTATAATCCAATGGCTCGGGCCGAGGATTAAAATAAGTAAGCATTTAGGTTACGACTTTTTAATTCGACCACTTGGCCCTCTGCAATTCATCATTATGCAGGCTGATAAACGCCTGTGAACCATTTGATTTGGGTTTAATGAAGGTTTATGATATGCATCAATGGTTAGTAAGAGTACTTATCCCAACATTTTTTATTTTATAGAGACTTTAATCTATCTTTAAAGCGATATTTGGAAATTTATTTTAAAATAAACAATTGAAACAATTCTTTGTTACATTTGTTATAAAAAATAATTGTTACGAATATGTTCTACGTTTAACACGTTTTTGTGTTACAATTTTGACCAAAGGTCTAAAAATATTTGATTTTTCGCGTTATTAAAACAAAAGAGCAGAAGAAAATTAACAGTTTACTCAAATACCAAATGGATAGTAGACTTTACTAATTTAAAAATATTTTTTCAGGCAGCAACATTAAAAAAACCGTATAATTTGAATAGTACAACAAAATTTAGTCATCCCTTAATACTTACAGCAATATCGTTCCGACAAAAAATTGTGGGATAAAGTGTAAATACTGATGAAAAGTTTATTAAGTAAGCATTAATATTAAGTATAGTCTATTAAGTAATCTAGAATTAGTTTCATAATATAAAGAACAAACTATTCTTTGTTAATATCATCGGTATTGCGTGTGACAATGACACTCAAAAAAATGAAGAAATATCGCGAAAAATGGCAATAAAACCGAAAGTACAAATTTAGTCTTAGTCTGCCAAAAAGGATATGCATGTCAGGAGAACAAGGTAAATCCCTAAGCGGTTATTTCAATATCAACTTTGTATTAAAAGAATGGCATATCTTGATACATTTTCTTAATGGTCAATAGTGCCCGGATTTTCGGCACTTAAAAAGGCAAATCTATCGTAGTAAATAGGGTGGTAAAATAATAAAAATAGGCCTCCTAAGAGCAATATAGGCTTTTAAAAATCATATTAGTCTTTTATATAACAAAGTAGTTTTTGATAAATTGTACAGAAATTATCTACAGAAAAACTTTACTTCCACAGAAGTCGTCAGTGTTAATCCCATTAGTTTCCAATTTTGTTATCGTTTCATAAATTGTTGCGAACTAGCTTTTAATAGAAATTAAGTCATTTCGAACCTTCTTATCCTTAAATATAGGTTATGCCTTATCTACAACTTGAACACACGTCAAATAATTATGAATTTAACAAAACACTGACAATATTGATGTCCTACAATGCTGGTGATTCACCTCTTTAACTCCGTCAAAATGTTCACTGTAGAAACAAGCAGCTTTAAGTCATCATCTCCAACGGATTAAAGCAGGACTTGGAGGTAATGTAGTTTCTTTTAATTTATTTTTGTACACTTCAACTCTTGAAGGTTTCCTTAATAAAAACTTTCTTAACATTGCCAATTAGACTGTCTACTTGTTTATAATTTTGCCTGATCATTTCTGCCACCAAATGTCATGCATGCGCCATACAGGTAATGTGTATAACCTTCGGGTAAAAAAATTTCTGGTTTTTCCTCATTTTTAACACGTACGAGGCTCCGTCCGTAACATATAATTTAAATTTTTCTGCGCCGATTTTACTTGACCGAAAGGATAGATAGTAGAAAGATATGTAGAAGGTTCATTCACAAATTGTGCTTCGGTGTCATTATTGGTTCGCTTTAATTTGCCACATGACATAAGATAAGTTTTTCCAGGTTTTATTGAACTGTCAGAAAGTTTGTGAATAATATTACTGAGAACTTCACAAAATAATTCACTTGCCATATATGCACAATATTTAAAAAAATTACTGAAATAAACCACACGAAAAAAACACGTGACAATTCCTAATTTTATCCAGATGTAAGGGACCGAGAGGGACAGTTCGATTATCTAACCGGCTATTGATAAGTAATCACACCAATTAATTTAATTAGCAAATACTGCAGTGCGATAACGTGCTAATTTTAGGCGAAATCAGGGCGGTAAGACTAAACGAGGGTTTTAAAATGTACTTTAGGCATTTTAGGCGAAATAACCATCAGGATTGACCATTAAGCATAAAACATTAAATGAATAAACATGTTTCAGCGAGAAAAAATTCATGTTACAAACACGTTACTCACATATTTTTTCTTGAGAAAAAATTCATGTTACAAACAAGTTACTTGTACTGATTTTATCATTAACATCATTATCAGTACAGAAATGATATGTTTATAACACGCATTTTGCTTAATCGAACAAACCTATTATCTAGTCGGGTTTCTTTTATAATAATCACCGTGACACTTTATAAAGCTACAAATACTAAATTTTTTGTAAATTATTAATCAATCGATGTGTTGTTTAATTGCTATTATTAAATTGTGTTAAAAACCTACTTCGGTTGATTGGTTTCACTTCTACGTATTCTCCGACAATTAAATTTTTAAATAATTGCAAAACTTTTTATCTGAAGCGTGTTACTGGCTACTTTTTTAATTGACTTTCTGAGTATTATATGTTTCGCTACGTAAAAGTAAGATAAAGTGAATTATCGTTTGAGAACCTTAAACTTATTCCAATATTGACACGCATATCTTTCGGATACAATAATTCCAAAACCAACAATCTTTTATTCATATTTCCAACTTTCACGAGAACCGTGTTTTGCGGGCATGTTCAACGGATTTCTTCTAATGTAAATGGATATTTTCCAGTCTCGCCGTTTAAATGTTTTATCACGTATCAATTGCGAATTCTTACTTGTGTTTCATTCACTCTCTCACACGCGAATTATTTTTTGGATTGACGCATTTTTCTCGTCCTCATCAAACGAAAGGCGAGGATCGGTTAGCAAACCGATCTGTGTCAGGGAACATTATTAGTAGGACCTTGGGAGGTCTTTGCGTAATAATCCTGATGAACAGGAAAGATGATTATTCAAACTGAGGGAATTTCATTTGTCCCATTATTATATGTCAACATCTCGAGTTGTGTGAGCAAGTGAAATTTATTTATTCAGCCGGGGAAAAATGTTTAACGATGTTTAAATAATTCGCGCGTTAATGTTTGTTATGGTGGATAAACAATACGCGTATGTGTGTGCATATAATGGGTGAGGTGGCTGATTATGAAATATTTTTTCACGGCGCTCGAAAGCAGTTACGAATGATTGAAAGTTGTTTTAAAAGTTATCATTATTTATGCGCTTACGAGCAAAGCGCCTAACGAAAAGAACAAGAGATGAAGACAGAACTCTTCAAACACCTACAAAGATTTCTAGAACATATCTGTGGCACTTGTCACTTTGTTAATCTTATGAAATGGTAATTTGTATGGTATTACCAGCTGTAGAAAAAATTCTGCCTTTATTAGTTATTTGTGGGTCAATCGTATTTACTCGACTTCTGATTATTTACCACATTATACAAGAGGATGAAATAAATAGAATGAATTGAGTAGTGTATATAATGTGAACGTATAAGTTAAGTAAGAGTTGAGTTTTCAGATCAATGAAAATAAGGAATAAGAAAATAAATATTTACTTAACAAATGTATGTTTAACCAATACTTTGAAACAAAAGCACCAGTAAACGAATTAACATATAAGTAAATGCTATTTGATAACATTAAACATTGTTTTTATATTAAATAAACAAAAAATTAAAACGTGGGTCAGATGTCGAGGGGGAGGCATTAACGTGTGGCACGTGTGAGACGAGTGAGATGATGACACTTCTAGAACAAAGGATAAAAACGTCTTTGAGCAACTCACCTTCTCTGTAAGTTGAAAAACAATAAAATGTTGTATCTTTCTCTTAGGGCTTCTATAAGCAATTAATTCAATTTAAATATATTTTGTTTAAACGATGTCTCTATTTTCGTCTGGCTTGTGCAAGAGGTATTAAGGGAGTAGCGCGCGAAATATCCACCAGACCTCAACCATCCTAATACTAGGTGTGCAGGGGTACTAGGGGAGTAACGCGCAAAGTACCCACCCAGCTACTAGTAAACAAAAATTCATAAATATCTGGGGTCGAATATGCAATGGTACCAAGGGAGAAACGCGCGAGGTACCGCTCTACCTACTACTGCTACCTCAATTGCCACAAGGACGTGCAATGGCACCAAGGGAGACACCAATTTACATATGCAAATTCAAATTTAGAGGTACGGGAAAATACATATTTAATTCGTTTTTATGCACGAATGCAATTTCTTCAACAATATCCGAAATTTCAATTTTCCTTCAGGGTTGTGCGGCATTCACATAAAATTTAATTGTATTTTGTTTAAGAGACCTGTGCTTTAATGAGAACATGTGTAATCGATATGTGTTTATTTCTAACAGTCTTGGGTTTTGCCTCTGCCTGTTTTGATGTTCCATTCGTTGCTGTAACATTGTAAATAATTTCAAAAGTGAAGTGGTCGAAAATTAGAACCCGACCTTCAAAGGGATTGTGAAGAATTTTCTGGACTTGCAATACTTTGCAAGAGGGCAAGTTTTGTACCCAAAAATGATACACGTTACTGGCTTTGCTCGTGAACTTCATAGAGTTGCTGAACAAGTGCGTATCGATTATCCGGATGTAAACTTAATAATTTCATCGGTTAAAAAATGTTTTCAGCATGTGCATCTGGTATAAAAACCTTAAGGGGGACTGCAGAGAACACTCCTTTGCCTCCGTCGCCAATTATAACTCGTTGGGGAAAGTGGACCAGTACTGCAAAATTTTCAGTCAGCGTTTAAACGTAATTGATGAATTTAGTAGGGATAATGCATATTGTATTGAAGAGGAAAAGGATTATACGAGGACCTAATTTATATTAAAAATATTTTTCTTGTAAAATTTGTAAAAAAAATTTCCTTGTATTCCTGATAGTATAAAACTGTTGAATGCAAAGGTACTTAGTATTTCAAAAAGCACAGAACATTAGGTGTATCTCGCAACAAAAATGTATCGTTAAAGGTTACATATCTATTAAATAAAAACTTGGGCTCTCAAAAATTGAAAAATATTTCTGAATTTTCGGCTCGTGACAATTTTTGACATAATTACATACAAGACATTATAATACATACATTATAATGACAAATATTGATCTCATATTATTCTATCAGATAACAAGAAAATTTGAATTTAATAATTTAACGGACCAATATCATTGTTAAATGTAACCGGGATTTAAGTAACAGTAAGAGTAACATAAAGTAACACATTTGTGGCGTACGCAATAAACTTGTGATGATGGATTTTGCTTGTATGTATATGTATGAACTTTCGATTAGTTTCTTAAATATATACTTTTGTACATGACGTTCTAGTTTTATTTACATTTTTGTCGGAAAAAATGGGTTTCATATAAATGATAAATACATATATATATATATATATATATATATATATATATATATATATATATATATATATATATACACGCGTATATCAATATTTTTGGGGGCATGTTTGCATGTATATTTTTAATATTATGAATGCATAACTGACCGAAGCCTACTTATTGTATAATAGAAGACAGTTAATCATCTTAAAGGTCCCGTACTAACGAACTGCGCCAAAACTGGATAATGGAGAAGCTGTATTGGGTTGAGGCCGTGGTCGACGAAGAAACGCTTTTAATTTATGTCAGACAAACCTAAACATGTCCAAGGTGGGACCACGAGGAAACCCATGGAGAGGTATTCTCTTTACAAAAAAATCTAAGTACGTTAGTTAATACAACTAAGCATTCCAGCAGCGTTGCCATACCAAAAAATGACATTTTAAACCTAATTTTAGTTCAATGGAAAAAATATTGGAAGAAACAATTTCTACTTCTAACACAAAAATAAAGCACACATCCTAAGACACTTTCGATCCGATAAAACGAAAAAATTTCCCTCTTATCTCTGATCTTCTCCTTATCTTCGTTATCCTCCTGGCTGCAGTGCGACTGCAAGAGAATCGCATCGACAGGAAGTGACCAAAATCGTTACTGGATTTGTTTTAAGTGCAACGACAGCCGTTGTCGGTGTTGTTCAAAGGCAATTCTCTCGCTCGTTATCTGCCGGAAAATTTCTCCCGAGTCTTCGATGGCGACGTTGTCGGCGAGACAATAAGAAGAATAAAGAATTTAATGCCGTCGATATTTCGCTCCAGATATCTCGGAGGTAAATATATTTATGAGAAATATTTAGAAATTGTGACGTTCTGCAGAAATCGATGGTTTGGTGAA
This sequence comes from Cryptocephalus primarius, assembly GCA_963576515.1. Classification (NCBI taxonomy): domain Eukaryota; kingdom Metazoa; phylum Arthropoda; class Insecta; order Coleoptera; family Chrysomelidae; genus Cryptocephalus; species Cryptocephalus primarius. Next base: position 5,461,816 of record OY754940.1, on the reverse strand, counting down.
CGTTATTGGTTTGTTTTGAGTAATTTTCTGTAATGAATTTGTTGCACTTTTGGTGAAGGTGCACTCATTTTTCATCGTCTATTTTGCTGTACACAATTCTCTATACACCCGTAACTGCCTTTTGCTGTGTTAGCTCCCTTTATTTCTCCAGTTATGTATACTACCCAAGCCAAAATATTCCAAGATTTTTCCAGGATTTTAAGACTTGAAAAGATATTTCGCATGAGTTTTATAATTAACGCTGTTTAAGAAGCAAATATAACTGAAAATGGACAAAGAAGCGATTTTCCGGTGGATTATCCAATAAATAATAATATATCAGGTCGAAAATAAATATGTATTTCAAGGAAGAAGAAAGGACACTTGGAGGACTTACCTAAAATAGTCATTTATTACGCCTTACACAAAATGAATATAGTAAGGTAAATGCTATTATGAGTGTTCACTAAAAACAATTGGAGGAAGAGAGTAGAGGAGAAGAAGAAGCTGGCTGTTTCTAAATATATTTTTCCTTTTTATTAAACAACCCCCTATTGCATTGAAAATTGCTCAAACTGTCGCAATATGTTCTATATTTACTGTTTTCGTAAAGGAAGTATATTCTACACTGAAAAACAGATGTAAATCAAATGGAATAACTACTTTTAGACATGTTTAGCTTCCTTGTCAAGTCTAATCGGATTTGAATTACAATACCTCGTTTCCCACTTTTTAATTCGACTTTGGTTAGGCTATAGGTAGCTATTTCTTATATCTTTTTTTTTATATTTTAATTATTTTAGTACCGATAAAGTGATCTTTTGTTTAAATGAGAAGAAAAAGTTAAACGGAAGTCCTAAAGCTGTCTATTACTAACCTCGTCTCACCCTAATATCCCTATTTGGCATCTATAACGCAATTCGAAATGTGCATGAGAGCTGGCGTCTCTTTCCTATTTTCCAAATTTCATGATCGACTAACGAATTGAATATTTGTAAACTATCTATTTATGCCGTAAAAACTAAGCAATTAGGAAAGTTGGAAAAAATATAACAGGAACAGTGTTTTAAAGTGATTATTAAACGTTTCCAATACCCGAGGTCCAACACAATTCAGCCTCAAATTGTGTTTACCATCTGATTATTAAGGAACTTAAACATCTGTCAATGACTTAATAGAAATGGCGAAGGCGCTTGCTACTAACAGCGTGATAAGAAATTCAAATCATCCCCGAACTCATTACTTCTATGGAATTCGAATACAGCCTATGACACCTCTGGTAAGTAGGCAGTCTATCTAGTTATTGTGCTTTGCACTCGGTCAAGTCATCAAAAAATTATATTAAAAGAAACGTACATACTTATATTCCGTACCACTAAAAAACATAGAACTCCTTGTTTCTGTCAGTCTTGTTCAATGAGATGTATTTCTGGTATATTCTTCAATAAAGTACAATAATACTACTCACAGGGATGTGAATGATCCCTGGAGGGTGCTCTGAGGACAGCTCAGGTGGAGAAAACTACGTTTATTATACGTTACACGAAATGAATACAGCTAGGTAAATGCAATGTATAAGACGCTGTTCATAAAAGCAGTTGATGGAAGAGAATGATTAAAATAGCAAAATAATTATGAGAGCCAAAGAAATTAATTCTAAACAAAATTATGAGGGTCATCTTACATGGTCAAGTGAATCAAAAAGCTTATCGAAGACACTAACTACTGGCTAATTTGTGGACATATTCAAAATAATTAAGGAAATGACAGAGTGGATAATTGCATCAATTACCGGGATAAGGAAATCGTTAAACGTGGTGTTTTCCAATGGCGGAGATGACAAAGACTTATTCTCCTTCTTGCACTCATTTTGAAGCTGGTCTTCTGCGGTCGCTATAGTTTCTGTTTAAACTAAAACATCCCACATTATTCAATTTTATCATTACTTGATTTAACACTAACTGTCATCTGATGGTTTCTTCGCGTTACAATATTTGTTGCATTTCTTCTTCATCAAATTATTTTGAAAATCGTCTTTTGCGATGACTACGGTTTATTGTTGTTTTACAAAATTGGTATTAGTCAACGTCTTTGCTTCATTTTTTGTCGTACGCCCATCTAACATTTTACAGATCCTTTGCAACATTTCTTTTCCTATTATTAAAGCAAGTATTTTGTAGCTAGATTTCATCAGCGTTTCGACACGTTTGGCACTAACCGTCCCCAGTAAGGAAAAGGGCTCCTAAAAAGGAATTTTGAGAAAAAGGGCACGTGCACTATCTCATGAGTGGCTTTTTCTCCTCCGGTCTGGCAACGGCGGTCCGCTTCACGGCCTGCTTCTCGAGCACGCCTCCCATTCCATTCACCTGACTGGTTGTGCAGCCTGTTTCAGGTGCTCAATCTTTTCCTCCGGTTAGTATCAACAGGTGTTTAAACCGTTGTACACATACGCGACGAGGGCGCTCTTTCTCCGTCGCGCGCACGCACACTAGAAATTTCCTCGCGGAAGAAAGACTTTTACTCCGGTGGAATAAAGTCCCGAGGGCGCGAGACTTTTCTGCCACATTTCGTGACGTTTGACGTTGTTGTTGCTTTTCTGGATTACTCTTCCTACGGATAGTGCCACAGGTAGGCTTTAGGGTTAATTCGATTGGGAAGGGGAGCAGCGGTTGAGTCAATTTTTTCGAAGGGGTAGATTTGAAGTTAAGTTTTGAAGGAAAAATTCCTGGGTTAAATTATGTTTAAACTATTTAAATTTTCTGCGCCCAAATTATTCGCACACTTTCATCGTGTCTCCTGCTGAGATGTTTCAAATAATTTGTGTTGTAAAAGTTAAATTGCCCATCACGCCATTCACTTTTCATGAATATTGGCAGTGTTCACACTCTAAACGATAATTACTGAGATAATTATCAGAAGTTATGTACGTCAAAAAGTAATGGTAGGCGGTTATTGTCCTTTCTATCGATGAGTTAAAAGGGGTTTCTAACGAGGAACTTTCTAACAAAACAATTTTCAAGTTTAAAATTCACACCTCGCCTTTTTAAATTTCAGTTTAAGTGTTTGTATCGATAAATGGTAAGCCATTGATTAATATCATTATACTAGTTTTTTGGTATCGATACGTTAATTATTTTTCAAGATATCAACCAGTGAAGGTTATGTTCGAAGTTATTACTATGTAAATGTTAATATTATTTCTGGTAAGGAACATTGTATTAACGATAATAAGATTAATACCAATGTGCTAAATGATGGTAGGAATAGTTATTTGAATTGTTTACTTGAGAGCTTAAAATCTCGATAAAGAGGAGAAAACTTGCTAATAACGTAAAATAATGGAGTCTTGTGAGTACAAACTTCAGGCGTTCAATTTTATTTTTCAGTAACTTTGGTGTTTAAAGTTACATTTTTTACTTATTAATTATATAAAATTTCTACGTTTGTTTTAAAAAATGCAACTTATATTACTAATTAGAATTAATAAAAAGTGTGGATTTCCTGTCATCTTTCACGATTTATTTCAATTTTTCCGATGTATGGCTCAATAAGCTTCCTGATTCAGTTTATTTATTATTAAATTAAATAGACTGGATAACTACCGAAAGTCCCGTAAAAATATTTTGTAATATTTTGCCTAGTTAAAATGATGGCTAATACCATAAACGTTCCACTGCTTCTTTCATAGATACATTGTGAGTAATGGCAATCAGGACACATCTAGTTATACAACACTTTTTGAAAAATTTTGTATTTATGAAAATTGAAATAAAATTGTAGATTAATTTTGAAATTGTTTGAATTTGTTTTATTATTAAAATAATCAATAATCAATGGTTGCGTCCCTGGCTAAATATTTCCTCTGATGGGCACGTTGTGTAGTATTATTGCCATCATATACGATGCTTTTACTTCTTTTAGATTCTATAGACAATAAATCGTTTAAATACACATAAACATGTAATAAACGGTGATTGTTTTAGTAATTAGTAATTATAATATATTAATTACACAATATTTCTTATTAACTCTATAAATACTATTTTTCCAATTAAATATTTGCTGCGTAGGTATTTAGAATTATGTCATATATATTTGTCATCCACGTACCACGTAAAAATATACTTAAATTCACATATAGAACTTTTTGCAATATATTTCAATTTCAATAGAAATGAACACGTGATAACTGGATATGGATATTGGATAACATTTGGATAAAATTCTAGAATTACTTAATTTTTTGGGGTTGCAATGTACATTTTGTGCCTACAAAATTTAAGAATTACTTTTGAAAATAAATTAGTGTAATTTTGGCTATTAATTAGCCATATTATCCATAGGTGAATTTCGTTCAGTATTTATTTTACTTTGGTAGTGTTTATGACTGTGGTCACTATTTACAGGATCAAATGTTGGAAAATCGGGACATAATACATTGCTAAGCTTGTGGATAAATATTTCATCCAAGACTCGAAGTTAAGTTTACTTTCAATTTATTTATAAAATAGTATCTATAAGACATAAGTGTACCAGTCTATTGCCCTCATATATGGGAGTTACTACATTTTGAAGAATTGAATAACACATGCAGCGTATTTCCTTTTCAATGCATTTAAATCAACCATAAATGCATGCAAATTTTTTCTTCTACAGGAAACACAAACAAAAAATAATTGCCTGCCAATTCCAATCGTTGAGTAAAAAAAGCAGTTGCTGTTGTAAAAACATTTATTTCTACTAAAATGAATAAAATGCACTACTCATTCCCTACTCGGAAAAATAATCAAAATTTGTTGAGTTATTAAGTTACTATTTATTTGTCGAATGTTCATCCGTATTTTAAGAAAATGCTGTTAATTCAACGGCTACAGATAAATTCAGTCGAGTGCAGCGAATTGCATCAGCTTCTTAAACACAAAGTGCTGATGTTGCAGACACGTATTCTTTTATCATCTGATTCTCACTTTAACGAGAACAGTAGTATTAATGTAACACTCATGAAGTACATACTGATTTTGTAAATAATAAAGTTTTTAAAAACGAAGTATCGAATATCGAACCAATAACTATGAAGAGATTGAAAAAGACTTTTCACAAAGTTTGGCCACCATGTCATTGTGTTAATACGTTATTCCTTTGGTCAACTTCGAATTTAAGAGTTCGATTACTATAGACATTCACTTACAACCAGACTTACTAACTGTACTTTTGTGGATAAAAACAAAGACCACTGAAAAGTGAAACTGAAAAATTTCACGCAAAGAACAACGTTGAAGGAACCAATAAGGCTTTTTTAAAGCAAACCTTGACGTGTCAAAAATTGTTTAGGAATTCATTACGCCTTTATAAATTATACAAAATTCTTTCAGCTGATTAGTAATTTAAGGCGATTTTTCCAAATTTTAATTTTCAAGAATCTAGGAACTATTTTTGAAAATGAAACTTCTATTCCCATCCCATCAAACATCTCATAGGCATTTCTAGCTTGAATATAACACTAAAAGAATTGCCAAAATTTGACTATAAGATTTTGAGTAATTTTGTCCTAAAGATTACATTTTTATCATATGGCTAAATATTCAGGCTTCAGGGCTTAATTCATGTAACTAGAGACTAGAAAATGATATAAGGATGATTCATGTTGCCCTATTCACCCTATTCACATTGTCCTTCCGACCCCTAGACTTTGTATCATACCAGGACGTCTCAGTAAATTTTTATTAAAATTGGGTAATGACAGGAAATGGTCGGATCTTATTATACTTTTAAGATTTATTCTACTATGAATATCCACAATATAATATAACATCATTGGCTAAATATTCTCTTAAGGGCACTTTAGATTAGTTGCTTTTAGGGTTTCTTGAAGTCTTCTAGAAATTTGTGGCGCATTTAGCAATTTACTATTGACGTCAATTGAACATTTGCCATGTTCAGAATTTATTTCCGAATTTCTAAACACTGTTATTATTTTCTCTTAAATTTCGCAACTATGAATATTAATTTTGACATTGTATGTAGTAATAACATGCCTTAACTATTTTAATCATTTGTTATATGTATATTTTATATAACAAATAATTTTATTAGGTATTAACTTTCTGAAAACGTAAATATTTCACATATAATTATCACACTAGAAATGTACTATATATTCACAATAGAAAAGTAGTCCAATAATTTTTTGTTTTAAACATTTGAATATTTAAGTTGTTATGCATCTTCATTTCTTTCAACCCAGATTAATCGCCTGTAGATGTGGGAAAAAGTTTTTACCCGATCAATTTTCCAGTTTAATATTAGAGCTAATGTTAATGATATAAAAAAATTCGAAGTTCGAATTTTACTTGATTTGACACAAAATTCCGTCAAATACCTATACTTCCTAATGCCTGAACCCGTTTCTGCAGTGCGCATGTACCGAACTCTATAAATTCCAGAGGCATGGTAAATAAGGAAATTGAAAACCAAATTATACACGTAATACCCGCAATGACTCCGAGTGAACCGTCCCGGCTTTACCAATACCTGCATAATTAAGCGTCCATCAAAAGATTCACGTAATGTGGGTAGGCGTAATCTATTTCTCCTCTCTCTCTTTTTCTCTCTCTCTCGCCCACGGCCTATGAGAATTAAAATGTGGAAAACGAAACGAAATAAATGTAAAAAGGGCAATCCGGCGTACCGATTCCGGTCACGATCCGCACGGTCCCACGTAACGTGTCGCAGGAGTAATCGTTTTCGGCGAGACGTTTAATTAATAATGCATTTCCCGTTCGGGTCTTTTTTAAATTTTTTCCCGGGGTCCCGCACCGAATGACAAACGCACACGAATCCGGAGGTCGCAAACTAGTTTTTTACCTCCTTTACCTACATTTATTCCGCTGTTATTATTATTACTTTTCGGCTAACGGGAATTCGGGCGCTGGTATTGATCGTGGCAGACCGGTGTTTAATGATAATTATTGATATATTTTTTTTATTTGTTTTGTAACGACTTAATAACAGTGTGATGCAGTATGAACGCTTTTAGTAGTTACCTGGAAGTATCTCCGATAATTTATATTTGGGATAAAGCGTGTAATAACATTTTTTTCACGGTTGATTTATGTGTCGAAATTATACAAGGTATCACCTTGAACTACTAACGGGCTAGTCCAATGGATTATGTACATATTACCAAATGCTGCTCACCTTTATGAAGTGATGGCTTAGGAGGTAAGAGGCATGTCTACATAGATCGGAACTTCCAACGTGCATCAGAGAGGGATGCATGCGCTGGATTTATTTGGGACGTACCGGATATCCTCGGCTCGTTTCACTCACACACTCAGTAACTAATGTCTATCATGCACCAGCATCAAATCAGAGACTCCCATAAGAATTTACTATCTATTATTTCACAAGGTCAGAAACCGCATACTAATGAGTCGGGTTTTGGGCGTGATTACAGTAAATTCTTAGGTACGAGTATGTTTGTACTGGGACTACCCCAGGCGAGATATTTTTCATCGCATTTCTTGTAGGAATCTGTTTTGCTCAATGAATCGTTTTCCTTTCGTCCTTAAAAGTCTGCTATAAATATAAAATCGTCATAACTTAAACATTATACTTCGGATGAAAAAATTTTCTAATATTTTTTATTCCTCGTACGATTTTACACCAGATCGAGCTATTCCAAAAACTCCGAATTTTCGTGGGACAGAAAATTCAATAAAAATTATTGAAACTGTCCCTCTTCACGAATGAGATTAAACCTCCAAGAGCAGTCATCGTCACCTTATTACTTTAGCAATAATTGCCATTATGCATTAAAGTTTTCGAAAATTTTCAGAATGTAATACAGGGTGCGGCATCATAACTCACTTTTTCCAAACGCATTGAAACCCATTTTCTGAATTAGATTTATAATAAGAAGAGATATATAAGACCATTCTCCGCCCACTATGGCCTGAATGTCACACATTTCAAAAAAGGAAGTTATTATGCCGCACCCTGTATATGTCAGAGAAGTCGTTGGGTTCTAAATTTAATCATAAGAATGGTTAATTTTTAAGAATATTACTCTTCTTCTTGAAAATTCCTATTTCTAGAAAATTGGCAATTCTAGCTCAAGAATTCTGGCGCTACAATTAAGAGTTTTGAACATTTTACATTTTGAAAGTTTTCCAAAATTTCAGTACTTAATGAAATGACCTAAATTAATAAAATGACAGCAAAGTAACTTGGAGGTTACATTCGACTCGTGTATGAATACAGTCTCATAACATTGGTTAAGTTTTCCACATGATCACTAATATTATGAACCAACAAAACAATATTTTTTTTTGCTTTCCACGCAATTTTCCAGCCTACAAATAAACCAGATTTCTCGACATAGCACATTCCTATTCAAAATCGCACGAGGAACAAAAGATTATTGGAAAACTTTTTGAACCAACGCTTAGTTTCTAAGCTATTGAGCTATTTCATAAAATACCTCGGTATCATCTCACTAAATATTTAGAAACGGAAAACGAAATATCTGCTAAATTAAGGTTACTTATTATTTCCACAAATGCAATTATGAACACCTGAACGGACCTGGGTAATAACATTTTACTGCTGGGATGCACCTTCAACGTTTTACGGTGTACCTGAAGAAGTGAAAATAAAATTAATATATTATGAAATAATACAGTACTGCTAATTACAACACACATTACATTCTGTTTAACTAATTTTCGGAACTGCAGAGTAAGTAGAGAACAGGTAAAAGAAAATTATTTAAAAACAACTCTTTTCGAAAGTACAAACCAACCTTTACCAAAAGATTGTATTGAAGGAATATTTTTGACAATGTTGAAATTTTAAGGGATGTCAGAATAGTTTTGTAATTTCGTTTCTTCGCTGCTGCGCACTCGTTCGTTGTTGGTTCGAACGAAAAGGTGGTGCTGTTCGGATTAATTGAGAAAAATGTTAACTGAAAAGTACCTGTCTTATTTTCTTCTGATGAAATACACAATTATTTAATAATATTTTTGTGCCACCATGAAAACTACCCGATGCATAAAATCCACAGGTTTAATAATAAATTAATAATTAGATTAGAAGTTCATGGTTGTCTTCACCCTCAATACATGTACTACTGAAAATGAATTATTTTTGTCATAACGTCTCATAACGAAACCTTAATGTTATTTTATCACTCAGTCGTAAACATCAAGTTTACGGGAGAATTATTTACATGATAGTTTCTGAAATGTAAGGAAATAATTTTAATTACATGTTCATTTATAATATAATTACTTGGCATCAGATTTAATATAAGATAATGTTCGAATTTACAAAATATCCCTTTACCAAAACATTGTGAATATATGACCGTTAACATAATTCCATTAATTACCTTATAGTGGAAGCGGTAAATATATTTCAAGCTGAATATGTATGTTAATTAAATTTGTCAAAAATCCTCATTCCAAACACGATTCAGAGTGAAAAACGACGAGTGGGCGATGCTACGTAATTTTGAAGGACCAGAAATGGTCACGACAATTTGCCTAGAATTTCTAGAAAGAATTTAAGGTTAGGGGGGTTAGTGAAGTTATTAATTCTGTATTAAGTAAGATAAGAGCGGCTACTTGAAATTGTAGGAGAAAGTAGGTGTTGGAGCGTTTAAATTTGGTTCTAAAATTTCTGTTTTAGGGCTAAAGATTCACAAGAGTTTTAATTTTAATCGATTCAAAGGGTGGTAACTAAACAAAGGAGATTACAATCTAAACGGTGCTTTCAATCTGAGCGCACATAAATCTATTTTACTTAGATCTTTATATTTTTAACTGTTATTGGTTTAAGGGGCGCCTTTAGTCTCCCTGTGTATGATTGTGTTTCCCCGACCTCTCTTTTATTGCAATGAACAAATCCTACGTTAAACGGTATTCAGCAATTCTAAGCGTAGAGAACTGTGTCAGTGACATCCAAAATTCGAGACTATCTTTCTCCTGAAACAAAATAACAATAAAACGTACGAATAATGGAAGTGGCGATAGTAAAAACCTTTTAATGAAGATATTAACGACTCCTCTCAGATTTGTTTCTTCCTCCCATTCGAATTTTTATCTAATCCAATGGGTAAATATAAGATTTCACACACTTTCCCAGCGAATGCGGATTCCCACCGGCACACATGCTACATACCTACGTACCCATTAGGCGTCTAGAAGAGTTGTATTCGTGTTGTTCGGCGATTAATTGGAAGTGGAAAAAATGAGGCGATTACTTTCTACAAACATCCAGGAACGATCGAGGTAAAACAAAAAGAAATTATGATAGACATCTTTTCACTTTTACCAGCATCTGTATAATTACCGAGGTGGTTTAATTTGCATAACAATGAACGGCTTCGAAGTGAAAAAATTGCATAACGATTTTTTAATGCGGTAGCTATTAAAACTTTATGAGGCATAAATGAGGAGTAAAACTCGGAATGAGGAACTTCATTAAAATGTAATTATTTCCAGTATGGAGATTCAAATGTTTTACAGATAACGCTTTTAAATAAAGGAATTTTCAAATGTAACGAATTTTCGGTTGTTCACACTTTTCTGTGATGATTACCCTCAAATCCTCTAGTTAATATAATTCTCAGACCTTTGACATTACTACGCTTCACATTACGATTATATTATACGAACCTGACATTTATACGTTGGTGAAACATGCGCACACATACACTCATGCATACACTCAGACGATCATAATTTGAAGTTACCTCAAGTGTCCCAGTTCGAGGTAATTAGCGGTTTACCGTAAGAGAAACTTGCCTAGAACATTAAAATTAATCTAATTATTACGTGTAGTTAAGGAGACAAAAGTGGAGATTAAAGGACGGACTCGCCAAGGAAAAAACCAGAGAGGGAGAAGATGCAGACGTGCGTGAGTTGCAACAGGAGGAAATTGAGGTTATCCGGCCAATATGGATCATTTTTAATTATATGCTGTGTAAGTTGTAAACAGAAAGTGAGTTTGAGATTTGTGGGCGTATTAGGTTTTACGCCAAATTGAATTTTAGGCTTATTTCGATGGAAATGCCTTTGGAAAAGTTTCAATGCAGTTTTCGTTTCGGGGTCTGTAGATGCCAAAATAACCCTATGTATGAAATTTGTGTAAATGTATGGTAAGGGCGAATTATTTAACCTCCAAATGAAACTCAGTATATAAAAAGCTTGAGTAAATTCGTTAAAGGGGCAAACCGACCCAGTAAAAACGAAATGGCGGCCTGTCAAATTAAATAAAAATTCGTCATAATTTTGTTTTCGTTCTGATCTTCAAAAGTTTTATAACTTTTGCACTAAACATCTTTTTTATTACTTAAGCAAAATGTCATTTTGCGAAAAATTAAAAATTCCATATTTTTTCTATATTATATTGTACATAGCAGAACTAAAAAGTTATACGTGCCATTGAAATGGTAATTTTCTGCAAAATGATTGAAATATTCCAGTATTTGACATCAAAATGAAAAACCTTTTAGATTCTATTCGAGTATATGTAGGTAAACCTAGATTTGTTCCAAGGTTCTTAGACCATTAAAAAGTTTTAAAAGTTTGGAAAAACTTCTTTGTAAAGCACTTTCGGTCATTTAAAGTTCTGACAGAACCTCTAAAATCGTCCTTCTATATTCTTCTTATCTTATGATTAGAAATAAAGTTAAAACCTTTGAAATTTTCATAAAACATTTATACTTAAATTTTAAAGTCGTTCTGGCTTCCAAAATTCTAAAAGTTCGTCTAAAGTTTTTCTTCAGCACGATTCGTACCTCTCGTTGTCTGAAATTACAACACAAAAATTCAATTTGAAGGCTATTCTAGTCTTCCTACACAGAAAACGAACACTGTAAAAATTATTGCCGTAATTGAAACATAATATTTGCTTTTTTACCTTTATACTTTGATGTAATTTTACATTAATGCTTGTAAATGGCCAAAATGTACCGAACTTTCACATCGCTAGTGTAAATTAATATAGCGTAAATCACCCTAGGTACAGTACACAATTTTTCGTTAATACATATAGAGAATGATTACAAGAAATATATAACAGTTACTTTATTTGAAATAGAAACATCACAGTAGATAAAGTAAATCTAGTTTGTATCATCACCGTTGGAACCACCAAATTCGTGTTATATTCGTTATAATTAATTACAAAATTACTTTATATCCGAATATTGTAACTGATGATACAGCTAACATAATTCATAATGTAAAAAAATTAAGGGTGGAACAGTTCCACAATTTTTCTTACCCTTTACCAATATATTAAACTTATTTCATTGCGGATTAAAGTCTCTTAAAAAATTAATCTAAGAAAAATTTCTTGAAACCGAATGAGGATGATGTTTTTGACATTAATATAGGGACTCCTCATGTCAACTTTAGCAAAAAATTCGTGAAAAATGTCCTTCTATATGAAAACCACGAATACATGAGAGTCTGCTTATTTTCATGTCCATAATATCTCTCATTATGAGCATTTATGCAAACGTAAATCTAATTACAAGTGTTGTTACAGGTTTTAAATTACTAAATTATTGTTTACAATACACACGGGGAGTAAGTAATTAGAAATGTACGGCGATATCTGATTTTGGGAAATTCTTGTTGACATGGGACAAAACTACCATCATCCTAATTTATCCTACTTATCTGCCTAAAATAAAAATTTTGTGCAAGTCGCTTGTAAGGAATATCCCTTTTCCTGAAATTTTAAGGCGAGAACTTTGAATATAAATCACCCCGATACTCTGCCTGTCTGTGACTGGTCAAAATTCTAAGGCCCCATCGGGAATATATAGCATTAATATTAAGATTATGACATATACGGTACTTAATATAACATATGTCATACTTCGAACTAATGCAGCAATAATATTTACTACTTTTAACGATATTCTATGACAAGTATTCTGTCAACCTACAATAACTGTGAGTGATATCATTTGCGATAATGGCATGTAAGTTTAACTTGCCAAACCAAAGTTGTTCTCTATAGAGCCATGAATATGTCTAGTACTAGTCTAGTCTACTATATTTTTAAATCCACCAAGTAAATCCAAACGTGGTTTAAATGAGTGAATCCTAAGAATTCACACCGCTCCTAATCAAAATCACTACCGCTGTATCCCATTACTAGCTTCTGAAGTCCAAGTTGCCCAGTCTCATAAGAATGCATAAATGCTAATATGAAATTTTGCGTTAAGCATAACAATAAATTGTTTACCGTAATTTTGAAATAAAGAGTCTTCGGTCCCTGGCACTAAAAGAATCTCCAAAAGTCGTAAAACAACAGCACAGCGTTGACGCTTTTAAAGTGTATATCACATAGCTTGTCTGGAAATGAATGGAATGCCACTAATGAATGGTTAAATTTAAGTATACCACAGATTGGATAAATCGTTTTCATGACCTTCTCGAGTTCTTAAAGGTACTCATCTAAAATACGTAATCCCATAAGCTTAATATAAATTACTCCAAAAGACTGCATTAGGGTATTTTGGTCAGGTAAATTTTACGAGGACCAGTTGCGATTGCCTATGAATTCCAAACGACTTATTTTTTGAAAAAAATCAGAGGAATGCAAAATTTCCGGAAGTTTTAAACACAAGAACTTCTCAAAATCATACTGTAACGAACGCCTCGTATAGGATAGCGTTGCAACAGTTAATGTTAATATTGATACTAGTAGAATAAAACGTCTGTGTGTCACATCGTGCGTATTCGTTACAATACGTAACACATTGCAAGGTTTAGTCGTTGAGCAGCTTCCGAAGTCATTTTCTGGGTAGAACCTGAATTTGACCGCACAGTTTGTCCATCACGTGAAGAGTTTAAGATAATTGTAATTAAGCACATGAAAAATGGCTTTTTCACTATTTTTGAGATTAGATACAGGCTACATAAATTTTTACATTGGTATACAATTGGCTAATACTGGCTAACAATAACATCTTAAATAAGTGTAAGGCACTTGTGGCATTATCATATCAAAACTGTTAACTCAAATATAATTATTCACTAGTTCTATTGAAGTGAGCCTTGTATTCTAAACGTTGCATTCTAAAATTTTTCAATGTTTGCTTAATACAAACCAATTACTAACAAAACATGTTTTGCAATAATCGTACGGTAAATCATACATGACAGCTCAAAAGAGATGCTATGAATGGTACTCTTATTGTTCTTGTTAGCCTTTGAACTTTTCAATATTACACATTTCTACAATGCTCCTCATGTTTCGCAAGAGTAATTACTTACATCGACTGTTTTGCATCGACCTTTTTGCTTATAGAAGGTAAAGTGATTTAACCGATACTTCCTTTATGTAATTATTACCAACGATTTTATGCGTTTAATAGAATTCCACACGCCGATTCTGTTATGATACATTCACCAGGAGATTGAGGCGGTAATGATATTGTTGCAATGTTTGTGTTGTTACAGCCATGGAACCGTTACTTCGCATTTAAATAAATTCTTTGGAATCGTTCATACCCAATCAAGATGACATAATATTCCTAAATGGTCTGATCGGGGCGCAGCATTCAGTTTTTTCATTCGCTCGCTGAACACCCACTTTTATAATCGAACTTGATCGAAGTTTTAGTCTTGTAATTGAAATATTTATTACTAATTGCGACAAGCGTGTACTTTCACAAAAATAAAAAAATTTAAATAGGTACGTATTTTTTCCCCTAAGAAATCGACATAATAAAATTCGGCTGTCAAAATCAAATTAATCTATACGGATGCGTTCTAAGGTTTGACATCGTTTTCTAAATATCTTCTTTAAAGCACTTAAGAATTAAAATTAATGGGCCATTAAGACAAAGCATGCAGATGTTGAGGAATTTTAATAAAGCGACAAAGTTCAGTAGAACGCTCTTGACTGAAAATGAGTCATTTAAAAACTGAGATTTTTGTCATAAGCAGAATTATTAAATTATAATTTCATCGCATGTGAAAGGTCGTGCAATTCCTTTGTTAAGATAAAACCTGCGATTACGAGATTATTCATATTGGAAATAATTACATTACAGTCAATTTTCACGAATAATCTTTGCCGACACTGCATGCAATATGCACGTAAAATTACTTCGATTACGAATTACATAAACATCGTTTGTGGTCTATCCACCAATCGTCATAGAAGACTAAACATTATGAGAATATTTCTATTTCCGACAAATAGAAAGCAACGAGATTAACGAACGATATGTACACTTTTTATTCTAATTACCCTATTGAAAGTACAAACTTGCACACGAGCAATTACGCACATCGCGTTATTGTGTTTTACTTTATCGCCATGGGAGAGGAAAGGATTTTTTCCACGGACTGTTGCAAGGACTACGGTCTCATTGACTAGCGACGATTATTCGTCAAGAGCAATGCCACGGTTTGTCATGAGAATTCTTAGAATGCGCGAATTTAAGCTGATTACTTCCTAGGAAGTCCTCTGCATTGTTTTATAGTTGCTTTTATTTAGCCGACCACGTTTGCTTTAATAACTGGTTCTGCATCTTGCAGGTTCTGTAAGAACCACGGGTTTTAAATAGCAGTATGAAATTTAGTTGAGATGTAATAGGTTCGGAGCTTAAACTGGATTTTGGTGAGATTAACACAACTTACATATATCATAAGCGACATTATGTTAGCAGTATCTGAGCGGCAAATTCGAAATGTTCACCGTATAGTTCAAAACGTGATTCTAATAATTTTTTTGCCTCCTCAGTCCTCAATAATATACATAAACACACAATAAACTTTGCTTATCATCACTGATTATTTTTTTAAAAACCTAGAAAAAACATAAGTCATTTCTGGTCTATGATCTATGAGCAACATAAATTTCTAAGTATACTTTACGCTGGTACACTTACTTTAATAAATAAATTAATTACATGTTTTATTTTTATTTTTCGGGAACGTAGACTGTCTGGTAAAAGTCATTCGAGAAAAAATAAATTTGGAAAATTGATCACTCGGAAAAATGACCTGGAATAGTTTTGCGCAAATTGGCTTTTCATATTTTAAGAATAGAGTTACAGTTACTTTGTGATACACGATTTTTGAATAATAGTTTGTACTTAACTTATACGGAGCTCATACCCGAATTGTGTGCCTAATTCAAATTTAATTAAATAGGAAAGATGTGCCAAGACGTAATTATTTAGTTTTGGCGAATGCGCGACATTACGTAAACCGATGATCGAGACTTCTTCTAAATGTGAAGGATAATAGTTTTTTAATACAGTATAGGCTGTGCACAAGTATTAATTACCAGTTGGACAAGATAGGCGAAGGATATACTTGTTTTGACGTCAGTAACTTCTTCATCAGTCTATTTTGACCTCTTGAATTGCAATTTTCTGTACAGATTCGACTTTACAGATCAAATTTATCAACAAATTACCTAAATATGAATATTCACTTAAAATATCAAAATAGTTTATGGTATACCTGCTGCAAATTAAAGTTCAAGAGGAATATTCTCTAAAAGTGAAATTAATTTTACTGTAAAGTTTCGCCCTTTTTGAAAAGCAATAATCAGTGGAGTACATTTTTTAAATCTATTTATCGATGTTTCCAAGCATGTATATTTGTCGTTGTTTAATGGGCCATCTCTCCCAATTCTTTGCTCCAGTTCTTTCTTGATTTCTGTTTTGTTGTTTGTACTTCTCATACAAATCGTTTTTACTGTTTCTGTAATTCTTTAAACTCCTACAAGCGACAGTTTACTTTAAAATATAGAACAAGTTCTGAACTTAGTACGACAAATATTTCCGCTAAAAAATCGACTCCTAATGGCTTCACACACAAAATTATCAATGGAAAATGCTTCACTTTACATCTCAGTTTTCTCGCATTAGTAGTTGATTAAACGTTTACGCCTAACATCCAGTATGTAGTTTAAATAATACTTGCACTAACGTGCAAGGTTTCCTCTTTGGTCATTACGACCTTGTTGAATCATCGTAAGGTTATATTAACCATTCCACCTCGGATTAATTGTAAATTTTGTGAACTGCCCATGTTCGAAACAGCTAAACCATATTTTCGTGGCTCTGCATAAGGAATCTCGTTGGGGGATTTTTCCGTATCCTTCCTCATTTCCGTAACGGGACACGTTTAATATGTCTAGAAACTGTATGTATATTCCTAAAGTTGGACAGAAATAAACCGAAGGTTATGGACAGGCAACCGAGCAGATACGGACAATACTTTACCGTCTCCTACGGTATAATGTAATAACAACGTGCAGGAAGTTGATTTCCTTAATCATAAACAATTTAAAGATCCTTGACCATCTTATGAACACGGCGAGATGTTCATCTCCACCGTTCATCCTGTACGCTTCTATTATTCCTTTAATTTTATTATTAACGTTATTTAATTAGATGCTATAGAGTGTCCATGTGCCCGTGAAAATATATAGTAATCACACTGGCGAGAAATGAATTAGTAGCAATTAATTCGTTTAGACGGTAATAAGGTATGTCGATTGGATTACTAACTGTACGTATTAACCGTATTAAAGTCGATCGGTGGTTGTAATTAAAAAAGTTGTATACAAAACGAATCAATTGAAATAAATTTGAATACTCACTAAGCAACTTCCAAATTTGCCAAGCTTGCCTCGGTAAAATTTTGACAATTTAATAATCGACGAAGATGATATTTAAAACGTGCCTATTAATTAACATACCCGCCTTTAAAAAACGCACATAAATTCTCTCCAAAGCGAAGCATCAATGTCGAATAGATGAAACGAATAAAAATATTCCAAAACATCGAGATTATCTAAAAACTTTCGAACGACCTTCGCATTTAAACCAAAACGATTAAATGTGCTTCAGATGTAATTCTAAAATGATGATTTAATTATACATAATATATGTACATACAAATGTATGAACAGTTTAATAATTATTTTAATTAGAGTGACGAAAGAGATCCCAATCACGACACATGTTCTGCTAATAAGGTAAAACTCACATTACGCAGGTACCTCTTCGTTTTGATCGTTTTCTTGTCGTTCAATGCACAAGGTAATTAAAGCGATCGTTTTTCGGAACTTTTCATTTCAACTCGATTAAGCAAAGTGTGCTTTCGTTCCTCATAATCACTCGGTAATTATGAACATACCATCTGGAACTAATTCGAAAGATTTCCATTGTTCGGCCGCGGTAAAAGTTCTCAACCTACATCTTAACATCCGACCGTCTAACGAGGTAAGTTCCTTAGGAATCAATCTGTAGCTTGTTATTAAACGATATCCTGCCGTAAACTAATGATAGTACTTAATGTCGATCTAAAAGAGAGAAAACGTTTATAACCGGCGAAAATAAACGTGTACGGATTTTTTCCAGGATCGACGTCCTTCTCTTGTGGAACACACTTAAACCGCGAAAACGTGATGGTGATTGTGAAATAATAGATGTTCCCTTTTGAGAAGAGCGCCGAGTCGAAAAGGCCAAAAGTAAGAGTACCTCGGATCTGACTTAATTATAATGTTGTTTGCATAATGCGACTTACCGGTCACAGCAAAACCCTCATCCATACCACGTATATAATGAGGAGGTATGCGAGTACTAGGAAACTGGACACTAAACATTTTTGAAAAATAATAAAGTACAGGCAATACGCAACCGCGAATTCTACTTCTCTGCCCAAATTCAAATAGAACCAAAGATACATGTCTTGCAAATTTCTATGTAATATTGCCTTCATGCAGAACTTTGTATCATTTCCAGAAGAGGAATTCGTAGGCAGCAATTACTGTGAAAGCTGCTGTAGTCTTGGCTTAAATTTGATTCCAACTTAAATGCTTCATGCTTTCAATTCAAGCAAACGTCAAAATGCATCAAATTGACATTAAAATTTAGTTTCTACAACAACAACCATAGTCAATAAAATGGTTGAGATCTAAAAACCCACCGAATACGATACAGGAAATAACTCATCCTGGATTAGTTATAGTTGGATGAGATAAGTTATTAATTATTATTAATAATAATAGCACTACCAATTAATAATATCGATAAGACTAATCAATGACATCAAATACTCAATTGAGACAGCAAGAAACGATGTTGCTAAAAAATTAATATTGAATATTAGACATTAGTAATATAAAGAAATGAATTATTATTGCAACGTCAAATAAATATTAAAATAATCGTAATAGAAACTGTTTAAGGCCAGTTGCTTTTTGGTGATTTTAATGCAAATGTTTTACAGATCATCATCAAAAAATAAGAGAAACGAGATCAGTGATACCGAAATAAAAGGTAAACTACTAATGCAGCTAAAATTACTATGTAAACGGGTATTGAGGAAAATATTATTAATATTGCGGAAAAGGTATGTAAATTTGATGTCAAAGTGAGAAAATAATCGAAAATAACGTTTTTGTCATCTCAAATGTATAGTTGTCTCCAAGTAAAAGCAGTCGTCACAGAATCATCACATTTACAACAAAATATTCGCCATTGAAACATTATTTTAAACATTACCATTAAAGTCTAATACTTTATAAACTTGTCGGTTAGAAGATGTTTCAAAATCGTTGAAGTGGTTGGTAAAAAAGTCGCGACCCCCTCGAAACCTTTTTGTGAAGGGGGCAAACATTCAAACCAGTGTCGAAATATGTTAAAATTGAGAACCAGTTATTTTCTCTTAATTGACAAAAATGTGTACCAGTCTTACTGAGTTTGTTTACGATACGATAAATATTTCGAAACGTGTGATCTGGTTCCATATTTTGAATATTAATGCGGCTCACCAATTACAGCGAAAACCCAATTAACATTGCAGAAAACGACTTTCCTCTATAATAAACACAAAGCAGAGAAGTAATCATACGCTCATCAAAAATCTGAATTTTAAATTTCTTGTGCAGATCAGATAGTGCCAAAGATGCATATCTGGCAAGTGTCACATATTACTGTATAGTAATACATCTCATAGAAATTTTCTAAACATTTCGATAAGAAGAATGGATTTCTTTGCCTAGCATACAAGCAATGAACACATTCGGTCGGTGATCGCAAAAGATTGGGCGTTTGTTGTTTTTTGTCGCCTCGGCGAGACTAATCACGATTTCAATTTAGATATTGGAACGCCACTGAATTCATGTACTATCGAACAGGTCCTATAAATAAAAATGTTACATTCTTCGGAGAGAGGCATGATTTCCTGTCTGCGTTAGAGAGAAATCTTCGTTAATACCAAACAGGTTTTCTCACATACACACTCACATACTCTTGGAACTTTCGTTTATTGAAGATGGCGGATGCACCGCTTCATTAATGAAATATGGGGGATAAAATGTATTCATTTTTTCTCCTAGCGGGTTTAATCATGTATAACGTTTATATTATTACTAATTAACGTATATTAGAGAAAAAGAGAGAGAGAGAGAGAGCTTTCGGAGACCGCGACCTCGATTCCGTGTTTGCTGTGAATAAATCACAGTGCAACGTGTGTGCTTATACTACAAGGTGGTCCTGTAATTACGTTCCCGATAAAATTTAATGTGAGACAGTATTTCATTCATTAAAGAACCGAAGTGAAAGGTTAGGGCCGGACCGGCGATCATAAGAAGCAACACGAAAGTCGACGATAGGTCGAAAGGTTGCTTAGGCGATTGGGAAGAAATGGTGGAAACATTCACCCTGCTGAAAATTCACGGCGATTAGTAAGATTCTCATGGGAACTCTATAAGTAAAGACCCTCACAATAAAAGTGATGTTCAGTGTAGTAAATTATTATGCCATTAAGTAACGACCTTTAGCAATCCGTGGCGTCTTACGATCAATATGTTTCAAATATCTTTTAAACGCCTTAAGTAGAAAATATAACAATTTTCCACTTGTACACATTTTTTGATTTACAATCTCTTACTGTATGCATGGATATTAATTGGGATCAGAAGCGCCTCATCCGAGGGGGGTGGGGAAATGAACGCTATATCATATTAATTCTAAACACAATACTAAAATTAACAACGAAAATTCTAGCAAAAAATAAATGAAAAAACACAGTTGCAACAAGAGCAGCAGGGATTTAGAATAGGCCGATCATGCACTACTGCTGCATTCATCACAAAATAGCTAAAAGAAAATTCATAGGAATATAACATACCAGCATACCTTTACTTAATTAACCAGAAGAAAGCATTTGATAAGGTTCAAATAAAGAACCTAATACATTTGGTATGTGATAGAAATATACCCTAAGATATAGTAAATACGATTGAAAACATGTACAAGGACAACAAAGTAATCGTCAGAACAGAAGATTTACAGAACCCATGAACTATGAAAGCATTAGACAAGGGGACTCCTTAAGCCCACTATTCTTCAATGGGCGAAATTATCAAGAAAGCTAAGACAAGAAGAGGGTATAGAATGGGCAATAAAGAATTGAAGATTGTATGTGTGTAATATTGACAGAAATTGAGGACGATCTTCAGAGGCTACCGTACCAATTTCACAATAACCACACAAAATTATAATGTGACAATAGCGACACCACCAACCACACCAATAAGATGCAAGCCAGCAGTGGAAAATTAAAATAATAAACAGGTAAGAGAAGCTGAGTATCTAGGCATCAATTTATCTAGTGACGGACTAATTGGTGAAGAAGTGAAGAAATAAACTAATAAAGCAAATAGAATAATCGGTCATATGGAACAACAAATATTTATTAATGGAAACTAAAGCGAGGATACATAAAAGTACAATACGAACAATCACGGCGTACGCAAGTGGAACAAGATCTGACACTAGCACAACACGAAAACCATTAGAGGCGACAGAAATGCGAGTACTTAGAAGAGTCACAAATATGACACTAAGAGATACAGTAAAACGTGAAGATATATCGCGCATAAGTAACATAGATGAAGTTAATAATTGGATAATTGGATTGATAGGGTAGTGAAAGTAGCAAGAGACAAGTCGCCACTTAGTAGAAGATCGAGAAAAGAAGAGAAAAAGATCGAGCGATGATTTAACTTAGACTGAACGTAGAAGCAATAGGCAATTTGCCATTTTCTGGACACGGAAGAAGAAGAAAAAACTTTTTTGACTGAATAATTTTGCAAAAGCAGAAGCATGGAGCGATGATATAAGTTAGAGGCTGACCGCAGAAGGAACAGGTTATTTGGCATTTTCTGGACGCGGAAGAAGGAGAAGAAACTTTTTCTACTCAACAATTTCTACAATAATTTATAAAAAATTACTCAAATTCTGCATTTCACAACTGACGTAGCGAAATATTAGGAGAAAGTAGTGCTCGGCATAAGGCTTCCTTAAATTTATCTTGACCACCTTTTTCAACTTCTTTGCAACCGTTTTTTTTGATGATATCTGATTGTATTTTTCTCGCTTTTAATTGATAAGATGGAGAATTCACATGCTCATCCACTTGAAACTTCTTTTAGTTGGGAATCTTAAAAATATAAATATATATTATCTGTGTGTGTGTGTGTGTGTGTGTGTGTGTGTGTGTGTGTGTGTGTGTGTGTATGTGTTGAACCCTTCATTATTTAACCCTCATTTACTAAACCTCACCCTCATTTATTAAAGTAACCGGTTCTAAGGCGGTCATAATTATGTCTGCCCTTAGTTATTAGGGAGAGTGTAAAGTCAAGTATTTTCGAGAAAACTGAGAAATGTACGAGAAATAAAACGTCACTTATATGCAAATTTTGCATATATGTGCACTTTGCACACATTCCATCCTTAAATAATAATAAATAAAAATTGTTTGTAAGATAGCATATTTGCTGACTTCTGTATAAAGCACACAGTTTTTTCCAATATTTGAAAACCATTATACTAAACAATCACAAAACCACTCAAATTACTAACTAAGCTCCGGTAGCTCTGAACTCTTCCTGTTTTTACCATTTTTTACGCCGTAAAATAACAACACTACTCCAGAGCACCACCAGGAAGTGCAACGGGTATGACGGTTGACAAGGTATCACCGTACCTGTCGAGTGGTTCGAATTCCACGACGTAAAAAAATTATAAACAGGTAGGTATGTAAGCCGGTCTCACCCTACTTCCTCCGAGACCACCAGACCGAGGTATTCCGACGAAAAGAAAAAAAGAATTAAAAATGTGACTAATAATATCCAAAATGATATTACGTGACTCATGGATGATATAGAATACGGCGATGGCATGGAAGGAAACGTAACTGAAGTGGGTTGTCACGGATGGTTCCGTTAGGTAACGTACTATATATCCGATATCTCTGATCTATATTTTGAGAAAAACAGGAATCACTACTTATGATATACGTATTAGGTGAAATTATGTAAAGATCCGATGCGGCCGCTTTATGGAACTGTGACCTGAATGCAATGAGAAGGTCATGATGTATTACTCGTTTACTAAAAATGAGAAATAATTTATTTATGTAGTATTAACCACCACGTTACGTCGAGACATGCATACCTATTATCCCCAGTGGGATCCCGGAGAAACACTAATTTTAGTTTAATTAACCTAAAATTAAACTTAACCTATGACTCACTACACCATTTTAGTACGATTTTGGATCAGCAGTAATGCACGTCAATTATATCCAAAATTACAGTATTTCTCGGCTTAATTTGATATTGAAACCATGTCGCAATCCACAATTCAGTGGCAAATTACATATTTTGTAACATGTTTTACTAATCGTTCGTTTCCACAATATTTATTAAGAACAAATTGAGGACGTCAACCTGTCAAACCTAGTGATTTAGTAGAGGTGTGTCTCTCAAAGGCTGAATTACTTTTGACGAGTTTAGAACGTTTAGAATAAGAAGCACGTTTTAAGCGGTCTGTTTTTTTACCTAATTTTTGCTATTTCTGTAGTTGCACGGAAAGCGAACAGCGATCTCCGCAATAAATGCAATTATTCGTGAAACGCTTTTAACTATTCCAAGCCTACATATAGCATTTAACAAAAGCATATACAAGTATGCGTTCCTTGTGAAAGCTTTAA
Source organism: Cryptocephalus primarius (assembly GCA_963576515.1). Taxonomy (NCBI): domain Eukaryota; kingdom Metazoa; phylum Arthropoda; class Insecta; order Coleoptera; family Chrysomelidae; genus Cryptocephalus; species Cryptocephalus primarius. Next base: position 5,437,778 of record OY754940.1, on the reverse strand, counting down.
AAAACTAAGAATTAAGTGAGAAAATATTTTAATCACTTCCAAAAAATGGTCCAACACTAATTCTATACATGTGATGGGTAGAATTTTTGAAACAAATACCTTTTTGAAAAATGCATTTAACTTGTACTTCAAGTACTTCACTTGACAATGTATTTAAATACAAATATTTCTTCCTTCTACTTAAACAGTATTTCAATGTGTAAGTTATTTTTTTCTTAAATTCCGCAGTGTTATGTTCCGACTGTTAAACAATTCCACCTTTGAATTACTTTGTAATAACAGTAACATCGAATATTTAATAAGAGCATTTTATTCAATATTATAAATAAATTAGGTAGATATCTCCCTAGATACTTAGGTAGGTAAGCTATTTCTAATAGGTATACCCACAATCCTAACTGAAATATTACGTACAAAAAACAACTAAAACCTATTTATGTATTTAATCACTATCTACTATATATCTACATGGCTTCTTAAAAGGAACAATTTTTTAACACGTTGATCTGATAATTTTATTTCTCTGCGGAGTAAAGATTTGTCCACCTTCTCCAAACATCCTCTCGATGGAAGTCGAAGATGGAAAAATGGCATTATTTCAGTGAACCATTATGAGAATTGTTACATGCATTTTTAATGAAGAAAATTATTTTCTGGGTGACTTTAAATGTGCTAAGATTTCGATTGAAGCAGAATTTTGTAATATCAGTATCGTTACATTTTCTATAGAATAAAATATAATGTTATCTTGCTGTAAAGTGGTATGTTGTTCATTTTCATTAGTTGTTACCAACAATTCCGAAAAACAGGCTATATTTTGCGAATACTTCTGCTAAATTCTATTTAATCACTCGTAACATTTATTAGACTTCCTAAGACATACCTCGGCTAAGCACACCCGCATTTAAAATTTCAAAATGGCGAAGGCGGGAAAACCCCCCAATTCTAATCGTTTTTTCACTTATTTCTCCGCATTCTTTTCACGAAATTTGAATATCGGCGTAAAGATGAATAATCAAATTTTATTATTATCTTTTAACCCATGAGAATTACACACGGAAACATTTAAAAATTTCACTTTGAAAACTGGTAAATTTGGCAAAAATTCTAATATTTTAGTTTGGTTTCTCAAAAACTACTGGTTTCCTAAAGTTAAAATTATTTTTTTCAGCACCCTAATACTGTCCTCTCTTACTAAAAAATTGCAATTCTTGAAATCGGACTTCAATAAGAAAAATGCTTACCAGGTTTCCTACCAGAGCTTCATCTCACCTTGCCTTCCGGAGTGAAGTCAGTTTGTTTCCCAAAGCTGTCAAGGATGCCATTTGGTACACAGAAATGCTCTGATGGTGTTTCATACCCCATGTCGTATTGCCAATTTGCTTTAATTGGCAGCACCATTTGTCCCAAGTTTTCCACCATTTAGATGATTCCGCCTGAAAAATGGTTTAAATAAAATAATATGTAAAAAATAAATCGCAGCGCGTTATGATTCCTAATAAGAAACCCTCTTCATAATACGAACCCTCAAGGGTCTCTTATTAGGGAACAACAACATACTAAACAAAATATGTTTTAAGGATATACAACGTTGAGCTTTCATATACAACTCTAGTACCACTAGTACCACAACAGCTATCTATTGGATTTAAATGTAATATCTTAATTTACCATTTTAAAAACACAACTTTCTGTTAGAAAACGTTATAATAATAACTTGCGTGCGTATTTGGGTAAAAAATTGGGTCGATATGTTCATCGATGTCGGGCCAGATATCTCTTTCAATATCGGGTCAATAAGATTGCCAATGGGTCACCGAGACTCAACATAAACCATAGATTCAAGACTGGGCCGATATGTTTATCCATGTTGGGCCGTTGAAATCACCAAGACCTGGAATCACTGACGGCCACAGTGAGAATAGATTTAGGCCAGTGTTGGACATATGTTTTTGGCGAATGTCGATACTAAATGGACGGTTTTTGACAATAATCGAATGACTAACGGCTATTCCGATATGGGCATGAGTTAAAACTGCGTCACAATGTGGTAGGTATTTTTCGATGTTATCCCCAGTGAAGAGTCTTTTTTCAGGCAAAAATAGTTTTATTAATGAAAAGCCAACGTTGTGTATATAATGATAGACATAATCATAGCACTACAAAAAGTTACATAATATTAGGTGAGTATAACGATATAGCAAGAAAATTAATTACTTACATTTTTTTATGAACAAAACAACACTGATGTGTAACTGATTTCAAACCTGAGCCATTATTTTCAAAAGAACAGAATTGAAGAGTTTGTTAACAGTCATCTATTTAATATGTTCATTCTCGACAAAGGTCGAACCACCTATGGGGTGCCTCAAGCAGATAACAGATAAGCAGATGTTTTTTGCGAGTTCGGTTTTTTTGTTGGTTGTTGAACGAATATTTTTAAATCTTGTATTTCCCTCCTTTATTTAAAAATTAAGAAAATAGTTTTCTATATCATGGAAAATGATAAATGAAAAATGAAGAGAGTCCTCTATAAGAAACAGAAAAAGAAAGAAAAAAAAAGATTTCAGAACCATGTAAATATTATAAGTGCAGAGGAATGTACTGTTAGAATTATTATATTTAATGAATGGGTTTTATAAGTGTAGACAGATAGTTGTACTACTCAGAAATAGGAACTACTCAATAATTTAATATAGGTTACTGAATTTTGCTAACTACAAATTTTTGTATAGATTTTTCATATCTTTGAGTAATTTTATGAAATTCTTGTTTGTTAGTGTTGTGATTTCTAGAAATACTGATGTGAAATGCCTCAGGAATGATTATCTTGTACCAATTACTTTCCCTTTCAAGTATTTCAACATTGTCAAAGTCAAACTTATGAAAAGGGCATGGTCAGCCAGACCAAAATGGCAACTATTACCGTTCTTAATATTTGATTGGTGTTGATACACCCTTTTTCTAATGTATTGTTTCTTTCCGCCAATGTATGTTTTGTGATTGGCATAATCTGAATATGTAACTTGGTATACCGCGTTGCTCATGCTTTTCATTAATAAAACCATTTTTGCCTGAAAAAAGACCCTTTACTGGGGATAACATCGAAAAATGCTTACCACATTGTACACCCTTATAAACGCAGCACAATCTTGTTGTTCTTCTTCTAGCAATTACGTTTGTTATCTTCCCTTTTAATTCGCTTCCAGATGATGCCATCTAAAAATGCCGACCCTTCTGCTAAGAGGAGATTCGTCCGCGTCGCTCTCCGCGCTGGTGGAAGCAGCCCAGAAGAGGACCTTCCCTCTCCTGGACTACGACCTTCGACTGACCGACAGGCACTTTGAACTGACCCCCGTGCCCAGGCCGGCGCCCTACCCGAAAGATGAGGGTTTCGAATCCGACATCGACAACCTATCGATAGTGTCGAACGACAGCTTCACCATCGAGGGGAAGTCGCCCGACTCGAAGACGACCGAGACCGACTCCGCGAACGGCTCCTCCAGCTCGGACTCGGACAACGAGACCTCCGCCGAGAAGGTCGAAGCGAAGGGCGCGAAGGAGCGCTTCGACCTGGTCGACTGCGTCTGCTACACGGACGTCAAGAGCGCCGACCTGCTGATCCTCGTCGTGAAGGACGAGACGTTCGTCTTCAAGTTCGCCGAGGTCGAGGAGTTGCAGAAGTTCTACGCGAACTTCACCACGCTCAAGGCGCTCACGAACCAAAAATTGTACAACAGGAACTTCGGCACCAAGTTCAACCTCCTGCAGACGACCGATCGGAACGGCATAACCCACATCCGGGTGACCAGGGAGGCCGAACTGAACTCGCTCAAGCAAACCGAAAACGGCCCGAGCAGCGTCATAACGTTCAGCGAAACTAAAACGGCGCCAAGTAAAATCAAAGATGCGAACTCCAGGCAACGAGTCGTCCCCGGCGACGTCCCCAAGCTTTCCCGTTGCAACTCGACCGAAAACATCCTCGACCCCACATCGAACTCTAACATTAAAGTGTGGAACAGCACCGAGGACTTGCTGGACACCCCGAGACGTCCTGAGAGGCGAAAAAAAGGAAAGGCCCCTCAACCTCCCGCGCAGAAACCCCAGGATGTCTTCAGCGGCCAATATGTCAGAGTGAACGTAAGCTTTGATCCCAAGACCCCTAACCTAGACGCCAAAGGGTTGATCATTAAGAGCTCCCTGAACGAACTCCACCCGAAGAAACTTCAAAGCTTCAAACCCGCGAACCTAACCTCATTCCTGAGGAAAGAGAAGCGATTCGAACCGATGAACACCTTATCCAGGAACCCTCTCTCCATAGACTACAATAGCTGGACCAACTCCGTTCCTAGGCTACTTAAGAAACCCAAACCTAGGCCGGAAATTAAAACCACGCCACCTATGGCTTATAGGTACATCGACACGGTCCAGGACTATCCCCTGGAGCAGAGGAGTTTCCTCAAAAATCAATCGACGCCTATTTTCGGGCAAAACGCCGCGTTCTCGAATTACCTCAGAGAGAATCAGAACTTTAACGGTAGATTATTCGGGTTGAGTTCCAAACTTAAAGATTTCCAACAGATCGACGCTGCCAAGGACAATAACGTATGGAAGACGAACAGCAGCGAAATATCTGGACTGAATAAGGATAGCAATTTGAAGAGCGTTATTAAAATTAATAAAGATGATAATATTAGGAAGAAAAACGACAAGAAGGTGACGTTTAGTGCTTACACCACTGTACAAGTCGTTTGAGCGATGAAGAAATTCTTTATGGTTACAAATTGCAGCAATGACTTTTTGACTTTTCTCTTCTTTCCTTCATTTAACTCACTTTCTTAATCGCTATCGCACACGTATATGACTACATCTACTCTTTGCACATTTTCAACGCGACGCGACTTCCCTAGTTGTTGTAATTGAAATCGAGATAACCAAATCGGAATTTCAGAAAAATCGTTATTACTACTAGTCAACAAACTGCAACTCGACCAGTTTTGATTGTTCGTTTCCTAAATAATTTTTTCCTTGCAATCTTACCCGACAAATTCCAGTTTGTTCAAACTCCGAATTTGTCTGGTCATTTCGAACAATTGTTTCCGTTATAATTTCATATTTTTGGAAGGAAATATGAATTTTGCACCCACCTCGATCAAAACTGTAATCGCCTTATATCCTCTAAACGTAGGTATTTTGTATTGTTATAATTTTTAAAACATGTAACCAATAATTCCATAAAATGCAATAATATCGTTAAATGTACAAACACCATTCTGGAAATGTGTACACGTAACTGTATTTTTTCTAAACCTAAGTCACTTGTGTATGTAAATATATGCCGAGTTGTATATATGTAAAAATGTTACCTAATAAAGAATGTTTTTATATATGGTTTATTTATTAACGCTTCTATTAGTTTCCAATTAGATACCACCTGTTGTTATTTTTATGTTAGATCTGCTCTATGACGAAATTTCCACAAAGCCCGTACACTCATGCACATATTGTCTACAGAACGAACCGGAAAGCATTCCATTTATCATACATTTTGTTTTTGGTAATCTCTGCACTGGTAAAAGACGAAAGACAGTTGAAAAAATAATATTTCATCAAGAAATAAGTATACAAATGAAATTTTAAAAAGGAGCCTATCTATTGGTAAACAAGTATTTCTCTTTAAGTTAAGTAACTACTTTATGCTTATCCAAATCATGATCCTGCACCTTAAAAAAGTACATACCAGAGGAAAAGCCAGTTACAATAAGAACAGTGAATCATTTTTAGTGCATAAAGGGCGGAACAATAACGCTGACGTCTTTATTTCTCCTTTGAATACTACTATACCTACTATTATATATTATTAGTATTGTAGTATAATATTATTATACTACAATACCTAATATTGAATACGATTCTTGAACTTAAAATTTTGATTTCATTTAACTATTAAATAAATCGATAGTAACGCATAGTGCCATCTATTGCTGAAAGATGATCACTATTTTACCTCATACAATAATGGACTATGCCAATATCCATGCAGAATCCTTTAAAACGACCATCATGGCAAACAAAAAATTGATACGTGCGATACAGTTTTCTGTAAGTTTTTCTAGGTTAGGTTTAAACATTTATTTTGAAAATTGACTTCCGACTTCCTTTGAAATTGTTATATTGCTATTTTGCGAAAAAGACTAAACGTACTAAATGTCTAGTCACCACGGAAAGCAAGAAATAACAGACCCGGTGGAGGAAATGTTGAAAAAAACCGGTTGCATCAATTTCCACTATAAAGTACAGGTTAGAATTTATGATCACTTTACTTTTCAATAGTTGGCCAATCAACATGGATTTATAATTCGCAGGAATGCATTGCTGAGACGCAGGACTGGAGAAAATGCCAAGATGTAGTAACGGACTTTAGAAAATGTATGCAAGAATACGAAATTAAAAAACAAAAAGGTTCGGCCTAACATACCAATGTTTTGTTACTATACTTTTGTTACTATGTACAAACTTATTGATTTTACTTTGTTACTAAATAAATAGTCACTATGTTCTTGTTGTTTTTCGCATGGTACGGTGGTAATCAAAATCTAAGGTGTAATGAATAATGAATGCATTTATAATTTTATACAGAGATCACAATTCTAAGGGACGAAGTGTACCTACGATAAATATATATAAAAGTATAAATGACTTGTTTACTCAAAGGTTTGAGGTCTTGATTCCAAATTGGCACTATTATAAGCTAGGGGGTTTTGACAGAAACGTAATCGAAACCTTGTGCAAATTTGGTTTGGAAAAGCGCAGAATGCATTTCAATCTATAAATATCATTGCTCCAAATTTTAAGTAACTTTGTGTCCCACAGCCACTTAAAATCATATATTGTGCTATTAAAACGACGTGAAAGTGCTGCTTTTCCAAATTTAGGGTAATAATAATACATTTACGTTAATAAAGTTTAAAAAACAACAACAAATTTGAAATATGTGGTTCTCAAATTAAAATAAATTTAATAATCTCATTATTCTAAGTATAATACTCTAATGAATTTCGATGTTTTTGTTTCAAGTTTTAAAGATTTAACGCCTGACGACAAACTCAGTATGAAACCAGTAGAGGTTTTGCTTGACTGGCAAAGATAAAGTAATATTGATGATTGAGGAGAGGTCCCTTCAATCAGTCAGAACAGTAAGAATCAGTTATTGTAGAAAATACAAGAAGCAATATCTCTGATGCTGCTTTTGTCTGATAATTTGTACTTTTCACTAATTGACAAGAGTTGCTAACGAAACAGACATCAACGAAATTAATCTTAAAACTGTAAAAAGGTGCAATCAGTCAACTAAATGAAAACCACATATTCAACCTTTAAACCTTACAATTAAATCACATTGTAATTGATACTTCTTATATGTATGTACAAAAAATAAACAAAACTCTTCTGCCTCTTCTATCGTACTTTACCACCTTAAGAACCTAAATCGACTTTTACCTCATAAGAACTCCACAAAGACGTCATCACTTCTCGTTTATTCGAGTTTACGTGTTGATCAATTTATTCTTCTGAGGGTCATCATATCGACATATCTCAAGAGAGCTCATGCTGCTCATCGAGGTGTAGGAATTGTTCACGATGTGGGGCGCCTCATTGAATTCGTCGAGCTCTTCCAAGTCCGCCGATGATGGACCCTTCAAGAGGAAATACTGCTCAGAACGGGTCGGCCACAACAAATGAGCCATCACACAATAGGCGAAACAGTCTGCCGAGTAAGTTATGCCTAGAGATACAAAAGAAAGAATATTTTCTGATAAATTAAATTTGCCAAAAATTTGCGCATGACTAATAAATAATAATTAATTACCTAGGAGTAGCTTGAACCTCCACAATGCAGAAACGTGTAGAGCGATGAGGGCTAATATGGGTAAGTAGATGAACCACACCAAGCTAGATGCACCGAAGTGTAACAAAAAGTTCAATTTTTGAGTGTTATGTTCGTACATCATGGTAGTACGCAGCTCATACAGAAACCACACCATTATCAATGATCTGAAAACTATGATCAGCCATCCAGGCCACGTCTGGTACTCATCAATGTCCTCTATTATGTCTACTTCAGTCTAAACAAAATTTAAAAAGATTAAGGAGGCATTCTATGAAAATGTAAATATTACTTACCAAATTCCACACATAGAGTAGTATATGAACGATCCCATAGCATAACCAAATGGCGAAGACCACAGGCTTCCAGGTTAACTCGAGACGGGTAACCGCCCAGCCTTTCGCAAGTAGAAGCAGAAGCAGCATAAAAGATGTCTGAAATATAAAATTCAGAAAATATCTTTAACTGTAGTATAATTTTATATCATTGTATCAGTTTTAAATCAAGCTAGGCTATTATCCTAATTAATATGTAAGATTTAATAACAAATTTATTCAAAATCCATTGTTGTTGTTTTCACAAAGTAATGCATCAAAAGAATTAGTAAAGAGGTTTCACTAGGTAATAGACTTTGATCATCATATTTCAGGAAACTCTCAAGAAGGAAATATGGGCAAATTTTGCTCCTTTTCCACCTTTCGGTAAGGAAATTACTTTAGCACAGACTTTATAATTAAATTTGTAATTATGAAATGTTGGCCTCTCTATTGTATTTATTTAAAAATATTTTAATAACTGCCATTGCAATAGATACCTACACTATGGTAAATATACAATTCATATCTCGCGTTAGAACTGATGACACACTCCAGAAGACTCTTAAGGATATATCAAATTCAGTATAAATGTATTTAAGACGAGTTTTATAAAATTCCAAAGAATTTAAGAAAAAATCGATTGAATATGGTAATACATGTATAAATAAAGGTTTTCAGTTTGTCAAAAAACTTCATGGATACTTTAATTAAAAGAAATACAACAAACAACTTCGGATATTTGGCAGTTGTATTGTAATAAAATCCTGCGATTTCCCTCTTACATAAAAATTTATCATATTTGTTGCACAAACAATGTAAGCAAAAAGTATGTATCAGTGATTGATGCCACTGTCAGATTAAATTTATAAATAATGATTGGAATACACTTCTACAGAAAGAAATATATTCCAAATTTCTTTAGGCCATTTATTGGTGGTCTGTACCATCATAAGCAATTTTATTCAATTTTATTTTTAGCATCAACTAAATTGAACAACACTGTTGCTATTGTTGCCCTTTGTGATTTTAGACCTTGATTTTATTTCATTTATTTACTTATTTTTGTTGACTTCATCATTGTCTTGTATTATCAGTAACTTGTAAACGTCTTCATTAGCAAAGGTTCTTTATATAGAAGAACATTATTATAGGTGGCTATGCCACTTAATTAATAAATCAACAGACATCCGGTATGTTAAAATTATGTCTACTTTGACTTACCCTCGAGAGGATATCAAATATATCTCCTGTCATGGCCACCTTCGGGAACCCGACCCCGTCGAGGGCATACTTCAAGGTGTGCACCAAAATGAGGCACAAAGCAATGAAATCCAAAATCAAACTGGCCGTGAACAGTTTTGTGACTGGATGTTTCTGCATTTTGATGGCGTGGCACTGCAAAGGTACCAAGATCATGTAACATAACCAGAAGAAGAGGTACATTTCCAGTGTATTCTGGCGATCAAACGAGAATTGGTATGTCAGGGGACTGTAGGCAGAAATGTTAGGGTTTCCATTCACCAACCAGATGTCATATTCTATTTCATATGGGTCGTACGTGTCATGAGGGTGCCATTCACATGTCGTTGTGTTGTGGTAGCATGCCACTATCGATATGTACCAAAATCTATAAGTGGAAAAAAATCATTAATAATAAAAGAAGAAAATCAATCCATGCATTGTTATTTAAATTTGATCAATTTTCTACATTGACCGAGACTGACAATGTATGCAGATCATAATATGGAGAGCAATCTCTTCAAAAATGCTATTTTACTTTAATACCATTTGCGAAGCTAAAATAACCTAAATTTTGCTTCGATTATAAATTAAACATTTTCATTAGTTGTATTAAATATTATTAAATTTAATGTTTTTGTAAATATTATTCAGTACATATTGTCTACAATCAGTATTAACTGTAGTATGTCCAAAGAAATATTACAATATATATGCATCATTTCTTACAAATACTTATGCATACTATTCATTGCATACAATCTGAGCCTTAGTAACCAGATTAATCATTATATGGAAATAAAAAAAAAGTGAAAGCTAGAACCTGTAAATCAAATCAACAGCTGAGTTTGCAACAATTCATATCCCATATGTCGGCATTACTTCCTAATACATCTAATATTATTTTTATGTAAATCTCATCCCAGTTCTATAGACAGGGTAATTAATATTCCAAAAGAGTATGCAGTGCTTACGATGGCTGCTTAAAGTCCTCGATGACATAGGTGAACTGATGATTATTGACGACATTATAAGGATTATCCTCATCAGGACAAAGAGCCCCTTTCGGGCACGGGATCCTTCGGAGGTAATCCTTTCCGTTTCTGCTGCACTTGCTGTCATAGGCTCTTGTGCTCAAAGTAGAGAACATACGTTTGCATGCTTTGTTCTTATCGTACAGCATTCTGTTTTTGTAAAAGTCGAGGAAATACGACCTGTCCAGCACGGCGAAGGTAATGTTCGGCTGCTGCTTGGAGGTGATATTTCCGAAAATATAGCCATGTGTGGAGTCAGCCTGGTGCCTGTCAGTCTTTTGGAAACCGAACTTTATGAGGAACTTAAAGAACTCACTCGACTTGAAAGTGCCTTTCAAGTGGGTGCAGTGCGAGATGTCGTAGTGGCTGAGTAGTAAAATATAAAGAACGAACAGTTTATTAAACATCGTTTGAAAATGCACTGAGAATTTTTGACTTTGGCATGTTAAACTGATACGAAACAACACTCAATGACACAAAACATGTACAACGCAAGACCTGACCCATATCAAAAGTGACACCAATCACAGAACGTTAAATGAGAACACGTGTGCACATAACCTGTCAATTTTCAACGTTGTACTTATGTCGCCGTCGTCATTGGAAAAATATGGATATCGATTCAAAATATTTCATATCTCCGAGTCTGTTACTAATAATTAATCGTTTACACAAACTCTTCTCGTCAGTTAATACAGTACTCGAACGAGCTGACTTTTAACACCTGAAAAGGTCCAAAGTGCTGTTAATTCCGTATTAATTGAGGATCCAGATAAGATAGTGTTTACAAAGTTTGAAATGTTAATGAACCAATTTTTCTAAGTGCAAGGCGACGAGACGGTAGTGGGAGTAGAATCGACGTCGGCGACACACCTCTCACACGCACTAAAATAAAAACGTCAGGCTACAAACCCGCCAAGTAAGTAGTTAAGATTCACGCAATTTGGCACGCTGTCTGCTTATTTTTATGCGTTCGCTTATTTTTAACATTTTTCCCGAATTATTTAACCCTCACCTTCGATTCAGCATCCGTTTCAGGACGCAATGGGTCCGGAGAAGGAGGAAGAGCCTTTGATCGGGGTGATTGATGCCGGGACTAGGACGATAAAATTCTGCGTGTTCCGCAGCCAGCACACTAAAGAGATCGCCAGTTATACCATAGATGTGGCCACACATTCTCCGGAGGAGGGCTGGTCCGAGCAGGACCCTAAAGAGATATTAGGGGCGGTGAAAACATGCATGGAGAAGGTTATCAGTGAACTGGGGGGTAGAGGTAAGAAATACTTTTTTTTTAGAGAGCCATATGGGGAGAACTTAACTCAAGTTGACCCTGTATGGAGTATACATGTAAATAAATCTATCACATGAGCACATCTATCACAAGTTAATATTTACATAGAATTTCTGAGTAGGATTTCATATTAGCATGATTAACATGATTTCAATTGAATTACTAAATCCTTTCATGGTCAATATTACAAATTTTTAACATAGCAAGTTGGATATTGAATAAGGTAATGAAGTGTTAAATGAAGTTTTTTGAAGTATGAACTATAAACTTGTTTTGCAACTTTATTGCAAGCAATTAGAATAGACTCATTAATCTTATTGCTTATTCATTATTTTACAAACCTCATAAGTCAATTACATTTTACTGCGTTACAAGCTTATCAGAGGTATAAATTTTACAGTATTTATTACTTGTTTCCTAAATTTTTGACGCAATTTTAGGGATTGGAGTGGGAAAGCGTAAAAAATACCAAAGCAAGGTTATTCGTTACCATTAAACGTTAAGAATTAATTATAAGACGTAATTTCGTTCCATTGCTACCATATTATGGATGAATGAATATATTAATTAAACAGGTCAACCTATAAATAAGATTTAGCAAAATAAATAAACATGGTTACTGTGCTGACAGTTGACAAAAACAAAAACTGTATTGTGCAACAAGGTTCAATGTACAATTTCCATTTATTGTCAAAACTTTGTTTTTTAATCTATTGTGCTGTTACAATGTTTAATGTTTACATATTTGGGAATGAAAATAAATTACCAACAGCCTTCAGATAACATGGAGTGTTATCCAAATGTTTTTATCAAAGTTGTGGAGTTTAATTAATATTCATCCATATGGATGAATTATTTTTTTGTAGCATTTTTTAGTAAAATTTGCTAGTGTACAAATAATCTCTTATCACTTCAAGCCATTTGATAATACCTTCTCATCCCACAGCTTTAATGCCAAGGTCAAACCTTTATTGATAATTTTTAAGTTCGCGCATTCTAGAACTTCAACCTTTCATAAGAAACTTTTTGTTTGAATAAACCTTTGAAATTTTGAAATGTCACAAGATTATATTAGGTCACTTTTGAATAATTGATAAAGTTGTTAACATCATCCACAATCATTGCAATTGCAATAAATATTGGTAGTTTACAAAATTACACACTATCAACAATGATACTCATGATGGTATTTCTTTCTAGCAAAAAACATAGTAACAATAGGAATAACAAATCAAAGAGAAACCACGATTCTATGGGATAAAACGACGGGAGAACCATTGTACAATGCTATAGGTAATTTCAATTTACCACTGATAAAGCACTTGAAATTATTTTCTGGAACTTTCAGTTTGGAACGATATAAGAACGGACTCCACAGTAGACATAATACTCGCCAAAGTGCCAGACAATAACACAAATTATTTTAAGAACAACTGTGGCCTTCCAATTTCCCCCTATTTTAGCGCCTTTAAAATTAAATGGATGATACATTATGTTCCTCAGGTTAGAAGGGCGATCAAAGCGAAAAAGTGCCTTTTCGGCACTGTTGACACATGGTTATTATGGGTAAACGATACACTGAAACAAATTTTTAAATTTCAAATGCATTTTGTATTTCTTTCAGAATTTGACTGGAGGAGTTAATGGTGGGAAGCACTACACAGACGTCACAAATGCTTCTAGAACGTTCTTAATGAACATTGAACTCCTCAACTGGGACCCTCTCCTTATTCATACTTTTAGAATTCCTCCAGAAATCCTTCCGGAAATTAAAAGCAGCTCAGAAATATATGGGGAAGTAATCGAAGGCTATCCTTTAGAAAAAACACCAATATCAGGGGTAATCAATTATTCTAGAATATTTAAGTTTCAAAAATACTATATATTCAACCTTGCAAAAAATAAATTTATTGTATTTATTTAGATTCTAGGGAACCAACAAGCATCATTAGTTGGGCAGCAATGTTTAAAGGAAGGGCAAGCTAAGAATACTTATAGAAGTGGATGTTTCCTTTTGTATAATACAGGAACATCGGTAAGGTACTAATAGAAACCATGGTTTACAAATTATAAGTCTTTTTTTAGAAAGTTCAATCAACGCATGGTTTAGTCACCACTGTGGCATATAAGTTTGGAGAAGAACCAGCCGTTTATGCCCTCGAAGGTAAATCGAAATTCTAAAATGAATTTGGTTTCTTGAAAATTAGTTTCGATTAAATTTTTAGGTAGTGTAGCGGTTGCAGGTCACGCGATGAAATGGTTACGTGACAATATGGGCTTTGTTAAAGATATAGGAAAAGATACAGAATCTTTGGCACAGGAAGTTTTCAATACAGGCGATGTTTACTTCGTTCCAGCCTTTAAAGGTCTGTATGCGCCATACTGGAGGAAAGACGCTAGAGGGTGTGTTCATTTTTTATAGAGTTTGAAGTAGTAATAAAAATAATTCTTTTAGCATAATTTGCGGTTTAACGGCGTTTTCTACCAAGCAGCACATTGTACGGGCCGCCCTCGAAGCAGTCTGCTTCCAGACTAGGGATATATTGGAAGCTATGAAGAAAGACTGTGGTATACCCCTTTCTAAACTTCATGTTGATGGTAAAATGACAACAAACAACCTCCTCATGCAACTACAGGTAAAGGTACTTTGTAATCAATTTTTAGGTTTCTATACTTTGTTTAATTTCAGGCAGACATCAGTGGTATACCCGTAATTCGGGCACAATCTCAAGACATTACTTCCCTGGGTACAGCAATGGCCGCTGGGGCTGCCCGTGGGATCGATATGTGGGATATTAAGGCTGAAGAGAGGGAACTTGTGCCTAGTGATACATTTCTTCCTACATCTACAGAGAACGGTAAGAACCTTCGGTTTATCTCCAATAAAAAATAATCGCTGCAAAGTTAAACAGTTGAGTAATTTCATTATTGTATGGTTTTTTTATTTTTTAGAAAGGGACCACAGGTATACGAAATGGAAGATGGCCGTACAGAGGTCGTTAGGATGGGCAATAGCGAAGAAATCCTCTGCAATGACGGAGGAAAGGTACAAACTGTTGGCGAGCATTCCTGGCAGCCTATATGTTATGCTAAGTTTCGCGTTGGTGGCTTTATCAGAATATCTCAATGCTGTATCAGTGACAACTTAATAGCAATTAGGGGAATTAGTAATAGAATGAATTCAAATCTACTAGCCGCTAATTCATGGTCATTTTTGGTAATCCGTTTCTCTATGTATTTTTTAATCGCTCAGTTTTACCTTTTGTAATTATCCTTTTATTAAAGTTGGATTTGTTTCCATGACCTCACATTTCCAGACAATAGTCTTCAAAAAAATGTAATCAATTAATAATTACCGAAGTCATAAATGTAATTTTTATTTCATGACTTTAAATTTATACCTTTAACTCTTTGTGTTTGAAAGGTAAACCAATTTGTAATATTTGATTTTAAAAGTTACCTGCAGTTTTTATGTATTTTTAATACTGCTGGGAGTTTTACTTCAACTTTGTTACCACTGTTATTTTGTTTTTATCTGTTGTTGATGTTGGGATTTGTTTAAAAATAAATTCTACAAAATTACCTTCTAGTTTAGTTTTAACCTTTAAATCACCGAACTACAGTATCAATAATTTATTTCGAATCATACATAAGAACAATTGCATTGGCGAGAATTTACATTTAATTATATAAAAAAAATTAATGAATATTTACAGACTTTGGTGGCCACTTCCTGAGGAAATAAATATGTACAAATATATAAGTATATGAAGTATATAAGAACAAAGCTTAGGAATTAGTCGTTGATTAAGACTGGAACTTCAAGATGGTAAAATTACACATTATTTCTATTTGAAATAAGGTCAGTGTTTGATTTATCAATAACCTGAAGAATCGCATTTCAGTCAATATACTTATAAACATTATAAAAAAAAACGAAGAAGTTGTATTTAAAAATTTTAAATTCCCACCTTAATTCCAGTTTTATAATCAGTTAACTTATTACTCATTATTATATTGTACTATTCATTAACCAACAATTACGTTTTATCAGACTTTTTATTGTTAACAGTACCTGTTAGTAAGGAGAAAATAAAGCGTTCTTTTTCTTTTTTACCTTCTATGTATACAGATGACTAAAACATCACAAGATATGTTAAAATACGTCCTAAAGCTTACCAAAAATATATTTAAAACCGTACCTAAGAATTTAATACATCCATAAACGTTAATACTAATTTTTATTAATCATTGCAAAAATAATTGTATATGTTACACAAGTAGGTACCTTCTTTGCTAAAATACTAGGAAACATTTAATTGGTTTGACACAGGGTAAAGTTTAATTAAACACTGAAATATTAGTTTGTTTTCGATTTGCTTGATGTTTCTATTCAATTCCATTTTTACTTGAAACGGTTGTACACAAAGATAATAGCGCTGTTAGAACCGATATTGGAGAATTTTGTACATATAAAAAGAATTAGCACCATTTTACACGTCCTCGAGGATTATATTATTACCATAGAAATGATTACATTCGGTCCACTATTCAGTGGAATTATTGATTCCATTCTGTAGGAAAGACACTTTCCAAATAGTAGTAACAACAATTGTTCTTAATTGAGAATTAGTTTCAGTAATTTCACTTCAGATTACAAAAAAATTATCAGTACTTTACATTTAAAACAAAATAGACAGATAAAATGGTGTCGAATTAAGTCTTAAAAAATATTATTCACATTTCCTGGGGTGAATGTTAACACTTTCATAAAATCGCAGTAAAATTTAACTTTCGTTTATGGTTCAAGTACTAACATGTATTTGTAATTTTAAATTAGTTATGTAACTACATCATACTAAATTATCCCCATTTAGTCATTCTACAATTTACTTACTTGTTGCGATTAGAGAGTTCTCCAATGCGGAGCAGTCAATTATTTCTTTTTTTTATTATTTCACACAGTCAAGTCATCACAAAATATGAGCCCCATTAAAATGTTTTAAAGCTTGGCATAAATAAATAAGTATACTATTTTCGACAGTTTAAATGGAGCTGTATTACACATAAGATTCCCCTCTCCGCACTCATCAATTGTTATTTCAACTGGAATATACAGAGAAATATTGGACAACCCTGTGAATTGTTTAAAATTTCAATTACCTTGACATATTTGGATTTCCTAATAGGTATGGTGAAATTTTCACGTACCTTCCCATCAAAACTGAATCCACCATTACAGTAAAACTATGTTACAAAACAGTTTTTGATTCTAGAAGTAATGCTATGTCTGCTATCCCAACTTTGTACCAAACTCGTGTAAAATATCACAAGCCATATCAATGTTATTCCTAGTAATACCTAACGCCTTGATGACAGAGTCCCTGGAATATCCTTCACTTACCAATTTTTTTATGTAGTCCATGTTAAGGTTCTCATAGGAGACGTTCGTCTCCCTTTCTAATGGATTCACTCTTTTTCTATTCCTCGGAGGCACCTCCAATGGACACTGGAAAATATAATTTCATTTACAATTTATCGAGATATATATTGATTCGGAAAAATTTAGATAGTAGATAGAAGCAATTAGATTAAACATATAACAGAAGTAAATGTATTTTAGCAATTTTAACTTAATACAATTTGAAAATCCTGAAATGATTTTTCAAATATCCTGAAAGCCCTTACTTACCTCGAGTTCTATGTTCTCATATTGGGGATCGGCGCTCCGACTGATGTTTGGCGTAGTATTCGATTTAACAGGTTTCAGAGTCTTCGGGACGGTTCGGTTAGAGGGGCAGCTCAGGTGTCGGTTCGGCATCTTCACTTCTAAGATGTTTCTATCGTAATAGTCGCTATTTTGTATTACCACGCCATAAATTGTCTCAGGGGAGCTCAACTCAACAACCTAGGAGTATAATACTATCATTAGTTTTAACTTCAACAAAAATCCAGGATTGAAATACAAATACCCAAGTGTTTTGTTGATGTACATTATTTGCTATCATTTTTTTCTTTGTGTTCAAATCATTGCAACCCTCATCTATTACTGCCTTTCTCTTTGAAATTATAGATTGCTTAGTAGTTTCCATTCAAACAAGTAACAAGATTCCGATCACATTATACAGGGTGTTTGGCAAACACGCGGCAAAAATTCATGGGGTTATCCCTTGGATTATTCTAAGAAAAGTTCTTTGATAATTTTTGAAAAACCGCTTTGAAAAACCGAAAAAAATATGCAAACAACTGCAAAGCGTTTTTTATCACGTTACCTTCAAATGCAGATAACATTTAAATTCAATTAAATTTTCAATATAAAATAATGGATATATTCTCGGAAAATTTAAAGAAAATATCTTTTAAATGCTATAACTAATTAAAATAGCAACAGTTAGAACCATTAGAGCGAAATACCCTATTGTATAATTGTATTATTTAAAATCAAGGCATGTTATCAATTATCTGTAAATTTCAAAAACGACCCCACTATCCTCACCTCTCCTATGTTCAACATCGAACTACTCTTTGGCACTGTAGGCACCTCGATAGTATTCTGCGACAGATTTATGACGGACTGCGTTTCGCTGAGACCATTTCTGGCGTGGTTCGAGGTGGTAGGCTCATGCGTGGGGGAACTCTTCCTTGGTGGTAATGGTGGTGGTACCGCGGCAGGCACGACGACTGGCACCGTCCTCCTCATGCATCTCGGGCTGCCGCCAGGAGATATCATTGGACTGGCGGAGGCCTAAAACCAAACCCAAGCAGTTAAAGATTATCAAAGGAGGTCCCATCATAAGTTCCATTGTTTTATCAGTTTAAACGTTCTATTTGAATTATTGATAAAAGGATGGATGTCTCTTTTTTATGCCAAACGACTTCTTACCGAAATATCATTCTTAGGCGTGATTGAGAGGGCGTGAAGGCTGCTCCCGGCGCAATTCCAGAGCTCGCAATCCTGCAACGTTTTGATTCAAAATGTTTCCCAAAAAATCCGTTTGAAACATTTACATGCAAAAAGCGAAGCTCTGTGCCGAAAAACGAAAAAAATCACATGTACTTACCTGAGGGGTAGGGGTTTGATACCACACAAGGGAAATAAAACAAAAGCGAAATAATGGGAATGACTGTATTGTAAATACTTTGGGAAACATCTTTTCTGGATATATGTGTATATAAAAACTAAAAGTAAAAAAAATGTGGATATTTACAGTGGCCTAGCCTAATGATTAAAAAAGATTAAATTGAAATTTACAACTTAAATTAATTAAAAAATGTATAAAAAATAAGATTTGTCAATCAAAAAAAAAAATCTCTGACAGGAAAAATTCTGTTTCGGCTGCGATATAAAATTCCTACTGATCAAATAATTGTTCAAATGTGCCACATTTAAGATCCATGCATGGAGGGGAAAATTATCAAGAGCTGATTACAGAGCTAAGAGAGCAAAAAATGTATTTCACATGAATAATTCTCAGAGAACCATGCTTGATAAATTTATTTTATCTATTTAAAATTTGCAATTTTCGTTTTATATACTGAAACTCGAAAGAATGACGGTAAGGACAACATTGCAGTAGTTGGTAACTGGTGGTCTGTGGTCTGTGGCGCAATCTTAATGGCGCACAAAGAAATTCAGGTATTATTTAATTTCTTAAGAAAATTAAGTAAAAAATAGTAATAACAAGTAATAAATAAATATTGATGAATAATCAGTATGAAAAATAGATTAAGATCAAATATATATAAAATTTGGCGTAAAACTCTCATGAATTGCACTTTTTTATTCTGGACGCATTTCAGAAGAAAATAGTTATGGAAAATACTGTAAATCTACAAAGATTTGCCATATCTCCAAATATGGATAAATACATGAAAGAAAAATATGTTTATCGATTGATAATAGATCTTGCTAAATAGAACTTTGTCATTCAAAATTTTAAACATTATTATCCAAAAGAAAAACATTTCATAAATGAAAATATGTAAAGAGTAAATTCATCTTTTTCAAATTTTGAGAAGTCATTGAACTATGTATTAATATATAAAGAATTATACATGTATATCATATTCAATGCTCACAAATAATTTGTACCTTAAAAGACCATGGATGCCAACTACTGATTTAGAAAATAATTTATAATTAGAATTTTTTTTAAAGAATCAGTTCAAAAGTAATTCGATTTTTTTTAAATCACTCCTACTTTCAGTATGCATATTACATAATCTGAATCATCCCTCTTGGAAAATTCCCTTCGTGGTGCTTACATTGAAAAGCCGAAGCACATCCAACAACAAAATTAAACCTGAATAAACATAAAAACAAACACACAACATACACGTAAACAAAAAAAAAAACGTGAAAAGCACAGCCAAGAAAGGGAGTGGGAGCGGCAAAGAGACAGAGAGAAAAGGGAGAACGAAGAGGGAGATTAGAGCGTTAAGATTTTAATTGGCATAATCGTTCGTGCTAGGTTGTAGTTCATTCGCTACCTCCAAATCCAGATCGTCGTCGTCGATGTTGCACGCATTGCCCGACGAGGAAGTCGTCATCGACGACGCCTTTGGCCTTTGGTGGGACTTCTTCGGGTCGAACGGATCGACGACGATCTGCTCGGTGCCCTTTATCTCCGCCCGGCAGAAGGGGCAGCCCTGGCTGCCTTGACCCTCAGAACCCTGGATAAAACGATTTTCAAAAATATATTTTTAGTTCTTCTGAAAATAAACAACAATCTAGTCGACAACTGGTTTTGCCTCCAAATTCTTTGTAGTAAAACCAATTGGTATGAAATTTGAACAGCAGGTATGGAATAGCACAAGAAACAAAATTATATAGTACGTGTGCTTTTACTCTGGGGGTGGATGCCACTATTTCTCGGGGATGGAAATTGGTACCCTCAAAATAACTACAGGAATCGATAGCATATGAATTTTAAACAAAAAATAATCAATGAAATGCTTTAGATTAAACAATCATTTTCGAATTTTAAGATGCCGATTTTTCACCTAAAAAAGGATAAAAAAGGAACATATTTTTGCAAATAACAAAAAAACCCTTACATCTCATTAAAAAATCAGATATTTAAAGTAGCGATATCGATATTTTTGCTTTACTTCTTTAGACAGGCAGATAATGGAGTTATGGCTCATTGAGGTGGCTTAGATTGCCGACAACTGAATTCGAAAAATTTAAAGTTAAAACGGATTTTTTTAAAGTAATTGAAAAGACCTTTAAATTGAGTTTTTAAAAAGTCCCCATTACGAGCACATAACTTCTGAAGAAGGGAATAAAATGAGCTTAATTCTCAAGTTTCGTTAAAATTGGTGCTACTACAAAGAATTCAGAGGTAATACGCTATTTTTACCGTTGTCGTCGGTATTACACGAAAATATTTCAATACCTACTGCAACGGTAAAATACACTTTTTTACAGAAATATCCTCTATACACTTCACACAAATTAAACAATTTTCTTATTACTTGTTCTAAAGCATTGTGGTTAACTTTTTCTTACCGCTTGCCAGGCAGTTAAGCAGGGAGTGCACAGCAGATGTCCGCATGGCTCGATCCGCACATCCTTATCGTTCTCGGCACATATCTTACACAGTTGGAATGTACTGCCCATCTCGCAGTAGAGCTCGTACTGCTCCTGTGTGACCGCTATGTGGTCTTCTTGACTCGGCTGGATGGCCCAAGAGAGGTCTGGGTTCACGTTACGGCCGTCCGGATAGAGATAGCTGGAGAAAAAGTAATCAGGTTGTAGTAGATGTTAAAACTACTTTTTTGGGCATGACGTGAAATGAATTCACGCAGAAAACAAGAAATCTGAATAGAATCTATGCACACCGTCTGTTGAGAAGGTTACTAGCGAAACTTCAAATAATCGAATTGAGTTGAAAATTTCAAATGTAACAAAAATTATTGCTTTTATCCTTATTTGTCATGCTTATTATGTCAAACATAATTTTGTTCCCTTGGGAAGTTTATAGTTTTGTATAATTTTTTAATCGCTCTTTTCTACAGACGATGGGGAATTGTGGACTTACGCCACTATTATTTTCAAGGAACGATATAGCCCAATCTTAACATATGTAGTAGCCATGTTTAGTGACATTATTGCAATTTGTTCCTAATTTGTGAAGTAGAAATTCATCTAGTTGCTCTTGTCACTCTCAAGAAACTACTATTGATTCAGTATTTATTAACTAAATCACTTAGTTTAAAAAAATGAGAAATTTGACCAACGACTATCCAGCTAAAACTGATTAAAAACAATTATTTTTACTCACAACCCTTCACGGTATCCATCGAGCAATGCCTGGATCAGGCTCTTGTTCTGTGGTATGGTCTGCAGGATCTCCCCATCGGGGGTCACATAACCGATCGCCCACTGACCCAACCTGGTGCACGACAGCCTGAACACATAACTGCCCGCCTTGTTTATGTAACGTTGCAGCCTGGCTTTCACCTCGTCGTAGGTGAGAAAGGCCACATAACCCGGATGCGTTACAGCCAGGATCTGCCAGTTACGAAGCAGCGTCGCCCACGGCTGGAACAGCCTGGAGAAAGTTAAAGACAATTCGAAGTGTGAATCAGCAACCATATTTTTCTCTTTCTAAGGAAAGACGAGAAAGCCACAGAGCAGCAGGCCAAACCTTAGCCTTCCCAATTAGAATTTCAAAACGTTGACCTTGCTAAAAACTGAACATTAATATTAATTATGCTGTTTTAATTATTCATACAGGTTGCATATTTGTTTAAGAATCAGTCAAGGCATTAACCATTTCCGTTCAACCGTTAATGGAAATGGGAACAAACTAGAAGCAATAAAATATCAACGTCACAGGTGTGATAATATGACCGAGGAATATTAAAAAGTGCATCCTAAAATAATTAAAAATTCTGAAAGCAGTATCTGATTCATTCTAGATTTTAATTTTACCTATTTAATAGTTTGACATTTGCTTTAATAAGACGTAGTGATTCGATTTAATTTCAACGTCTTCCCAGCAATAGTAGCGATAATTCATACAACCTACCTAAAAAACTAATAAATACATACAGGCGAAAAGGTCAACCATGAATTAATCAGGTTAAAGTCAGTGCAATACTATGTATAGATTTAAAAAGATATGTACTTTCGTTTGGTAAAAATTTTGGATTCTATGTTAGATGCAAATTTTGAAAAAATTTCAACTATTTTACCTGGTGAACACGTCGAATTCGAAGTTGGATATGTAGTCATTACACGTTAGGTCGATGGTGGATTTGAGTGCCATTGCTTCCAGCCCGGAGCTGATCGGATGGACGTTGTTGAGTTCTTGTCTAAAATGCTTCCAGGGTACAAGGGTGCTAAAAAAGGATAAAGGGTGAAAGGAGCAATGTTTAAAAAAACCCTAATTAGTGAGTAAACTGTTGGTTTTTCAGGAGTAGAAAAGTTTGTAGAAAAACAGACAATCTATGTGTGAAGGTGTGGGCAAAAAATCCTAGCCTATAGATTTTATTAATATCTACCAAAAATGAATAAAACTAAATTTTAGGATAACCTGTAGGCGATCAAACGAGAACCATAAAATCTATTAGAGTATGCATATGTTGAATAGCCCTTTTCCGACAGCTGTAGCTAGCAGTCACTGTATACAATACAAGTTATTACTTTTTTAACAAACCTAGGAAAATAAATTCCGAAACATCTACTACCTCGCGATCTGAACTTTTCACATTTAACGATTCCAACAGACCTGTGCATTTACCTAAAATAGATGTAATCACGACTTTAACATTTAAATTTAATGGGCGCGTCCCGCAAAAGATACGACAGAAATCATTCGTGATTTTTACAACGCAGTAGTTCAATTTTTTTCCTGACCATTTCTGCATTACTTCTTAATGCGTACTTTTTAAACCATTACGAAGACGTGACTTTACTTTATTTTTCCACTGAATTTTTCCCGTCTTTCATTCGCCTTAAAGCGTCCTTTTTGAGATGTGTGACCCAAGACGTGAGCAGTGTAACAACAAGAGAGGTTTTCAAAATACCGTTAATGAGACATTAATAATTAATGTTTCGGGACTCGCCCAGACTGCTCGAGTGTTATATTATGTGATTGGACTGACTATTCGATAAGACAAAAGGGGTATATAGACCAGTTACTAGTGGTTAAGAAGTTATAATAAATTCTAATAATAATTACAGTAGAGAATAAACATAAATAAGTGGTTTTCGGCTCTGTACAACCAATTGCTTTCTCAGAAAATTTTCTACGAGGTAATCGAAATTGCAACATTGAATTTCTACGCCTAAATTAACTATAAATTGAAAAACATATTATATTAACCATTTTTTACCATACTACATGGTTTCTTTGAACAATTAAATTTCTCAGAATGATTGCAATTAAATAATTCACGGTGCAAAATGTGCGAGTCGGTAGAATCATAAAAAGCACTTCTAAAAAATGGAAGAATAGAAATATGAAAAGAAATAAAATATAAACAAACTGAATACAATAGTTAGGAGCCTAAACGGATCGCCAAACATTTTTTTTATTTATGCCTATGTTGTGATATCTTGTGCAACTAAAATAATTTCAGACATCATTTTGGGTTGTACTGTATTATGCTCATACTGTCCTATTCTAGATAAATTATGATATAGCTATGTATCTAATAGTTTTCTAGATATCGCTAAAATATATTTTTTGAAAGCACTAGGTCTGGTCATTGTCAAATTTTAAAATCATTTTGGTTTCACTGTTGACTCTTATCTCATTATGTTAAAAGAATTTTGATTTCACTGATATTTATCCATAATCCAAATTTTGCAAAACAACAAGCTTTTATAACTGTGATTTTTTAGCTATTCACTTTTTGGTAATAATGCGCAACTATAAATTTATATTTCAATAATATACAGTCGACAACATAGATATTTCTATAATGCATGCAAATTAAAATGGTAAATCGAGTGAAGACATAAAATCGTACTTTGCACAAAGCAATTAAATAGCAATTATGCAAGCTTTATTTGGAAAAAATGTTTTTTACTACCTTTCTGATATTTCGAGGGGTGAATACTGCGCTAAGATTGAAGGGGTGGTTTTGGGAATCCGCTACCAGCCCCTATCGTCAGCAATAATTTAGCAACAAATAGCAGTTTACTATTATAGTCCAGGAAACAAAGGTTTTGACCTAGCAATTTTTTCAAACAGCATCGATTTACCTAAAATTTTAACAATTTTAACAATATAGGTATATCAAAATCTATATTATGCCAAAATACGCTTTTGCCTTGGAGGTGGTTACCACCCTATCTCGGGGGTGGAAATATTTATTTCATTTTGACCACATGAATCGACAGAAAAACTAATTTTAAGTAAAAAATGTTCTATATAGTTTTTTCATAAAACTAATACATATTCATGTTTTAATTAACTTTCTATCGTAGAAAATAAAGATATTCTGATTAGAAAACCAATCCCATTTTTTTCTTCGAAAAATTCGAAAAACAAATCGGAGCATGGCATTTTAAGCTTCGTTTCCTGGACTATTATTGAATATCCTACAAAATGTTGGAAACACAATCCTCCTCTCCTAAAACGTACGTTGTTGCGACCCAAAGCATTTGTGGACATTTTAAAGAAATTAGGGTGTGTCGAGTCAAGGTTACATAAAGAGAAGAAGTAAAGCTCAAATTAAGTACAATACAACAAAAGCTTTTTGCTTTTGCATTGAAAATGATTTGGTAGGTCAACTGTACTAATAAACTATTTCCAGAATATATTACTGTGAATGCATCGTGTCAAACAATAACCATAGTATATGTAAGAACCAGCGACGTTCGACTCTTTCATGAAAATTCAAGTGTCGCTATGAATCGCCAGACTTTTCCCGCCCTTTCGCGGAATGAATGAAATATCGATCGGGTCCGTCTCCAAAGTGAATCGCAGAGTAGGTCGTCTGTTAGTGTGCGTAGACATGAATGAAACCCCAAAAGGACACCGTTGCCGCTCGCCTCGTGCTCGACTAAAACGTATTCAAATTCGGTAGGGTTCAGGGACAGGAAATGCTGATAACGTTATTTTCCGGGAAACGGAATTTCCTGATTAAACTCGAGGTTGCGGACCTCGCAGACATTATTCCAGGGAAAATGCTTCAAAACCGCGTCGAGGCCGGCAACACCGCTGCGACAATGAAAGAGGAGGAGAAAAGAGGGAATCCCGTCATTGATTATATTTTTGGGGAAGGGGGGGTTGAACGCTACGATAGGGAACTATTTCGAGCTACATTTGAACAAAATTCGATTTCAAATCAACAAATTCCTGTCTAATGGCTAACAATTTCGTTTCACGTTTGAAAAGTTACGCATGAAAAATGTAAGATCCTTTAAAATAATATCCCATCTCATCCAATTTAAGTTTCTGATGATGATTCACGCCACAGTTTACAATTTATAATCTGCGACGTAAAAACGAATGCCAGACAAACTTTATACGCTACATATTCAATCAATTAACACTCTGGGTATTAGTCAGCCTGTTACGAATTCAGGGCACATTTAATACAATAGGTATACTGCGATATTAACGATTATTATTATCATTAACTGAAGTGACCTTCTGTCTCACGTCAGACGGATGCTCGTGAGTTTGGAAGTTCACATTTTGTTAATGATTAATAAATCCAATCTGTTATCTTTGTACAGTTTGCCCAGACAGCTGGAGCAAGATTGAGTTATCTATTAATCTACACGACAGATATCGATAAAGACAGTTTTATGTGTTCCAATGTAACCGGAAGTTTAACAGGATTAAATTGAGAACATGAGATTGTGCGTTATCAGTATTTCAATTCAGATTCTGTCAATTACTTGTTCGTTTGATAGGTTTTGATTTTTCTAGGGGAACTTTGAATTCATCTACGTCATAGTAATTAATTTCCATAATTATCATTAGTCATTTTTTGAACCAAACAAAATATTAGAATTTTTATAAAAACAATCTTGAAATATGAATTCGTCTGAATATCTTCAAAAGTATGGAAGTTTTCTTTAGAATAACCATCGTTCAATTCTGTCATCCTTTCTATCGATCCTTTGGTAGTCTACTGAATATTCTAAAGTAATGTCGAATTCACCTACATTTCAGTAACACTCTTTCACTGGACAACACCAAACAGTCTAATAGTACAAGTAGGCTAAAAATGAAACTCAAAATAGACTCAAAACTAACTAGAATCTGACAATTCTTTTATCCTTTGGTATTCTAATACTCCAAATAACCGACACTAGTCACCACCCTACAAAAGACTGCAAGTTATATAAAAAGAAACTCAAATTATTGGTGAGCTGGAATCAATCTATTCTTCAACTCCTTGGTATTTTATTGATTATTCTAGAGCAATGTAGAATTTTTTAAATTTTAGTAATAAAATACTCCAAATAACGTACACTAGTCACCACCAAACGAGACGGTTGTATAAAAAAGACTCAAAATATGACAGATA
Source organism: Cryptocephalus primarius (assembly GCA_963576515.1). Lineage (NCBI taxonomy): Eukaryota > Metazoa > Arthropoda > Insecta > Coleoptera > Chrysomelidae > Cryptocephalus > Cryptocephalus primarius. Next base: position 5,410,508 of record OY754940.1, on the reverse strand, counting down.
GAATGTGTCAATTCTTCAATCCTTGTTGGTTTCCTACAGATTATTCTATAGTAATGTCGAATTCATGAATCCATCTATATTTTAATAATTGAATACTCCAAATAGTACTCCTACACAGGACACTCACAACAAATCACTACAAGCTATCTGAAAAAGAAATTTAAAATAATAATGAACTACATCTGAATCTGTCAATTCTTCAATAGTTTAGAATATGAACTATTATTATAGAGCTATATCGAATTCATCTTGGTTTTAGTAATCAAAAATAACCTACACTAAACAGCGCCACACAAAATACTATAAGTTTTATAAAAAAGAAACTCAAAATATTAATTCAAATATTTTAAAGTTTCTTCTTCAATCTTTCTGAATTCAAACATGTAACATTTAAAATACGTCATTTAAGGTGAACATATGATTTATTCAGTTTATAGGTCGAGTTATCGGAAACTTTTTGTTTAGTGTTTGGGAATACCAGTTTTACAGTCATGTTTGTGGTTAGGTAAACTCTTATCTATTGCTTAATATAATACTCAGATTCATAATTAATGTCTTGTATGATATGGTAATAAATGAACATTTTATTTAACTACAGATGAAATTTCAATAATTGACTTTTTGGACATTTTTTAATGGTTATGGTGTACAAGACACAAATTTTGACAATACCGAACACATGCTGGCATCAGACAGACTTACTCGTGCAACTTTTAACTCAGGGGGTTAGTCAATTCTGAAATATCAAAAGCAGGATACATTAAACTTGTTCCATTTCCTGGTCCCATTTTATCATAGTCTTTAAATTTGCTGACAAGTCAATGATAAAGGAAAAGGGGGAAAATGCTTGAGTAGCCAGAAATATCATGTTGCAACATTAATACAAAACTATTATTAGGACTGTTTATTTGCCTCTCCTAATAACTACTATTATAAATATTTGTATATTTTGTTTCACTTTCCTTTATTTTGATATGTATGTAGGATATTAAATAGCCATATTATAGCTTGCACTATTATAACCTAGGAGTATAAAAACGTGTATGTAAACAGTAAGACCCTAGATTATTACTATTTATGTACTGACAACAATGTCAATGATTAAAACGGAAAAGAAACTTGGTGGCTGATTTCAAATAACATGTTTATGTTTATTATTTCCAAATAACATGTTATTTGTATGTTAATTCTTTAATTCTGAAACGATTTTGATAAATCATACACGTTTATTGGGGCAAATACATTGTTAGATCAAAGACAACATAACTTTGTACAGTCTTGTAGCAGACATTTCTAAAACATGTAGAGTAAAGTAAAGCTGTCTCACCTGTTACCAAAGTTGGTCCTCCAGAAATCGGCGGCATCTGACTTGGTGATCCTGAAAAGGTCACCAGCGAACACCCCGTTTGGGAACAAAGCCTTAAGTTCGCTAAGCATATGACTAAACACCAAACTCAACTTGGTCAGGTTCCTGCGGTAGTGCGAGTTCTCGTCGAACATCTTTTCCTTGCCCTCTTTGAACAGCTTGATCGCCTGCTTGCACTTCCTCATCAGATTGATGATGAACACGTTGAAATGCTCGATGGAGTGCAGCGCCTGCAGGTTATCCTCGTACTTGGAATAGATGAGTCTCAGTCTTTGATAGGTGTCCGGCAGGATGTCGAGTATGAACGGGGGCGAGTTCTTCAGGTTCATCCTCTGGTGTTGGCACAATTTGACCACTTTGTCCATGAGCTTCCATGTCTTATCGAGAGTCCTCTTGTCGGTCGCGAACTTCGGATGCGTGACGGCGTCCGAGAAGGCGCCCTGGAGCTTCGAGAATATCGTTGAGAGGTTCTTGTGCTGGACGGGGCGATTGCGACTCGCCATCTCACGAACACATATATACGTATTTAGGTTACGCGGGCACACCACACACACATACACGAAGACGCGCTCCTCCACTTAAGCCATCCTCCGAGAGGGATTCGAACGGGTCGTCCTCTTTCACACTCACTACGGTTGCGATGTAATTCTTATGGCTGTCATTTTCGTTTTCACGCACGCACACGCACCGTTATGAACACGAAACGTATACAAAGTTACACAAAGTCACAGATGTCACAGGTACCACAGAATACCTACTACAGAACCTTACTTTTGATGTTCCGTCGAATCAAGACTATTTATTACTCGTAGTCCTGGCAACGCACATTACAGGTTTTAAAGCACTTGCAAGTGTTATATAGGGTGATTCGTGAAGTTTAAACATAATTCACATACTGCCAAATGTGATATATTAAATGAGCACTATAGGTATGGCTACATTTTCAGGAGTAGGTTTAGAATTACTTGTACATTTATAAACAAATAACGTATTCAGTAACATTTGAGAATATTTTTATCATTATGGAAATTTACTTAAATTGTTTACTAAAATGCCTGGTGTTGAAGTAAAATGTTTACTCAAATGTATAGCTAGAATAAAATGTTTATCAATTCATGTATTATACACCTTTATCATAATGATCTAAAAAATATGATAAAATGGAACACTTCCTACTTTGTTACATAACTAAACTTTAACAAATAATAGATCTATTTATAATAAGAATAGTCCTTAGTTTTTTTTGGGAGATGTATTTGTTTTTTTAGTAACTGAATATAACGTAAAATCTATCATATCAAATTCACATTAAATTCCCCAGTCGTTTGTAATCAATTTTCTCGAGTTGAACTAGCGGTCTCAACTGTTCTGCAAACACCCTCATGTCTTCCCCTATTGCATCTTGACCTGAAGGAGCTAATACAGACAATTCCACTAGGTAACTCTGTGAAATCGCCTCTACACTTTCCCCTGGTTTACTACCACCCATTTTGAATATTTTCGAGACTGTGATCTTCATCCTGCCCTTTCGAAACATATACCCTCTGGCGATGTATTCGAAGTCCACCCTGCATCCCAACTCGGTGAGAAAATCGACGACTGTCGAGCTGCAAGCCATGTCGATGCTGGACCTGACGACCGTCGGTCGGCTCTTATCTCCGAGCTCCTGCTGCCCGATGTAGCGCAGCTGGAAGGGGGCGTCGCTCACGTCGAGCGCCCTCCTCACCCTCAGCGGGAGCACCATCGGGGGATTCGCGTTCGCCGCCCTCAGCGAGAAACAGATTTCGTGGTCATGGAACGACTCCGGGCCGGTGTCGACGTTGTCACACAGGCCTCGCAGCCTGTGGAGCAAGACCTCTACGTACTGGTCCAGGACTGAACCTTGCAGAAGGTATTCCTGATTCGGAATGATGTTGCATTTCAAGGCTGCGGTGAGGGAATCCATGGCGCTGCCGATCGCCGACATTTTTTCGGTTCAATCACTGCACTGCACAGGGAACTTTGTTAGGATGATTTGAGAGTGGTTACGTTTACTTCTTTATGTTTACATAACCTATCGCATCGCAACAACTGCTCAACAAATATTAAACGCTGGATGTGAACAGTCTCACCAACGAATTTTAAGTTATCGGAAGATAAAATGAACAAATAAAGAAGCATTTGAGGTTATGTTTGTCCCATAGAGATAGTTTGTCTGCAATCTTCGTTTCTGCCCTGCGAGAGAGACAGAAACAATGTAAACAGTATGCAGTATTAATTCTCTCTTTTCTGATGGGCGGCACTGCTACCTTCCGTTTAATTATTCGTCCATGGAAATCATGTGGTAGCTAAGTCCGTCTGTTAGAAAGGGAGACGAACACTACCTCCATCATATCTCTCTCGGACTCTAGTCTTGTCCAATTCTTAATGAACCTATGTAATCAACGAAGTCAAAGAAGAGGTTATGTTTCTTTTGTATGTTTTGTGCATTCAGTTTAAGAATTTTAGAAGTTCTGCGGTATTTTTTCTGCTTCAATTCAAATAGGTGGACTACTTAGCAAATATAAATTTTGATACCTTATTACAACTCTTCATTTACTTTTGAGAAAATTTAAAACCATTTCAGCTACATTTATGTTCTGGTTTCGCTGTAATCATACCAGAACTATACGGAAAGTTGATCGAGTCATTTGAATTATGTTTTTTGAAGACTCGTTAAACTCTTTACGACTCATTTGTCGTTTCCTGGCCGTACTTTTTATTCAACTGATTCTGTTATTGGCTGTATTGGAATTCATATTCGAACTAAATTTATTGATTTGGCTGACGATCCTCCTGACCACTCGCCACAGAACATTTATTCGCTTCCTTGTCTCAATGCTGATCATGTCATAACCTAACTTAAATAAAAATCGACAACAAATTCTGATTGAAGTATTTTAATAATGCTAGTTTCGCTTTAAGAATGGACTCTCTAAGCCAGGAGCAACCCTCGTGCCTCTGTGAATCTAAACATGAAGATCTGATCCGATTCCTTGCGGTGAGTCCGAGAAATTCAATAAATTCCGACCAGGTGTTCCCAGTGAAGGTCTTCCTTTGCCTTAGGGTGGTTAAATGCTTCAGGTTTTATCTGAAGGTTATTGTTTCAGGAAAAAGTGGATGCTCTATACTTATTCCGCGATAGGTATTTTGAGAATCATAAAATCGAAGAGGCGATTGAGAAAAATGAGAAAATTCAAAAGCTTCTAGATGAGAATTTATTGGTGTTCCAGCAACACGAGCATATGATCCAAAACAGTGATAGGGCGAGGTACAGTTACTTAAAAGGCAGGCTTTTAAATGTTATATCTAAGTATGATAAAGAAGCAGAAGTGTTATTATCGAAATCCATCAAGTTAGATCCTAAGTTAGTAGAAGCATGGAATGAATTGGGAGAATGTTATTGGAAGAATGATGATCTCAATAAGTCTATAAGTTGCTTTGAGGGCGCTTTGAAAGAGGTAAAAGCTATTTCAAGTATTTAACCTTTAAGTAATTTGTGTTATTTAACAGAGGAAAAACAAGTGCTCCTTAAGGAATCTGTCTATGTTAGCGAGGCAGGCGAAATGGAAAAGTGCTGAGGATAGGATTCAGAATATTGAAAAAGGACTGAATTATGCAAAAGAGGCAGTGCAGTTAGATCCTCATGATGGTCTCTCTTGGGCGGTTCTTGGTAATGCCCATTTATGTTCATTTTTTGGAATTCAACAGAATCCTAAGATCCTCAAGCAGTGCTTGAGTGCTTATGCTCAAGCAGTAAGTAAAAACACTATAAATTACATGTCACATTATTGCATCATAGTTAAACTTGTTTCCAACTATAATACATTTTTAGGAAAAAGATCTTGTTGCCAAAACTACCCCAGACTTGCACTTCAACAAAGGAGTGGTAAGACATAATTCAAAATAACTCCAAATCAAATCACAGCTTTCCTTTCTTCAGACCCTCATGTATGAAGAAGAATTTAAATTAGCGCTGGATTCCTTTAATGAAGCATCTCTGTACGACCCGACATGGGAACCCCCAAAGTTGAAGAAGAAGCAATTACTAAAATACTTAACTGATGTCAATGAATTAGTCCATAGTTCCGGAAAGATGAAAGCAAAAAGGTTACAACAGATTCTACAAGTTTGTAAGGAAGTTCTGTTGTAGTTCACTTGAACATTAATTGTTTTCAGTCTATCAATTCCAAGCAGCTAGGACCATATGGGGGAGGTAGTTACACTTCGACTAATGGCCAAATTGTAAAACTGGATGAAACAAAATTAACTGACTTAAAATCTGGTTTGAATGAGGAGAGAGTTGTGTTGGGAAAGGTTGTGTGTTCCATAAGAAGTGAAGACGTTGTGCCTTTGTAAGCATACATTATTGAAATTTGTCTTTGAAATTTACAAATTTGTTTGTTTCCAGTACATTTTGTATGGTCGATAAAGAGGGTACTTGTGTGGTTGTTACTATTTATAACATGGCCGATGGCAAGGGCTTCATCATAGGAGATTCTATTGCCATTCCTGAACCATATGTAACAGATGTAGATTTTAGTTTTAATGATACAGTAAGTTAAAACATACATTTGCAACTAATATGATATACAGCTTTACCTTTTTTTTTTTTTTCGTTTTAGAAGTTTAAGTTTCAACTGATCAGAGTTGAGACTCCTGTGATACTTGTAGTGAACAGTAAGAAAGTCAGCAGGAATCTACAAGCTGGTGTTCAACTGTCGATATTTAAAAAATTTGATTGACACTCTCAATAATTTCAATATGCGAGTAATACATGATGAGCTTTAAAGTTAATAAAATAATACAAATTAATTATAAAAGAAATAAAAATGAATGTAAGTTATATGACATGGAAGAATAATTAAAGTAATAATTTAATTACAATTTTAACGTTAGAAAATTGATGTGCCGAAATTAAAATGATACTAATGGTCTGATGTGAATTGTAGCGAATTATAATATGTTTGTAATGAAAATGTTATGAGATGTCGTTACTTTTATATTTTTTTAAATTATCCCTCGGGTTTATATATCATTTTGTGCATTACTTTTTGTAGTTTGATAAACTTTTATAATCAGTGGATTTCATTAAATGTATCTTCTAAACCACTTTTTCAATGTTTTATTTTAAAATCATACAGTAAATAAGAATAACAGTCGCCCAGATTCATTTCGTTGTTCTCTGCAGATGCAAATACATACAACCCTGAGTAAAGGTTTTCCATTATTTGTTAAAAAAATACACTTACTCACTGGTACTACACAAACTAAACACATAAGCATAAATTATCACTAATTATCACATTTCAACAGGAAGTCGCATCTGCGTTTCCCCACTGCATTATGTCGAGATAAAAATCAGTCGTTTGAGGTTCAGATGAATACAATACTTTCAGCGATTTAAAAACAAAAAAAAAACAATAAACGAGAGGCCTATTCAGAATTTCAGGAAGTTAGTGACTTATTTGTCATTCTAAATAGCTGCCTTTTAGCTTCCGCGCCCGACTATAAATTACTCTCCCATAATTTTAAAAAGTTGTCCAATACCTCTTCGAACCACGCTCGTTTCTTTGGATCCTTAAAAGCTGGCGCGAGGGTCTTCATGGTCATCTCGAGAATAGCTTCATTGCCCAACATGTTGTTCAGCTTACTTAACAATTTTGGGTCGCCTAAAACAAACAAAAAATAATGTTGGATATACGTCCCAGACAACACATTATCGTTGTTGAAACATTGCAGCAATAATTCCTGCAATATTTCAACTTTTCAAGCACTGTTACTATAATGTTTTTTTGTCGGAGTTTTTAGGTTGTCACAATATTACAAGAAATGTATATGCAATATATGTTAAAATGAGTACATAGGGTATGTTATATCTAAAGTACTAAGTAGTATACACATGTATTTAATCAGCATATAGTATGTGTATATTGTACGTGTCATACAGTATACAGTGATTTGAAGATGAATATCCCGCAAATGTGCAATTTTTCTCTACAGTCCAAGGTTCAGTGGTATAGAGACACAACATAAAAGAAAGTCAATACTAGGAGAGCAAGAATAGAAACATTGCATATTTGCTGGTTATTCATCAAAATCCTTCCCACATTGGCAATCGTAGGTAAGGTTGTAATATTACAGCAATGTCGCTGCCATGTTATGTACTGTTGGGGGTGTGTTTGGTTCGCGAAAGGAGAACCCAACGACCCCTAACGATTAGAATAAATATTGTCAGAATTCCATCATCGCGTCGCAACATCGAGCGTAGCAAAAAATTCCGTTTTTAGACTTTCCAGCGTCCGGCATCGTCATCGAGACACACTTCATTAAATTTATTTATAAGTACAACGGGTTCTCGACGTGCTGAACTACTTTACGCAGGCCTGTTTTGCGCAAAAAGTGCATGGAAGGATAGGAGAGAGGATGTGTGCTCTCACCATGTGATGCAACGATCGGATAAACTATCACGAGTTATATGAACTTGACAGAAATTGGAAAGGTCGAGTATCGTTAGATTTGAATCTTTAAAAAGGGCCAATCCAAGTAGGACAGCAATTTTTTGGCATATCAGAGATATCGTTGGTGAATGCATGGATTGCCATAGGTAGGTATCCAATTGGGTTATTTAAAGGCCCAAAATAAACGGGTCAACATAGGAAGGTGGGTGGAAAGAAAATTGCTTGGAATTGAAGAACTATGTTGACTTGCTTGACATTTGTTAAGGATCATTATTACCTAATTTGAACCATTAAAAATGGCCAATTCAAGTGGGAATAGAATTGTTGGTAGTTTTAAATTCAGGTCAACAGAACTATGGATGCGGCATATAAATGTAAAAACAGCACTGCAAATAGGTACCTTATTAACTTTTTTACTAACCTACCATAAATTTGTTGAAGTGAAGTGATAGTACCTATAGCATAAATTTGGGTTATTACGATAATGTAAAATATCGTAAGTTAACTTAGGTTAAGTTAGTTATGGGGCATTTTCATGTATATAATAGTCAATTTCCTTTGCACAGCTGCAATAGAATATTATGAAGATATAATGCTATTGATTTCGTGCAGCTGCATCTTAATATCTTCAAGCAACTCAGACAGCAGAATGCTAATTCAATTTGTGACTTTACTTATGTTCATTCACTGAGGTGTGACGTACCTGTAAATCCAGTTAAACATCATATTGCTCAAGATAGTGTCTTGGCGACTTATTTAAATAATGCATTTTTGTTTGCTATTTTTCGAAGAAATTTATTAAAACAAAGGAATACCACATTTTGTGGGCACAATAAACACGATTAAATAATCTAAGATCAGACAGTGATTTTCGAAATTTTCGATTTTGTGTCGTTAGACCGTAGCAAAACTGTTGAAACAAAAACTGTGTGAAGTTTAAAAATTCCCCTCATTGTTAACAACAATTACACTATTGAAACAACAGATATCATGTATGGGTTATTGAACAATGAACAAAATTGAATTTAGTATCGTTTGATTCGTAACTGCTCACAAATCAACTCTTTGTAAACTGGCTCAAGAGCTATTGGTATGTCCTATCTAGCGAAAAATGAAATGACTTCTGTAAATGCCTTTAAGAATTATTGGTTAAGTAGTACCATAAAATAATTTACCCACTTCGAATTGGGCCTGTTATGAGCCATGATCTACAACCGGTATTTGTGTGGATTATGACCCCCCTATGGTGCCAATGCCTATTAATCCTTTTGGACCTGAGAAGTCATTTCATTTTTCATCTTTGGTAAATTTAGAAAACATAAGTTCGATTTGATTTCGAGAAGATTGAACCCATAAGTTTCTTACGTAAATGGTAAACATCCTGTTCGAAAAGGTTTTTCAGTTCGAAATTCGTTTCTTACCGTGGATTTTCAACAACGACGGGTACGAGAACACATAATAGAAATCCCTCAGCTTGTACGAGGTCCAGTTGGAAACGGACCTGTTCCCGCTGGCCACTTTGATGCTGCCCATGTGTTCAGCGTACCATGGGCTGAAGTAATGCAGCAATTCCAAGTTGCTGATGTGAGCGATGCCTTGTTTTTTAAGTCTCTCCTTAATTTGCTGGTAATTGGTCTTGTTGAAGACGAACACCTGCGAAGAACAATAGGAATTATACGCGCGGAATAATTTCATAATTGCGCGAGGATAAAATATGTAAAACTCGATGAGAGAGAGGGAGAGAGATGCGAATAAAGATACCGTGATTTTTTTAACGATCCGAAATAATTGAAGGAACGTTAAGATGGATGGGCTTCAAGGTTCCTGCGGGTAATTAACGAAATTTAAACGCGTGTTGTTATTGGCAGGAAAGCTGAATTGCTATGTTAAAACTCCGCGCGTGTTTGTGATAAAGGTAACGCGATATTACCGTTATTGAATTTGCAGTTTCGGATTTCTGCAGTGTTGGTGTGTAGAAATGTACACGATTTCACACCGCATAATACTCACATTTCGCAATGGACTGGTTTGCGGTTGATTAGCAAAATGATATTATTATTGTGTTACCATTTACAAATTTGTGTTGTAAGATTGAATATATGCATACATTTTTCAGAATCATTACCATAAAAACGTATTTTCAATGGTTAGTTTTTATTTTCTCCAATTTTGTGGCATAATGTATCATGTTAGATAATGTACCTGCTATCACAGAAAAAATGACGCAAGGACACGTTTTGGTGTAACACACATAGTACGCAAACGTTATTATAGTCTGTCTAAAAATGAGGCGAAGTAATAAAAACTCATTATAAATGCAAAACCGATACAAGGTGGCACCCACTAAATATGTCGAGTTCTCTAATGTTTTGCACGCTACCTTCCGTAATCTCTTTATATTACGAGTGTTTCTCCCTGAACATCTGCTATTTTGTGCGTCTCGACACATGCGAAGAACCACTCACTGGCGTACGGTCGGGAAAAATGACGAAATGTGCAATAATCGATAACTGAAAAAATTACGTGTGCGTGCGCGTGTGTGTGCGTGCGTGCGTGCGTGTGTGTGTGTGTTTGTGTGTGGGCGCGCGCTTGAACGAGATAGAGAGGGAAAGAAAGACAACACTTCAGTACATGTATGGTCGTGCATTAGTTTATGAAATTTTGCGGCCCTGAGAAGGGCCAGTTTATGAAAAGTTTTTCCCAGCCGTCACCTTCTCCTTGGTAACCTCAGTCGTCGTCGTCATCGTCGAATTCTTCCCAAACATCGGAATCTGAAGAAGAATCATCATTTGGGTTGATAATAATTGGTTCTATCAACGACTCCGAAATGTTATCTAACTGAAACATTTGGTCTTCTATTTTCAGAACGTGATTTATGCATTTCCGCCAATTTTCCTTGGAAACTTTACATATTGCTTCTTTAAGCAAATTTTTGACATCTGCTAATTTGAACGTTGTATTTGTCCTCGCCACGTCACCTTTTATTTGTGCCCATATTAGCTCAATGGGATTCAGGTCGCAGTGGTACGGAGGAAGCCGAACCACTGTTATTCCTTTCGCCTTGGCTAATCCATCGACGACGTGCCTTTTAAAATCACCTTTACGTGAATTGGCTAAACGCAAGAGTTCTACTTTTAATAGGTTTTCGGCACATTGGATCTTTTTCGAGGATAACCATTCTGCGATACGTTGTTTTCGCCAAGAGCTATTTGGTAATTTCTCTTCTAATCGGGAATGGTAACTAGCGTTGTCCATAACTATTACGGAACCATTCGGAATTAGATCGATCATTTGACCAAACCATTCTTCAAACACGTCCGCAGTCATTTCTTCATGGTAGTCTCCTGTCTTAGTTGATTCAAAAATTAGTTCTCCCCCTTCAACGAAACCATCCTCGCTTCCAATGTGGGTAATAATAAGCCGTCGCCCTTTACCCAACGAAGGCTTTAAACCGGTGGACCAACCTTCTAGAAAAGATTGCCTTCGATTAGTTACACTGGTATCTTGCCAAAATTTTGGTACGGAATGTCCTGCGTTAATCCAAGTTTCGTCCAGATAGAAAATTTTTTTCATTTCTAGCCTACTCCTTCGAATATCGCGCAGGTAACTTCTTCTCCACACAATGATGTCATCTCTTTCCATCAATACAGATTTTCTATTGTGCTTCTTCCATCGAAATCCCAAATCCTTTAAAATCGTCCATAATGTACATCGGCTCATTTTTGGAAAGTCCTCGTCTTCTTGGACAGACAATAGAATTTTATCTAGTGTTGGAAGTTCGTTGCGGAAAAAGAAAGCGTGAACTTTTCGACGTAGTCCCCTTTTTAGAAATTCGTCTAAGGAAATTTTCGGACGTCCTGGAGACTTTTTCTCCGGTTGAACAGGGCCACTCTTTCTTTCTTTTAATAACCTGTACACTGATGTCTTACCAACTCTCAGCATCGCAGCGGTTAATTCCACGGTTTTATCCACACTCGCATCTAAATTTTGTTTCTTGATGGAATCGAAACAATTCAAAATTAGAACTTTCTCATTAACTGAGAACGGCGCTAATTTTGGGCGTTTCGATGGTCCTGGTAAATTCTCCATACTCCAATACGTATCTCCGTACTTTAAAAATACCACTATGAACACACAGGAAAGTCACTGTCAAAGTCTGTCTAATCACACACACGTACACGTCTATAAGCAATGCTGACTGACTACTGTCTTAGGCTTAAATGGAATAAATGGGCCGATCTTATACACATAACCACCTGATATGTTAACGCAAGCATTAAGCGCAATCAGTTCCTTTAACTTACCTAGAATTACTGAGAAAATAATAGCCGTTTGGTCCCTTCTTGGAATAGTTAATCACATAATCCGAACTTTAGTATTTATCTGCACCTCGATTAGACAGCACCCACTTTTGTACTTCGGTAGGAAATGTTCATATCTCTTCGATTCTTCCATATCCCGAGGATTTATTAGACAAACAGTATGAAAAAAAACATTACCGTAAAATATTATAAAAAATACCGATTTCCAATATTGTAGTATGTTATATTAATGACGAGTTAACAACAATTCAGATAAAAAGGGCAGCGTTCCTGAGATGATAACAATCGCGGTCGTAATACCTACCTTTTAATAAATCAATTATACCGGTTTTAAGGAAACTCAACATTACATAGACAATTTTAATTCATTTATTAATATTCGTTGATTTCTTTAAGAACGCCTCTGGTTAGCTGCGAAATAATCGGTTTATTACTTCGCCTCATTCTTTGACAGGGTATAATCAAAATTTATTGACCGGATAATTTATTGAAACCAATACCACTGTTACATATACTGTGGTTACTGAAGGCCCGAGAGTAGGAAAAAATTCAATTCAAGTAGATACTAACTCTCTTCCTGCACAGTCGATTGTATAAAAGGTACTGATACTAAATTTATTGTAAATAAAACTGAAATTCTTTCAATTATAAATCACCGCAATTCCGGTTGAACTTCGTTCGGGGAATGGTTAAACTATAACGTTCAAGGTGAGTATCACGAATATGGGTTTTAAAGCATTGTTTAGGAAATTGTTTATCATATTTGAATTGTTGCAATGACCATTAAAATGCCTGCAAACGTTATCGGTTGATTCACTGTAAAAACTTCTACATTCCCATTAACATTCTAATATCAAATATTTAAAGGTGATAAGTATTAGAAGGTGAATATGCAAGATTTGCAATTTTTGTTTGCAGGTGTATTTTTTTACACAATATTAACTTTTAAAACACAGTATTGATGAAACCACAATAAGTTACTACGTAGAAATTAAAAATGACGTTACAGAACATGAGCCGATACATATTGTAATGGTGTAACTTATAATGATCAAAATAAAAACAAGCTTGCCCTAATTATGGAATTCCTGATGCCAAATTGCGAAAAAATAATAATAATTCTATAATTTAATTAGGCTTTTCACCGCGAACTGTGCAATGGTGTTGTTTCCATTCCCATCGGGTGTAAAGTTGCTATAACTTAAGTATTCGACAAATTGACTTAAGAAAAGCGAAGCAAAAAATTTTTTTAGATAGGTATTGACAGTGTACAAAAGTATGGCGCAACTACGTCAAAAGTATAAACACGTAAAATGATAATTGAATTTTTATTTCAGGAAAAGGTAAACTGAAACTGTTACATCATAAAGGCAAGAATGAAGAATTTGCATTACAATTATTTGAAATCAAAACGAGAAAGCTTCTACTTGAGACCGTTTGGGAAAAGTAGATTTTTGGCCTATGGAATTTTCCTTACAGATTCTTGAAGTTTACTAATGTTTAAAATTAAATCAGAAACGTTTAAAATTTCCATAAACCTTCTACATTATACATTTTTACAGGAGTTTTTCTTCGACATGATTCAGACGTTTTACTGTTTAAAATGACAACAAGACAGTTTCCAGAACTTAACCAAGAATATTTAGGAATCTAGAATCTAGATTTTTAGGGTCCTCGGAAAATAAAACAATTAAAAACTTGCACAAACTTTCCAGATTAAACATTAAGACACTTTCGATAATTTGAGTTCTAGAAAACTTCTGAAATATTTACTTTACAATATTTTTAGAGATTAACCTGAAACTGTTTGGAACTCGTGTAAACCTCCTACAATCAATTTTGAAGCCATTCTATCCTGCCAACATTCGAAAGTCTATTCTTATGACTTGAGTTATTTTTGAGTCTTTTTTGTATGATCCGACTTTCCAGTAATTAATTAGCAATTAGTAGCAATTTTCTCACATCCACTAACCTGGTAGAGGGAATTCCCCGTGACGTACGAGTGAATGTAATGAGATCCATACTTCCTGATGAACATGAGCACGCTTCCCACGTCCCCGACCTCGATCTTGTCGATCTCCTGCGCGACGACGTCCGCCAGGTTGACGTTGTTCGGTATCCTGTCGAGCCTGACGATCTCCCTGAACCTCGACAGCCTGACGAGGACGAAGCAATGGTCCTTGAGGACGAACGAGGCGTTGATCCCGAGGTTCCGGGCGAGCGTCTCCGGAGCCCAAGAGGAGGTGAACGCGCGCCACGGCTTATCGAGCCGCTCGAACGCGAAGTCCCTGAAGTAAGCCTGGACGAGCTGGCGGACGTTGTCGCAGAACTCCATGTGGAAGTCGCCCTCGAAGACGCGCTTCTGTTTCTTCGGGACGCGCTCCGGGTGCACCGCGAACCGGTCTAGGTCGGTGAAGATGTCGATCGTCGGCTCCCTGAAGATCCAGTCCGATTCGTTCCGCGCCACCACCTACGAAACAGAGTAAATGCATCCAGGGGAAACTTTAAAGTTTCTCAACTATGAAGTCGAGCGATAACTTTCGAAGTTAAAGTCACGGGGACATGTTTCGAGGTAGCTAGGATCCATCATCAGACGGAATTCTCAAATGCGTGGGTGTGGTCTGACCATTTTTGGGTCTGATACTGAAAGATTTTCCTGAGTAAAATTTGCTTCGTTACATTTATTTCAACGCTTTTGCAATAGTTCAATACCCTCATCGTTGTGTGAAGGTGCAGGTTTATTCGTACACATAGTCCTGTTGTCCTGAACAGGTCATCCTTACTCTAGTTATGTGTCAGGCCGATTACTTATCAGATAGCCCTAGTAAAAATATTTAACGTGTCTTTTCTGTCTTGTTGCTGTATTTTAGGTACCTTTACATATCATAATAGCACAGGGAAGTTTCTTACCTTCATCGACAAGCTTAGGTAACCGTATCTCGTGAATATGTCGATGGATCTTCCGACCTTTAGTTGGCTGTCTTCGGCGTCTTCGCCGTGGCTCACTATCACGACCGTCAGCAGCACGAGCAGCTGAGCTCGGCCCCACATCCTCGCCGCAATCGACAGCTGCAAAACGTAAAAGAAAAAATACAGCATAAACAGATAATCAAAGGAAAAACGGCTAAAGACCATTCCTCTATCAGGAAAGAAGATGGAAGTTGCCTTTGAAATTTTGGGTACCGAGAACCTAGGGCAGAATCTACCATCGTGTAAATAGACATGTTACGGAGTGCCAGAAAGATCACGACGCCGGTTAATGAGTTTACATTTTCTTGGAATTGTGAGCAGATCTTGAGAAACTGGTCTAGAGTCACAAAGTTACTTTTGGGTTGATGACAAGCTGTGAAGATATCTGGATTGCTCAGACAAATTCACAAATCCATGAAATTGTCGCTTCTTTTCCATATACCCAACAGCACGACTTGACACAACCTGGAGCTTTTTCGGTGCCAGGCTTATGAATTTGAAATTTCGTATGAATTTCAGAAACTGGCTTAAAACCATGAAGCCACTTGTGCCCGCAAGATTGATATGGAAATTTAAATCGTCGTTAAACGTGCAACTTGTAAATCAGGAATGGGTATAGGCACTATTGAAATAACCTTCCACGTTTTCTTCTAAGCAATTAATAGTATTACATGGCACCATATGGGTCTTTGCTGGTTCTAGATTGACAATTTTGCATAATTGTAAGCTTATCACAAAGAAATAGCCTAGTGCAACGAAGCCGCTTTTGCCCAAATAACAAGTCGTGAAGCAATTTAGATTGTTTATAAACTTTCAACTAGTAAGTCAAGAACTGGTAGATATAACTGTAACAAATTTCAAAATCTAGGATAAAACAGACGAAGAAGTTCCTGAAATACTCAGTTCATTTTCCATATGCTCAGTAAGAGTATGAGAAACAAATGCCAGTAGCGTTTTTTTGTTGGCTAGGGTTTGCCTATAGTTGGAAAATAGTTCGTAGCCCTTGCTAGAAACGTCAAAAGTCCTTCAAACAGCCAGTAGTTCAATGTATGATTTGTAGTGGTCAATTCAAATATAGATTTGAACCTAAAATTTTCTGAGATTTGGAGTTGGAGTGAGATTGGAGACGGCAAGAAATTCTTCAATGGAGTTCAATGGTAGTTGTCAGTGTCTATTAAAAAGCTTTTTATTCTATTCAAAATGATTATTGACCTTTATCTAGTTATTGCCCAATAAATTAATGCAGGTATAATGAAAGAGGAAATGGTACTTAGGTTTTAAGTAAGTACTACTTAGTAAGTAGCACATGACCAGTTGACGCAATAGGAAAATCTCTTAGGAACACCATTAAATTCAGGAAGAAGTCAGTGTCCAGACCATCAATTGATTATAAATTCAAAATTTAGTTTGAACTAAAAAAAGACTGAAGACCAGGCTACTTAATTTAATTTTTTGATTGTAACCTTTTCTGTTATAAATTCACAATTTCAAAATGAAACATTTTGAAAGAGCATGTCTAAAATTATTCTTTAGTCTGACCTGAAAACAAGTTTGTGCATCTCCTGATCGCAATGGGTTCGAATGTAATTAGCAAACGGCTCTCGTACGGAAGACATTTGGAGAAAAAGCATCACACCAAAGTGAAGAAGTGGAACCTGCTCGAATATATTTCCCATATTAGAAGGAACGAGTTTCAGGGCACGATTAAATGAAACTTTGTTCTCAGTGCTGTAGCAGTTGGAAATTTTTTAGCTGCTACATGGGAGTTGATGAAATTCAAAAGTGTTCGTGTCGCGTTTTATTTTGGGTAGTTTCACCTATTCAAATAAACACAATGCGATAGTAGTATTGTGAGGTTATTGTTAGACGTGTTGACGAGATAATGGTTCTAATCAAAATACCAGAAGAATGACCTAAAATTCGTAATCTTCAACCTGTTTCTGAAGTTTATCTGTAATTTTATTTACTCGACAAATATTTGTAGTGTTTGAGTAAAAATAGCCCCAATACATATTTTTGAAGTGAAAATCCTTTTAAAACCACAGTCCAGAGATTTAAACAGAGGTCTGACCTAATGCAATTAGACTAACGTTGAAGAATTAGAAAATATCTTCTAAGAAGCGCTGTACATCCATCAGGCGCGTAATTAGCGAAACTGTTTGATAATAGACCACTTACTGCATCTCTCAATTGCGAAATACGAAAATAGCACATCTGATCTCCGATCAAACGAGCCGTCAAGGCCATTTTTAATAATTCGTTTACAGAGGTATTGTATGATTTCTATAGAAAGATAAATCAATAGCATGCACTTTCTTTCGAAACAAAAGGTACGAACTAGATAGCTGATATCCAAGCAAGAATGAATGAACAACTGATGTTCGAGACATAACAATTGTGTTTTGTACGAGCCATAATGGTTGGACTTTCCACAAAATTGCTTTGAAGGCTGTTTAAGAAAATATCAATTCGAAATGTGTTTGTTTAATTGTATGTACTCCACGTGAAACTAAATTGCACCGACAAAACTACATCGTAATGGAAGCAGTAAAAATAGAAGCAGGAAGAAATTTCTCCCTATATAAATTTAGACTCTTGACTCAGTGAAATTAATTTCGCACTGAATCCGATTTCAACAAATCGCCGTTTTGCAACAATTAGGCGGAGAAGTTCGATTTTTCACCAACGAAATGATTCATCAAGTCGGAAGCGGTACCGCGCAGAAATTAGTTCCAAATCGGACGCCGGACCGTGACTAAAATACTGCATAAATGTTATACCTTCCGAACAGCGTTCCAATTACGAAACCCCTGCTTTCGGTAATTTTCGAAAAAATTACTTAACTCACCCGAGATATGGCGGAGACATTTAAATTGGTCCATGCGTATGAGGAAACACGTTATGTTTTTATTATCTAATACGTTTTCTGTTAGGCTTGTGTACCGGCGATAGTTAATTTTGCGACCTTGATTAACGTTTTTCGTATTTATGTGCGAAACGCAGGGAAACTGTAACGGGGAAAAAGGTCGTTACACCAACACGTCGGGACCAATTTTCTAATCAGGTTTGATGTACGCGTGAATCACGCCGCCCAGGAAGTAAACGAAAATTTGACAAAATATTCGCACGGTCATCACCAAAGTTGAGGTTAGTGAACACTTGCGCCTACTTTAATTTACAGTTCAACCAGCCACTCATAACTAACAATTTTTTAGTGAGAAAAACTCTGTTAAGAAGGTCTATTTCGTATATCCATTTTAAATTTTTGCTTTTCTTTTCCTCTAATGCCTAACAAATAAACAAAAATACTTTAATGTAGTTTCAAGTGGCTGGTAGCAGTTATAAATTGCTAACAACATTTTGCTGTTTGTCAACCAGAATCCTGAACAATGAAGTTGTCCGAATTTAAAATATATCTATTTTGTTTTATCTGCATTTTTGGAACATTTTGGCAGCAATGTATGTTGAGGATATATATGTTGAGGATGCTGTTTCAACGGCGATTTGACATTTGACATTGACGTTTATGTTGTTCGAAATTTATTTGGTATCATATATCGTATCGTTCAGAGAACTGAGAACAGAGTGTTTCAACGATCTACCTTGTAACCAGCCTCTTGAAACGACACTAAAATTGTTCTTTTATTTATTTTTGTCTGTTTTAGCCATTAGAGGAGAAGCAAACCCAAAGGAAATGGAAACCAACCTATAAAACAATCCAGTTCTTTGACTTATTTTATAATTGCATCCAGGGAAAGGCGAGTAAAGTAAAATCTACAATTTAAAAATAATCAGTTTGACGAGATTATGTTATGTACCAGGGTAGACTTCGTTTTTGGTTTTTAAATGTAATGTTTAAGTGTTGGCTACACTGAAAAATAAATTGGTGGTTTGTGAAAATTTTGCTGTTTGTATCTAATTATTGTAATTATATAATCTATAACCATATTAAGTTTCTAGTGTTTTACTATTCAGTAACTATTTTAAAACCATGACCATTTTTCCACCCTAAGTGTAAGTGAAAATCTGTTTATAAATTTTTTGGAGGTACTTGAGGGCCTAATTTATAGTTTCCAATTACCCAAGAAGTATCTCAAAATAAGTTTTATTCTTTACTTTTCACCTCCTCAGAGAGAGAAATTCCGGGTTATCACATTTCTCTGAACCATCTTAGAGCCTAAGCGTGCTAAGTTCAAAATTTCTAGTAATTCGGGCATCGTTAAATGAATTTCACCTCTATTTTCATTTCCTCAGTAACTCAAATTCGGGTTATTTAATTTTCTTTAGTCACACTCCGGCTTAAGCTGTATCCATATAGAGTTCAAAGTTTCTAAATAGCCTAGAAGTAGTGCATAATAAAACCGACAAAAACAAATTTTCATCCCAATTTTTCACCCCTTCGGAAACAAAAATTTGGAGGTTTCGCATTTTTTTGGACTTAACCGGGCCTGAAGCTATAACGTGCAAAGTTTCAAGGTAATTAGAAAATGCCTAAACATTTTCTGATATTATACGTACATCTACACACATAAGAACACTCTTCTTTATATATTAAATTATCAGATTCTGTCCCATTTTCCATAGAAAAATGAAAATATGTTTAAGTACGGTGTAACATGGGCCATATACAGGGTATGTAAATTATAATTCATGTTACTACTTTCGAAGGATAAAGCTGGAAACAAAAATGAACAAATTGCAGCAAATTGGTACAAACTAATTTAATGAATTCTGTTACACCTTGTATAGTTACATAGTATGAATATTGTAATTATTGTAATTGAAAGTTTATGACTTTTCGCCTGCTTTTTGATTATTTTTAGTATTTTTTGATTTTATTTTTTTATTCTTGTGCCTAGAAATATCTATCCAACGTATGCTGATTAAATAAAGGATACAGTTTCAAAAAAGTTTAATAAGCTATAGAGTGCAAACAACTATGAATTCAACTAAAAATTCACGTTTCACTTCGATTAACTCGTTTGATTTGCATTTTTTTTCAGAATTGATTTAAAATTCAAATACTTGATTCGATGAGTTTGGAAAATTTTAAAAATGGCGAGATTGGGACAGCTTCAAGTTTCAAATTGTTACAATTTGAAGGATTTTTCGATTTAAAGGCCACAAACTCGGGCAGCAGTAGTAGGTACAGGACACCGAAAAGTCCTAGATGCGCAGGTTCAATTCCTACTTAATGCTGAATTTTTTGGCGTTAATCTTTCCTCGAATTTGTGTTCTTTAACTTCGAAAATCTCAAAATTTTCAATTCAGGTTTATTCATTTGGCCGAAGTTTGAAAAGCAGCAGACACCGACCTTTCATAAGCCCATATCCTTTCGATTTTCCGAACCGAACACTTTCACAACCTCATTTATGACGACGAACGTGCAGGTATAATTTTAATCCGGACAAAGCGACTGATTACGGCGACGTTTTTAATTAATTAAATCGGACATTACCGAGGCCGAGACAACGGCCGCGCGATGACTGAAAACGGAATCAAGAAACACGCTGGAAATCGGTATTGACCACCGCCGCCGCCGCAGTCTCCATTCTCCCCCTTTTTCGCGTCCGGGGGAGAGCAGGTGTTTCTATTAATTTTGTATACGTCTCGAGGGGGAGAGAAAAGTCTGGCGAGAGGGCGAGAGGGGATTTTCGCTTTCCCCTTCGACTTTCCTCCGTTCGGAACGAGACTTTTGGTTTCACTATTTTAATATGGAGTGTGTAATATCCATCAGTCACGTGTTAGGTAATTAAGTAGTACGGGAAAGGATTGTGGTACGATCAATTTTTTTGCTTCGCCTTGGAGTGCGTTAAATATGCAAGTTTTTATGGACGATTTTTGGGACGTGTTCAATGCCGTTGGTTAATTGTGCCTTTGAGCTGATTCATAACACGACGGAAAACTCGCATTGTTTTCATTAAAACGATTTTTAATTTGTACCGACCACAAGCCGTTGAAATACTGTATTTAATGTGAGTTATAATTAAAATCAGGAACGGCCAAATAACAGCCCGTACGAGCGAAGAGACACAATAATTAAGATTTATGACCATTTGTGAATAGGGCGCACAAACCACAAACGTAGAGCGGGAATATACCTCTTTAATTTATTACGTGCACTTATGAATTAAGATTACTATTAAATGGTTGCACATACTGATTTCCTAGTAAAAATAATGAGTGCATAGGTAGTTCTGCCTGTCTTCCAATAGTAGGATAGTGGAAACTAAGATTTACGACAGTAAAGGCTAACTTAAGTCATTGCATTGCATTTTCGTCTCAGCAGAAGTGAGCTGTGTCTGACAGAAGTGCAATGCCATGGCAAGCATTTCTTACTGTTACTTTTCAGCATTGACGCTAATAGAATAAGGCCCTAAACGTAAGGGTAAAACATAAATGTTTTCTTGAAATGCTGTACCATGTGGCAACCACGAACATAAAACACATTGATATGTTAGAGCAAATAAGTAATTTATTTAGCATAATTTGTCACATAATCACACCTTGTTATGAAATATAACCTTAAGTTAGATAGTATACAATGACTGTGGTAAAATTTTGTGCAAATTAATAAATCAAGTACTTTAATAATACAAACAATAGAAAGTCAATAGTTTGACATTATATGATTTCTTAAATATTTTTTTAAAATTTGAGTAGGTTATCATCTATTTGTTTGAAAATAACAACCAAATCTGCTGCATTTTTCACTTAATAGTGATTATTTATTAATGATAATACAATATGACTCAGACATAAAATGGAATTATCGTTAATAAGTTTAACCCTGTAGAAAGAAGCGCTGGGTAATTTTATAAAATGATGCAGACAAGTACCTGCGACCTTGTAATTATTATTTTATATAAAGCCGTAATTTGCCTCGTATACTTTCCGAATGAGATATTGAAAGGAATCAAATACTAACAAAGGAATTAATCAATACCGACAAGCAAACAGTATAAAAATCATATAACAAAAGTACACCTTTGCGTCATAAATACTTAATCCATTAAAAATCCTACAGTTTTAATAAACGTCTACTGATGAGAATTAATTAGCATTCGATTGATCGATTTTGTTAATGTATTTCAGACCAATTTTATAATCCAGCTAAATAAAAAAATACAAGGCCTTGAATATTTAGCTGAATCACCCAATACTCACATCTATTCATGCTTAAACAATATGACAAATGGCTAGCCATGTGATTGTCATCCTAGGTTCCAATGGATTTTGTAGTTTTTAAATTACAACTGCCCTGCTAGAATTTGTTCTAAAAGGTTCATAGAGATACCTAATTTTTAGCTAATGAGGTGCCAACTAAATTTTACCTATGAAATAGGTAGTGAAACGATGTACAAATGGTGTTCTACATATTGTCTAAAAGTATTCCATATATTTACTTTACATTGGAGCAGAGTCAGAATTAGTCAAAAAATTTATACAACAGAAAACGCTGAGTGTATTTCCAGGGCGCTTAAACTCAATTAAAAAGTATTATCTAATTTTAAGTGTACAACTAGTAAAATGGCTAATTTTTATGGAATAAGTGTCCTGAATTTATATTAGGGCGTCGAAGGATGTAATACGTATCCTCAAAGGTTATATACTTAACATTACTGTTTAAATTTAGCTTCTACACAAATGTTAGTTAAACGAGGCAGTTTGATTAGGAACAAATCACAGGTAACCCAACTATTTCTGGACCAACATTTACTTTACTTATTATACAAAAATATATTTAAGTAGGAGCGAAATTAATAGTGACCAAATTAAAAAAAACTTATACACATTAATTTTAACTTTCAAATTTTAGTATCTTGTTATCTTGTGTATTACAATTAACGGAACTAATTGCTTTATTTTTTTTTAATTACACTTGTACATTTACTTATAACTTTAGAAAATAAATGCTAATTGTGCTTAGGTAACGTATTTAAAAACCCAATTAAACGTCCTGTTTAAATAAATCACCTTTTTGCTGGATATAAATTGAGGCAATTGAAGCTTTAACATAATTCCTTTAAATTATTTTTCAACATCTAATTGAAAACCTTCATATATGATTACCTGTTATCACCGATAGGTTCCACTTTGGGTTAATTATGAACAATTTCAGCTGCTAATAGACACATGTGATTGCTCATTCATTAATTGAGCCTTCAAGCACAGAAGTACGTTTACCGCATTTAGCCACGAGAACGATTAGTATCTTCTTTTCACACGTACCGTACGAGGAATATCTTTTGAGGCACGTTATGTGGGCGATGAGAGTTTATTTGCCTACAATTGGAGGCAGTTTATCGTCAATGATACCCGAAGATGTGTTCGGATTCGGACCGATAAATAAACAAGATTAATCTTTTTCAGTGAGTAATGAATTAAATCTCTTGCAGCTGCTTACGATCTATTTTGTAAAGCGTTGCGGCAGCAATTCATAATCTTAATTGGTTATTGTAGCGACTAGGGAATATCAATTCCACGTTTCGGCTGTATGTATATAAGTTTACTTCATGAAGAGCTGCGGCAATATATCTCAACACATTTTTATCGTGGAAACCATGAAATTTATTTAAATGAAACTGATTGCATTTAAATAGGAAATTAATATGTAATAAGATGAAATGAAAGAACCTATTGTTCGTGAGAAAAGTCCGTTTTTCTGGGTGGGTAATGGTTATTCCATCTTGGAAACAATTGATTTCACGGAAAGTTGCGGCAACAATTCACGATTGGCTTCGATCTGCAGATAAATGGGAAATTTATATCAAGGTCTAGGAAAAGGAAGGAAAACATGCAGTTCCTCCGGTGATGAACGTCTCGCTATTATAGTAGCGCCAAACAAACGAAATTTAAAAAAAGTTGAGGAAACAATTCATTATAAGTTCGTTATTGCAACTACAGACCGTTGAATAGCTCAGAGTTTAGGTAAAGTAGTAATTTTCTTAGTTTTATTAGAAAATAAATGAGAAATTTTAGTGTTTCATTGTAAAGCAAAGTTTTCTAAAACGAACAAAACGAGAGCCACCGTCGATCACCGAGTGAGAGGCATCTATTCTATCCTGTACCTGTGTATAGTATAGTAGATTTCATGGAGTTGCAGTAACAATTCATAACCAACCTTGTGTTGCGGAAACAATAGACTTTAATTAAACGAAAATTTTGATTTCATGTGTGCTTTATACGTATATTGCAACGAGAATCTATTTTATTCGGGCCTGGAATATTCTGGACAGTTCCGCAGGCGAATTCACTAATAGCTCGAGAGGTTTCCGGAAATAATTAGTCGAGGAACCGGGCAATAAATGTGTAACACCATGAATTAAGTTTGTACAAAATGTAAATAAATTAATTAATAAGAACAGTTAGTGTAAGTGGTTTAATTTAAGAGCAGTTTGTGTGGTTTAGTTTTGTAAACCCATAAAAAATATAGTATAAAGAAAAGATTAATAATTAGGACGTAATTAACAAATTAAACTATTTTTTATGGAATAATTATTTTTTTTAACTGGGGAAAGTCTTTTTTGTTTTTAAACAATTAATTTAATGGGAAGTTGTGGTAACAATTTACGACATATTTGAGTAAATACAAATAGGATACGAATACAAAATCAGGTAGGTAAAAAAGATAGATAGTACAAAAGGAAGGAAACGTTCTCTACCCTTTTCAGTAGATGACGTCTTCTGCTTATCGTTGGTCCTGCAACTGAACAAAAAATCTAGCTGAGGCGATTAAAGCAAAAATTGAACTGCAAGGAAAGGTAGTTCAATAGGTCAGAATTCAACGAGACTAAAGTAGCCACTTGTTTAGCCGTAGTGCAAAATAAGGTTATGGATTCGAGTTTTTGGTAATGCATTTTAACAAATTTTCTAAACACACGGTTAGTTTTGAACTCACAACCTTTTGATGCATCAATAAGACAAAATACCAGTTGCAAAAGCTTAATGATTAAATAGTAATTTGATCTGATTAGTAGTTAAATTTAGTTTTTGAAATAGATAAGAAACGTCAATTGAATGGTAGTGATCGCTTATACCACGAATTATCTGCTGAATACTTTGTAATTGAGTTTGATCCCCTGATAACTTGAATTCATGAAATTTCGGTCAAAATCGGACTTGTCATTTTTGTATTATTTTGAAAATTAATCCAATTTTTTTAAACTTTGTATATTTAGTGAGATATACAAGAAATTACAGATATACAAGAAAAATATACAAGAAATTAATAGAGCTATATAATGAAGATAGCCCTTTATCAGTAGAAGACTCGTTTTCATTTCAGCTGCAACCAAACGAGTTCAAAAAAGTTGCGGCAACAATTTATCATATATTAGTTGTTGCACCAAAAGACCGTTCAGTTCAGTATGTCAGAGTTTAGTCAGCACAAGCACTGATTCCTGAAATTTAATTTATTGTAACGGTCCTTACAACTTTTTTACAACAAACAATATATCTACATTCACAATGTATTAGACATTACAGCAACAGTAAGACAAAGTGATAAGTGTAAGTAAACAACGATTAGATTACAGATGTAATTTGTAGCCAAATTTAATATTTTAATAAAATAAGAGGCATCTATGTCAACTTGCAGCTATGTATAATTGATTTGTTGCTTGGTTAAAATTGTTGCAATAAAGGCGTTCTTAGTTGCAGTGGAAAATAAACAAGAAATTGAAGTGTGATTGTTGAAGATTTATTTCAATGTTTTTAACAAGTTTTCTGCAAAGGATATTGACTGCTGAACTCATAATATGAATTGCCTAGTGTAGCAACAGGAAAAAGGCCAGTAGTAAATGCATATCAATTAATTATATTTATTACCAAATTTGTAGTCAAATTTAATTTTTTTAAGAATAAGGCTTGTATTTCATCTGGCAGCTGTGTGTTTCATAAAGAAATTTTAATTTCATACAATATTAATTATATCAGAGTAATAACAACTTTTATAATTTTACAACTGATTTCGTGGTGAGTTGAGGCAACATTTTACGACGTATTTCTGGCTTTGCAACAAACATTTCGACAAGTATGAATTTTGAGTGAATATGAAAGGTGAAACAAGCAAAGAAAATAGATATTTTATAGGGGATAAAGTTGCAGCAATGATTTATAAAATAGTTATTCAATAGGTAAAAATTTAGCTCCATCAATAAGTCATCTTCATAGATGCAGTGGAAACAACCAACAAAATTCAAACTGAGTTTCTCCCAACGCTTTTTAACAAATTTGCTGAACACTTAGTAGTAGTATAAATAATAATTCGACCTGATTTTTAGTCAAATTTAGTTTTTGAAGTAGAGTTGCGGCAACAATCCTCAGTGAATTCCTTGTTTCACTGACACTAAAGTTTATACCGACATTTGATAGGCAAATTTCGAATGCGAATAACAGAAAATTAGTAATTAGATAAAATTCATAAATCACGCTATTATTTAATGAGCAGTATTTATAATTTTATTGCCGTTTTTTATGCAATTGATTTTATGAAGATTCTGCAACAATTTACGACGTATTCCTTGTATTGCACCATGGATAAGTATGGATTGTAGGTGAAGATAAATAAGACAAAAGTGAAGTAGACAAAGAAGTCTTTTCTTCCGATGTTTCGTTTCTCCTGCCGTTGCAAACAAAAGAATTCAAGAAATTGTGGCAACGGTTCATCACAAATTAGTTGCTGCAACAAGAGACAGTTCAATAGGTCAGTATTCAGAAATATTAAATAAACTATCCACTATCTTAGTTGTACTGGGAAATCCGTAAGAAATGGAAGTACGTTCTTTCAAGTTTCCTTGCAACGTATTTTAACAAAGTTTCCAACACGATATTTGATTTCTTAACCCAAATTTCAATTCTCAAGCTTGTGGTATTTGAATTAAGTTTCCTAGATCAGCATCCGCCATAATCCACATTTACGTAAACGAATCAAATGCTTAATTATGTTAATAATTTTCTGCCGGGACCGTTATGTAAATATAAAAAGAAATAAGACTAGCTCTCACTCCCAGCTATAGGCCAAATCAACTGGGTCAGTGTCGCTTTCGATTTCGTTTCGATCATTCATGAACTCGTTGCGTTTCGCGACAGTATTAACAATGATAATTAGATTGTTTTGATGGAAAAAAATTCGAGACGGTCCATTGGACCCGTAAGGTTATCGTTTATCGCTGGGAATCTACCAGTTTATTCACGGGAAATTGGAATAATATGCCAGACAATAACCCTTTGTGTTCCTCTCCTTGACTTTTGCTCTGGTGACAAAGGTATCGGCGGCCATTCATGATTATCGGGATCTTTTACGCTGGATGTTCCGCCACCATACCGTTATCGGAGGACGAGCGTGAACTGCTAAGTGTGATAATGTATATGTTATGCAATCGAAAACGAAAAACATAAACAACAGATGCGATGTTGTAAGTACAACCGTGAAAAAGTCAAACGGTCATTATGTAATTGTACAATGCACGACATTGATATTTTTTCGACGTGTATGGAAGTAAGAGGTTAGATTAGAAGAGTGGGTAAAGGTCACGGTTGATCTTCAATTGTATTTATACGTGCAATTTGGATTTATTATACATTTCGACATTACTACACGCTTTTCCTTGCGTCGGAGATAATCATCCGCAGTCGATTATACTCGTACTATTGTACTAAATACTTACGTTTATATCAGTTTTAATTGAGTACGAGGTATGGTCGTTAGGCTTATCAAGACGGACAACTAAACTGAAACTTAATCCAATTATGGATTAAGGGAATTCATTAAAATACTCTATCTATCTACTGATAGTGAATAAAAATGAGTCCACTAATATTAAGCAGTTGAACTTTGACATGACTAATGGTGTTGTCGTGGTGTTAATGAAATTTCTGATAAAAGTTATCATCCTAGAGATCATTTTAAATAGTGTCAAAAACACATTTACAACATTTACAACATTTACTACTTCTAAAATTTTTTAAATAGTGTACTTTGGTTCTAATCTGTGTTTCTAATTATATTTTATCAGATCGATGCAGGATCCCAAATTTGTATCGTTAACAATAGCAATTCTGTCCCAGAAAATTTACAAACCAATCGTGGCAATGTCGCATTCCATGGTCTGAAATCAAAAATAGCCTAAAAAGCTATTTCCGTATATTTAACCTCAAATATTTTAATGGTCTAGTTCTGAATTCAGATTCGGATTTTACGCTGAAAGGTACTTCGGAAATGATCTTTAGCTGCCTAACAACAATCACAACCCCATTATTTGCAGCTCTGTGTTGATGGAAAACTGGTTTATATTTTTTGGAAAAATCGCTGTATATCGAAAACACGTATGAGTAATAAACTGAAACTTGGACGCACGAGTAATGTCACCCCTAAACAATAGCTACATTATTAAAATAGGAAACCTTTACCTCAGCAATATGTAATCATATAAATAGAAGCCGAGTGTTAGTAGAAGCAGTTGAGCCTAGACCATTGTATAGTCGAGTCATAATATCGTAATATCGTAGTTGATTAGAATCACAACGTATATTGTATTTAATAAGTTTATTTTAATAAAAAAAGTTTTTAAAAACACCTCTCGGTCCTCGACGGACGTAATTGGCGCAGTCACAGTAGGATATCCGTACGGTTTTCGGAAGTGATCTCGCATCGTGACAGACTCTTTCGAATCCAAGTGTCTCAACGCTGAAGCACGGATACCACCCCAGACGGAATTTGGGACTACATCGCCCGGATTCGCAAGGCATCGAGCAACGAGGACAAGCATCGCCTCACCTGCCGTACCTTATAGAAGATAAGAAGAAAGAAGATAACAAAAAAAAAGAAAAGTTAAGAAGAAACGGAATTTGGGACCACATCGCCCGGATTCGCAAGGTGACGACACACGAGGACAAGCATCGCCTCACCCACCGTCGTACCTTATAGAAGAAGAATGATCAACGTCGTACTGCTAATGTAAGTCACAAAACGAACATAAAACAATTATTTTTTTATGTCTTACATAGATTTATCTACTTTAATTGATACTCTCGAAAATTTGAATTTTTCCGACTCGACTCCTCAACTCACAACAAACCCAAATTTAGTAAAACCATCAACCTTTAACCCACAACACCAATCATCTAACACAATGGTCAATTTAAAACCTGAATATTTAAACTGTGTCCCGGAATTTAACGGTGACCCAAATGATCTTAATAGGTTCATAAGTGTAAGTGAATCGTTAATCAATCAATTCTACGATCATGCAAATCCAACAAATTTTCAAAATATTTATCTATTAAATTCCATCATTTCAAAATTAAAAGGAAACGCAAAAACAATAGTAAATATTCAAGGCACTACCGACTGGGAAGGCTTAAAAAAATTGCTACTATCAAATTTCTCTGACCAACGCGATGAAATTTGTTTGAATAGAGATTTAATAATGTTGAAACAATTACCAAATGAAACGGCGCAGAATTTTTACGACAGAGTTCTACACATCTTAAACTTACTCTGCTGTTACATAACTGCTCACGAAACAACAGCAGAAGCACAAAAATTAAAACGGGAACTTTATCAGAATCTAGCGTTAAAAACATTTTTATCTGGACTTAAGGAACCTTTAGCCACCACCCTAAGATGCATGAAACCTACTACATTAAGCGAAGCAATGCAACTTGTCGTTCAAGAGGAAAACGTACAGTATTTTCAAAATTTTACACAAAGAAATTCCACAAAACCTCACATTCCCTTCAAGGTGAACCATCATCCACAAAACAATCAACATCCTCATTTTAACCCTCGTTTCCAGCCGAGAAACCAAAATTCGTTCAACCACCAAACTCCAAACGACTTCTTCAGAAACCAAAATAGATTTCCCACGCAACCAATTAATATTCAACCAAGAAACTTACCACCCCAAAGATTTCTTACAAATTCACAAGTTTTCAAGCAACCACCTAAAAATGTAAATGTCTTTAAACCAAACCCAAATATTCAAAAAAATCTACCACCACCAACTCCTATGAGTATTTCCACCCGAAATACCTACCAACAAAGACCTTCAACATCAAATCAAAATTTCCAACGAAGACCTTTTAATGCATTCCAAAATACTTACAAATCTCAAAATCAAAGACCACCCTTCATTTCGGAAGAAATATATAACACAGAAACGGAAACTTACGAAGATAATCAATACACTGAATACGTGGATGAAAACAATTTCGAAAAGGAATATCAAGAACCGAGACAACATCCTAAAAATTCCAATACTAACCAAAATTTTCAATCAACTCCTCAAAACAGCAAACCAAGATAACACCGATAATAACATTTAATACGCTTTCAGAAAATATAAGCGAGTTACCTTACATTATACTTCCCGAATACAACATTAAATTATTAATCGATTCTGGCTCAACAAAATCGTTTATCAATCCTGAAATTGCACACAGATACTTTTCAAATTCCATAAAGAATGAACCGTTTATCGTATCGACTGTTTTTCAAAAATCTTCACACCAATTTAGTACATTAATCCCACCTTCAAAAATTTTCAATCTAAATCCTTCAAATAGACTAAAGTTCTACCTATTCAAATTCCATGATATTTTCGACGGACTCATCGGAATTGACAATTTAACCTCACTTCAAGCAGTCCTTGATTTTAATACAAATCACTTGATAACACCCAACGCAAAAATAAAACTACATTTCCTTCAAACTAAACCTATCCATGATCTAAATCAAATTACAATCGCACCTCGATCGGAACAAGTGATAAGAATAAAAACTTCTATCCAAAACGGAGAAATAATTGTTCCACACCAAAAAATACAAAATTGTGAAATCCCGGAATCTTTAACAAACTCAAAAAATGGTTACGCAATCACGACGATTCTAAACAGCAACACGACACCAATCACTATCGACTTTTCAGCACCCATACCTGTAGAAAAATTCGACAGGAAGGAAATCCAAAACTTTGATCTAAACCATATCGATACTTCACAATATCAAAAATTTGATTCATCAAAAATAAGAACTGAAATCCACACAAAAGAAGTAGACACATATTGGAAACAATTCGATGATTTAATTGGAAACCAGTTTGAATCAATAACGTTTGACGAGAATCCCTCAAATCCTAATTTACCAGAACCAGAAGTAAACAAACCTGACCTAGATAATATGTCCATGATCGTACATCCTGACGACGATGAACAATCTCAACAAAATGCAGATCAGCAAAATGAAAGCGAGAGTGTCACGATACGCTCAAACGCCGACCAACATCCCGTAATAAATATACCCATTGTTGAACACGCCTTAAATTACGGACAGAATCAAATAGTAATAAGTTCTGTATTACACTCACCAGCAGATCCGAAAATAGTAAAATTATTTGATTCAAAACAACGAATACATGTCCAAATCTCCCAAAATAATTTTGAAAATGACGTAGTCAATTTTGTTAAAACTTATGTTATACCCGACGTAAATTATTTTCTGTATTTTGAAAATCCAGATATTTATGAACCCTTTTCTTTAGTACTACAGCGAAATTTCAAATGGACTTCTTTGCGATTTAAACGTTGTAAGAAAAAATTGATTGATGTCACGGATAACAACGATATTAAGGATACGATTCAAAACTACCACGAAGGAAAAACAAATCATAGAGGTATAGAGGAAACACTAAACAGAATAAAGGAAAAATACTTTTGGCCAAAAATGAAAGAATCAATTCAAACTTATATAAACCAATGTGAAGTATGTCAACAAGCAAAGTATGACAGAAAACCAGTAAAGATGCAACTAAATCAAACACCAACTGCTTCAAAACCGTTCGAAATAATTCATTTAGATACTTTCACTTTTGAACAGTCAAAATTTCTAACCATAATTGATAGTTTTTCAAAATATGCACAGTCCTACTATTTAACTTCATTAAATAGTACAGAGATTGCTGATAATATAATAAATTTCTTTTCACACCATGGAATACCAAAAATGATAATCGTAGACAACGGCACCGAATTTAAAAACTCAGTGATTACAGAATTCTTATCGTTACATAAAATCCAAACTCATTTCTGTTCCCCAAACCATCCACAATCCAATGGGATAATCGAAAGATTCCATTCGACATTAATTGAACATTTAAGAATTCTAAATACTCAAGGATACTCAAAAACTCCTGCGAAAATAAAAATAATATACGCAATTTTAGCTTACAATTATTCCATTCACTCTGTAACAAAACATAAACCCATTGACATAATTAACGGACACATTTCAAACAATGACCCATTTAATGTAGAGATAGATAAAATTTTGCTGAATGATTACGTGCAGCAGCACAAAGAGAAAACTAAAGTATTATATTCGAAGATAAATGCAGATTTAATCGAAAACAAAGAACACGTTCTAGAAAAAATAAACAAGAATCGCGATGAACCAAACATTTTCCAACCAGAACAATTAGCTTTTGTAAAGAAAAGTACGCGACAGAAAAACGCCAATAAATTCGAAAAACCAAAAATAATATCCGATATTAATATTGAAAGAAAGGTAATTTCAACAAATTCCCAAAATAAAATACACATGGACAACGTAAAACGCCCACTTAGACAAACGTATTCATTCGACTAAAATTAAAATTTCATTTTCAGATTACCATGCATTCTCGCCAAAAACGAAATAACCTACCGAAATCTGAAAGACAACCCAGGTATAATACCATTTAAAATTGGAACATCAAAAATTAAAGAATACTCACATACTCTCATTTATTATTATGATTTAAATCCAATAATCAATGAAATTAATAAATTAAAAATTCAATCACAAAATATAACTAGACATTTATCACATAATGAACAATATTATAATGAAACGTCAAATTATATTAAAATACTAAACTTTATAGAAGATAAGGTAGAAAATAGAATTGTAGAATTATTACCACACCCACGTAGACTTAAGAGAGGTCTAATTAATGGATTAGGTTCTATATTCAAAGCTATTAGTGGAAATTTAGATGCTAGCGACGGGGAAAGGTATGAAAATCTAATTAAGAATTTACAAAACAACCAAAACCAACTAGCCAACTCTGTGAAAAACCAAAATTCACTTGCGGTATCGCTAATCAATAAATTTAATGAAACTGTCTGTAAAATTCTGCATAATGAGGAAATATTAAGTACACGTATCAAACAAATTTCGGGAATTGTCCAGGGAAGTACTAACAGAGACTATATAAGATTTATCAAAGATACACTAATTCAATTAGTTAATATGTTTGAAATTATAAACTCCATCTTACAAGATGTAGAAACAGCGATAACCTTCACTAGATTGGGCACTGTCCATCCAAGTATAATAAAAACAAAAGACTTATATGAAGAGTTAAATATATTAAAAACTAAATTTAAACCAAATCAATTACCTTTGAACGTGACCTTAGAAAATCTAATATATTTCAAAAAATTAATCACGATCGATTGTTTTACATTAAATAACAAAATTACTTACCTTTTTCATTTACCTATAACCCATCCGTATACATTTGAAATGTACCACTTATACTCCACACCCATCCTTTCGAGAGGAAAATTCAAGGCAATAGTGCCAAAATCAAAATTTGTTGCAAGAAACGCATTGTTTTATGTTCCTATAAGTGACCCCTGCATGGAAGCAGCTCCAAGATTCTACGTTTGTGAAAAACACACACTTCAACGTATCAGTAAAGAAAACCCTTGCGAAATTCAACTTTTAGACATCAACACCCCGAATCGATGTTTACAAACAGAAATTAAAATCGACGACGGCGTTTATCAAGAAACTGAAAATTCGAATCAATGGATCATCATTTTACCTCAAGAAGAAATTATTCGACTTCACTGCCATGAACAGATGGAAGTCATCAAACTCCGAGGATCATACCTCTTTGAAATACCGTTAGGATGCCAACTTTCTACTAGAAAGAAACTAATAACCAACGAAGAAGACGCCACGTCAGGACAAATCATCCTTTTTCCAAATCTACTCCCAGAAGACGATAGACCACTTCGAGTAAACTATACTCTCAACCTGGAAGGAAACAACTTAGACGAACTCCAAGATATCAAACAAGCTTTCATCAAGAATGACCCCATACTCGATGGACCGATGGTGTCATACACCCCAAGTGCCTGGACTATCTTCATATATGGAATCATCGCTATCATCATAGTAGTACTTATCAAGAAGAAACTAAGTCGCAGAAGACTTCGAGAGCAGCCGCAAGAAGAAGCCATTGCAGCCCTAGAGTTGGACAACGTTCGACTTCCGCTATAAGAATCCCGGAACTCGAATCTTCGGGGGGAGGAGTAATGTCACCCCTAAACAATAGCTACATTATTAAAATAGGAAACCTTTACCTCAGCAATATGTAATCATATAAATAGAAGCCGAGTGTTAGTAGAAGCAGTTGAGCCTAGACCATTGTATAGTCGAGTCATAATATCGTAATATCGTAGTTGATTAGAATCACAACGTATATTGTATTTAATAAGTTTATTTTAATAAAAAAAGTTTTTAAAAACACCTCTCGGTCCTCGACGGACGTAATTCACGTCTTATAATCGCACCTTCGACCTATCCTGCGAGTTTCAATCTCGTAATTTAAAAATTTACATTTTTGGGACGTCGATTACGGCTTTTTCCAAAAATGATGCAAAATTAGATGTATGACTTTTCGGTGGTAAAATAATACAGGACGATTGTCTGATTCCAAAAGCGCAAGAATTTCGTTCATATGGTACAGATTTTTCGAGATATTAATTACCAATCTCCTGTGTTTTCAACAAAATCACGATATCTTGATAACCGTTGCACTTAACGAAGTCAAACTCGCCTAACGGCCTTAAAAGCAACTCATTTACATATCTTCCGAGTTTCATCGTGAAATTCGAAAATTTAAATTTTTGTGATAGTGAAAATGTTGCGATTTTTTCAAAAAACGGTGCAAAATCGGACGTTCCGGTTCCTGAGTGGCAAAAAAAGGGGACGCGGTTCCCTGATTTTTAAAATGCAAGAATTTCGTTTCTGGAATCATTACCTTACGAGTTTTTAAATTAGAAACTCTTGCATTTTTCGAAAAAAATCGCGTTATCTCAAAAACTTTCGAGTCTAACGAGCTAAAACTCGGCCACTGGTCTTGTAATTGACTCTTTGACCTATCTTCTGAGTTACATCTCGAAATCCCAAAAATAATTCTACGGTTCAAGAATAAGGAAGCTGCGAATTTTTCCAAAAGTGGTACAAAGTTTGAATCCCATTTTTTTTTGGTGGTAAACGAATGGGAACGATTCCCTAACGCCAGAAATTCATAAATTTTCTTCATAGAGCTCTCCACAGCCATCAAAAGTTCACAATCATAAATTTTCAACACAATCTATGGGATTATGAACCTGTATGGGGTAATACACAAAGTAAATATATATAAATAGTACATAATAAATGGGTGGAGTAAATCTGTATTGGGTTGGGAGAAATAACATTTCACTTAAATTATTTACTGGTCTTAACCCTTTTGCGTATGTCATTGTGACTGGGTTTACGCACTCATACCGAGCATTATATTGATCATTACAAGGTGTTTATAAATAATATGGACTGATCTCTTTAAAAATATTTTCATCTATTTTCGATAGCTCCTTCTTCTAATCAGCAATTAAAAATTGCATTTTCATCCAGTTTTGAGCTAGGTTTCAAGTTTTTCACTCATCGGCGTTAGTTTAAAGTCGGTTATAAAATTTATACAAAACGTGTAAATAAAAACGTAGTAAAAAGTAGCGTCATTTGTTCAAAGGTATTTTGAAAATGGTAAAATTTAAGTCTGCATTGATTCCAATTTATATTTTAAACTTTTTTAATAAAGTAGTACACTAGTACAGAATGTTTGATTTGGTATTTCACCAAAATTGCCTTTGGCTCAAATTTAGCGGCGAATGATTTCCAAAAATATCCAAAATTTTTACATGTAGACAGAAATACAACAAAAAAATTTGATTTCTTAACATATCAGCTTTAGTTTTCAAAGTTTCTGACAGTTTACGATTTCAGCTAGAAAGTACTGTTCAAAGTAGTAGTAGTAGATACCGTAATAGTGTAGAAAAATGTTATATTTGAGTGTACATCAGTTTCATATTACATTTCTGATTTTTTTTAAATATTTTATTGGATCAATGCAAGGTCTTGAGTTGGTACTTTCACCAAAAATTATTCTTGGATCAAAATTCAGAAGCACCTGATTGCTAAAATTAGCCAAAATTCATACCATTGACATTAGGCACAATCAAGGAAAAAATAAGAAGGCCTCAAATCTTTGCATATACAATAATGTTACGAGATCAATGCGGAATTTTCACTGCGAATTTTTGTCAAAAATGCCTTTGATTCGAATTTTAGAAGCGCGTAATTAGCAAAAATTTCCAAAATTCCTACCTTCGTCTTGCGTTTCCTGGTCCTCATCATGAACTCGCCAAAAAAAAAGCACGCCGTCCCGCGACAACTTGAATGAAATATGTATATAAAAAAAGAACTTGAATCGCACGATGTTAACGGCAATGTCAACGCTCTAGAAACTAACTGGAATCCTGATAGATGTAAATAAACGAGCGTATTGCTGAGATCTCGCAAAAGTTATTGTAAATAAAACGACGTGCGCCTTCCATGTCCGCGAGTTCTCAAAAAAATAACAATAACACTCCTGAATTAACAATATTAACGTGAAGCAAAGCGCGAACTTCGCTCACCGTGCCATGACTGAACGATAAAACGATCAAGAATTCTGTTAAGTAATAACATAACTGAAGTTCATGAATTTAGGGGAACAAGACTACCTTGACTCCGATGATTATATGTAATTACCCGGAGTGCATCTTCGATTTATAGGAGATGGAGGAGGGCGACGGAGCCGATCGGAGTGAAATTTTATGAAAAATTACATATTGTGTACGTACGTGGGGATTTTCTAAAAAAAAGTAATTTCTCTGGGAGTGCAGGAGCTAAATTCGGAGGAAAGAATGCGGAGCAGGAGAGGTTAACGAACCTTCTTCAATTTTATTATGAAATTTTCTCACCTGCATATATAAATTCATATGCACGTATGGAATTATTATGGCTTGTCTAAAGTATGTACACGAAGAGTTCCTAAAATTTGTATGTAATTCAGAAATATCTTTTGGAATAGTCAATCCGATTTGTTGCCCTCGCAACACCATGGGAAAATCAGTATCACTTTAATTGTCCTTTTCGCTGATTTTTATAACACTTTTTATGGATAATCAACATAGCAAGAGTTTTAAAATATCATAACTGAAAATGTGAACTACTTTTCCTCTAATTTGTATAATTTGGGAGTGGGAAACGGTAAGTCGAGTCGTGTTTTCTTTTTTAAATCTGATCAGACGTGCTAAAAATCATTGAACACATACAAGAACATAAAAAGGTATCCCTGACACTTTAGGACGCGTTTTACATTCAAGCGAATGTAGGTGGTTCAAGGTAATAACTACCGTTTACTAAACATTAAATAAGTAGATTTTTATCAGTTGCTCGTCATTTATATACAACATTGAACTGTTGAGTAATTGTAATTCGGTACTAATTGAACGTACATAATTAACGAGCCAGGTCAATACATTTGGACTTACCCATACACCTTTTTGCGTTCATATGTGGACACCATTTAGTAATAAATAAGTACTCATTGCGTCAACACTGGAATCGTCGATTTTGCCCTAAAAATAATTTAAAAAAAAGTAATAATTGTCAGTTTCACAAATAAATTTCAAACATGTTGAAAGATGTCAGATTTATAGCAAAATGAGAGCCTGGTTGCATAGCGACAAATGGCGTTAGTAAAGTGAATGAAGTGAAGGTTTCTACGTAAATGCAACTATGGGACATAGGGTTCACGTAGGTTTAGCAGAAACTATCATAGAGGGCAGAGTAGGTATGGAATAGAGGTAGGAAATCATGGAAGGAAATCAGGACATTAACTATTCAGGAGGGTGAAATAATTAGAGGTGTCGAGGTAAAAAATTTTTACGAAACAAAGAAAAATGTCGTGAAATGTTCAAAATAGGTAGTTTTTGTTAGGTATATTTGTTAAACATCAAGACTCTCTGCTCATCTTCCGATCCTATATAAATAATTATAAACAATTGGAATAAAAATTCAGTAGTTTTGCAATAACTTTCTAAATATTGATTTTATAGAGGACAACGTAGGTCTACGCGTATAGCTGCAATTGAGATATTTCCACATATACACCTTTTGATGAGTATTGAGTAATCATAAACCGACCTTTTGGTAGACAAAATATATGGAAGTTCAATCGATTCATGAAACAGTTCAGAATCAACTCCAAACTGCTATTGAAGTAGATCTAACACAACATCTTTTGATAAGTTTGGATTAGTCACGAACCGACTTGAAATATGTAAATACTCCTGGAAGTATTTGGAATTTTTCTTCTACTTTCCTTCTGAAAATATACATTTTGATCAGTTTTGTCTATCTAAATTTTAAATCTAAATTCTAAAATCTGAATCTTTTTTAGCTTTGATTAGGAATGAATCGACTTGGTCCGACAAATTTGTGATTTCGTCATAAAATTTCGTTAACAAAGTGAGTAACAATCTTTTATATTTCATTAAATATGGCACGCCTATGGAGCGGTCTCGTGGTCTTTGTATGTCGTTAAGTCGTATGTCGATATGCCTTATGTAAAATATGGTTCAATTCAGTAACCAATTCAGAATTGCTATTGGAACAAATTCACCAGTGATTCACTTTGAACAGTCTTGATTAGTCGTGCAACTATTTAAAAATTTTGAATATGTTGGATAAGAACAGGCGACACTTAACCCAGCAGGTATTATATTAGTAGTAGTATATTATTATAGTAAGATTAATTAGTAAATTTAGTTCATATATTTATTGCAAAATACTTTGCAATATTGCCCATATTAGCACAATTCAGGCATACACATGTGTAAGATATGATATGTATGTATGCAGTAGAGAATGCCTTACGGTTGTGAATTTTCAATCCCCTTTAATCAATTAAGTTTTAATTGATGGAGTTGTCAGATTTTTCTTATCGTAGTAAAGCATTATAGCACATATTTCCATATAAAACAATATCAGTATGTAGATTTATACAATAAATGTTTCTAGTTTTAGGTTGTTAATTTCGTTCAGTGAAAGGTTTTGGAAGTTCAAGGTTATGGAGTGATGGAGATCTTGCTAGATTTAATCACTATATTGAATGATCACCTAATTTATTGTAAGTTTATTGCACAGCGAGAGAGCCGGTGGTATCATTTTATATCGAATATTATCGATGTGGTAAACAAATTTGAACAAAAAACAATACCCTTTGGTTTTGACCCGTTCATAATTTCAATATTAACAAAATCCCTTTCCCTGCATTTCGCAAAATCCCTTCCGAGAACTTCAAGCCGCCAACAGACAAGCGACAAACCCCCCCTCGATAATGTTAATCCACCACTAAACCCTTTCACCAAAGAAGATTTACTCATTAATAAAGTAAACGACGCCAATCCTACCCACTTAGAGCGTTTCAAGGGCCCGGGAATGGCCTTCCTCCTGCGGGACAATTAACGAGACAAGCACGAAATCCGCCAAGTGATTATTATAACTGGACCTCCCACTTGTCATTTTTAAACGATCGCCGAGATTATCTGTGCACGTCTAGAGAACAAGGAGAAGAGAAAAGATGAAGAAATAGAAGAAAGAAAGTCCGACTACCTGTTTACCCCCCGTCGCGCTGAAAAATACCCTCGCGGTTAAGTTAGCTGCTACCGTTTTAATTATTAATGAGGTGCATAGGAGACGTGCACGTCAGATGCTGGATTAAAACGAATCGGAATAAGTAATGAAGTTTTCCGTTTAATAACAGACGGTTGAAGTTAACACACACGAGACGTACTTTGGCGGTCGCGCCGTTCTCTCTCTCCAACTTATTAAGTCCCGTAATAAGTTAGGGAAAAATTGAATTAGGCGGCAAATTATTTCTAACTGCGACATACACGACAGATCGTCACCGTTCTAGCTGAAAGTTAAGCGAGGCATGTGTGTCGTTTTAATTACACTTCGCATGCGGTGACACGCCGTTAAATGTGGCGGAAAAACGGGAAAACTCGTTATTAACCAGTGAAATAGGTTTTCTCTTTCCCGGGAAAATTTCGACGCCGATGCATGTAGTGATTTCTACTTCTAATTGATCGATGGGGACACGACATCAATGCAGGTGTGTAATTTGTAATTCCAAGCAATTTTTTGGGTTAATCCTTCAATAATATTGTTCTTCATTCGTCAGTAATTAATTCTTATTTCCAGTTTACCAGCTTTTCTTTCTGACCTCATCTTGCGCGAAGGATTCCTCCACACTATTTTACATTCCCACTTCAGACGTCAGGTAGATCGAAGTCGCTTTTGTGTTACACCGTAGAATACACCAAATAAAAATAATAATTTTGTTAGCTCCCTATGAAAAAACTACTTTGTCGGCAACATTAATAAAGAAGCCAAGAAGGGAACACTCTTTTCAATTCTGTAACGAGTCCATACAAATCTATCGGTATTCTGTCGGCGCTTTTGTTGTATATGTTTACCTTACAGGTTTATTATGATTTCTCTTTAGAATGTGATAACTATTGTGGCTACTGTCTGTGTTCAGTGTATGCCGCACTGGAATATTATCGAGTTAGTCGAAGACTTTTGAAATAATGTCTGTAATTTTAAGGAATAGTACTAAAATTCATAGTTTAATTAAGGCTCTAATTACGTGTAAACTGCATTTTTAATGAGACGTAGCATGTGTATTGACTTGGTCGTTTTTAATGCATCTCTACTAAAAATAATATTAATTTAGAAGGCATAATTAGCATACTTGCGCTTTTAACTAACGTTAATATTGTTATATTAATATTAATATTGTAGCGGTTTCTTATACAAACAGATTTAGTTCTTCCAAAATTACAACAGTCTTTACACACAGAGATTTTGTACTACACTGACGTCAGTATTCACGATTCATAATTACATAAACAACTACTTGTTTTTTACATAACAACGACCTATACGGGGCATTCGCTACACTATCCCTCCCCGTCTTCAGGGTCGCCCTCGACCCTCTGACGATCTACTTCCACAGCAGTCCATATCAGCGAATGACTACCATATCAGCGAACTGCTACTGCTACGGCTACTGCTACAACTACTGCTACTCCAACTGCTACTGCTCCTGCTACGGCTACGGCTACTGCTACGGTTACGGCTACTGCTACTGCCGCTACTACTGCTACTGCTACGGCTAATGCTTCTGCTACTGCTTCGGTTACTGCTACTGCTACTGCTACAGCTACGGCTACTGCTACTGCTGCTACTGCTACGGTTACGGCTACTACTACTGCTATTGCTACAGCTACGGCTACTGCTACTGCTACTACTGCTACGGTTACGGCTACTACTACTGCTGCTACTACTGCTACTGCTACGGCTAATGCTTCGGCTACTGCTTCGGTTACTGCTACTGCTA
Organism: Cryptocephalus primarius; assembly: GCA_963576515.1. Classification (NCBI taxonomy): domain Eukaryota; kingdom Metazoa; phylum Arthropoda; class Insecta; order Coleoptera; family Chrysomelidae; genus Cryptocephalus; species Cryptocephalus primarius. The sequence goes on along the minus strand of OY754940.1, from coordinate 5,368,759 downwards.
CAGCTACGGCTACTGCTACTGCTGCTACTGCTACGGTTACGGCTACTACTACTGCTATTGCTACAGCTACGGCTACTGCTACTGCTACTGCTGCTAATGCTACGGCTACGGTTACTGCTACTGCTACAGCTACGGCTACTACTACTGCTGCTGCTGCTACTGCTGCTAATGCTATGGCTAATGTTTCGGCTACTGCTACTGTGTACACCGCTTCCCGCTCTCCCCTTCTTCAGAGATTCCGCCTGATCCTTGCCAAATCCACTTGCAATAAATTGCAAGTATATGTGTAATTGTGTGTATGTGTATGTGGGCGATTAACTCCATTGAGCGGGTTGGACTGCAAATCCTGTACAAAAATTCGTCAGCAGCAAATCGAAACCAAGCAGGCCAATCCTCTTTCTGACCATGAAAGACACCAGGGATGACCAATCCCATCCAATGCTCCAGGTAGAAGAGGGACCTGTCTCTTGAAATCCTCCAAGCAGGCCAATCCTACTTCTGACCATCAGAGACACCAGGGATGACCAATCCCATCCAATGCTCCAGGTAGAAGAGGGACCTGTCTCTTGAAATCCTTCGCTGCTCCTGCAGTTACTGAAATCCCCAGCAACTGCTTCATGGTTCCAGACGCACAACCCAGTGGTCAACCATCACCAATTCTTGTACTAAAGATGAACAGCGCCCGTCTCCCAATATGAGTTACAAATGTGAGTGTAGCACTCAAACGGGCCACGCGCGCCAGCCGCACGCAGTCAATCCATTCGAGTGTTATCCTAAATGTAACTTAGCTGTAAGTCCTGTGGAATCTCGAGTCGCGCCAGCCGCTCAACAACTCCATAACGCCGCACAGACTGCACTCCTCGCCTCTCCGCCGCGTGCCATCGCCATCACTTCTGTACGCCATCCCAGGTCCACCAAAATTTTTCCGCTACTTCGGTTCACCTAATCCCGGACAGGCCCCCAAATTTGTAGCGGTTTCTTATACAAACAGATTTAGTTCTTCCAAAATTACAACAGTCTTTACACACAGAGATTTTGTACTACACTGACGTCAGTATTCACAATTCATAATTACATAAACAACTACTTGTTTTTTACATAACAACGACCTATACGGGGCATTCGCTACAATATAATACACAAACACGTGTCGGTGGTTATCGTTTCTTGCAGTTCGGACGGCGATGTTGTGATTTATTATCTTGTAAATTTGAAAATTTGCCACAGTTTATGGGCTAGGTAAAAGTAACTTATTTAAGGCAATGTTTTTGGGTGTCGAGGTAGTCAGTAAAGTAGTCAAGAAATAAACAATTTATTTTCTTAATTCTTTCAAAGGCTGAATATAAAACAAAATTTGATCTTACCTCCAACAGTGAGAACCATTTCAATTTTATTTTTGACACTCAAATTTACTGGCATTTAAATTTAAACACACTTTACATTTCATTATAATCAATATTTCTTATCATTCATGGAATATTTTAAACGATTGCTACTTCATCAGTGACGATGAACTTTAGGTGATGCACAACTTCTCAATATGAATATTTTTTGTGTGTAATATGTAAGACAAACTTTTTCTCCATTTGTATAAAACATTTTGAGCCCCACAGTATACAAAAGGAAAAACTGGAAATATTTTCAGCCTATTTAAAAAATATGTACGTTAGGAGATATAGACTTTTTTGAACACATTTTTAAAACCGTATTAATTTCCGTGCTGTAATTTAATTGTTGGTATTAACTAATTTAAAATTTTATGTTTTGATATTAACGGCACCTCGATGTTGATGACGAAGTCCGTGTGGGTTTTCCTCTTTTGTGTGTTTTTGTTAGTACATCAGTGAGTTTTCAGTGACGATGGGATGTACAGTTTCCATTGCATACAATAAAAACCCTATTCGTTATTAAACTTATTAATTTAATTTTAACTATTTCAATTTTGACAAATTTACATTGCCCGTTAGACGGGAAGCAATAAAAGTTCGTTTCTAATTACAAATTTAATCAAATTCCTATTACAGAACTCATATCATATGCAAGCATTATTTTCCTGCAATAAAATAAACTTGTTAAATAACTGAACGTATTACATTATTAATTGGAACGAAATTGTTACTCTTTTAAATTATGCAATGTAATTTACGACCCAGAAATGCGGTTATGTTGATGATTAATATTAAAAGGAATAATGGCGGTAATTAAGAAACTAATTAATTAATGTATGAATCGGAATAAATGTATTATTACTGCGTTTCAAATCCAATTCGAAATTAGAGAGAATATTAAATACTACCAAATTGTTTTTCTAACACAACACAAGTATGAAAGAATAATCTATGCTTTTACTGCCAAGAAGGTTTGTCTATAAAATGGTGAATACGCCACATATCTAAATTGCTGCATTAACACATCGCCACCTATCAGAAAGTTAAATTTGGCTTCATCAAGTTTTTCTGTCGCATCTGAGAACCATAGTAAATTTCCTTGCAATTTTGTTAAGCTTTCCAAAAATTTTTAAATATAAATCAGAAAGTTGATTTATTCGGTGAGGATTGTTAGTTTTTGGTCCAAAATTTATTTCCCTTATTTTCCTGATTACACATGTCCTCGAAAATATTTCCAGAATGCAAATTCAGGAATGATGGCAAAACTAATTACTAACTTTTTCCTGAAATGGTCTCAAATGGGTAAAAATTCCGTATTGGCCGATCCCACAAGTGGTTGCCGATTAATTAAGAGATTTTACGGAAATGTATCAATTCAATAAAGAACACATTCATTAAAATCACGATACTTTGTTCCAGAAGGTATGGGAAATAGCCGACATAAAATATTTTCCATATCTGGTTTGATTTTGACCAAACTCGTTACATAAAATGAAATAAGTGATAAGTATCCTTTCTATACATATATTCCTTAATCTAGTCCTTGAAAAACTTTGTTAGAATCAAAATTCTAGTTTATTGCTATAAAATTATATCAAACAGCCTGATATATTGATAGAAAAAAATACTTTTTGCATTACCTTAAATAATACTTTATATTAAAGTAATGTATTTTTGCATTGTTATGACCGCATAATTATTTCGATAAAGCCCTTCTACCTTTGTATGAATACATTATTTCTGTCCAATTAACTCCGCTTAAATAAAATAAATATCACATGACATACATTGAGTCACATAATAAGTCAATTATTCAGTATTTGTATAATCCATTATTTGAACTACATTAGCCCAACCTCGTCCTACGCTTCAGTTACACTCACAGAGAAATTTTCTGCATTTGACTTGGTTGAGACAACCTCACAACAAGTCGCTTCTCAGTGTATGTCAAAAGGAAAATGAGGAAAAAGTGTCTTTATTTTACACAATGTTTATTACATGATTTATTAAAGCTTTTATACTATCTTGCCTAAATTACTGTATATTGTCGTGTTGAGGTTTCTTTTAAATACTGTTGATTTAAGAAAAAAGACGAAACACCATTGTAATATGTTTAGAATATGAACTTCTCAATATTTTTATGGAGGACTGAAGCTTTCAAAACGGGCAGTGTCCTTGGCTTGGCGATTTTTGAATGGAGACATCAGAAACCCTAATTAAACCGGTTCCAGTCTTTCTTACCTCTTTCCCTACATCTTTTGTCCTCTGCGTATTCTTCGGAAATCGACACCAGCTATCACCCTTCAGGAGAATTGACGGAGGACAGGTGAAACCTTAGCTTTTTTTTAATCGTCCCGTTTTTGATGCAGGTAATTTCATACGTCGCTATCTGTGTTAGAAATCGGCCGGGTAACGTTAAAACGTCAATAAGTTGGTACACGGACCGTTACTAACAGGAACGGATTTAAGGAAAACGATGAATTTTCGCCGTGAAACAAAAAGATTTCCCCATTACCATCCTACGGAGTTTTCGCGTCTGCGGCCATGTTCATAACGTTTGACTGTTAGAATGAGTACAATAGAGGAGATTTCAAGGTGTACATTTCAAAAAATACCCCAAAATAGATAATCCGGGGTTCTCATCTCAATTTCCGTGTGTAAAGAGCGGCACCTTTGTATTAGGAGAGAGCAACAGTGGGCACCAGGTGATCTATTGATCTATTGTGTGCATTATGTTGAAAGTAATTGCCGGTTTTACTCTCTCAACCACACACCGCCCTTTTAAGACACCCCGAATGGGCGAGCAAATAAACTGGTGTGTTAAAACAGGAACAAATTTTCGTTCCCAAACAAATCTTCAACAAAATTAATGAGCTCGAGTAAATAAGTAAAAATAAAAGATTGTTTTGCATAACTACTTAACGTCTCTTCGGACTAAACGCCCAAACAATCCCCCTCAACTCGACCGCATATCGGTCATTAAATATGGCAGGCATAATTAATATTTTTAACACTAGGTTCTCTCTTTCTCTCTCTTTCTCTTTCCTCCAATTAATCCTCGACGTCCAAATGTACAAAAAGTGCCTAATTTTCGAGAAGGAGAAAAAAGAAAGCAGAAGAAAATAGAAGAATAAAGGATGAATAAGACCACCAGTGGTCACGGACGCGAAGCTGATGTTCTTGAAGAACGATATCGCGATAACAACATGTCATCCATCATAGTCTTACATAGGGACATTTCTTTAATGAAGAGACAGCCGCCTCTCGTATATACCCGCTTGTGTTGAAGATAACCGATCGGATCTCATGAATTTCAGCCGTAATTATTTCTCGTGGTTAATTTGGGAGAGGTACCGAAATGGGGATGAGTCCGCGCTCGCTTTTGGGAGCTAAATGCCATCACAGAGAAATCCGTACACTTCTAATATCACTTTCAGTAATTTCAAAGGTATTCATAAAATGACATGATATTTCTCTGATTTAACCTTACCGTTTTCGCTAAGGGAAGTATTTAGCAACCTAAGATAAAATAAGGTAATCCCCCTAAAAGTTCACACGATGTAAAGTGCACAGGACAATATAATGTAAGTCCAACGATCGAATTTATTTCTTAATTTCTTCAATATTATCCATCCTTTTAAAGTTTGTTTGCCTATTTTACGTCGATAAGTAAGTATTGAAAATTTTAATTGATTTGATCAACCGTTCTTGTTTATTACGAAGTTAAAAAATGGGTCAAGACAGTATAAAAAATGTTGATTGATTCTGTTCCATTTGAGGTGAATTTATTGAAGAAAGAAGCAAAAAAATCCTTTGGCATCAAATTTAAAGCTTGGTGAAGTTTATAATGTCCGATGTACCTACGAATCTGGAACCAAAATAAAAAAATAGACCTTACCTTGCCTGTGCAAACGACATAAATAGTTTAGAAGGTAAGAAATTCAAAATTAAAATCTAAATAGTTTCGAACACGTAATATTATTGTAACTTGAATACTCAATGACTGTGATTATTATACGAAAGGGTCATCAAAATTTACCTCAAATGATCTCAATTCTCATAATTTTAAAATTAGCAATATATTCGAAATATGTAGGGGTATTTCTTCCAGGCTATAAGACTGTAGACTACATACATTTAGTACATCTTTAAAGGTGATGTCCACCGTAGTAGTGGACGAAACGTCAGGACTAAACATACGCAGACCATGGAAGAAATACTTCTACAAGACTCCGGCCGTGAAAGCCTTCACTTTAGAATATTCGAGATAATTGAATTTCAATAATATTTCGAAAATAGCAGTATTTTTGGCATTTTTTACGCATAAAGTTTTAAAGGCACCAATCATTTTCGTTATTTTTAGTCTGGAAGAAAAGAGGACACATGAAGTTTGCAATGCTAACACTGTGGGGGGAACCCAGTATTATGTGAAGCACTCTTATTTTTGTATCGTTAACCTAAATAAGCGTCGAGCTGGCGAAATTGTCAAAAATATTTTTTACCCATATTTTCCAACATCTTCTGATGGACAATTTGCACGTCAATTTGGTCATTAGCTTTACCCTCAATCTCCTGTTATATCCAGCAAACGAGATGAAACCGTGATTATTTTGTGAACGAAACAAGAGATAATCTTTTGCATAATTTTTCCGTAAAAAAATTCAAATGAAAACTCTGCCTGTGTTGTAAAATCCGACATGGGCCTCTCCCTTTACTACCTCTCGAAATAAGCTCTCGGTATAAATTTTATCTCACTTCCTATACAGGAAATTTAACTGCGGTACGGATCGCTTTTGTGCGCTAACACAGGATAAAATCACCCTCTTCATTAGTCGCAATAGAAAATGATTCGTTACAAATAACGTAAACATAAAGGGAGAGGGTGTTTCGCCCCCTCGGGGAGGCCTAATCTTCGTTACGCAACTAATAATATAAAAACTGTGTACGTACAAGAGAGGAGTAAACCTACTTCTATAACTCCATTCAATGTGTATCATTGTAACAAGATATAAGTTACACCCTTGTCATATTAAGTAAACTTAGTTATCTGTGTTTTATTGAGTTATCTTTATTGATGGCAGTTAAATGGATTATCTCTTAATAAATACGGCAGTTCGTCGATCGTTTTTCTAACAAGGCGGAAATTTCTAAGGTCGTGTTAGGGAGAGGAGGCGGAAAAGCGAACACACACGAACACTGAGGACGTTTATAGTTCCGTCTAATTGAATTTCACATCCGAATGTGCCCGCATGAAAGCGGCCGGTGTCTTCGTAATACGCCGAAGTATCTCAAAAGTTACTTTTCTTCGATCCGCCTTCGCCTTTGATCCTCCTCTCCCGCTGACTGGAGTTTTTCCCCATTTCACGCAGAACCGGCTTTCACTGCTATTTGCATACGACGCGATGATAAAAGAGAGGCCTGTTAATTCTACAATGATCACGTTAATACGAAAGTAAATAACTGAGACATTGTAAAGGAAAAAACATATTTATTACACATCTCGCCAGATCACGTGAGTATTTTGGGTAAGTCTATGTACTTTTTTGAAAATTTTTAAACGAACCTATAAGTAGGGGCACTAAAAAAGATACAAATGTGAAAAAGACAAAAGAGTTTTCGGGCATAGCGAATCCTAAAGGTTAGAGGGCTAAAAGAAGAGAGCGTAGCGACTTACATAATAGTGGGCTAGGGTCTGGACTCTCGGATTTCCACAGTGCGAAGCGGGTCAGAGAGCATCTTCGGGGCGGTAGGTTTTCTTGGTCTTCTCGAAGGCAGAGTGTCTTCTCTGGTCGGCCACTCTCTTTGACCGCCCCGTCTCTCGCCTTTCCTCTTTCTATTTATATTCGTATTTGTTTATTGTGTCCTTCGTGCTTGTCGGCATAAGGCGTGTCGTTTATCAAAACATTTCGCATCTGATTTGTCAGAGCGTTCATAAAATCTTACATAATTTCACCGTGGCCTGAGCCGTGATACCGTTTCCTGGTGTATTGAGAATTGTGGAAATTTCGTGATCTTGACATTATGCTTAGATATGCCTTTTCATATAAATTGTGCACAACATATAATATGCAAAATTTGGTTTTTTAAACAAATTTTATAGTGAAAGATGTGCAATACAGCCAGAAATGTATATGAATATTAAATTTAATCGATAAATCGTGCCTTGATAATTAAGGCAGCGAACTTGATTAGTAAGTTGGTATTTTTTAATCAATTTACTTAGTGTTTGATTGCTGTTGTGTTGCAATACATGCAATTTGTCCGAAAACTTTCTACTTAGTTCGCTTCATATCTTTTAAGGAGTTCTTTTTTCCAAAAACTCTTATTTTAGAATAATCAAATTATAAAAATAGAAAACATTGTAAGATACTTTAATCACCTCCATACAATGTGAAAAATATATCATATTGTAGGCAAAAAGTGCCTTACGAAATAAAACAAAATCGTCTAAATCGTTTACAAATTAAAAATCACATTTTGATTCCTTTTGAGATTATGTGAGGGCCTAGTGGTCTAAAAAAAGAGAGTATATACGTATAAATCCTATGTATTGAATGAGGGCATTTTTAGCAGAAATTCATTTTCAGGCATCCTCCTCCCACAAAACCGGCTTCACCATCGCTATGAACATAACAGAAAACGGGCGGTTTAGGCATTCGTTTAAAATGCGCATTTTTAAATTTCGTAGGAAAATAACACCATTGCAGGCATTTTTGGCACTTTACCATAAGCTCCGAGCTTTAGTTATATTCGATCCTTTAAAAATTCAATCAAAAACGACAATTAAACATTAATTTTACGTTATTACAAATAATACTTCCGCAGATGTTAATTTTTATAACGAAAGTTAAATACGCCTTTATTACTATTCCAAAATTATATTGCATAATTTAAAACAAACTACATGTCACATACAATTTAGGATATTTCATTATTCAATATGTTGTGCCGAACGAAAATGATACAAAACACATTAAATTAATGTTGGAGTTTTGTTTTCAATTTATAAACGTTAACTCATGTTGGTGGTTTCATTAAAGTTTTACGAATTTGAACGATATAATTGAAATTATATAGCTCGTTTATGAAGTTTTGACAAATATTTCATTTCAGTTGTTCAAATTTTTAGTTTGATCTCCATTTGCTATATCTGATTTGTCTAAAAACTCGTTATTTAAATTTATTACTAAATAAATGAATGTACCTCTGTAAGTTTGATTAAGTTAGTTCCTTCAATATCTCTTGACAAGACAATATTTCATCAATAGTTTGTTTCTTGTTCCAATAGGCGCCCAATACAACCTCTAAAACTATTACTAAAATATGATTGTTCCATTTTTCTATTGGTCTAACCGTATTAGCAATCATAGATTTTTGAAATAATTTGTAACCTACCATATACGGGCTTACTATTGACACTAAGAATAAAATGCAGAATCTCTTTGTATTCTTGCACATTATTTGCAAATATTTTTGTTGGAGTGTGCAAAATTTAGTGAAAGTTCCCAAATTAACTGTTTGTATCATTCTCCGCAAGAGTGAAAAGCAAGGAAACGCAAAATTAAAACTTCAGTGGTTGGCTGTATTCCACATAATATGAAAACAAATTAAAAACAATATTTTTGGTGTTTATGGCGAACACGCTGTTCGAACAGTTACAATAAATAAATAAACGGTACTAAAAGAAGTAGAGTTAACATACCCAATAATAATTCCAAGTAGGATTTTAAGTTCCATAGGATTTAAGTTAAAAGTAAACCGAAGAATTGCGTCATGGGTGGCTTTAACAAACTTTAGAACAGTAGTCTCTTCCGTTTACTGTTATATGGTGTTATTTACAATAAAACTCAGGCAAGTTTGGTCGGTGTATAAGTGTTTAATGTAAAGTGTAACTTTAATTAGAGCTAACTGAAAATCCTCAAGTGCAGGAACCTAACGACGTTGATTTTTGACATGATTATGAAAACTACGACGATTGGAAGGAATGATACTGAACTTTTTATTCAAACCGTAACGATTCATGGACATGCAGTATAATCATCGGGAGAAAAAGACATTGCATAGTCAGTTCCACGAAGTGTTACCTAAAATTAAAAATGGATGGATTTCGTAGATATTTTCGAAGCACATAAAACACATAAAATATTTTGCTATCAAGTTAATACCTTTTGCCATATCTCGAAAATGCAATTTTTAACTTTGTAATTGTTTCACAAAAATTTTTTGAGTAAAAGTCAAAAGTAAGCTCACTTGCCATAATTTCGAATTACAATTTTCTTTAAATACTAATTCGGTTATTCTATATGTACAGTAGTCGTTTACTTTCTTTGGTAAAATGGACTCGTAAGAAAAAGATTTTGTAGATATTTGGTGGATATGAAACAAGAAAAAGGCATCTTGTATGAATTCCTCCGATGGACCTACGCACCGCCCAATGGAAACATTCAATTACCACTAATCGTCCCATAATTATCGCTATTAAATCTATTTCGCCTCTACACCTGTAGCTACCGGTCAACCTGTCTCACACACGTACGCATTCATCAAATTTCCTTTTTATCCCTACGTTATCTCCTTCACAATTATCACAATCAATCTAGCGCCGAACACGTTACCGGATCCATTGAAAATTACGATCTATTCAAGAGACCGGCCATTATAAGGACGATTTATGGTCCGTATTTCACTATTGTATCACTTTTACCTGTGTATATACTACATTTGTGTATGTGTGGATGTTTGTTTCTCTATTCATCTCGCCGGTTATGACACCGTCATCAATAATTTTATGCTGCAATTAACATCGAGAGATGGCTACTGTTGGAAGGACACGGAAGGGAGGTCCTTGCTGCAGAATAATTTTTGGGACGAGGTCGTTATACCGCTGAGAGATCGGTTAATTTTAGATAGGTGATATCGTTGACTTAGTACACATAAGAGAGAAGTCGACGATTTTGTATACATTACAGTTCTGCAAAAAAATTTCCTCAACTGATAAAGTGCTGTAAGTGGTATCCAAAAGTAAATGAGAAAATTCTCAGGGTGGGTCCAAACAGTCAATATCTTCTCGTATATTCGTTGTTATCACATTAATTTTTGTTTTATCACAGCTGAAGTTTCGACCACTATATTGGACATAATCATGGCCTTAATATATAATTGATTTATTGATTGATGAGAAGGAAAAGATGGTTTACACCTCCGTTGGAAAATTTTCTGCTATGAAAATGAGCTGGTCCAGACAGTAAGTAAGTTTTCGCATATACCCCTAGTTGAAACCCCTTGAATATCCAAAAGTGTTGGTAAAATTGATATTACTATTAGTTTTACGTTGAAATTTCCTATAATTAAGCTCTAGGGTATTTGAGAGTAGCTATAATAAGAGCTAGGGAAGACTGACCTAAAATTTCATACTTTTTATAGGTTGTGTCTTGGATTTTGTTGCCTTAAAGTATAATCTGTCTTAAAGCTAGCAGAATGTTTCCCAAATTTATAGGCCTGACGTTATAATTGGGGCACTTATTTGATTGTAGTCAACTTGAGATTTCATTTTTGGATAGGTGGAGGGAAAAATACCAGCGAACATTTCGGAGGTAAATGGCGTAGTCTTTATTAGAAAATATATTACTACTTGATACTTTAATATAAATTGCAATTTGACAACAATTAATTAATAAAACAAGTCTGACTATACGAAAAAGCAAATTTGCAATATTGCAATATTGCAGAATTTGACATCTGAAATTAGATTTGATTGAACTATTTCCTTTTGGCTATAATTTTGTTTCGCCACATTTCCATGGGAAGCAAATAAAAATTTTTACTAAATAGTACTTAGCTATTAATTTTTTTTAATATTTTAATGCTAGTTTTTCAACGGTTTTAACTTTAACCCTATTCTTATATACCTCATATTCATACTCTATACATACATACTCTTATATACCCAGGTTTATTGTTTATTGAAGTTGTATCGAGAATTTACCCTTTTCTTTATATTTGATGGAATTTGACATACTTTCCTAAACACAAGTTCAGTAAGTGTATTTGGTTTCAATGTATACTCTATTCTGAAATGCAAAGTCCATTTGTTTTGTGTGTTTATCTATCGATTCTTATTGTCCAAGGGTGAAAGTAGTGACGAACCTTTCTAGAATTTTGCAAATATTTTGAACCCTTTTGTTTGGGTTCGTAGCTTTTTCCGTAGGGACAAAATGGCACTTGAAATATTTTATACGCCTTCCGTCATTTTAGCTTTCAATTATATACAGCTTTAATCGTAGAGTTTATTCCATTGTAGGCAATTTGTTTTGATGATGTATTTTCCAGAGGAAGAATTAAGAGTGCAGGAGCGGAAAATAATGAGGACAATACTGGGAGCTAAAAAAATAGGACAAGGTGAATACAGAAGGAGAACTAATAAAAAAATATTAGATGAAATGGAAGGGGAAGACATAATCAAAAGAATAAAAAAACAAAGAGTCAGATGGTTGGGGCACATATGGAGAGCGGGAAACAGATCAACAGTCTACAGCATTACAGAATGGCAACCTGGAGGAAGAAGGAAGAAGGGAAGACCAAGATCCACGTGGATGCAGGAAGTTCGAGCAGACCTAATCAGAGCTGGAGTAAGAAACTGGCAGGATAAAACAGGGGATAGAAACAGTTGGAAAAAAATCTGCGATAAAATACAATAAATAGAGAACGGGGACTGATCTACCCCGAAACACAGATCTAGAGAGCAATGCGGCGATACCCCTCAAGGGGTGACTAGCCACTTAATATACATATATATGTATTTTCCAACCATGACTAAAAAAACTATGAAAATTGTAAGTAAAAAGTGTAAGTAAAAAACTGGAGTACGGCATCTTGCAAAGGATCGACAAAAACGCAACATAAACATCTCATGCTTACATTTTTATTGAAATTCCTTTGAGAGAACATGCGAAAACCAATATAATGTATCGCAGTTTAATAACTCTATCTCCAACAACTTAATTTCTTATAGTCAACGAGGTTAAATCTCTAGAAATATTGAGAATAAAAGCACCAGTCTCCTCTATCACAACACACTCGTCGTCTATCGTTCTTGAACTGCTGTTGTGACCCGCCTATTTGCCGAACTAATCTTGTCTAAGCTTGTCTGACAACTACCATTTCTTCTTCTGTCTACAAAAAAAAAATATTAATGTTAGTAACAAAAATTATGTTAATAAATAAACAACTAAAATTCACATCTCAATAGTAAATTTGGAGTAAATTTGGGCGTTTGTCTTATTTGTAAATTTGTACTTGTTTGTGCATAACTTTTTCTACGTTGGACGCAATTGTTCTCAAACCAATCGAGTAAGGGATGAATTTTTTTAGGGAGATCTGCCAAAATTTCTGGCAATTCTGTAATATTCTGCAGTAAGCTTATCCAGTAAATAAATAGTACGTCATAGAAGAAAGCGTCATCAAACTTGTGGAGGTTTAGCCATAGAAGGCAAGAAAACAACAATTATGAACAGTTCGCGTTGAAACATTTATTCATATCTTCAAGGGAGATAATTTTAGAGAAACATAGGAAAGAAATTCTTTGTAGGGAATATCTTGTGCCACAAAAAAGTCTCTTGTATGATCAGAACAGATGAGGGTAGAACGTTGCAGTTGAATCTCGTGCTGATATCCGGTGATATCCAGAATAAATATGTCTGATATAGGATAAATAATTTTAATTATTAGGACATTGGGATAGTTTATTAACTGATTTTCTGGATACTTATCTCAATCTACTTTGAGTTTTATTGTGACTATGTATTATTAAACACTAGGATTATTGATATCCCATTTAACATAATTAGTAATAATAATAATATAATAACCCATTTTTATTATAAATTAGAGGATACAAACATGATCAATGGGATTCCATTACTAACTGTATAGAATTTACATTCTGGACATATATTTGCATCTACATTTTTAATGGAAATAATAAAAAAATAAAGCCAATTATAAAAAATATGCATTTGTGGTATTTATGTTCGTGAATAATTTTCTAAACTGTAGTTAATTAGAAGCCATTATGTACTGAATATTTACTATTTAACCATTTAAGCTATTCTTAAAAAATAAAAGGAATAATTACCATTGGTATGGAATTTTCTTCTTTTTCCAGATATTTAGAAAACTATTACTTATTCAGAAAATATTAATAAAAATATCGATAATAAGTTAATTCAAATAATTAGGATTCGACGGACACAATAATTAAATCTCCATATTTATTTAGGGGTTTAGCAAAAATTCACCGCGATATTTAAAAAAAAAATAATAAAAAATATTGCAATTCCAATTTAGTTGAAATTCTACTTATATATTAACTAAAATACAGTAAGTTTAGTTAACTTAATAAGTTTAATCACACTGCTTAACTAATTTTCAGCAATATGAAAGTTCATTCTGGTTCCTATGTTTTTTTGGCGTTTTTGAAAATTCATAAAAGGATTATTATAATTTGATTATATTAAAACTGCACACGGATTAAATACAGTACATCTGAGTAGATTTGTACGTTCCAACTTATTGCTTTCCATAATAGGAAGGTCGTGTATTGTTTCAATATTCGTGTTTTCAAAAATTCATAAAAAAGATTACTGCAACTCGGGTTTCTTTGAAATTCAATTTAATTCAGCTTAAGCAAGGTTTAGTTGGTCGTCCATGAAACGCGTTGGAGACAGTTCCATAATTTCTAGCTATCCCTGTATAATCTATATAGTCTCGTTTCGTTCACAGTAAAGTAGGCTTTTAAATGTAAATGTTAAAAAAGGTATAGTTCAGTTTTAAAAATTATAAAATGTAATTATTTAATTTACCTGTGTTAAGCTCTTCAAGATCAGTAATTAAATGATGTCTAGGTTATTCAGCTTGGATTCCGTTACTTGAAAACTTTCCCCTTAACCCTCTTAAACAATACTTCTTCCATTTCTCCTTCTCCTTCTTTTTTATTTTTAAAACGCAATATCTGTTTCTATTCTATCTAAAAGTATAAGTGCCTTCCATCTCAAAGTCCCAGATAAGCCGCAGGAATCTTTTTAAATCTCGAAGCCGCAGCAGCACCATCGTCGTCGATACCTGCGCCACGACGTGTAATCCCCATAATGTAAAATCCTCGTCTCTTTTCTTTCGCCTTTTACCGAAAAGTTTTCATTTAAAAAAAAATAGAAAGAGAGAGGGGGGTTCAAAGGGGCCGACGATTATCTATATAGTTCATAAGCTATGGATATTCTTTTTTGTGTACGGTTGTGAATGTGTGCGAGCGTTTCGATAATATCTATTTTATTTTTTTTTCTGTAGGTGGTAGTGGATCACGAATGGAAGAATCGATGTGGTGGAATTCTGAAACTTATTGTCGTTTATTGAATACGTGTGAAAGGGGAGACAAAGAAACTGGTTTACGTTACATCCAAACAGACACTATCTGTGAAACATCAATAAGACATAATAGATTAACGTGAAAGTTAATTAAACTCGAATCATTTTCTTTATCTGAAACAATTCCCAGGTTCGCCTGTTGATTTCAAACGGGTACAAATCGATTCGGACTTTTAAAGTACGATTTTCACGCACTAAAAAACCTCTCCGCTTCTAATCCACGAATTATCTCCGGCCACCGCATCAATTACCATTAATAGCATAGTTGGGCATTGCTCTTATCTGCTCAGTACGCTATCGCGTAAGAAATCGGATTTCACTACGTTCCGAGCCAAAAGTTGGCGTGTCCGCATAAAAGGAACACCGCGCACTATAACAAGAACCGCGCCATCTCTATCGCACAGATCGATCTTTCATAATTAATTAATACTTATAATTGAAAACATTCACGTCGTGGCCGGCGCTGCTTTGCGTTGCACTGGATGGAGTTTCATGACAGGGACGGAATAGGCAGGAAAGAATTTATAAAATGTAATCAAACTGGAAATTCAGCCTGTGGTGATCATTGGTGAACTCAAATACTTGCATTAAATACAAATTTTTCTAATAGGTTGGGTCTTAAATTCTTATTACAAGGAAATTTAGTTTGCTGAAATAAAAGCATACCTTCTTATTTTATTTCGGTTTCAAGATTTTATTTAAGGGGGACTTGCTGGAAGGCAGATTGTGTGATAGGATACTAGACCTAATTCAAAATAAAAGCTTGTCATTTTTACTTTGCCATATCATTCCGCTTCACTTTCAAGCAAAGCTGACTTGATAAACCTACCATCACACACTACTACTTATATAGAATGGCGAAGGTGCCTAGTACTGACTGTATGGTAAGAAATCCAAATTATCCCCGTACTGGTTAATTCTATTGAATTCGAATGTAGCCTATGGGACTTCTGGTGAAGTAATAAATCAGTGCATATACATCCATACATGATGCGCAGCACAATTGGTCAAGCAATTAAAAAGTTATAGTTGAACAAACATACATACATACATACTCTACCCCTGAAGACATAGCATTCCTTTTTTTGGCAGTCATTTTACAATAGACCGTCTTCTAATTTTGGTTATTATATGGTATTTATAAAATTATAAGTAATTTGTAATTTTTTTAAATAGAATTAAAGTGTAGAAAAAATATAGAAAATTAGAAAATTGGGTTTTTGAAGTAAATCGATGTAATTGCATATCTGAATGTACTTTTCAATTCCGATTAATTTCTTCTTGATGCACTTTTCGATTTTATCAAAAATGAAGGTACTTCACTCATGAGAAAAATTTATATTTTTTGATGAACCTTATATATACGACAATAAAAAATTAATATCTGATCAAGTTAAGTAGACACACTGGATATTTTGTATGATATTTATATATAATGATAAGATTTTTTTGTAGAACATAAAAAGTGCTACAAACTTTTGTATTTAACAGTTTGCTATGTAACTTATGCAATGAGTTATACATGAAAAATTTAAAAAAGTTGAATTATATTAATGAGTAAACATACAAGAGTAAACATACATTACTCATTGCCACAATTTGTTCCTCGTCACAACTGAAACATCGACAAAATGTACCCTAAATCTGATCCTGTCCGTCTCGTTTGTTTCTGTCTCGTTATCGTCCACACGCACACACACATACACCCACTGTCGGAGAAATACAAATGAATGAGACATATAGAAGAGTCGTTATAGTCAGTCGCCGCTTTCGGGAGTCCCTTTGAGATCTCAATTTGTCTCTCAGTTTCCGAAAAGATGGATCTGTTTACGTTACGGGGTGGTCCCTAGATTTTCAGAAACGGTACCATAATGAGGTGGGTACGTACCTACTTATCGAGATGGATGGATATCTCCTAGAGAATGACAAAGTCTTACCTGTAATCAGTTACGAAAGGATTAGTCGAGAACATGGAGTTGTTGAGGCGCAGTTTTAAAGTTTAAAAGAGTTGTACTGGCTTTAAGAAAGAGTGTGAATTAAGGTTCGAGCCTGAAGTCTTCAGGTTACACATTAACTGTTAAATATTTAAGTATGTGTTAAACTCAATAAAACAAAAATTGGAAAATACATTTATATGACTTATATAATAGTTAATGTGAAATATGTTAATTTTAAAGTTTTTTGGCAAGTTTCTAAGCAATAAATTACTTGAATTCTATGAGCCCTCATTTTGAACATTTTTCATAAATTTTAAAGTGGTAATTTCAAATTTTTTATCATATACGCATTTATTTTTACTTATAGGCCAAAATGTGCAAAACTATAATTTTCATGACCATTAGTTTTAACTAACTAAAAAAAAACCTCATCAAAATCTTTGTAGATATCATTGAAGTTTTGTTTCTGTAGGTTTACTGTACCTGTCCAAAACCTGTCATTGTCAGACTTCCCTGATCTATAAATGTAATGAGAAATACAAGGTAGGGTCGTAGTCGTAAGGAGACCTTTCTATATTCATAGCTTAGATGCATGTAAATTGATTCAAACCTCTAGTTTCGGAAAAACGACCGACCCAAAATGTTCATTTACATCTACAGCGCAATTTACAGCTTGTAGAACCGTTACAACCCACCATTTTATTTTTAATTATTGATGACATTCTGTCTTTCTTAATGTTTAACACTTTTAATGTAATGCTTCTAACGAAACTCAGTCATAACAGTTTTAATTGGTTCTTAATCCCATCATCTTGATGACTAAAATAAATTTAATTAAACATGTTCTTCCCACTATCAATCATCATTGAGGCATAACACCCCTAGTTTATATGCTTAGGTTAGGAATTGATTAGTAGTTAGGTACCTTTTTAAACAATGGTATATTGTTTATTCACGCCATTGTTTAAAAACATGGGAGCGAGTTGATAATATGGAAGTATAACTTCAGGAGAGATTTTGAATCATAGAACCAATTAAATGTAACTAAAACGGTTACTTTCGTTTGATTCAATGCTAACGTAAACAATACAAATTCTTAAGAATCAATGTTAGAGTTACTTTTTATTTTTATTGAAGTGAATTTCAAGTGTTTTTATAATTTGGGTAAAGTTGTTGGAATCCTTATATGATACCATTCTCTATCAATTTGAACCATGAGTTTTTCTACCAATTTAGTCTCATTATAGATCACAAGAGTCGTATTACAGTAATGTGCTAATAATTACAAAGCAGTACAACTACCTACATACGTTTAAGCAGTAAAAGTTGTAGATATTTGTTTTCTTTAGGTTATCGACATACCAGCTATATGGCGTCCGCTATAGAGATACTTTAAGGCCCTCTCAGATCGAAACAGCTCTAAGTGCATAAAGGATATATACCTACAGGTACATCATTTTTCGAGGATCCAAATAATCGGCACCACTTCCATCCCCCGCGCGCACGACAAACAAAAATCCCGGACGACCTGGAGAGATGATGGCCGGCTTCCCACGCAGAAAAGGGGAACGTCGCTGGGAGCGTCGTCTCGTTATCAGACGTCGGGACGACAATGCATCCGTCGGGTCGAACTAGGCAAGCGTCGAGGCGCCGGGCGCCGACGCTCTCCCGCCGGAAACAATGGCGTCTATCTGCGCTCCAATCAAATCCCCAGATTAACGTGGCCGTTCACGCGTGCCGGTCTGCGATACGCCCATTTTAAATTTTTCGGTCGGGACTTATCAATCTTATCATCACCTCTTACGTGGGAAGGGAGGACGGGAGAAAGGGAGAAAGTCGTCGCGGGCACCGGAGCTAGAAGGATGAGTTGGGGTGAATCGGGGTAAGACGGGGCGTTTAGGTTACGATTTGGTGAGTTCTTGGGGAAATCGGATAGTTCGTAAGTACAATAAATCTGCGCCATAACAAACTGCGCCGTTGGTACTTAAGTAACAAGGAGCCTGATGAAATGGTTTCCACAATATTCTACTTCTTTGGAGGGCTGAAGCGTTTGTTGTGCTAAGGGTATTTGTTAGAGAGATGTTTTTTGTCAGGTGATTAAAACGTTCACCTGGATAAGACCTGATTTGACCATGTCGATTACAGCATGAAGAGGACTAGTTTTACAAAGTGCCATCGACTGTAAGCTGTCTTTTATTGGACACTCAACACAAAATACCGCACTTCGTAGACAATATTATTTGTCTACGAATTTAATATTTGATGGAATTGTTTGATGAAACCTAAATACGCTTCCTTTGTTGTGCCCAGGACATTACTGAAGGTATACTCCGAACAACGTGGTACAACTAGGAATAACCACAGCGTGGTATGCCCCAGGATTACTCTTTCAGCGTTTTAATGCCAATTCCCTACAGATCTAGAGGTGTGCATAAGTGAAACTGATCTATTAGAGAATTTAGTTACATTTAAAGCTACATATAACTAAGGCAATTCCAACACTGTAAAATGTCAGACGGAATATACATTAAAATGACTGTGGTGCTATGAGGTTTTTCCAAAAAACTATTAAACTTGACATTTTTATTCGTAAAATTGTAGAATATACTGTAGTTACCTATTATCTATGTAGATTTACATTACTTTTCGAAAAGTTACAACACGAAGATATATGTGAATAATTATATATTTTTGTTGTATATTCACTATTACACTCACTATTGAAGAATAGAAGTTTTTTGCATGTGAATGTATTTTTCACATGAAGATATGTGTATTTTCATCATAATACGTAAATTTTAACTAAGTTTGTTATATTATGGAAAATAATACGATTTTAAAGTATAGTAATGTGTGATTAATTACACAAAGTTCGGTAGATTGATATAAAATTATGTAAAATCATTATTATTTATCGTCAAATTCCATAAAATGAAGTGCTTCTCACCACTGCTATTTGTATTATTGAATTACGACAAATTACAGAATCTTTTATTTCTTTTACACGGGTTTTTAAGTAATAATCTTATTTATTTCACCGGTATCCAAAGCCTTATTCAAGTACGACAGTAACTCCTATTAGTACTAACATAAGTATGATATTTAACTGCAATACAATTAGTAAATGTAAAAAACAATTAGTAAAGTAGAAAGTGCTATTAAAGTGGTTGTTCAGATAAGTACAAATAATTTGATTTGTGCAACATATGCAACAAATAGTGTTTAACATAAAAAATAAAACTTTCATCAATGTTACAACGGAAACTGCTACAACGTAATATACAAGTGTATTTGGAGTAACTTTGAGGTTTCTTAAATAATGTCATACCTTTATAATTCAGGAAAATAGTGCAAATGTCCAAATAACCATTTATAGTCGAAGTTGCAATTCACTGCAATTCTATAAATTGTAATAGTGCATGTGAAATATATAAAGAAATGTTGGAGAGAGGATATTTCCGTCATGTTTTCTAGGGGAAAAAGTATGTACGAGTATTTTTATCTTTATGAGAATGAATAAATAAATTTTCCGTTCTTGATGTTTACATTTTTGTTATGCAATTGATGATTATTAATCGTGCAATATTAACTGCGAAAATATTCCAAACTTTGACCGAAAAATTTCAAATTTTTCGTTTTTTTTTTCTATCCAGGAGCCGAGATATTGTCAGTTTTTAAAAGCATACGTCTTAAGAAACAGGGGAACCGCCTTTAATACTCGTCTCTTATTCTTAAGAAAAAATCACTAGCGATGTAAAATTCCAGTACATTGTGGCAATTTACATTCATCAATGTAAAAGTACATCAAAGTATAATGGTGTAAAAGGCATCAAATATGGCGTAAATAGGTCAAATATTTTTTAAAGCCCGCTGTAAACGTAGAACTCGTGCACCGAAAGATCTTCATTATTCTTCTGCACTGTTAATTAATAACAGAAAAGTTTAATACTAAATAAGAAATTGGATTTGTGTTTTATTCTTTGGTTAAGCCCGTACTGGATGTTTAGGTTCACTTCTTTGATAATTCTGAAGTAGTTAGATATTTCCATGTCTATTTTTTAAATATTATAGTAATGTGTAGCATTTCATTAACTCCATGTTTTAGTACATACCTACGCATATAATTACTTATTGACAATTTATTCTACAATATTTTAAACGGTTTCAAGAAAATTTAAGAATGCTTCAGTATGCTCATTCACTAAGCTTTAGTGCACGTTATTACCAAATGATTTAAAAAGTACTGTACATTATAGAAAAATTTCATGTAACATTACATCTTCTTATTACATTACTACACACAATCCCATACCATAGAATTGTAGCATATGTGCTGTTATGCTATAAAAATGAAGGAATTTATATTACAAAATTGTATTTCTCACTCATTACACTACAAATTGTAGTATTGAGTTTTACAATCATACCTTATTTTACCCCACTTTTACTCCTGTGTCGAAAGGTGATCGACACGGAAAAAATCTCAAACTTTCCGCAGAGCATCCCTCCGACACTTCTTCGACAATTTTCCACGTTTCCCGATAAGTTTTCCGTGCCCGGACGGGCGCCACTGCCCCCCATCCCCCCCATTTTACGATCACCGCCGGGAGGAGGGAGGGGTGCCCGCCCCCTCCCTCCGCTCTCCAGCCGGGGGGCGGGGCACCCGGTGGCGGCCCCGCCCCGTCTTGTACCTTCGCTCAAGTCACCCTTGAACGAGAGAATGACGTGAGGCTGTAGCCAGTCTCCTGTAACCTTTCGTGTGGTGAAGCACATACACACACACACACACGCATACAAAACATACACCCCAAATACACCCTCACCGATACACCCGCGATATCTATAGATATACGCGCGTTCCCTTAGCAGCCTTTAATTTGAACACGTGGTCGGGTGGATCGCGAGCAGGAGGCCGCACAAAGCGAAGGGTCTAATTATCGTGAAATAGGGCGTGCGGGATTAATCGGGTAGAAATCGGCGGGAAGAAAGGTTGTCGTGTTCGTTTGTTGTTCTTCCCTTTTTTCAGTTTTTCGCGGCGCCGATTTCGTCCGCCCCGGTGGTTTCTCGGCGGGTGTATATTGTTCTTGTGATTTTTATTTTCGTCCAAGCGGGAAAGACAGTCGAATGAGTGACTTCTTTGCCGAGCCGATCGTGCATGGTGGCCTTTATTACTCTCCAGTGTAAGGTAGGATTTCGACTCTTGTGTGTCCAACTGAGTGCATACTAACAATTAAAAATAATTCGTTTGCTCTATCAACAAAGTTACTTTTGACACTCCAGTACTACTTATGCAAAACAACGTTTTAGATACGTCTTACAGACGACTAAACAAATCCATCTTTTCAATGAAGGAATAAACCAACATTAAAGCATTGTTCCCCTAGGAACAGCAACATTATTTTTTCTTTGATTTGATTGATTAGTATTTTACTCTTATTAAGTAGATAAAAATACTGCTATCCCATTATTAATATCTGTGGTCAGTATATTAGTGCTTTCTATAAAACATCCATGTTTTGCCAACAATTTATTTTCTTCAATTCATACTAACATTCCAATAAAAATTTTAAACACGCGCAATAATTTTAAAAAGCACATTTGTCATTCAAGTATGATGTCACATGTGATTGCAAATATATTTACCCACCAAAAGTGAACCTAAAGAATTATTCAACTTAATGAAAGGGAAAGCTTTGGGTGTCTAATGAACAGTAAATCATTTGTGAAAATATGTTTTTTTTTTGTGGATCAACTAATTTGCTATCAAATTACTTTCATAGTTCAACGAACTTCTCAAATACGAGGCGTTAAATTTCCCTGCTTTGATAAAAGGAGAAGTTTCAATTATGAAAGTTTGATGCACTTAATAATAATTATGAATACAGCTTTTCATCTATAAAAAACCTGACAAAGTATCAATTCACATTTGAACTTTATAGGGTTTTAAAATACCATTAAATTTAGCGCTTTTTTGGAAGTCGTTGCAAAATAATTTTAGAAGTAAATATCATGTAGGAAGTTTGTTACAATTCTACTTTGCTTAACATTACCTAACTTCATTTAATACTAAAATATTGGCATGTGTCTATCGTATAACTTTTTCATTAAATTTAAGGATTAAATTAACTTTTAACTTTAATTTAAGGATTAACTTTTTAATTAAAGTTTATTAAATAAAGATTAATGGTATCAAACAATTAATTAAATCAAGTTGTACAGGTAGAAAAAAGTACTTAATTCTTTTTTAAATAATTTTAGGTAAATAATAAAGAAAAATTTTAAATGTTAGTTGAATTTCTGTTAATGATATTTAACTTATACCTCTCTTTTTTTCTGTAACTAAAGCTAACATCCCTTTAAAAAAAAAGTTGAAATTAAAATTACAAATAATAAATAACTAAGTTTTGGAGAAAATTAAGGAAAACTAAATCTTTTTGGGAGTGCCCCTTATACTTTTTTTTAAAGCATTGTTTAAACGGTATCTAAGTCAAATTGTGAAGTTTGAAATAAATCACTAAAGCGGTTTTGGAAAAAATTAGGAAAATCTAAAAATTCTGAAGAGCCCATTTTAGGGCGGTTTTACAAAACAATGGCTTAACCAAAAGTTGTAGGTATTTTGTAGTCAAGTTGAAAAGTTTGCGATAAGTCACTAATGCATTATAATACCTTTAAGTAATTTAATTCATTAACACTTTTTTCTTTAAATATACGAAACACATTAATATTGTAACGTGCCTTTTAGGGCGATTTCAGAAAATAAAGTTTCAAATAAAAATTGTAGACAAATAATGTATTAGTTTAGATATGTATTTTAGCAAAAATCGGTAAAGTCGTTTTAATGAAAATTGAGGGAAACTGAAAAATATACATTGTAGTCAATATACATCCAGTAGAAACAAACTGTGTTTTCCGAATGTAAATAACTAATTTATTTATTAGATGAAATATAGATTTACAAATTGGATTAAAATAATCTATCGTTAATGTGTAATTAACACTAATTATTAACACACCCATAATTAACACATAATATGTAAATTATCATGTAATATAAAATATAAAATGAAAATGTATAGCTACCGGGTTTCAGAGAAATTAATAATGTCGCTTTAGTATTCGAAAGTTCACTAGCCAAAAATGTTACTAAAGTTTGATATAAATGGTACAATAAATGTTTAAAGTTAACAGAAAAACAATAATCGCCAGTGTGCTTCACAGAGAATTTAACCAAAGTTGTTATTTGACTTTACTACATGTATTCGACACAATACTAAACATTCAAAGTTCAAAAATAATTGTCAAAAATAATTACTCTTATAACGGATTTTAATTTTAATAAACCTCTTTAGTGGGCGGTTCAAGAATGATAGAAAGTCCGAATGCCAAGTTTAAAGTGTTTGCTATTTTTAACTCGAAAAACCTACTGATTACAATACTTCTCATATATGAGTGCCCCATATGAGAAAATTAAAAGGTAAGTTTAAGAAATCTTTTAAATCTATATTTTATACTTACTGTTTATTCCATTTGTTTATATTTTATGTTTGAGATTACAATTTCGTCATATTTAATACACAATTACGAAATCAGTTCTACAGTGAAATAATACAATATTACCAATTACGTGCAAAAATAAATTTTACATCAATTCAAATTTATTTTCGAATGAACGGTATTCTAACATTATAAGTACTTAAAAAAATTATATAATTTTGAACGGAATTCATTACGTATCAAATATATTACATAAACCATAGAACACGTTTTACTTATAATAAAAATATACTTAACGTTTAGAAGATATCTTATATAACCATGGGCAACTGAAAACATTTGCCATTCTATTGAAGGTAAAAATTACAAATAATAAATCATGGCACGCCTAGAAATGTGTATCTTTGAACAATTTTGTATGATTAAACGGACAGAAATTGAGATAATAAATTACAAATCAGCAGGAAAAGTAAGGTAAAGCGTGAATTGATGTTAAATTCATTATTATATATAATATTTTTAATAACACAAAAAGGTGTGTTATTAATATACATAATTGGTATAATATTATTCTGTATACATAAAAAAACTTTTAATCAATACGTGCTAGA
The DNA here is from genome assembly GCA_963576515.1 of Cryptocephalus primarius. Lineage (NCBI taxonomy): Eukaryota > Metazoa > Arthropoda > Insecta > Coleoptera > Chrysomelidae > Cryptocephalus > Cryptocephalus primarius. The sequence goes on along the minus strand of OY754940.1, from coordinate 5,343,910 downwards.
ACCTAAATAAACTTGAACGTGGACTACAATTTCATAAACATTTCAGCAATTCATACTTATCATTACAAGTTTTATTACTCAGCCTGCTTGCTTAAATGAACAAACAGTTTTCTTTATTTGATGAAAGGAAAAGCTTTATTTCCAAATTTGGAAATCTATCTATCTTTATATGTGCAAGAATCTGGTTAAAAATTAAATATGTTATTTTTGAATTTCACCCCCGTTTTAAGAGTTTCCATTTTTGGTTTTGTCTACTTCTTGTGATATTTCTTCATTTTCATAATGTGTATCACGATCCTCGTTAGCCGATAATAGACAGTGATTTTGAAAATAAAATTCCACTTCTGCAGACAGTACCTGTGATTCAAATAATGCAATATTGTTAGACTTCTCGTCGCGTGAATCACCAGGCATATCGTAACCGTCTTCTTCGTTTGGAGACGTTATTATTATTCAATCAGGTCCAGTGGAAAAGTAGGGTCGACGCCTGAAATACAAAAGATGTATTGTATACGAGAATCCTGCGGGGTCGTTAACGACCCATAGATATTTTCGGTAATGTGAATTATACATTCAGACTACTGTTTTACTGGTTTTGGTAGAACTAATACAATAGTCTTTGATTTATAAGATAACTTAAGAAAACAAATAGAACATGTCACATATATGTTAACTGAAATTTGCGAGTTGAAGTTATGATTCGCATTATACTGCTGGCGAATTACCTCTAAAACAAGGCAATTTATGAATTAATCTCTAGTATGATGCACCGAGTTGGAAATGATAGGAGAAGTGACAAGTAATGTAGAAAGTGCATTAACATCTAAATATTTACAGTCGTAGAATGGTGGAGGGTGAAAGGGGCGCAAAATATTTTTTTATTTGCCGCGTAAATACTATTTTTATCTAAAAACGTGAAATATAAAAGTTGTAGATAATTAAGGATTCTACAACTATTGTACATGCAGTTTTTTAATAGATCCTAAAATATTTCGGACATAACGCAAAGAAAACAATCTTTTCGTTTTTATTTTTCTTTCCTGGAAAAAAATTTGAAATGTAGCAAATTTAGTAGAATCGATGGGCTTTTTTATTCCAATTAGGCAGAATTGTTTTATCTTAAATACTTGAATATTTCTTGAAACATACACAATTTTCGTGAAAATGTATTTTTTTCACGTCCATCAAAAATTTACTTGCTATGGAGAGCTATTATGGTTCAGTTTTTTGCGTAAAGACCAATTTGATTTAAAAAAGTACAGATGTACTTCTTTAACACAAAATATCGTTTAAATTGCAAAAAATCCAATTCTATCCATATTCACTTTCTTACATTAGTAAAAAATTTTATATTATCCATTGAACAACGGTTCAGAAACTTAAAAAAATATCAGTAATGATCTTGTATATATACAGTATTATTTTCCTTTTTGTTTGAAGTCTCCAAAAAGAAAAATAACATGAATTCAGTATCGTTAGGTAACTTGAATTAAAATTTGCTCCAATTTCTATTTTTATGTACATGTATGTATGTACATGTATTTCTATGAGTATCGTATTTTGCTTTCACGAATTGTTAAATCCGATTAATACTCATTGTTCAGAATTATATGTAGTGTAGAGGTGTCATAATCGCTTACAACAATTGGTTGATTATCATTGCAATTATTGGTAGGACCTAATCTCTTGTTACACTGGTATGCAAACGTTTTGGTGCAGCAGTAGGCAAAATTTTAATTTTTTAATTTGGATCGACTTAGTCATTTCAAACAAAATGAACTATTAATAATACTTTTAATACGCGTTTTAATAATATTGCATTATGGTGAGATATGATTATGGACAGATTTCGATTTTTTTATGTTGTCTTACGATTCAAACTATGTTTATCTGTTGTAGTAGTATATATATATATTTTTTAAATAAAAGTTGAAGTCTACGAAAGAATAAGGGATGATTTACCTCTCCAGCGCAAAAACTTTTTAATTGACTTGAAAACATTTGAATTTTTTATGAAAATCGTGAATTATTTTCGTTCTTGAAATAAAAAGAGTTAAAATCCAACCAAATTTCGTAAATTTAAAATTTTTTTCAGAAAATAATTAATAACAAAAATATGCTTTTCTTTTATACGTAGAAATCGATTAGCCATTAATTCATAAAGATTTTCTTTAAAGTACACTGACACATATTTGTTTAATACGCTTCGCTTTCAAAGTTTAAGATTGCGAATTCACCATATTCAATATGAATCTAAATGAATTATTCGTGGTGAAAAAGCATCGTAGCTACTACCAACAAAACAATGTATTTTCAATTAATAGGACTTCTTTCTGAACAAAAATAATACAATCATCAATTCGAATCAATCAACTACATGATATAATTCTAGGCACTTAAAAAAACTTTTCAAATTTTTCTACTTACACCATACGTTAAATTCATGGCATAATCTGTGAAATCAAAGATTGAAACTACTAAAAGAAAGTATGTGTGTTTGTGTAGTCCATAAAACCGTTTTGTCCACATTGAATTTCAAATTATTTTTCCTAATTCCCACATCGGGCGGGCTTATCCTCGGATTGGACCATTCGAATTCCCGTCCAGCTCATTTGATTTCATTGTTCATGTAGATTACTCGTTAACAAAGCAAAATCAGCTACGGTCGAATTTCACAACAAAATCGACGACGTTAAGGGCGACTTCGGTAATTTAAATTCGTAAATACGAATTTTGTTTTATTAACTTGGCCGATCACAACGGATTTGTAATATTTGTAAAATTTTACTCGTCGTAAATTAGTATTTATTATTATTCAGTATGACTCTGGCCGGCCAATGGGTATAAAGTTTTTCCGCAACAGTAAAAATCAAAACAAATAATAATCACTACATAATAAAACCGGTCCAATAAAATTTTATCGTCTCTACGGTTCCGCGATCGCATTATCGGTTCACTAATTTTTATTAATTCCCTGCTACATTTTTTCGCTGTCATAATAACAGCAATATAAATCAGTTCTGATATTAATTAATGAAAATTATTTTAATTACGCTCGTTAAATTAACGTTAATAGTTAATGATTGTGTTTAGTAGATATTTATGATACATGAAATTTAATTATTGTTTCCGTTATAGGGATGTATGCCGATGTCGAATAAAAAGTATTTACATTGTGTTTTGGATATTTTTCTTAATTACACGAACTGTACATGCCTCATCTTATGATCGCGTCAATTATAACATTTTAACAGCCTTTAATTATGCTCATTAATAAAGATGGATCTCTAATGTATTTAAAATAAGGCAATTAGAATATGTTAATTTATCTTGTAATTATTTCAAACATGCCCAATATAAAGTAATTGAATAATTCATTCGAGTGACAAAATTTAAACTAAAACACTTTAAAAGCTGAGATTCAAGTTTTCCTTTTTAAGCAGATTTAAGATTGTTCCAAAATAAATGCAATGCAATATGGATGTCATGTTAAACAAATTTTGGTGGCACGTCTTTGATGACTTTCTGAATAACTTTTACTGAAAGTTACTTTCATTTAATGCGGATTAAAGTAAACAACTTGAATGACTTAATGCCAATCTAGGAATAAAGTATTGTGTCCAAACTCCAATTAGACCATAAAATCTAAAAAAATGAAACATGTTTGAATTTAGATGAGTTATAAGGAAGAAGGTAATGATGTTTCGATCTGTTTATTTACTGGATCAGTTTCAAAACCGTACAATCTGTATTACGTAAAGCGACGGAAATTTTTTATCAAAATCTGGATTAAAATTTGTTAAGTAGTAAAAACTTGTAACCAAGTATAAGTTAAAAGGCAAAATATGCAGTTAAATCTACATGTATTAACTAGTTATTAATGTTAATATTATAATATATCATCCATATTTGGCATTCACATATTTGTCATATCAATTTAACACGCAACACTGTAATTGTAAAAAATAATTTACAAGGAGTAACACAAATTTATCTCAACATAATAATTAACCAATAAACCAGACTAACTACAATTAGGTTTCAAATATTTTTTTTAAATATATCAAATTAGTGCGTTGCGTCTTTACACTTTTAATTTTTCCATTTAAAATTTACATGTCATGGGCTCTGATTGGCGTTTGAGATCACATGACTAAAGGCTGTCCATTTAGGTTTTTATTTCATTGAAAATGATGTATTTTTAACATTTCTTCAACAAATATATTGGAGTTATGTTATCTTCGATAACATATGATGACAAAATGATGCACAAAGAATGAACTGTACCTCTCATTGAAATTCACAAGATTGAAACCAGGTGGAATTTTTTATCCGAGTAGAAAGTAAATTGTTATTAACAAAAATGTGGCAAAATTGAGAAAATTTAAAAACAATTTTCTGCAAATATGTTTTTTAGGTTAACAGGCTAAAATAAACACTTTTTGTCTGTTAGCCCTCATTCGGAAAAATTATCTCTTTCGAGTAATGGACGATTTGAAGTCGAAAAATGGTTTAAAGTGGTCAAATTTAAAAATTCGTGTCTCAGCTTCTACCAAAGGTTATTTAACATATGAAGCGGTAAAATTGTCGATATTTATATTTTAACACTGTATGTTTTTCATATAAGCAGAGTTTTATTTTATCCTTGATATTTTCAATTGAATTTTCATTAAATTCCTCGGTTTACTGGAAGAGGTTAGACGTACAGGTATTGCAAGAGGTGCAAAATATTTTATCCAAATGTGATTAACTGTAATAACAACTCTAGTTTTTAAAGAACTTATCATTGGAGAATAACGTTTAATACAATTTAGCAAGCACGGTAATTTACCAAAAATTATTATAAATTTTGCTCTGGGTGACATAGCAAAACTGTTCTGATGCGGACATAAAAAGCAAGGGGGAGAGTAGTGGACTGTATGAGTTTGTTTTGCGTCCGTCACCACCGATTAAAAGTCACCCGCTACTTAATCGTCTTTATTTCACCACTAATACACTTTACACCTTTACTACTTCCAGGAACTTTTCTGTAGCGGAGTGTTGAGTCTGGAGTTTACTCCTGAGAGTGAGTACTTTCCTCTATGCTTGTCTATTCCATACTGTTTTAACGTAACGCGCCCTTCCTCCGCGTTCGTTACGTCCCCTCCACAACCCTGGGCGGGTATAAAACCGCACTATCAGATGAGTTGGAAAGTTTACTCAACATGTTCCTTGATTAGCTTAAACAGAGATTTATTGACTATAAAATAATGGCCTTTAAAAAGAAAATCGATGTTGGAAAATAGACGGAAGGGACTGGGACTGAAGAAAAAATGCATAATAAAATTTCACTATAATGAAAAAATATTGTAATAATATTTATATTGATTTAATAAATTGCACTGATTTATTTATATTTTCCGTAGTTACTAATTTCGTAATTTATAATGTAATAATCGTATATTTTTTGAATATATTTTCACGAACAGCTTCCACGAGGTCGAAGAATTTAATGAAAATTCAACTTCAAATATCAAGGGTAAAATATAAACTTGCCTATATAAAAAACGCACATTGTTAAAATATAACTCTCGACGATCATTTTACTTCTTTAAATCTAAAAAAAGCTTTGGTACAAGCTGAGACATGAATTTTTCGAGTGGCCGCTTCCAATCATTTTCCGAATTAATTCGCCCATAATTCAAAAGGGGTGCATTTTTAAAAGGCAACGAGACAAAAAGTATTTATTTTGAGCCAATTAAAGTAAAAGAATTATTTGCGGGACGTTTTTTTGAATTTCTTTAATTGTGCCAGTTTTTGGTGAAAAACAAATTATCTGCCACTCCGATAACAAAATATTACTTAGGTTTTTTGTTTGCAATAATATGAGGGATGGATTCCACCTGGTTTTAACCTCGCAAATTTTGATAAGAGGTGCACTTGGTTTTTTGTGCATCATTTTAGGGGTGCGTTCTTCGCCTATGACATATCGTCAAGCGCTACTGAAGTCAGTGTAGATAGCATCCACCATCGACCTTATGCTGTACGAGACGACTTTTACAGAGTTAAACAGAATTAAAAACTTCGTCACATTCATTCCGCTCTTTGATCTCCCCACCGGTGAAATCTTTCCCGATTTAATCCGTGTCGACATTATCGACTCCGGCGACCACAAAAGTGAATTATCGTCGGCACTTTCATCTCCATTCACAGTTTCCTGCGTTGGCAAAGTCGAGCCAAGATTTTCGTGTCCTAATGATTGTCGGGATCTCTTTTCCTCGAGAAGCGAGCCTCTCGCGCCCATTCAGGACCCATCATCCATCGGGGAGCAAGAGGGTCGCGCCCATACAAATCGGCGAGGATCAGAGCGACACGCACACACGTAATTAAAAAATACACTTTTACAATAGCTTAACTTTAATGATGTACGTTTATGCGCGATTTTAAGAATTGATGGAGTTCAAAGGCGTGGGCTACTTGCTTTGATCGCGGAGGACGGGGTCGCTAACGAAATAAAATCCGTTTCGTGAATGCGTGTGGTTAATGATAAAAAAAAGTTTTTGTGTACAGGCGGGCCAAAGAGAGAGGAGAGAAAGAGAGAAAACGACCCGAACTCCGATTCGGTTTAAAGAGACGTTAAAAGAGAAGAACGTGCAGGCGGAGAAGTGACGAAACAAGGCGGACCGATTAAGAATTCAGCGAGGAGATTCGCAAAGTCAAACAAAATTGTCGAAGGTTTTCGGATAAATTAATGGAATTTTAAAATAATTCCGAATAAAAATGTATGTAAACTTGGAGCAATCAACTTGCTGAAGTTTACACTTTTTTTTCTTATTACAACGAAGTAAAAATATTTGGTAACCTTAACCCCAAACATCAAATAGTGCGTTTAAACGTGAAAATTATATTTTATTGATTCCAAGGTGTCCAAGATATTGGATCACCAAATCAAAACAGTCGGTAAATGGAACGTGGCCTGAAACTAAAGTCCATTTGTAAAAGGGAGGGAGATAGTAATAACAAATCATTATAAATGCAAATCCCCCAAAATCGTGGGTCGGGTGTACGGCTAAAAATTCAGACTTTTTATTACTTTCTTATGTATTCAGGGTAAACTGTCAATATTTCCAGCATTAGCACACGTATGCATACGAAAAAAATTACTTGTACGGGTTTCGACGTTTCTTGTCCTCTTGAACGACAATATAATTTTTTAAATATAAATGAAAATACTTCCTGTTGATATATGTTTATAAGCTGCCAATGAGGCTTTTAAAGTTTCCACAGAATAAGTAAATACGACTAACTGAACATCCCGCTTTTAAATTTATAAATAGATTTTATATAACTTCAAAGAAAAAAGTTCCAATAACCAATTTCGCAAAATATCTTCTTGAATTCTCCCTATTCGATACTAATACTTCATACCCTTTGTAGAATTGACTTATAGCTTAGAGTGTATAAATATCGTTTGGTCTATTAATGAACAATACTATTTGACAAATTTCACGATTACCTGATCTTTTCGTAAATATTTTTCGAAAACTATAAGGATGTTTCAAGAAAATCCAGTAATTTGGTTACAAATTTTTGAGTCGGTATCCCATATCGAACGCACAACTTTCCAGCTTGTCTAAATAAAAGGCTAAATCTTTTCAGAAACTCCTTAAGTGATTTTAAAAGTCTGGCTGAAATGAAAGTTTCATCCAATTAATTATAAATTTATAATGCTGTCGTTAATTCTGTTTTGTAAGATTTATGAAGAGATCAAAAAGAGAAACTTTATAAGACTAAATGGAAATTGGGTAAACATCACTGGAGTATCTAAATTTCTCAAATTAACAATTTTCCTGAATTTCAACACATTGTGCAGTTATTCTTTTATAGATTTTTGAAATAATTACTTGTAAGGAATTGTTATTTTAATTAATGAAATAAAAATAAATAAAATTAAGAGGCAATAAAATTATTTAATAACAACTGTAGTTACATCTACCGACTTAATTGTCCAGGAAGGTACATTTTAAACTAAAGTTTTGAAAGTATATAAATACAAAACTTATCCGAAAAAATTGTAATTAAAAAGCTGTAAAATGCCGTTGAAATTTATAATGATGCGTAAAGAATCAGTTTATTAATTTTGCATTCTTCTTTTGTACTGGTTTATATTCAAATGTGCTTCATAACCCCATACTTCATAACCCTTTAAACAAAAAATTATAAAATGTTTTCCACATTCTTTACAAAACATTTTTAAAAAATTTCGAAAACATTAAAGTCAGTCATCCGATGATATTTTGTATGAATACATCCCCTTAACCCCAAACATTTTAAAGAATGATGAAAAATTGATTTTTGGAAATTTTTCAATTTTAATAAAAGATGTTTTTAAGGGGTCTCTAAAAGATTAAAATCAGTAGACCGTTAATTAATTCGGCATTCGTTTTTTCGTATGATTTTATGTAAAAATACACTCGATAATCTCAACTTTCATAACTATTTAAATAAACAATTTTAAAAGCTTCTCCAAATTCCTTACAAGACATTTTTAAGGTGTTTTGAAAACATTGAAATTTCAGTCATCCGTTAATTAATTTTGCATTCTTCTTTTGGATAGTTTTATATACAAATATACTTGATAACCAAACGCTTTAACCCTTTAAATGAAACTTTATTAAAAAATTTTCCAAATCCTTACAAGATAGTTTTAAGGTGTTTCGAAAAAATTGAAATTTCAGTTATCCCTTAATTAATTTTACATTCTTCTTTTCGATAGTTTTATATACGAGCACATTTGATAACCCTACACTCCTTAACCCTTTGAATGAAAGAATATAAAAATTTTTCAGATCCTTTCAAGAGAGTGTTAAGGCGTTTCGAAAACATTAAAATTTCAATAATCGGTTTATTAATTTTGCATTAGATTTATTATTAGATGGTTTTATGTTAAAATACATTAATATTTCACTGAGGTTTTCAGACAGAAGGTTCAAATTCTTAAGCCAAATGAAGTTAACATTGTATTCTTTAATAAGATGAAAAAAGATGGATGAATGAAAACAAAAAGATGAAAGATAATAAAGAAATTTTAAAAGGTATTTCAGGAAGAGCATTTAATTCTATAATCCAAAAAATGAATAGAATTTTTCAAGAACATAATTGCTATAGGCCATACTTTAAATCTCTTGAAGTAAAAATATGTAGTGTTGCCCAAATTCTTTACAAGTTAATTATTGTGCGTTTAAAAAACAACCAAGTTCCACTGATTTGCCCATGAATTTCTCTTTTAGGAAATTTTATATAACCAAATCTACTGAAATGATCAATGATTTTTTAGATAGTACTTTTGAATTCTGTAGTCAAGTAAAGCTAATAGCGTTTCTCAAGTTAGCTTGTCGCTTTATATTTGCAATAAAGGAAATTTATTGGAGTAGCACAACAAAAACAGCAACTGCATTTGGATTTAAATGACCTAATTAGACAGCATCGGAGAAATTTTGTATAGAACTGGGGAGTGCCATGATGCAACATACGCATTGTAAGGTAATAATAATAAAAGATTTCATGATCAAATCCTCATGGCGAGGATGCAATGAAATAATTTGTAAGTTGTCCCTTCAATAGCAGTCGGACAGACATCTTTCGTGTTTATTTCGATAAGTAACAACCGAAAGCGGATCGATAAATCATCGAGCAGATCGAGCGATCGGGAGTCAAAACATTCTGCTCGTCCGAAAACTTCACGGGACAAAAGGTTAACATCTTTTTCGTCGGTACGTGGCGGCGCTACCTTTCCCGTGTATTGTACGGGACGAGCACAATGCGACCGACGACGAAAAAGCGCTGCCGCAGCGTGATATATTATACAGCGTGAGAGGAGTAATAAACTGAAAGATCTTGTGTGACTACGCTGTTTCTATTGTTCGCAGGTAACCACGGTAACTAAATGAAGACAAATTTTCATCCTCGATGCGTCCTTTTGTCTTTCTCGCGGGTTACCGCTGATTGCGCTTGACAATCTCGCCGGGGATTATAGATGAGCTGCCTCTCTTTGCTCTTTATCTGATTCCGGTCGATAAATATCTCGTGCGCCGCCTTAATTGATTCAACGATCTTGTTAGACGACGGATCCGTTAGGCCGATCCAGCGTTTATTTGGGGTAATTGCGAGAGAATGCTGACCGATCGTTGTGATCTCGATGGCTGTCAGATTGCGAGCGTGCCGAGTGGAGGCATACTCCTTCTCGAGGTGCCTTTGGTTCCTTTCGCAGACCTCGAAACGGTTACTCACCCATCCACTACGTTCACTCTTCCAAAGAAGTTCAAAACATTTTCTTTACTCACCCATCCACTACGTTCACTGTTCTAAAGAAGCCCAAAACACATTTTCCTTACTCACCCATCCACTACGTTCACCCTTCTAAAGAAGCCCAAAACACATTTTCCTTACTCACCCATCCACTACGGTCAACCATTCTAAAGAAGCCCAAAACACATTTTCCTTACTGTGAACTCACTTCATAACTAAAACTCTTGTGGCAAGACTGTGTATTTTGGTGCTTCTTTTACCCTTTGAAGTATCTATCCCTTTACTGCTTCACGTATTCACTTTTCTTTTGAACCTTATGACTTAGGCGCATTGCCTTTGAAACTAGTCAGTTTTTGAAATAATTCCTAACAAGATTATCCGACTTGGAAAGGATAGAAAAAGTGATAACTAAAACAATGTTTGTCAAGCAAGAACAAATGACAAAAAAGTTAAAAAAGGCACCAAAAGCATTTTCAAATTTCACAGTAAACAGAAAAAATGTGAAATAAAAGCAAAAAATAACTAATTAAAAGCAGCGGGAAAAATCATAATTCACAATATGGTTGCTCCCAATGTGCATACATATGACATGGGTAACGTCCCTAATTCTAAATTTAAATTAAACAAATACGTATATATTAACGTTGGTACTGATTTACGTTCCAGGAAAAACTACACATTCCTCAAGGTTACTTTGTAAAAAAATTAACCTTCCCCCTGACAAAGATTATTTAAAATGTGAAAAGCTTCGTTCGACTTTGCAGGATGTGACAGGAGCAAAGGGTGTATAGCGGGATAAGATGGTGAAAATTGCCCCCGCCCGGATTTTTGTTTAAAATTGACCACTCGAAAGGACATATTTGAAAACTTCTTCAGCAAAATTTTCAGCCAGTTAATAGCATGACCCTAACCACCCTTAGTTTTTCCAAATTTTTCTGATCGAAATTGGAGCCAGGAAAATATTTGAATTTTTCAAAATTTGTAATATCTTATATTCATGTGAAGTTGCTGAAGTATTTATATGTGAAAGTATTTGGTAGATAAACAAATAGTATGAATTTTCATTATATTCGTACATAAATCTGGCTGGATCAGACCCTTTAAAGCTACAGTGAAGTAACACTTGATTTTGAATGTTTCTTAGCCTAAGAGAAAACTCCTAGAGTACTTTTGGGTGTTTTATCACCCATTAAATTGTGTATTTTTTAACACATTTTGTGCATATGTTTGAAATGCATTTTAATATGCATTTTATGGGCATTTTTCCGTCCTTTGGCACTTACAAATGGTACCTAATTACTGTTGTTAGTACTATTTTCAACATTAAAAATCCCCCCGATCGCAGGTGTTTACTTCATCGTTTTGCTGGCACTTGCTGGTACATTAAGCTGGGAAAGTTTACATATACCTTGTACTCTAAAGACCTGCCTTTATATACTGTAGATCCAAATCGGACATTTCGTTAATTATGACCGGGAACATCCGTGCGAGTTGTTTTCGGTATGATGTTTTGTCGGCGTGTTAAACAGAAACGAATTACTTGCCTGACGTGTCCCATTCAAAGGGAAAAACTTCAACAGCCACGAGCCTCGGCGGCATGGCAGTACAGTAAGTCGGAAAACTCGGCGAGTCAAAAGCAATGGAGCTCTAATTGAAGCGAGATCCCATTGAAAACATGTCTGCATTTAATCAAAAACTTGAGATTAGCATTCTATCTCGGCCTTTCAACGTCTTCTCCTGGAGAAGTTGTCGCGGGGGCCGAAGTTTCGTCTCGTACAGGAGATGGGAAAGAGGGAGTGAGTGAGTGAGAGGAATAGAGAGAGAGAGAGAGAGGGAAGGGACATTTTGTGCTTTTCATGCGAGTACGACAGATTCCGAAACGTATAAAAGTCGTTACAATTTTATGGCGGAGTCGCAAAGCGGAGGAGCTCCTTTGAAACTTCAACATAAAAGCGATCTCTTATAAATCCCTCGAACTTATACTCCTACCTTGCATGTGTATGTATGTAAACGTCTCGTACGTTACGTTTCTTTCTCGAGTACCTATTTCTATTTGAATGCATGCTCGTAATAAAGTTACACGCTACTCTCGACTCTTTGCCGCGATAGAGAGGGGAACAGAGGAAAAACGTCGTCCCTCTTTGATCTTCTCTCGTGTGATTGTTGGCGGACATGTACAGCTTTATTAGGCGCGATGCGCTGGAAAATATTTTTAATTTCTGCCCCTCCCGATTCAACAGCAACAAATTATTTTCCACTGCCACCTAACTACCCATTAGTCGCGACGTACAATTTACCACACGAAGTACTTAACTTAACCATGGACTTACGTTTCTTTTTCTTCTTGTTCTAGGACCTCCTAAGAGATCAACCTGGGAGCCACATCCGGACCCGTCCCGACTCCGGGCGGGTTTTCACCAGTTATCTCAGCAGCAAAAACGCTTTCTCTGAGGGAATCGTCCTGTGCTGAGGCCTTGTGGAAAATGCCCCACAAAGGTAAAGGCGGCGACGGTGGCAAAAAATCTTACGGATCTATTATTAAGTCCGGTATTACGACTCGAATCTGGACTGGTTCAAACCGAATCCCCGGGGAAGAAAAATAGATGGATAGAATGTATGGGCTACCACAGTGCTCCTCCCTACGCGTCCCGCGGGAGCTGACCGTAATGTGCGAGGGTCCCTCGGACGCTGTTTCGGTTCTAGCTCTGCATTAGTTTCTCAAGGGCGGACAAACTGAAGTGACGTTAACATTAAACCTATCAAGGGCGTTCAGTACACTGCATACTTCTGTGCATTCTTAGTTGAACTCCATTTCACAAATAATAAATTTATTCGAAATAGCATAGGGAACCGTTGAAATAGGGTTTGGAAAATATCAAAATTTTTATGTACTTTTGAATAAGTTTGTTTTAAGAATAATATTTTTTCAATTACATATGTAAATAAGGCAGAATAATGATGAAAATTAAAAAAATTACAACAAAGAATTAAACGTCAATATACATATGAAATAATTTGAAAATGTATTCAAAATAGGTAGGAGCGAGATTAATTGACAGATACTTTTGCGTCTTTTTTCGTTAATAAGAAATTAAAAATTTTAGGGGCAATAAGACTAATTTACAATATTATCACGCTTTACTAGGTGCTAATCTATCATTTACTGAATTGATTGAATGAAGAGTTTTTTGGGAAGTATTTTTTAGTTAGTATAAGTAATTTTTAAAATCTTGACTAAATTGATTATTTCGACGGAACATTTATTGTTAGTTGAAATGCTGAGACTATTTCAGCTTGAGCCTATAGGCTCGGCTTTAATAAATTCTTTCTGTCAAAATGAACCCTATTCAGTGTCCAATTCACCCCCGAAAATTAGAAATCTCTGCGATAACAATTTTAGAAGATTAAATTTTTTAATATAGCTTAATATAACTTCCCACATTTTCAATTGAAAGGTATGATGCTGCTAAAATCTTTCAAAGTGTCTTTCAATAGCCTTTGGTTGCTGTATAGGTACTGTGTATTTGAATTCCGTTTTTCACTTTGACAGCTTTTCACCAAGCTGTCTTGACAGTGGCAAAGAAGCCCAAATCTAGAGCTTGTCCAAATCATGAGCCTTTTGAAGTACTGTTACGAAGCGGATACTACTATAGATAAGATAGTGGACCAGTCTTCAAAGAGGGTGTCCCTCCAACCATCCAGATTTAAATCGATTGAAGCGTGTTCCTGCGTGACCCTCCCTTAATGTTGTGGTATTATATAAAACGTACAATGGCGAGTAATGAAGAATTGGTCTTGAAGTTCATGATCCTTTGGGTGTTAGCATGTCTGCGGCTTGCAACATTTTGATAAATGTCTTTTTCCCAAGTTCGTTCTGAATACTGGTTTCGTCAGAATTACCGAATGCTTGTTCAGAGATATTGCTAGTTCGTCAAAAACGGATCCTTTAGTATATGTGGAAACAACCGTACTTATGCCTTTAATGTAATTGTAATTTGTAAAATTTTCTGATGGGTCCCGGTAATGAAAGGTGACACCAGGTGACACGTCCATGCTTCAATAACATATCGTTTCCTTCATAGTACCTTCATAGTAGTTCATCTCCTCAGAACTTTGGAGTAATTGCTGCATCGTTTCCGTATTTTCCTCATGTAGTATCGAAACGTTTGCAGAAACCTTTTTCTCTTTAATTTACACTTGAAGAACCCGCCTAACAAATTTCTGTATGGTTATGTTCTCCTTCAGGTTTCAGTCCAATTTCCCTTCGATTTTTTTTATCTCGCCAACTAACTGAGAACATTTCCACACAAGAACACATTTCTGGGTCCCACAGCAGTCGTCGTCACATCTAAGATTTTTCATCTGATTAAAATCCCTCCGCCCCTGTCCTGCCTCGCATTTCTCGTCTTTCCCCGTGAAAATGGCGTGGAGTCCTCCTCCTCGTCTCCATCTTCTCTCCTCATCTCGCTCCTTCTCTCCCTTTCTCTTTCCCTCTCGTCTTTGTTGACTCGCAGTTCTCGCGACACTCCACGTTCAAATTGCATTAACCTTAACATTACATGCCGAATTGAGGACGTACCGAAACGTGAAAGGATCGAGAGTAGGAGGTCTTTAGTCTGCAAGATGGTGACAGCCGACGGTTAGAGCCAGAATTAATTTAATAGAGGAACGAAAATAATATCAACATCGTCGTCGGAGGAGTGAAGGAGACGGAGGACAGAGAATGAGAAGCGGGGAAGGAGAGAGAGAGAGAGAGAGTCTGCTTACGTGTGTATATTCTGATGGAAACTGGTTTTGTGGATTTACAGTTAGGGAGAGGATAGAAGCTGAGATTTTTTTAGGAATCGGCTTTTTGGTTCAGCTTCAAGATTTGCTTCCTAGATTTGTTTTATAAGGTGTATTGCCACCAGTTTTGGTTGTTGGTGACATTGTCGATAGGGTTGAATAGCCATGAAAATGGTAATGTTCCAGTTTACTCAATTAGACACAGCGGAAGTCTGATGGCCCAATGAGGCACAAGTAAATTGCAGGAACATATCTTTAAAAATGAAGCAGCTTTAACTTCGTAAAGATTCTTGTTAGTTCTCTGGTAAAATAGTGTTAAAATTGTCAAAATGTGTATTTATAGTACGGTTTTGATGTCATTAATTATTAAGAAACTAGTGCAGGAATATTGATAACTTTGGTCCATATCTAATTAAGAGGTCACTTCACGACCATACCCTTTGAACTATGTTAGTTCCAATTTCATAACAAGATTTACTGCTTTACTGTACTTTATTGCAGAGTAGCAAAAAATCTATTTATTGCAGGAATTAAAGCAGAATCAACTTTACGAATATACTGTATAACCAACATCCCTCATTTGCATTTGACTGAAATTACCAATAAAGAACAACCCTACTACAAGTACAATAGACAGAAGAAAAACATATTTAAAGTTGAAGTGGTTTTCCCATCCCTGATTCTCATAACTGAAAAGTAGTTTGGGAATGGAATATCCAATGAATGAACCTCAAGATCGATAACCAACGTATATTTAGTTTATTTGTTATTGAGAAATTTGATTTCCATGAAAGAAAAAAAAAGATCCGGCTCCGATTTCCCGTACGAGTAGTATATTAACCGGTTCATTAAAGGAAAGGGAGAAAAATTCATTTAATTGCTGGTTGATTAAAGAGCGCAGCCTGCACACAATCGAGGGTGGGTTATTATGCATCGAAGTGTGATATTATTCGGGGGGGTCGAACGCGGGGGCCCTTTTAAAAAAGGAGAACAAACGCCCTGGAACTCGTCAAAGCCGCAGTAAAACTCCCTCATTCTCTCTCGTTTTCTCTCTTTAACCCGACGTCGGTTAGGCGCTCTTTTATTGATACGATTCCGGATTAATGACGACTCTTTCGCCATTCTTCTCTTGATTGGTTTTATTATTAAATTTACGGGGGATTTCCTGGGGACAATCCGTGGATAATTTAAATTACAAACCACACTCGACAGTAGTTCCGATGTTATATGGTATGAATTATTTCTAAGAGCTGTGGGATAGAAAATATGAGTTGATCTGGTAAGTGGTGCATGAGGTTTGAACCAGGTTTTAGAATACACAAACAACGGAAAAATTTTAAAAAATAATTCAGCATAAGTTTTATGTACATCACAAGATGTTATGAGATGTTAGTATTTAAGTGTAAACCTACAGTGGATGTTTAAACTGGTAATCCTTAATGGAAATCCTAAACCCCTTTCTGTGAACCTAGTTTGTAACATGTATCGTTGTCTCTGCCTTTTTAAAATTTAAGTGATGTGACTTGTTTGTTCATAGTTTCTGATCAGTGCCTCTTTTCAGAAGAGGACCTCATGCATCATTCTATGGGACAAAATACAATTTTTGGATGTTCCACAGCAGGGCACAGCGGAATTAACCAATTGGGAGGCGTCTATGTGAACGGTAGGCCGTTACCGGACAGTACGAGGCAGAAAATCGTCGAACTGGCCCATTCCGGGGCCAGGCCGTGTGATATATCTAGGATACTTCAGGTGTCTAATGGCTGCGTCTCAAAGATACTTGGAAGGTGAGTCCATCGAAAAAGCCAAGAGAAAGTTAGGTAATAATCGATGGGGTTCGGAGCCTGAAAACGTTTTCAACGACAATTTCACCATTGTTACAATATTACTTATCTCCTTGGGGCCGTCGCCGCGTCCCAATTAGCGGTGTTAAATGCAGGTTAACAATTTTTCAGCGCTCGTTTTTTCCACAGGTACTACGAGACCGGTTCGATAAAACCCAGGGCGATTGGCGGCTCGAAACCCAGGGTGGCGACCACACCCGTCGTCAACAAGATAGCGGAATTCAAGAGGGAGTGTCCCAGCATTTTCGCGTGGGAGATAAGGGACCGATTGCTCTCCGAGGGGGTGTGCAATAACGACAACATTCCCAGTGTAAGTACATATATTAGCTAGTTACTACAAGTGGTTCAGTTGTATAATGAAGAGATGAAGTTGTATCGTCGAAAATTGTTGGTTTTATTAATTGTACGTTTTATTGGTGCGTAACGTATGGCGGTTTTGAAGAAAATTGGCGGTATATTCAAACTGTTTAAAGACGGTTTACATTTGAAAATGTGATATTTTGAGAATTAAAATTGCAGAAATGATAAATAAATATGGGTGGTTTATTTTTGTGCAGGTAATCTAAACAATTTTTTCCGAAATTTTTCAGTTTACAGGGTATTGTCAAAACCATCAAAATTCCCATTTTGCCAATTTTTGCCAACGGAACGTTCCAACAAGTTTTTCCTTACTTCAATATTAAAGTACATGGCTACTCTATTCTTATAAAACAATTAAAGCTGTGAAATATCGTAAGAGCAACGAAAGTCGCACTTTTAACCAAATAGACATGAAATAACTGAAAAATGGGTTTTGACGTTTAATCATGATCCGCAACCTAAAGAAAAACCAGAAAAATTCATTTTGAAGGTCCACATGCAATAAAAATACATCACTTTGCAAGTTCGACGTAATTTAACGAGTAAACTACCAATTCATATTAGAAGAATTCACTTTCCACGTTTCTACACACGTTTCAATGCCAATTCATGCTATTCAACAATTTATTTGTAAACTTAAAAGACAAAAAAAATAAAAGAGCATTAATTTGAAACTCAGGTGAAGATTGCAACGATTCTATGGATAATTCAGGTCTTAAAAAAATTATTTTGCTTCAATAATTTATCGTCGTCCAGTATTGAACGAACTTTGATAAAAAGTCCAGGGGACCGGTCCTGTATGGAAATGAAGACGAAGGTTTAATTTAATATATTGAGTTATCTCCACTTTGGTGTAATAAAAAAAGCCCAACGTAATTGGAATCTTGTATTTGTACACCTTCCCATTAGTTCGTTGAACTAGTCTTTTAGCTAATGTTGAACTATTTGTTGAAGGCCCATAAGTACAAATATGGGTTGATTTCACCCGCATTTCGAAACGGTTGTGTTTAATTTGAATTTTAAGAATACTTCGTATTGTACCCAAAATTCTTCCATTACCCTCACAGTTCAAAAATGCCATTACTTCCACATTCCCGCCCGTTTCTCACTTTTCGTCTCGATTTTTGACAAATGGTCTCTTTCTCTCCCCTTC
The DNA here is from genome assembly GCA_963576515.1 of Cryptocephalus primarius. Lineage (NCBI taxonomy): Eukaryota > Metazoa > Arthropoda > Insecta > Coleoptera > Chrysomelidae > Cryptocephalus > Cryptocephalus primarius. Next base: position 5,325,481 of record OY754940.1, on the reverse strand, counting down.
AACTTTCGATTCAATTTTTTTTTGTTACTTTCCCGAGCTGGAAGGAGGAATTAACCCTCTGCGAGGGCGCTAGTATTTTTTCCCTGTCTCTTATAGTATAATAAATCATAAAAAACGTCAGGAACCTAACAAGTCCCTTCGTTCCTTCACCGCGTCCAGATATCCAGAGCGCTGGAAGAGGTACGTTGCGTGAAACGAAGTCGGATTCCGTAAAATACCCGAATTCCTGCCAGGGGCGCAGCCTGACAGAAAAATATTATGTAAAACAGGTTGAGGATTTACGGGGAATTTTGGTTTGCTGTATGAGTATTTGGTGGGGTAAAGGTCGATGAAAGGAAGAATGTCGAAGTTTTTAGCTACGTAAAACCTTTTATTGATGCAATTAAGATGTAAACGATTTAATTAAAAATTTAAGGTGGGAGTGTCTTTGTTGCACCTCAGGTCAGGTCACCCTTCAGCAGAGGTAGAACAACAATATGAGAATTGGTGACAGTGTCTACTAAAAATGACAAAAATAAGCAAAAATTATTTTATAATTGACACTTCCAAGCATTATCTTCCAATTCCAATATTATATTACATACTCCACGTGCCTTTTATATATATATATATATATATATATAATGTATTTGACATTGTCCAAATAGCAAGAAGCTTTTAACTTGGCGCACTTACAGCTTTGGCTTCAAGATAGTTGGGGAAAATGCCATAACTCTGAATTTTCTTTTTCGAGTGAGTGAAGAATAGTGGTGAAATTTATTTTTGTCGCTTTAGTTAGGTAATTTACGATTAATTAGAATCTTTAAATCCTGCAGGGTTACGTAGATTCTTGAGAGGCTCGATAGTATTGACACACCCTTATTTTTACTAACTGAGGGCTGAAAAGGGGATGAATAAGTTACTTAGTTGCTAGAAACTCAAAAAGTTTAACGGTTATAGACAGAGTTCCCAGATGGTTTATAAAAAGCCTTAATCCCAAATTTCACTGGTTGTTTTTGGAGGGGGGGAGGTAACTAAGTGGGAGGTCTACCTTTAAGTGAAACCGGGTACATCTGCTAGTATTTTTTGAATTTTTTTTTATTGAAACTTTCAATAGGTACTTAGGCAATTCGATGATAAATTTAAATTAAGAGGAAATTGGTAGTTTCTACTTCACGTAATACTTTGGTTAATACTCGAAAACCAATGCTTGCTATTGCTAACATATTGCTTTTTTATGGAGATGTAAATTTAAAAACAAAAATGGACCGGTTCCAATAATTTTCTGAATAAGATTCTGAACCAACAGTTTTACCCCATTGTTTATCAATCTGTTTGGATACAAAAATCCATATCATTAATTTGGTTAGGAGACCTTAAAGCAATAAAATAAAATTGTTTTATTGTTATTTGTTGCATTTATTGTTGTTATTATTGTTGCCATGTTAATTCTAAACAGCATAATTACAATATATGTTGCTGTAAACAATTTGTGAACTGTAAGAATTTCGTAAGACATCAAAAATTGCATTAGTTAAAATAATTGCAACAATACCCTAAAATAGCCCAAAGTGGCCCTAATGAAAAACCGTAAACATCAAGAGTGAGTCATAATATCCATTTCCTCACAAAAATCATACAATAATTCAGTAACATTTTACTCCATGTTCGGCTTTATCTCCCCTCCTACGAAAATTTTGGCAAATTTTCCTTCCGTCATGGCACGTCACTGCGAGCGTTGTGACGTCAGGAAAATGGGCATTTCAATGACGAGAATGAGCGAGAAGGCGTCGCGACGCAGGCGCGACATTTCCATCGATACACAAAATGCGATACGCAATGCGTGCGTGAAAATTACCGTCGGAGCGCCTTCATGGGATTAAAAAAGAGGGATGCGCTCTTGAGAGTGAGAGTGGGAGAGAGATGGCAGAAGGGGAGAGGGTAGGACGGAAAGAGAAAAGACCAGACGATATAGCAATGGCGCCGCTTCCGGTTTTCGCCATTGGGCAGATGCCCCTCGTTTGTTTTTATGATAATAGAGGCGGGCAGATCATCATCATCATCATCATCATCGTCGTGGTGGTGATTCCGGTTACACGGCCAGGTGGGTCGGTGTTGTTGATGTTGTTTGTTGTTAGGCTGGGGATTATTTGCTATCTTTTCTGTTATTTTTCGGAGGGGGTTGTTAGCCTGTTTCTGTAATGAGAGGACCCGCTCGGGGATTATGGTGATGGCCGAAAATAAATTAGGGATAACGCCATTCAAGAAATTGTTCCAAATATTTTTCAGTTGGAAAGGCATCGAAAACATGAACGTATACGACAAATACATCTAATCGATAAGAGTTGCACATGGATTTAAGCGACTTTCCCATGCAAAATGCTGGGAAGTTTTGACAAGACTTAAACTAGCTCTAACTCCCCATGGAACTTGGATGATATGTTATGGATCAATTGCGATAGTTTTCGAAGATCACCGAAACGTTCTAATAATTCAAAGGGAAAGTATCTGGAACGGTAAAAATATAATGTTGAATTATTTTGATAAAATCGCATTATTTATTGATTTAAATCTCAGTAAATATTTTTTGTTTAGACTCAATTTACTGTTCCATGATACGAAAAAATTGTTTCTTCTTCAACTTCAATCTCGTTAGATTTTACAAATTCCAATGTCAGATCATAAACAACGACTTTCTGACGTGAATAACTAACATAAATTTCGAGACATGGTATTTGTTTTAATTCATTTCCGAAAACATTGCGTCAGCTTTATGAAAGTTTCATTATCTTTTACACACGCTATTAAAAATTTTGCTCGTAATTACAAGCATGTAAGAACTAGTGGATACCAACTACTTTGCGGACATTTTCTCATATAATTGGGACTCAACTACCCTCGTTTAGTTTCTCAACGACGTCCAAATATTTACCACCAAAAAGGATTGGTCCTTCTCTCTCACTCACTCACTCTATTTAGTCGATATAAGAACCGGCAAATACGTCAATAAGCGCCTCCTGTTTGTTGTTGACTTTGCGTTAAAATGTTTATGGAAAATAAAACGAGGGTGGAAAAGAGATTCAGCAAATTGGTATATAGATATTTTGGGGGCCGTTGTTGCCAGGCAACGGGCGAGGGTGAAAGCGTCGCCGTTTAGAGGAATGCGTGAGGATTAGAAAAATGGGGAAGGGGTTGGGTTGGAAATGCGTGTGTGTGCGCGTTTGTACGTATGTGGGGGTGGAATTGTATTGAGTGTAACAGACGTGAAAGGATGGGTTAGGAGGTAATCTCCTGACTTTTTTTCAGTGATAAATGCAACTTATAGAAGTGAAAATGTATTGTACGAAACGACAAAATTGATACTAAATAAGGTTCGAAATGACATCCAGGGTACAACAATGGTAGTGGTTAATCGACAGAAGAGAATGCATTGAACGTATTAATTTGTAATTCTGCTCGTTTTCCTGTTAGAAATATTATAACAAACGACATACATTATAAACGATGACGGACGTTTAGCCACTACCATATCTCCGCTAAGTACACCCGCATTTAAAATTTAAAAATGGCGAAAGCACAAAACTGCCCCATCTATAATCGTTTTTTCACTTATTTCTCCACACCCTTTTCACGAAATTTGAATATCCATGTAAAGCTGAAAAATTAAACTTTATTATTATCGTTTAACCCATGAGAATAACACGCGAAAACATTTAAAATTTCACATTGAAAACCGCCAAATTTGTGCCTTTAACCGACTTTAACCAAAAGTGTAAAATTGATATCGTGGAAATTTCAATAAACACGTCATGACATCTATGGGATAGTTAATGTCTATATATTCACGAAGTGCATTAAAATTCGTTATGGATGTATCTATGTAGGACTTGCCTAAAATACAGGTTCATATACAGTTTTCCTGCAGGTCCAGGACTGTGCGTACTGAATTGTAGTTCTAAATTTTCTCTGACATAGAAAAGCATACTAAAATCAGTACTAGTGGTAGAGTTTGCCATTTTGTTACAAATATTCCTATTCAATCTTGCAAGTGTTGAAAGCTGGTGTCGTAACATGTCAACTGTCGATTTTTCCCTTTCAATCAATCGGGAAACTCCAGTAAATTAGACGACCTGAATGTGTTGGATACATTTTGACTGACGATATACAAATCGGCAGTTCTGAACTGCTGGCAAACCGTATGTGAAGGGGCTTTAAGAATTGAAGCATGTATAGTTAGTATGTGATTGGAGCCGTTTGCGGAATTTGGAAGAGATCCATGAGATTCCAGAGATGGACGAGAGAGAATGGCGGAGTTGATGATACGCGGTGGTTGTAAATTTTGGATTGTTTTTGATTTATGTAAATTAATGAATCGAACTATGTAACCGTTGTTTAGTACGACGCGTCCCCTCAGGTCGATGATTTAAGGTACACTGCGAATTGTAATTCTCTGTTTCCGATAGAAGCGAAAGAGAGGCAATAAAATCGTTTCACAATTACGAAACCGTTTTCTTTTGTCAGTGAGCATAGAAATTGTAACGGGAATAGGAATCCGGGCATTAAAAGCCACCAGCGAGCAATTGCCATTTTACGAGGACACAAAAACCCCCTCAATAAATCATCCCTTTAGCAAAAAACCAATCAACGACAAACTATCGAGAGCCGAGAGCCACGGCGGCGACAACAACGACGACGGCAACAAAAAAAAAACTACATTGTGTCCCTTTTCGCCGCAATTCTCGAAAACATAAAGTTAGTTTTCGGAGTGCTCGAGTGATCGTGTTCGAAACGCTGGTGATTTTGGTAGCGCTGAAACGGTCCCATTTACAGGCATTTTCCTCCTTACATTGGCGTTTCCTCTTCACATCCGATTGCACACGGATTGTTTGACCTATCATTCTAAAACTCTGCGGCGCACAGTGGCGCGCTTTTATTCTCGACAGGCACGTTTGCGAGACTGGCACTTTTAATTAACGATCGAAATTAGAAACACGGTTCGGTTTTATCTCACCGATAGAATTATTCAGCGTGAAGCTGACACACAAGTGTTGATATTTTAGTACTATTACTAGATGCAAGAAATCTATATAATTGATTAGCCTTCATAGGTAGCTTCGAGGGGTGTTGATCGCTACTTTCGCTCTAATCACCTCAAGAAAAGAATAGGCAAAGAAAGTGATGACTCCATCGAAAATAATAACTTAAAATGCAAGAAACATAACAGAACACATAAGTAGGTAAGGTAGTGTCTTCTTCTTTCTAAGCCGTCTTTTTAAGAAGGTCAATCAACCAGTGTTGATTGCCGTCTGTTAATTTTTCGGGGTTGACGGTATTGGTTATCCTCTTTGTGAAGAAATTAAAAGTGTAGTTCAATGTTGCTAGGGGTATGAGCTCTCGGCAGACCTTTACCTTTATTCAGGTGGAATTGTGATAAAAGCAATTGATGACTAGAAAGTACATGAAATCACTAGTTCGAAAACATCAATTATAATTTTAGGAAATGGTCCGTTTAAAAGTTACAGCCGTTTGAAAATGCGATTTTCCGTAAGAGGTTAACTACATAACAATTAAAAATTCACCAAAAATCACCGCTGATCAATAAAAAAAACCCGTAGAAAACGACGTGCGTATTCAATTTTCGCCCTTCTTTTTACTCTTTGAGAAAAAAATTATTTTTCATCTAACATCACGTTTACGCAAACTGCTATTTCATCGACTTCTATCTGATATGGCAAGTATGAGGGGGACACCAATTTCTCTTTCTGGTACATCCATGGAATCTCTTCTACACGTGCCGCACTAATTTTCATGCGATATTTCACAATAACACATATAAATAAACAAATTTTTATGGACATGTCCATTTTTATCGAGTTTTCCATTTATTTCACATGAAACATCAAAATAATCGCAGGGTGCATCACGACGATGAACCTTAAATGGTAGTGGTTAATGGACAGAAGAGAACGCATTGAAATCGTATTAATTTGTAATTCTGCTTGTTTTTCCTGTTATAAATAGTATAATAAACGACATGAGAATAACATACGAAAACCTTTAAACATTTCACACTGAAAACCGGCAAATTTGGCAAACCTTTTTCTCACCAACTCACAGTTTAGTTTTTCTCTTTCTTAAAAACTACTGATTTCCTAAAGTTAAAATTATTTTTTCAAGCACCCTAGTACTATCCTCTTTTACTAAAAAAATTGCCATTTTTGAGATCGACCTGAATGAAGGAAAATCTTTACTTTAACATAGTTGTTTCTCTTAATTCCCCAAAAATGATTTTCAATATTACTACAAGGAAATTCATCTATAACGAAAAAAGTGATTACGACTGCAACTAGGATTCGAAACCAGAATTCACGGAATTTATATACCTACGACTTAAGACAAATAACAACTGTTTAGTATTTACAAAAAAAACAATCATGAAGGAGACGTCTGAACTGCAAGAAGAGGTAACCACTGACACGTGTTTCTGCTTATCAGCTTCGTCGGGGTGGTCTGACCCATGTTATCAATAACACCGAAATGAGTAAAATTAAACCATCAAGCAACTTACTAATATTGATTATTAAATTACTAATACTATTAAATAAAATGGAACTCTCTCATTTTTTGAAAGAAAATAGATATTTTAGCAGTAAGAGATAAGATGTATTTTAAAGTAACATAAAGTAGGTCATTTAAAACTTATTGCAATGTTTATAAAATTCTGGGCTTGGTACTGGGCCTACTAGCTATCATCGTTATATTTTATGCTTCATTGGTAACCCTTCTAACAAGTGTAAGAAGGTTAACCTGCCTTTACGACACCGTGAACATGTCAATGAGCATCCGCTAATATAAACGTACGAACATTTATATCTCTTTCGAAATCGACTTGAGCCGATCTCCATCTCCCTTCCACTCTCTCGGATATGCATCGAATTACCCCTAATCACTTCTAAATTTCTAATCCGCTCGAATAACAGAAGCATTACGTTTTACCCCACGCCACCCATCGCACACATACAGGCTATTCGGTAGCTGTCGCGTATTAAATAGTTTTCAGTAAGGAAATCTAGTAATCGCTACTGTTCGGGGGTACTTGAGGGTTTTCGGTGCGTGAGGAAGATTACGTGGATGGGTGGGTGGTGGTAGTGGTGGGTTATCGTCATAAACAACCGGAGAGGGTGAGAGATAAAGCCGATCACTCGAGGAATTCGGTCGATCGGCGGCGGAGAGACAATAGAGTCATCGATCTTTGCAGGTGATAGAATTTTCTGTGGGCGTTAGAGCTGTATGGGTTTAATCCGGAACGGCGCCGATACCCCTAGAACTCCTTCGGAAGGGTGTGCGGAACACCTTTTCATGTAATTTTGGCTTCCGCAACCTAGCGTGAATGTCAGTTAAACGAGGGATTTTGTGACTGAATTTAATGCGGAGGTTGCAATATATTTCCATTAAAATGTGTAATGAATGTAATTCTGTGGGAAAAATGGAAGACGCCTCTGCGAAATAAGCGAGACATTTTTTGAGACCAAATGCGTAAGAAATCAGCTGGAATGAATTTTCAGTTGTTGAAGGTGTACGAAATATGTCCAATTTAAATTTATAAATCACATGGTTATCAATAACTAATTCATCTACAAAGGGAACTTTATTTTCACACTCGACAGTAGAAGAAATACAGTTATGGAGAGAATGAATGAAATCTAGAACTCTAATTGTGTTAATATCTCTGTTAAATAAGAGGAAACAGCCATCAACGTATATTTTTTTACATGTGACATAAAATCTTCAGAGACAAAACGGGATAAAAATATCAACATTACTAAACATTTACTGGAAATTTATATTATTGCTAATAGTTGTGAGTGGCAATAATATTTTCGAACAGACGGTATACGGAACAGAGTTATTCTAAAGCTGCCTAATCGTCTCGACATTTACTGAAGCTTTATAAGCTCTATAGAGTTCATGGAGTGTTTCATCGTTCAATAAAATAAGAGATAAAGCTGCGAACCGCTTTTTTAAATCCTAGGTGATTATGGCGCAACAATCGATCCTAAGAATACGTTTTAATGTTTCTGGTGTCGGTTTTGAAATCACGTGATTACCTTGCTAGTCGAGGAAGCTTTATGGCTTGACTTGATGTATCAATAAACCATTATGAAATCCTGCTTTACGTAAACCAGGCGATGGGATAAGTGGAATGCATAAGCATGGAACATGGAATGCATGTTAAAATATAGAAGTCTGTCTCTTCCTCGGTGAGTGTCAGTTACTCGAACGACATTTACATTTATGAGTCGTGGCTTTTTATGGATTTAAGAGATTTGTGGCATTTCACAAATTGCATGGCACGTCAAGGGGAGAGGGGTTCCGTAAAATGTCACTCATTGTCACGTAGGAGGCAGGGAGTTCAATCCAGCCGTTACGAGACGTTTAACAATGTATATTTCGTTTTATAATTATAAATCCCTAAACTTTTTGGAGGGTTTGGTTCATTGAAATAGTGTGGGGATACAAGGGGCAAAAAGTATCACTTTATCGAGTTTCTTCATCGAGATGTTTAAAGTATATGACTTCACTTTATCGGTATAAAATGCTCTCGGAAAATATTAACACAGCTACCTGTACAATTTTCGAACTTTTGGCGAATAGCAACGTTTTTCACCATTTTGTTATTCTGTAGCTTCCTGAATCCAAGTATGTATAGAACGTTTTGGACTAAGAATTCATCTTCGTTTTCAATCCAAGCGCTTAGTTTCTCATTTCAACGAGACGGACGACAATGGTTGCGCTTTTAAATGTTCTCAGGGGAACGTTTGAATGTTTTGCGAGGATGATTACGGAATCGTTCGCAAGTTTCGAAATAAAGCGCTCGGTAAAAACCCCGGATTTATCATCCCCCCCGTTTCTGGTTCGGAAAATGCACATTTCACTCGTCGCCCGTGTCGGAAGCCCCTCAGAATGAATTCGAAAGAAGAAATTCATCGTGAAATGTAATTCAATTTGTCGTCTCTGGTGAAATTGTTCAATTTATAAAACCACAGTGATTTCCCTTTCGGTAGAGCGAGCCCGGGCGGGCGCGTTCCCGTGGGACAATGCCGTCTTGATGATAATCACTGCTTTTCAAACCGTTTTAAATTTGTTGAAAAATTAACAAGCGCGTCGGGGGAAGCGGGGCAGAGACGGCGTCGGGGACGAGGAGAGGCAAGCGTCCGCGTCCGGTCGTCGATTTTGTGGATGCCCCATTTGCGATTGTAATTTTTGGTAAATTATGCGTTAAATGTACCGACGTGACCGTTTAGGTGGTCGACGTTTTGTATTATTCATGCGGAGAGGAAGTCGAAATAATCTCTACGAGTTCTTGACTAGCAAGAGATAGGATCGGCGGGAAAGTTGAAGATATTATGAGATCTTTCTACGTACCTTTGGAAGTTTTTAAAAATTGGCGTTACAAACTAATGGGCTACGTAGACCGCTCAATTATGCTAAGTGTCGCCAAGAGAAAATATGTGTAATATGAAAATTGGGCTCCCTCTATGCCCTACGATCATAAGCGGCACTAGAAGTTATGTTTTATTTATGGTACGTAGATAGAAGTATTATTATAAACCAGTCAAATAAAATTTTAATGCATGTAAATTGTAAAGTATCGGTTTCTGATGGGAAACATTTTAAATTCAAAGTTTAGGTGAAAAGAAATGATATATTCCAAAAAGTATGAGCTTCAAATCATGGCGCCATTGTTTAGTCACTATTTAAAAAGTAAGTTTCCAAAAAACCTACTTTTCTTAGCTGTATTAAAATAGGCACCTCAACAGAAGTTTTAACTTTTATTGTTTATATTTCTGTGAAAAAGATTAGAGTCTAGACCGGCCAAATTAAAATTCATTAATTATTTGCTTTAATAATTGCAAAAATAACGATCGAAATTTTAATTTGAATAAGTAGAGAAAAATTTTTTACCTATACGTACCATTCAATCAAAATATCAACCATAGCTGAAATTGTATTTTCGATCAGAAAATTTGTTTAACAATAAATATCTAATTATAAATTTTGGAATAAAAAAATTAATTGTACAACCTAATAGAAGAGTAGGAATACTCAGTGATACTTGTTACTCTTATTATTCTTATTCTTTTCAACTAATTATTTATATTAAAATGTCCTTTATACGGCAATAGCCGTATTGCTGTAGATTTTAATTTTCCTGGGATGCTGACAGGACAAACTTTATCATGTTACCACCCTTAAGAATGCGTAAAATGCGAATGGAAAATATGAAATCGTTAATGAATTTCCATTTTATATATTGTTGGTGTGAGTGGTTTTGGGACAGTATATATACAGTATTGTGTTAGATAAGTACATGCAATAAAATATAAGTATGAATTTTTCGTGAACCACAGTATACAATACTGTTTAATATATTGGCGGTCTGTGTTGGAAAATTTTGGCGGGCCCCAAATCATATAAAATATTAACTTACCTTGGGCTGCTTGCTGGACCCCTTTTAGTGCCAGGGGCCATAAAATGGCTTCAAAATTTAATCTAAAAAGTTTTTGGAGTGTCTAAACTTTTTCAATTTGATTTTAAACGTTATAAAGCTTAAACAATGTAGAGTACGTATTCTAAAAGTTCTTCTGGAACCTCAAATCACTACAGTTACCTCAAAGTCAAATCTAGACAGGTTTACAGACATCTCAACTATTCAAATTTTATTTTAAACTCTACATAGAGTCGGGATCTAGAATAAAAATTCCTGATTATTCTTGAACGTTAAACCACATAAAGTGCCACCGAATCTAGAGGGCATAAGGAATTTTGACATTCCTAAAAGACCTCAAGTAGAATTTAGAAGCGTTTTCGATTTGATGTTAAACACTAGAAAACCTGAACAATGCGAAAAAGACTAGAGGTTTCTTTGCAATTTTGTAAGGGTAAAGTGGCTTTTACATTGAATCTTGAAAGTTCCAAACGAATTCATTTTTCACGAACTTTCTAGTTATAATTTATAAAGTAACAACAAAAAGTCTGAATCATGCTAATGAAAACTTTAGTGGTTTTTTTAAAATTTTAGGAAATTAGCGTCTAAAATTTAAATCATTCTCTCTTTTTGCCTTTAACCCTTTAAAAGCGAAAGCGGTATTCTAATTTTTTAAAAAGGCTCTGTATAACATTTGTTGGCACGCAGAAATTGTAAGAAATTTTATGTTTTGGATACATCAGTTTATTTTCTACACCTCAACGGAAATTGCGCTGTGCACTATAGGGATATCCAAGTTTCGAACAACTTTAAAATTTTTACTTTCATAAATGTACCCTTTAATCAGTTATGCTTGCACGTTTTTGATTCATGTCATTATAACTGAATAATATGGCTTATCCAAGCTTCTAAAAAGGATTTTCAAAAGGATTAAAGAAATCTATTCTCCAACTATTTATTCCAAATCAAAAACCCCAAATATTACAAAACTACTTCATGTTTACATGGAACTAACCTGATTTTAAATTCTACTAAAATTATTCCGTAATGGTGCTCGTCCGCTGTTTAATTTCCTGTATAACTTTCATAATAGCACCGAGAGCAAATAATAGGAGAAATCCAAAGTGTCCCAGGGCATGTGTTTGTCTAACATGGCATATGTCACAGTTGCACACAAGCTACATTAAAGTGACAAGAAGTAGCTGTTGTTTACTTGAAGTGCTGCAGGAGAGCAATGCGAGCAGGTAGAAAGTGAACAGAGACGAAATGGCGATATTTGGAATGCAAACAGAATTGTGGAGCGAGTAACGAAGACGAAATAAATGTCACAATTGTTTTCAAAGTCGAAATGAACGATTTAAACTAATCAGTTAGTGCTGAGAAAAATCATTGTACCTACTATTATAACGACGAAAATGGAAGCTTCCATTTTAAATCATGACGGCTTTTCTTAATACTTAAGTAACATATCGCTAGAGACTTTTCTACATAGGTTAAGTTATGTGTGGACAACACTCTTTTCTTGTTAAAATTTAATCAAAATTGTTTTGAAACATGCTCGTCCTAATTAATTACCATAGTATTTAGATCGGTTGATTAGAAACCCTACATATCGTTTTGGCTGTTGTGGAATTACCTTGTAAGAACAGGTGTTTTTCGGAACAAAATCTAGGTTTCCTGAAGAAACCACACAACTTCCCCGATTAGCGTGCTAAATTATTAATTACATCACATCGTCAATTACGAAAGGAATCATCGATGTTGTAAATTTTTTTAGGGGTTCTTCCAATCTATTTTTCGTGGAGGATTGGTCTATATTTTTTCTTATAGTCCTTGCAACTTTTGATATAGTTTAATTTGGTTTAGGTCATTTATTTACATAGCTCTCAGGTCTCTCTCTACTTTTTGTTTTCTCCTCTCTTTTGATAATCTTTTCAGCCAATTTTCTTCTGGTTCCCATGCTGCTATCGCTCTTATTGGTGACTATCTCTCCCTTCTAGATATGTGTCCATATCATCTGTTTCTGTTGGTCTTTATTACTTTGACAATTTTTCTTTCTGTCTATTATTACTTATTATAATTACAAGACAACTTATATAGTTGTCTTTTATTACTTATTAATTAACTTGTGCTTCAAATGTATTTTCCAGCTTGAGTTCTTCTATCCCTTCTATTAACTGATTTACTTCATTATTAATTACTAATGTGATTTTTTTAATGCCTATTTCCGTTCATATATTTGGCTTTTGTCTTATTTATCTCCATTCCACTTTTTTGACATTCTGTTCGATGATGACAAATATGCAAAGTGCATATTTTGCAATTTTGGAAATTACTTGCATATTTCTTTGTAAAACTCCATAACATGCATAAAATATTCAGATTACAGTTTGACTAAAACTATCTTAAATCATAAATCACCATTATTTTAACTTTCATAATTATTAGGAGAAATAACTTAGTATCCCTTAATTATCATAATTTAAGTATCATGGCAATGACGAGGGTTAGAGTGATTAGAATTAGTATTAATATCAGTATCTTTTACGTGACGTTTCTTTTATGGTGGAGAATGGCTGGTCTTACTATACTGCTATGAATATAATAATGGAGTTCTTCCCTTTATAAACAAACAAATATACATAGGGGTCAATAGTTTTATGTGAAAATTTTTAGCAACATGGGTTTATTATGTTATTATTTTTATAATTCATTATTTTGTATTTTAATAAATTTCATAAAAACATCACCACTTATTTGTTACACACTTGTTAGTTTTTGCATATACATAGCGAACAACGGGCAAATGTATACGTATATTTCTTGTAGTTTTATAAAGAAGTTTACCCTTCTCTAAAGTTAAATGTCTTGTCTGGTGTCATTTTGGCCTTTGCCACGGCCATAGGCTACAATTTCTATGGCGTTGCTGTTCATTGAATTTCTGTTTCAATTTGTTATCTAAAGCTGTTGTAAACTGTTGGACAGATAATGCCCCTCCTTGCAATATTCCTCTAGTAGCTTCAAGAAAACGTCTGTTCCCTAATGTTGCTACCACATTTCATTGAAGGCTTAATTTAATTTTATTAACTTCTTTAAAGTTGTAATTCGTTCTAAATCTTCTATTAGTTCCTTTCTATGTAGGCTACCGAATATAAAATATTCTTTGTTAGTAAATTCCCATCTGACTCCATCCCTGTGTAAAGTAGCCCCAGGTAACAAGCACTTCGAGAGTATAACAATGCCAATAGAAATAGAAGACGAGGAATTTATCAAAATGATACTCCACGACGATAATAGCCTATTTTGGAAATATATTACGACAAATGCTCCTGTCGTCACCATAAAGAGATTTATGTTGTACGTGTCCTCGAATTTTTCCATAAAAGCTACTTTTGTGCCGGCCAAACTGCATTGAATTCCGTCAAAAGGGCCGAAAAAGAGAAGACGGATCCGGGGGAATATTATTTATGTACTTGTTTGGGTTTCTTTTTAATTCGGTAGTACAAATGGGTTTTGTTGTCGTAGCCCGGGGATGAAGTCGTTCGCACTTAGGGTTGATGTCAGGTGTTAAGTGATTTTTTCACTGAAGAAATTTATTTGGTGAAAGGTGACGTTTTAACAATCCCAGAGGGGCGAGTTCACATTTTTTAATCGTGTACTACTAATTTCCACCCTCCTCCAATTATGCAAAAACGGCCGAAGGGTGCACTACGTATGTGTGCGCGCGGGGATAAAACTTGGAAAATATCCAACGACGAATGCGTGTTGGTGACGTACGGTGATGATGAGGTGTTGTACTTCCAGTTGGTTAATTCCGAAGAATAAGCCTTAATAACATCTACAAGAGGGATAGGGATAAGCCAGTTAGACGGTGCGTGGTGAGTGTTGCATGGGATTGCATCTGGCACGACGTATTGTTCTGATGTGCAACTTTCCCACAAAATTTGTTTGCAGGGTTTTTATTGGATTTAAAGGGAAGCGGGAACACTGTAAAAATCGTAGAATATATTAGAATTTAGCTCGCGCGATAGTTTGTGTGCGTCACCTTCTTTACCTCGATACCCTTTCAACGACAAAACATTTTTATATTCAAGAAAAGTACAATTTAGATTTTAAGATAGAGTTTTTAGTGGTTTACCAAATTAAATATTTTCTAAGCGGTGCTTCAAGGCACTTTGAACTTGTGTTTAGTTTTTAATGTAATGGGGGTTCACTGAAAAAATGTTGTTATCCTGAATATGTCTAAAGTGCTTCTGATGATGTTACGTAAACTGGGAATTTTTTGTTTTATAAGTATCTTGAGAACGAACATTTTACAAAATAACGATATCGTTACAAAATTTTAACGTTTATAAAATGCTTGTATACATAAATAGGGCGCAAGCTTTGTGGCATTTAGCACTTCCAATTGCCTAAACTTTTAGTAACATTTTTAAAAAGCTTTGTATACAATACATAAACATATTTTTGATTTTCGACTTGCAATTTTTGCTTTTTTCACTTTGAAAATGTTAAAAGTTGTTATCCATGATGTCACGCTTGGCGCCTGGGTCGTAATCCAATACCTATGGAACGTACCCCATAAGAAGAGTTTTCCAGTTTTCTTCATGTTGTTAGGTCTACATAATGAAGTGTTAACTCGAGTCATTTATTTAACGTTCTCAGTACATTTAGTGTAAGTTATCATTCTGTTATGACAAATTTCAATTCATTGTCTAGCTCCCCAATTTTTTTAATTTCCATTTGTAACCATACTTTTCAGTGAAAATGTGAAGAATTTACCTGCTTCGCCACTACATTTTCAATGTAGCAGTTACGATTTTGTTACTGAAATACATCCACATTTTTGAAACTTTTTGTGAAGTGAATAGTACTTAAGTAATGAACACATTTTTCCGGTTGCAGATACCATGTCAATATGAAAGGCGAAAGGGATAAATGTGTGAGTTTCTAGAAATAACACGTTCATAGCATCTTTCAGCTTGAACAATCCTCTCCAGGCTCAATTCTATATTTGTGGTAAAAGACGGTTTTCTTCAAATGACACACTTCTAGAATTGCGAATGATCATTCAGGGGGTTAAATAGTATAAAATGTATAAAAGTCAGTATAAAAGTATCAGTATAAAAGTGTCAGTATAAAAGTCAGTATAAAAGTCATTATGAAGTCAGTATGAAATGAAACACTTTAAGCCTACTTCGGTACTAAACGCAAAATTAAACTTATTACACCCTATAGTTCTTAGTTCTGGAAAAAAAAACCCATTCGACAAATTATTTAACAAAAACTCCAAAAGACCCATATCATCTCGCCAAAAAAAATAATATAATGCCAATTTTACCGACATTACCGAAACCCCAAATTATACATTGGCGGGCATTGTTGAAGCCCCAAACACACACATGTCATGGAGTCGGTCCCGCGCTGCTTTTGACAGTCGAGATACCAGAAAGCGATATCCGATCTGTTTGATATATAAAAAGTTCCTCTTTTGCCTTGTTGAATGCTTTCGAATGCACGTCAATTGCCCTTTGCGATACCGGCGGATGATAAAGAGAGGAAGAGAGTGAGAGAGAGAGAGAGAGAGAGAGAGTGAGAGAGAGAGAGAGAGAGAGAGAGAGAGAGAGAGAGAGAGAGAGAGTGAGAGAGAGAGAGTGCAACCAACTAGTGAGATTGCAAATACGAGTATGGGACCTCCAGAAAGGTCAGGACCGGATCCACTTGCATTTTAACGTTGGAAAATTGAAAATTAGTTACCCTAATAAGCATGTTGTATAAATCTTAGTTACGTTTAAAAGTAGAATACACGACAGTGCTGGTACGTTTTTGATTGGTTTTAATAGTGAAAGTGGTAAGACCTTTTTAATAAACATTTAAATTATGTTCACATTTTTGTTCCATTAATCATATTGCAAGAACTTAAATTGTAAATTCAACTATAAATAAAATTGTGTTCCCATATATTTTTGCATTTGTTAGAAGTACTTCTTAAATAAGGGTTTATTAGTAACCACCGGCATCCACATACTATAGATATTATCTACCGTCCTTTTCCCCAGACTTCTTGTTCTTTTGGGCACTGAATAGAATGCACACTGAAAAATAGTTTCGAAGTAGGCAAACTTGAGTATTTTAAGTTTTGATCAAAGCACTGCTACAGATTTTCAGTGAGGTATGGTTTGAACAAACGGACCAATGGTGATGAGGATTTATACCCCGATTTTCCAATAAGATCAAAACGAAATTAGATATTTAAACATTGACCATTCAAAACACCACTTGATTTGAAATGGGACGAAATGGTACCAAATACAATACATAGAGTGCCACTAAATCATCTGGTTTAGCACTACAGGTCTATCAAGGCAAATGCAAAACCAAAAATTGGTATCCCGAAAATATCCCTTGATTCCTGGAAATAATCCCCTGGACTAAGCGTATGGTAACCATGTTACACTTTCCAATTGGCGTTACTCAAATTTCAATTCTTTCCCTTAGTCACCCCCTGATACGTGTAAGAGGGGGGCGCGAGTCCCATTTTTTTCTCTCCTTCCGTACGGGATCACCAAGGCGTGTGTTCTGCCCCATTCGTGTGCGGTCAAACGTGAAATAGGCCGAGAGATAGGAGTCGATATGGGGCAGAAGGAAAAATCTCGTTGAACTAATGTAATTTTACATAATGTCATTGCGGTAATCAGCGCTAGTGGGGGAGATGCGGTTATTATACTAATTGTGTGCACGCCCGTTAATTTGATGGAGTTTCGGACGAGAGGTTCCTAATGCAGATGTCTCGGGAATCGGGATTAATGAGATGGAGAAATTGGATTAATTTGGGAATAGAAAGAATTAAACGGAAATATTTTGCTATGAGTTTTCTGTTCTTCCAAGAAGCAAATGGAGGTTTTGGAAGGAGGATTTGTTTCTTCAAATCTGGAATTATCGTTGTGGATATTATTTCAAACGGTGGATATCCTACATCAAAACTGCCTTCCATGACGAAAGATGAATGGAGAAGTCTTCGCTACGTATAAAATAGATAATTAAGCTTTCAATAAAGGGAACTGGTTTTGGCTCCTGCCATCATCACCTAATAATACTTAGTATTTTGATAACTGAAACCGTGTAGTAGATATTGTAAGCATATCAGTAACTTACATTGTTAATAATATTTAGTGTAGACCTAAAAAAAGTATTCACTTTTTTGGGGTTTGAGAATAGTAAATTGTCGTCCTAAAGTCAAATAAATTTAAATTCCAGGAAACGTAAAACTATTTCAAAATGTACTTAATGCTAATAATTCCGACGAAATAACTCGAATAAAGTGAAATTTTGTATGCATAGTCCACTATCATGAAAACTAACTATCTGTCGAGAAAATCTGTATTACGGAGATGTCCCAAAATTTATTGTCTCTCCCAATGGCCCTTGGTCTCTAGTTGTATTCTACTTGTGAAAGTGTACAGTTTCAGTAATTTTAAATGAATTATCCGTACGTTCTTTTTACTTGAAGGTAAACATGGTTTTTGCTTTCCACACAATTTTCCAGCCCACGGTTTTCGTTGACGGTAATAAATTACTATGTAAGAAACCTTCCTTTTTAAGTTGCTTTCAGATCTTCTTTGATTTAAATTGAAAATAAAAAAAAATATTGGACTTTCAAAGGATTAAATAATGTACTAAAAAAGTTTTGTGAAAATATTTAATAATGGAGCTGACAAATTTATTTAAAAATTTACATTTTTTCCAGAGTGTTCGTTATAGGCCTTTTAAAGTGTTCGTTTCTTCTTATTGTTTATGATATATGGAATATATCAAGGAAATCGACTTGCTAGAGAAACAATCTCATGGAAAACATTATTTCGCCTGAAGTAGAAATTCTGACTTGTGCGTGCCTTATTGCACATTTTCGATTTCAAACCCGTTCCAAGAAAACAGTATCCCGTTTATAATGGAATAGAGCATATACTTAACAATTGTTTTTCCCCCTTGTCCTTGCAGGTGTCGTCGATAAATCGCGTCCTGCGAAACTTGGCGTCGCAAAAGGAGCAGCAGGCGAACGCACAGAACGAATCCGTTTACGACAAATTGCGGATGTTCAACGGGCAGACGCCCGGCTGGGCATGGTACCCCGGCGGCCCTACCGCCCCCCATCTCGGCCTCCCGCCGGCCCCGACGGCGCTCACCACGCAAATCGCTAGGGACGATATCCAAAAAAGAGGTAAATTTAATCCAGATATTTTTCTTTCACTCCCCCGGAGCGATGATCCTCATGGACGCTTAACGGAGTGGATATTATTGACAGGGTCTTTATTTGAGTTATTGAACGTTAATAAAATTGGCTTTGATCCGTAAAAGTACACTAAGTTCGATCAGTTCGTTATTTCGTTCAATCAGCAAAAAGTCGAATTTAGGAAAATCCACTCCTTTGCGAATCTCTGTATTTGCACAGTAAAAAGCTCCGGCTTGTAACAACGAATTAAAAAATTTCTTTATATCATTAGAAAGTATTTAGCATAACTAGTTCGAAAATACTTATAGTAATTTTGGGAACTGGTTGGTTAAAAACATATAACCTTTCTTTATTGACGACTTTCTGGAGAGTTTTCGAAATTGAATGAAGTGGAAAATGGTGCTCAATTTTTATTTTTGTATATTACCTTCTGATTTTTGAAAGAAAAAGATATTTTACGTTTAGTCACTTTTATTTAAGCTGTAGGCCCATAGAAGTCTATCTCTTACTATACCAATAGGCGGGCACTAAATTTTTTTGCAGTGCCTTCAACGTGTCTCGTATACATTTTTTACCAGACTTGACATTTTGAGACAACTTACCTAAAACTGGTTATTTTCTAAATTTTGCATTTCCAAAAACACTAGTAAATTACTTACTCTGCTTTAGTTGATACAAATCCTAAAACATAATATTGTAATATGGTGTGTGACTCGAGTACAATGAGGACTATTGCACTGACTGCAATCATGCGCAAAAACTAAAATAATAGAACATCACATAACTCTTTCTAAGTCCATAAAATATTCAAACATATTTCAGTCAAAATTGGACATTTAATAAATTTTATGTGATTTTTGAAATTGTCAAACTTAATCTCTTAATCCAGGAGAAGGTAGTGCACTCGAGGTTCCCTACAATTTTTTTTCAAAACAAATAGAAAATCCAAAGATTTTCCAAAGTTTTCAAAGACTTCCAATACAATCGGTAATTTTAACTACAGAAACTCTTAAAATTAATCTGTTACGATTCATTTCACCTTACAATAATATAATAATTTCGTAGTTTCCAAAAAAACCAATACATTTTAAACCAAATAGAAAATGCTAAAAGGTTTCTGAAAAGGTTCAAAAGAGGTCCCGTATGATTAACCAATATGGCTAATCCAGATCACTTTATAAAGTTCTAAATCCAAATAAACAATATAAAGTTTAAAAAGGTTCGTACTTCAAAAGATCCTAAAACATATTTTAAGTATATATTTATAGAAAATTTCAAGCGTTTTCTAATATTTTGAGTACTCAAGAAAATTGAAACAAAACTTGGACGGTTTGAGATATTTCTAAAAATCTTTAGAATCCAAATAAGCTTGGGGTTTCTATGAATGTTCGTAGAAACTGTGATCTAGACTGAAAGTGCAGCAACTACCAGATCGACAAAATAGAGGTGAAGCCCATTAAATTAACCCCGAATCTTTATCCTTCCGTCATTAAGATAAATTCCATGTGAGAAGATTTTCAAAATGAGAGATTTTCTCGTAGGAACACCTCCCCCTGTCACCATCAAAAAAATCCTACCGGTGTCTACATTCCCTCGGCCTAATCGGGACGAGCGCGACGCTTTTCCCTTTTCCCGAATTGCTGTTGTCGGGTATTTTCGTGAAATTTACCGCCTGCACAATTACCGTTATCAGTTTTCCCGTGGGGCGGAGTTGTTCGCATGGAAGTTATGATCATCCCGGGGAATTTTCCCATTACTGCGACCATCGAGGATCCGCAAGTGACGGTAAAACCGACAAGTTCTAGAAAGAGAAAGGAAAAGACGTTTTACGAGAGAGAAATCGTCATAAGGAAGAAGTTAACTTAGGTTATCAATGATAAGGTATAATATACTATATAAAATAAGTCATAAAGATTAGGAACTTTGAAGAGAAACGATTTTGTTTTAACGACGAGTTTTCCTCTTACATCAAATTTCAATGGGAAAAAATCTCAAAATGCCAGTGGAAGAGAAAATCTTTCATTGCTTGGTGTGCTGATATGACTAGGCCGATGCGGATCTGTTCAGAAATACCGACATTTATACTATAGTCGGAAATTTTCTCATTGCTGCTTAAACTTACACCTCTGGTTCTAGTACTTCAAGTTCTTTATCTATTTACATTTAAGAAAGCCATTGCCGTCGTTTTATTTTTTGAAAACTGTTTCACTCTTCAGGTAGTTTTTTGAAACTTATTTCAAAAGGGTCGTTTATGATCTGCTAAACCCCCACTCGCTACTGCTTGGTACGTAAAAACCAAATAATAGTTGGACAAGTTTACTATTTGCTACACCAATCTCAGCTTTCCGTTCCCAATCTTTCTACCACGTGTTCAGTTGAAAATTGTTGTATTCTTTGTGTTTACAATCGTTGTAGGTTGTTAAACCCATGAACAGGTGCATGGAAAAAATCTTAAACGTTCCGTGGCTTAAAACCCTCAAAGGTCGTGGCTATGTTTATTAAAATTCATACATAAAGCTATGGTTTTACAAAGCTTTTGTGTTTTAAAACTTTCATAGAACAAAAAGTAACTCTGCGATATAAGAACATTTCTGAGAGGGCTAATTATGATACATCTTAGTTTAAAGCGAGGAAATGTCTGGCAACAAATTATACAGGTCTAAGGGATGTGTCGTCCATTATCCAGAAAATAATCTACAGAAAACGGTACGTGGTACGTACGTTATGAAATAGTGAGATGAACATCATCATAACCATCATCATCTAAAAAGTGACAGACACCACCACCAGTAGCAGGAGCGGCAGGGAAGTAAACGTTTCGAGTTCCTCTGCTTTTCCCACCCTGTGTTGTGCGCGTCCCTATTTACTTCCGCTTCTGTAAACTCCACCCCATTTCATATCCACCCTCGCTATTTCATTCTCCTTGTTTTATTTCATCTTCTGATCCTGCATCCCGTCCCACCCTAGCGTTCCCCCCTCAAACCCCGCTCGCTGTTCGTTCTCCACCTCCCCCTCACGCTTTCCCCCACCCCTTCGCCCGCTTTCTCACTCCTCCTCAGTCTGTTTATGTTTTCTGTCGACGAATCTCCACTATGTGAAATTTACATAATTTTGGATTTTAGCAATTTTTCCGACGATCGTCATATAAACGAATTATTGTCGTTCCTTCGCTTATCGGAAAATGGGGGAAGACGAGTTTTTTGATCTCGTTTCACGTGTTCGATATTGCTTTTTTTATGTAATATTCCGGGAGACGAGAGGTTTTAAACTTCCCTAGGTGAGGGAAAAGTTTCCATGATTATTTCAAGAGCCTGCTCGGAAATTCTGAGAGTTGACAATATAAATTTATGATTTGACAATTCTGTATCGCCATGCTTCGACACTTATAATAAATTCAGTCAGTTGCCACTCCCGCTTCGATCGCAACAGTGGCCCTATTATATTGTACTCTATTTTTGTGAAAATGGCGCAATCTGCTAGTGATTACCTAGCTCTAGATTGATATGAAATCACAGACCATAATTGTTTATTACTATAAAAACATTATGATGTAAGCAAAAATACACTATACACAAGGTGAATTCAGCAACATTAACCCTTTGGGCCTTTGGTTTTCCAGATACTAAGGCTGTAATTTTGCGTGCCATTTCCCATTTCCTTGACTTGTACAACAAATATGCTGCTATAAGTACGTATTGGGTAAAAAGGGGCTCTGGCACCATGTACTATATCTCTCTTGAGACAAAACAAAGTCGAAACGAGATAAGCATAGACGGTGTATAAAATAAACTGTATTTTAAAATAATAAGAAACCTGGCTTTAGCATCCATTAACTCAAAATAGTCTGAAGGAAATGTGAGCGAAATTAAAAAACATTATAATACGTACTTTAAACAAGGCTAATGTTGCACGACTATTTACGGGGGTTCGCTTATGCGTGACGGCTTACTTCAATGGGGGAGTGGGGAGGTAGGGGGTTTTGCGTTTTCGCCTGATTTTAAGTAATCTAAAAAAGTAACGGCATGAACAAAGGATTTGGAATAATTCAGATCTACTATGAAGAAGGGTAGCTACGCAAGATATGCCTTGCGCATAGGCAATGATTTGGCTCTACAAGCATGAAAGGTTTAGGATGGTTGAGGCAAGCACAAAGTCATATAACTGGAAACATTTTGGGGAGGCTTATGTCCTGCGCTGAACGAAAGAACTTGGATTAAAAATGAATGATTAAAGACGATGGTTTTACTATTTTTAAATCATGTTTGAAACTCCTGGAAACGAAAGGATAATAGCTACTGAGGGATTTGTTTCATTTCGTCATATTCCTTTTGTCAGCCTTGTAACGTTCTTCTCCAAAACGACTATGGAACCCTGCCCTCGTTAAAAGTTAGATCGTTATAAATTCACATTATCACAAATCAAAAAAGCAAAATCAACAAACACTTGTTTTCCCTCGATGCTATTCGCTTGTGGAAAAAGTTAATTTCTGCACTGAAGAATCTCGCATTCGACCGCAGGCGTTGATTATGCAACAAAGTTAAATTCTAGCCCGTACTCTGCACCAGTATCTTTTTTTTTGTTCTCGTTCCGATTAATGACGACAGGGGAAGGTATAATTAGTCATGTCACAAAATTTCGGCTTCAATCAGCGCACGCGGGCGCGGAAATCGTTAAAATACGTTCAAATTTAATATTAATTACTCTAATTACGAGTATGCGAGTTACGAGCAGGGATACAATGCACGCATCCAATTGCTAATACCGGAATTGTTATGGTTTATTTACTATTTAATGTTTATATGATAATTAGTACTAAATGTATGGGCAATAATCATATGAAATTATATAATTTGTAATAGATATCGATACGTACAGCGATTCAAATCAGGCGATTTTAGTTCAAAACTTTTAGAAACTGCGGAACAAAATTATTTTCAGTTAAGTAGGGAAATGTAGATCGAGCTTTGTTTTCAAAGTTTTCATATCATGGACGACGCTTTATTACATAACAAGCCGAAGTAACCTCCTTATATCGGGGGTCGACCCGTTTTTTACACCCCCTCAAGAATTGAACAATAGGATCATTGGATATACCTGAACAATCTGAGACTCCAATCGATAACCACATCAAATTTTGAGTTTCTTGCAATTTTGAAACATATTTCACCCATTTTCCATCCCCTCGATAAGTGAAATTTCATGGTTTTAAATTTTTTCGATATGTGCTCCAATATCTCTTGATAACTCTACCCATGACACACTTTTCCGACTCGAATTCCACCCAGCAACATTTTCCATACCTTCGTCCCAATTTCGAGAGAGTATTTCGTTATAAATTCACTCTAACAAGCATTGCTATCATGTTTGTGCTGAGAAAGGTGCAAAAATCGTCCAAAGTAAATATTTACCGACTTTGTTTGCCTTTACTTTGGATAAAATAACCAGAAATCTTTATAGTAAAGAATAACTAAAAATCATAGAATCCTGAGTTTTGGTAGCGCTCAGGTGGCTAGCGGTCAGAAGCCCAGACTATTCGTCGAGGATTTTACGAAGACAGTACGCTCGCTCATTTTTCGTATTAACCGCCATTTAAGGCGCGCTTAAAAGGTTCAAAGGTCCTGAAAAACTTGTTTTTAAGTCTAAAAATTTTAGAAGAGTCAGGTGATGTCTTTTCGGCATGGTAAACTGTATTCAATTCAAAAATATTTCAACTCCCGTCTTATGCTTTTCGTCCTTCCAGCTGACGCTATGCACGAGAACACCTCCGACGGCAACTCCGAGCACAACTCTTCTGGAGACGAGGACTCGCAGCTGAGGCTGCGACTGAAGAGGAAGCTACAGCGGAACCGGACCTCCTTCACGAACGAGCAGATCGACAGCCTCGAGAAAGGTAACGCCGACGGCGGCGAAAGAGCGCGGTCTTGAAATTTTCCACCGAAGAGTGTTTTTCCGTTTCAGAATTCGAGCGCACTCACTACCCGGACGTCTTCGCCAGGGAGAGGTTAGCGGAGAAAATAGGATTACCTGAGGCACGTATCCAGGTAACAATATTTTTCCAAATCTGTAGGCAAAATTAGCAGGCAAGGGTAATAGATGGTCGGAAGCGGAAAAGCTGATTGTTATCTAATAATGCGTAATATGACGTCTTGTTTACTGTTAATGGTGTGAAGATCGTTGCCGCTGGTTCGGAGAGTTTTAAAATAAAGTGTTACGTAACAATGGCGGTTCGTTAATGATAACTACTGAAGTTTAATAGGCTTGTGCCTAACTGTAAGACCGTTTTTTCCATAATTTTTCCACCTGAAGGATCCTCCAGCTATACTCAATGCCGGTACAGGGGTCGTGTGGTTAGATTCATTTCAAAATACACGTCACAAGTACGTGGGCACCAGTGATCAATAATACCCTCAAAGATTAGTTTAGATATCCTGATCAATAAATGTGCAAACTTCTGTTGAATTTACAGAAACTTATCACAGCTGCCACCATCATTCACCTTCGTATTTTTATGTGGTTCACTCGAAGCCAAATGATTAATTCGGTCTATTTAAATAATGTTGGAAGTGTCATAAGAGAGAGCAATTCGACTCATAAACCTATTTTACCATAAATCGCGATCGAATGCAATTAATATGAATTCGACCTTAAAAAAAGGACGTGCTACAATAACGCCTCTACCCTGTCTAACTTTTAATCTCTCTCAATAAATACCTTCTTCCGAATTTTGTTATTTTTCACGGCCTAAACTTATGGCTGTGTTGCCTCGCGTTCTTTGGTCCTGCAAGTACGGGGTGGTCCCTGGCTTGGTAATCCAGACTACTGGCTTGTTGATCTGGGCCCCTGGCTCCAGCGAGAACAAGGATAAGATCTAGCGACCTAGAAACAGAGTTTCAGCATAGCGACAGTACAGTATAAATACAGAGTAATTCCCTTTTTACAACTACGAAAAATGTACACAACAAAGAGCCAAGAGGAAAAAGAGAGACCGTCTCATCCAGGTGGAGTTTAACCTTTACCTGGCACACCTCTCCTGAGTAACATACCTGGCACATGGGGTTCGTACGAACCCCAGTGACAAATATCCTTGTAAAACTTGAAATATTGATTGTATCTTTTTAGAAAAAATCAGAGATCTACTTCAGATACCCCTTCAAAGGGTGAAATAGTCAGAGTTTAGAAAAATGAAGATTGGCGTTCAGGGAAAATTCGGAAACTTGAAAAACTTGAAAAAAACAATTTTTTACAAAAAAATTCATAACGGTTTTGTTTTTTGATAAAAAGGGCTAAAATTTTAGGTGTGTCTTCAATTATATCACTATAAAGGAAAAATATTAGTTTTCATGGGTCTTCCAAAAAAGGTATTTATTTGGAGAAAAAAGGTATGGATTTCACGAATTTTTTTTTTTGAATAGTGAAAGTCTCGTTTTTTTATTTTTTCAACAAATTGATTACAAAATATTCTTTTTTCAAGACGTAGAGTCTAATTCGTTAATACCGGTTTGTAATGGGGCACATTAAAAGTCTAAAAGCCTATTAAAAATAGGTACCCCTTGTGCCAGGTAAAGGTTAAGTACGCTTTACACTTAGGTCGTGCTACCTTTTGGAAGAATAATTGTTATGTCCAAAATTCCCCGGAGAATAAACTTTCTGACCAATAAGGAGTCACTATCTTCACACGATTTTTTTATATTTTAACAGTTTAATCAGCTTATTGATGATTGCCTACCCACAATATACCATTTTCATCGTACATTAATTAATTAGGACCGTGTAAACGTGAATTCCTTCATCCTACAGGGATAATCCTACGTCAATAATGGACCGAACATGCCACTAGGTTTTAGGTCCTTCCGTCCATGTCCTTGTGCAACCCTTTTAATAATTTTCCATCAAAAAAGCGCCACCGTCGAAGCTCCAACAATTAAAAAGGGGTTCGAGTGGGGTCACAGGACATCACTCCCCTTGCTATATCGACGACATGGGTACTAGTATGTTGTCAAGTGTTCCTTTTCGGTGAATATTTAATTTAAAGGTTA
Source organism: Cryptocephalus primarius (assembly GCA_963576515.1). Lineage (NCBI taxonomy): Eukaryota > Metazoa > Arthropoda > Insecta > Coleoptera > Chrysomelidae > Cryptocephalus > Cryptocephalus primarius. Next base: position 5,298,747 of record OY754940.1, on the reverse strand, counting down.
TTTATTTGTTGGGTTGTTCACGGCTGAACCAGACCTCGAATCCTACAAGCATGTTTCTGGGCACAATAACCTGATGTCTAATGATTCTACAGTCCTACTAGGGTAAGTTACTTTGAAGGAAAACCGCGACAAATGATATAAATTTGGTGACTTCCCTTTACTTGACTAAAGTAAGTGAAATAAGTAAAGTTAGTGAATTGACGTGAATTAATATTTTTAAGTGTACAACTACAATATCGATAATGATCACGCGGTAGTTGTCTAATTGTCACAATTGTCGCATATTCTACATACTTAACGTTTTAAGAAAAGTACACCGATTCATCATCATTTTTACATAATTTACCATTTCGTTGTGTGCATATTTCGCTTCTCGTATGGTCGCAATGTAAACGCTGCCATGCACGTCTCCTTTTACATATTCAAAACAGTAATTTCTTTCCCTTTTGATATCAAAACTACTTCTTTATGCTTCGAAAATTCCAAATTCGTCCACATAGAGACAGAAAGGGAAGGAAAAATCAAAAGAGCTCCGTCACAAAAGTGTACCGTCCTCGTCATCATCTCATCCCTAAAACGGGGGAGGGGTAGTGTTTATACACTAGCAAAAGTCCTTTTGCAGCCTTTCAACGAATGAAAGAGCTGCTTGTAATTTAGATAAAGTAGTGAGCATTTTCCAGTCTTCTTCGGTGTGCTTTCCCATCCCGTCCATTCATCCACTCATTCATCTAGTCATTCTCCTTTACTTATACAAATTGCAACATTTTCTAAAGGCCGTTCTCATCATAATGGTCTCGTTAAGTAAAAATCTTCTGGACCCTGCTGTGCCGTTTCGTGGATGATGGAAATGGGACCTTTTTGTGAAAATTGAGGTCGATTTTGTAATGAATGCAGTTTTTATGTTGGAAACGTCATGTATCTATATGTGTGGAATTAGAGATGAGAAAATGAGACGAGCATTTAGTGAAATTAATAATTTCGACCGTAATTCAAGCGGCATGTATGGTGAAGTATATATAATTCATGGCAAACCACACGAACGTTTTGGTTGATTCCTGGTGTCTATTCTCAGATCGTGTGATAGATCATTTCAAGAGATTGATTGATGTAATTCTTTTAAGTTGCAACTAGACTATATTTTTTATTATTCTATCGCAGAATATTAATACAACACTTTTTTAATAGGCAAGATAAAAATCTGTGTTCCATTAAACACAATAATGTTCTTAACATTTTTTCATCGATGCGAAATGGCGCCTGATATTTGATTGGCTGAATGTTCATTTTGATTTTATTTATTGAAATGCTATTCGATACATTATATTTTCTGCTTTTCCTATTTTGTGCCTATACGAACAAATGAATTTGACGCATGAACAGGCCACATAGATGTCCACGTGAAAATGTGAATTTTCCAAATTTAATCCATACAATTTTAAAGATTGTGGCCACTTTGAATGGATATGAGCTTAGTTACATACTTGAACAGAAACCCAGTTTAACAGCTTCATAGACCCACATTTTCTATTGCTTATAAGCTATTTTTAACCGTTCTGACATCTTCCGTTGATGCGAAACTTTTGTACAATATTAAAAAAAAAATGGTTTCAGCATAGAGTCGCGGTCCCAAATTCAAGTTTTCGTAGCAAATTACCTGCTGCTCGGTCCAAAGCAGGAAACCTACCCCTACGTGACTTTTGGGAGTACCTGTGATCACCTCTCGACACCTTAAATTATACACCAAACCGAACACTTATCTCCGGGTCCACTCTGTCCGGCAAATCGCGTTACTAACAGATCTTCAATCCCTTATCGGACTTCAGCCCTTTTCGTCACATCGAAGCTCTCAATAGCCCCTCACCGCGTCGTGCAGGAGACGACGTCGACTTCAGGATTGCTCTCGAGGGCGGAAATATACTATGGGTAAAAATGGGTAATTCATCGGCCTCGTGCTTTCCCACGGGTTGTCTTCTTAAAACACAGGATCGGTAAGTCAGAAATTCTCGATTTCCACTCCGCTACATTTTGGTGCAGCCCTCACCACCAAAATCTCAAGAACAAACACCGTTACCGGGACGCAGCCGTACATAACTAATTTAAAAAATCCTCGAAACACCATTATACATGCACACTATAATTATATTATATAACAATTTCCTTTATTAACTCATGAATTTAGTTCATTAACGCAAATGAATCATTACAAAAAAACGTGCTTGTATAAAGAAAATCGGGCAGTAACACCATATTTCCACTCCATATTTGATTACAGTCACGATCGTAGTCTTAAAGAGTCTCCTTTAAACACTAGGGCTAATGTGGTTACTCCACAGTACAACTGCGTTTGTATAGTGCACTCCATAACGGAAAAATCAAAGAGCGTTCCTTTCTAGTGAGTTCTATCTCGCACTCACAAATTGTGGGTGATACAAATTTTATCATGTGTATTATTGATATAACTTAAATTTGTTGTAATCTAAATGTCTATAATTAGAGGCATGGGGTGCTATATCGATAAATATAAGTATTTATACATTATATCGTAACATCTCTCTCCCATTTTTTCAGGGCCTACGTGAAAACTCTCGGGTAAATCCAACAATTTTTTTTCCTGTTACAATTCGTTTGTCTTTTCGCCGCAAACTTCCGAACTAATCATCCATGCTTCCGGCGACGAGATCCCAATTCTCATTCAGGATATTCCTCCCTTTTTATCCCGCCGCTCCTGTTTTCCCGAATACCTAGTCGGAATCGTCGAATCGTCGGCATCCACACGGTGTTGACGCATGTTTTCAGGCTTCGTTGCCTGATGGTATTGATCAGCGGTGCCAAAACCTGAATCGGATGTTCGCTTCAACTTCTTCCCTCTCTCCCTCTGTCTCTGCCCCGCTTTCCTTCTCGCGTCGGAATTTATTTGGATTTTTTACTCGTTTGCGTTTTCCGGCCTTTTGGCCGGGAGAGAGGGGAAAGGGGGAGAGGAGGGGGGGGAGGAGCGGAGTGCTGATTTCTGGGTCATGGAATGTTTGCTTCGTTCCTTTTCGATTGGGAATTCCGAATGAGCCATTTTTTTCCGGCGAGCTCGCGTCCCTTTTTGTCGTTTCGATGGGGAAATGTTGTTTTTAATCTCGCAATTAAAAAATGTGGAAAATAAAATCGCGTTTTCATAACAAACTGGGGCTATTTGAATCCGAAAGAATAGTTAATCACACAACGGTACAAGTAAAATACACACTCGCGTAGGTTTTCTGACATACATGTATTTTTCCAGTAAAAAGATCTTTAGCTGATCCATTGGGAAAACGTGTAAACTAATCTATTCTGAAATAGTTCATTATTATTGATTATTAACACTGATTCTATTGAATATGGTCTATTATAATTTCCCCAACTCATTTTCCAATACTTTTCCGTAGTCCATGATGTTATATCATACACTTGAAACAACAACATTTGATATTGTTTCTTACTTCTTTAAAAAGTATAAATCCTATTGGTCCAGAGCTATAGCACCTCTGAATTTTGACTCATCCTTAAAAAAATTTCAAAGGAATATCTCTTCCTTGATTCACTTGTCCTTATACTCACGGATTTTCGTCTGATGTCAACACTTTTGATGATTCAAGGTATATCATTAATATCAAAAGTTCAACGTGGAAGATACTTTTCTATTCTACTTGGTTCCCTCTGACTGATTTACCCATCCTCTCCGTGGTCTCCTCTTTGTCCTTTTATTATCGTGTAAAGTCCCCTTTCAATATTCTATCTGATTCGACTTGAGCTTTTGTTCACAAATATTTTTAGCCAGAGACTTAGGCTACCTAGGATCGAGGTGAGGAAAAGTAATCAAACAAAATGCAGACTCAAATTACGTGGTACTTTCCCTGTTTCTATTATACCACCAGATGATGACTGCGATCAATGCCGTAGGGGCGATTACAGGTAACTTCACGTACTACGAAAACCTATACCTAAACACCAGAAGTCACTTTAACGGAAGCCTCAACAATACAATATTTTATCAAAAACAGCGTCGATGGTCAGGGTGAATTAAACAAAGTCTTATACAACGCAATGTGTCTATTCAGCACGTCATTTAAGTAACGATCATAATGTTGATCTGGTGCATTCTTCACCACTGACAAGATGGCGTTATTAGTATTGAAACGCCAATTAACTCAGATAAAGACGAACGGTTGAGAATCAAAGTAACATACTAATTTCCTCCCTGGTGTATCTTTTGCCATTTTGTTATTGGTTTTTTGATAGAAGCTAACTTATTCTTTCCATTTTCAATTTCCTTTGCCTCTTGAATATGACAGATGAACATTTTAATAATTTTACTGTAGTTTCAAAAGGCTGGCTGCAAATATGATAGATAATGTCAGCCAGCTGTTTTGAACAATGAAAACTAGATGAAATTATATTTTATCGGCCGTACGACCATTCTTTTCATTTTTGCTCAATTCTTAATGCTTCATAACGTAACATGTTGCTTTCCCATTTCATCGGCCTTCATTCATTCACTTTATTTAGTGTCGCGGTCATAAACAAATATTTATAATTATAAACAGTTTCTATGTTTTCTCGTTAAATTTTTTTGAAACTTGTACAAGACCTGGCCTGTTATTACAGAACAAGACGGGACGACCAAGAGTGATAGTATATTGCCAATGATTTCCATAAACTAATGACTAATGAATCGTGCTACGTCATTACATTCTAAAAAATTGACTTCTGTTCTCCAATAAAACACTGACGACAAATTTTAAAAAGTCCAAGTTTTCATTTCAAATGCAACACGCATATGTTAGTCACAACAAGCCAAAAATGAAACTGCATATTAAAAATCTCGAGAATCGCTTTCATTCCAAAATAAAACCGTTCGAAGCATTTACTCGAACGGATTTTTGCAGGAGGGTGGAAAAAATAACCAGTCACTGCACTTTATTAGAAAATTTACCCCGCCAATCTAATTTCCTTCAAGCCTCCCGCTTAAGTGGACTAAAAATAAACCACTCTTGGAAAAGTCCACAGACTTGATTTATGATTTACAAGTAGCTCTCTCCCTCTTTCGTCTCCTTCCTTCTCGCTCTCTCCCTCGGAAAAAGGGCGACTACCCCCTCGTCTTCATCGAAAGGGCGACTACCCATTTAAATAAACATACTTATTAATTTGTTCTGCCTCCAATATGACGTTTATGTACTTGAGATCGTTAACGTTAGATGGGGGAGGGAGAAAGCGAGTGATCTTTCGTGCCACAACATTTACTCTCGTATGTAAATACGTACAAGGGTAGTTAATATCATTGAAACCGTAATATTCTTCAGACTTGGACTAACTGTATGATATCTCCAAACTTCTCGCTTGTTAAAATCGTCGTCTTTCTTTACAGGTGTGGTTCAGTAACAGAAGAGCAAAATGGCGACGAGAAGAGAAGTTGCGTAACCAAAGAAGATCAGTGGATCAGGTGGGAGCCGTCAGCCCGCCATCATCAGCGTCGAGGCTTCCCATCAACTCAGGTTTTAATTCGATGTATTCTTCGATACCACAACCCATCGCCACGATGGCTGACACCTACAGGTTAGTAGCTAAGTTAGTGTGATATTTTATTACTGAGTGATTAGTGCTTTCTAAAGGACAATCTGTCGGGTGGAATTATGGTGAATTTACCCGTACTTTCGCCAGAAACTAATTCGTAGCTTTAGATTTACGATTAACCCCCGTCCTCATTTCCTGGCTTTCCCCCGTCCGGCTCAAAAATTACGCCCTCTATTCCGCGTGTGCTTTTTTGGCGTATCGTTACGTAACCGGAGCTTTGTGTGTGTCGAACGAGATGATCCTCTCGTGACAACTTGACGTATCTCGACATCCATCATCCGTTTTGGAATTCATATAAACCACCGGTCGGTAGCCACTGGTGAGTTCTCTCTCTCTATACGTTTTACATTTTTCGAAAGTCCCGGGAGGAAGAGAGACGGAGAGTCGTAGGACGCCCCGTCGAGCTTAAGATCGAATTGTACAACAACAAAAAAAGAACAAAAGGGAACATTCGGAATGTCTAAATTCCAACCGCGGGCTGGGAGTGTGTCATAGAATAATCGTGCGTTTGTTTATAAATAAATTTGGGTACGCAGTATGTAAAGCAGGCGAAGGGAAAAATGACACTCACAATTGTGAGAAAGAAATTCAAATAAATGTAACTCATGACCATATGAGTATATCCTCTTCTCGAGGAGTGCCGTTTACCTAAAAGGTGTTCTATTTATTTTTGATACATTGTGCTGTATAGATTTAGAAGATTTATGACCAAAGGCTGGAAAACATGGAATGAAAACATATTAAAAAATTTTAATTTTAAAAGTAGCTTCACAAATTAACAACTGATCATCAATCGTTAATGACAACTAATAATAATATAAATTGCAATCCAATAAATAGATTAAATAAAAATAAATTTATAGATATAAATTAGCATTGTTTTACCTAACAGATACTATTATTAAATTGAAATACTTCAACAATGGGTTTGTGTTACTAAATTATATAACTAACCGTATTTAAATCAATGCTTTTACATCCTTTCAACATTTCATTAATACCAAGGAAGTTACTTATGATAAATCAATATTAGCATCATTGGAAATCATGATCGGAACTTTACGCAAAATAGCTAAGAATATTATCGATCCCTCCCGAATATTTCATTGGGTACATTAGAAAAGAAGTTTCACTTTAATAATAAGTTATCAGATGTATTACATATCCACTTTCGTGTCATTTATGGGAGATTCCACGTCAACTGATCAGCAAGTGAATGGGGTGGTTTTCAAACCGCCCCCGAAAGTATTGGATTATCTTTGGGGTGCCAAAATATATCGGATCCCAAATTTTCAGCCACCCATTTTGCGCCAGTTCATTTTTATGGCCAATTTTTTATTTTTTGCATTTTTCCGCGGTCGATGAGAAATTTTTGTTTTTAGCCTGCCAAAGCAAGGATTGGAGCTAAAAAAAAAATTTGAAAATAGTAAATCGATGTAAAATTTCCCGAGGAATCCATTTCCACCGTCAGAATTGAGATCGGACGCTTCCCTGAGCCAGAATTTTGGAAAAACCGTTTTTTTTTAACCGGAATATGTAAAAACCTCATTTTTTAAAAGTTTTGGAAGCCGGCAAAATATTCCTTTTTTCATATACTTTAAGGTCAAAACAAATTATCAGTGTGTATTTTGGTTTTAAGTAATGGAACACGCAAGAAACTGATTTTTTCGCGAAAAATTGAAATTCTGACGGCGGGAATGGATTCCTCGGGAAATTTTACATCGATTTACTATTTTCAAAATTTTTTTTAGCTCCAATCCTTGCTTTGGCAGGCTAAAAACAAAAATTTCTCATCGACCGCGAAAAAATGCAAAAACAAAAAAATTGGCCATAAAAATGAACTGGCGCAAAAGGGGTGGCTGAAAATTTGGGATCCGATATATAGATAAGATAACCCAATACTTCCGGGGGCGGTTTGAAAACCACCCCATTCACTTGCTGATCAGTTGACGTGGAATCTCCCTTATAGTAAACTGCCAAATTGTGTTGTACATAATGTGTTACATTTTTATTGAGGTATTTGTTGCACAGCTTGGAAAGGTCTAAAATGGAAAAATTCTAGTAGAACAACAATTAGCACGTTAAAATTGTAGGATCTGTAACAAAATAAATAGTAACGAATAGTTGTTCATAATAAGTAAAAATAAGTTTGCAAACCATGTAACCCTTCCTCAAACTTCTCGGTCTTCGCTTCTAAAGTTGCTAGTATATTGAAACGGATATATATCTTAGTAACTTAATAAAACTTTTGGATCGATGTGAAAAAATCTGCGCCAAAACGATCAACGTGTATGCACGCGTCCGCGTTCGTATTCGCCTACCGGGAGCAAATCCCGCCGTCTCTCTCACTCCCGGTGTAACATCTATCCATCTCTTTAGTCCTCACGTGGCGGGAAAGGACCTCTCGACAGGCTAATCCTCGGGCGGGCCCGTTGACGTGACGTGCTCGCAGCAGCGGTCACGTCACGTCGTCCGGATTCCGACCGACACTTTTGTTTAAGCGGTAACGGGAATACAAATTCAGATGCAGGATAAAATAAATGATACGGCCGCAAATGACGGGACGTTTTCAACTTTCGACCGTGTTGCTTGTCACTACTCGTATTCGGACGACGGGCGCCGTACGCGCACTGACAGGTTCATAAATATTTTCGAAAGGGAATTTACTCATTCTTCCTCTCTTTTTCTCACCAACTCTTTCTTTCTCGAGCTCTCACGCTCTTTTTTAATTTTTCGTTTCGATAGAGGTCGAAGGGGTCGGGTACGTATCTTTCAAGGAGTTTCCGGGGCTCACATTTTTCTTACTGACAGTCGAAATTGGACAAATATATGTACACCACTAGAAAGTACTTGAAATTACTAGTTTGGCGACATCAATTAAAATTTTGAATAACAAAGAACTTGTCTCATCTACTAACGCCTTATAGAAAGTGGCGAAGGCGCCTGCTAATGGCATTAATCATTTTTTATCCTGTTCTGGTCAGAACATTAGAACAAAGTTATCAAATCACTGTATCGTCATCAGACCTTAAAACGTGTGTAAATTTTCAAATAAGACTTCGTGAAGTCGGTGAAAATATCATTGAAAAGTTCCCTTACACACATACCTATATAAATTCTTTTCCTCCATTCAATATAACTTGGATTTCATGGACTTTTCTTCCAATAAATCTAACATGTTTTCATCTTGATATATTATTTCTGCTACAGAATTTTCTCCTCCTGTTTTATAACTTTCAATTAGACAGTAACAACTTTAGCTACTTAGTTGTGGTTTAGCCACCAACAGCTTTGTTACATTATTTTACCTTTCATTCTATTTATGATGTTTGCAGTCATTTCAAGCTGGTCATACGAATTATTCAACTAAAAACCTGTTTGTTTTCCCCATAATGTGCATTGAGTCTAGCATAGCCAGTTAGAAGGAAAACATATTCCTGCTTTGGTTTGTTAAAACTTTTCCTAACCTAAAACTCGAATATGTTTAGTTACCAACGAACGTAACTTCCCTAAGTGTAAAGTTAGATTATCTGTTAACCGTAAAGGCACAAACTAAAAACATAAAAATTACAGTGCAACAAAGAAATAAGCTAGGAGCATATAAATCTAGTAACTTTTTAGTCACCAATTTTAACCACCAAGTATTTTTTTTTTCAAACCTGATTATTTTCAAACAATTTTAGGAGCACTCTGGTGACTTTATACTATTATTATTAAAATGTGTAACTGCCTTACTCTTATTAAACTAGAGAAATATTTATATTAATTTAACTTCTATAATTTGAGTGGAAACATGGAAACACCTATTCAGTTTTATACAAAATATATCTTGCAGAAATTGTTGAAAAGATGCATCAACATGCATAGGTGGTGTAGAGAAGACCATAAGCATCAGGTGTCTATGAAATCGCAAATAAAACTTTCGACTTGAAACTTTACGCGGCAAAGTCTCGCCTTGTATAGATTTTTTACAATTTTCCTAAAATATGTAGTCTTCGAAAATGTTAAATTTTTGATATTCCACGCCAAGCGTGGTTTCATTGTCCTTTTGAGACGATCTGAAGTCTTACTAACTTCGCGTCGATTAACCAATCGGCTTGTCGCTCAATCACACCCCGAATCGATTCAAAGGCCGTAACAACACTCAATAAGCTTATCCATTTCGAGCAGCTGCACCAAAATGCGCCGCTCCGTCTACCATGAAATGACTTAATGCATCCCGGGGACTAGAATATCCATATATACATACCGCAACCTAATTAATCTGTCCTCTTAATCTTCGATAGCTGCATGCATTAATCCTAATGGAATTACCTCCGGGTCGCCCACCTGGAGCGCGCGAATTACCGTCTCCCCTGTCCTCGGCGGATCTCGCCTTGTAATTCCCAATGCGGCCGCTTTGATTGATCTTACCTTCTTGCCTTTTCTTCGATTACAGTTCGATGCAGAACGGTCTCACTTCGAGTTGCCTGCAGCAGCGCGAGGCGACTGGATACCCTTACATGTTCCACGATCCGTTGCATTCTTTGAGTTCCTCGTATAACTCGAGGGGTTGCAACCCGGCGGTGGCACACGCACAGCCCACGACTCATCCCACGTACGCCAGCAACACGCCCTCGTCCGTGCCCGTCTCGACTGGAACAGGTAAGAGACAAGGAATTGAAAAATTAATAAGAGATTGGTGCAGAAACCGGCCAGCTCCATATTTTTAAATTTTACTATTGCAAAAACAATTGGAATAGACAAATATTACTAGGGTAGATACAAAGAACATGCTTTTTTTGGTAAGGCAGTTTATGGAAAAAATTTCACAGGTGGAGCTGTATGGTTTTTGAAACAACACAATTGAATGAATTATTGAATTATTACTAGGCACGTTTATTACGGAAAAGGCTACAAACAGTTTATTTTTAATACATTTCACATCCTCATTGTCATCTTCCTCACTTACGGGGTCATCGACTAGTATTGCTGCTTGATGCGGTTTCATTATATTTTTGTTCTTACTCGGAGAGTATTGTCAGATTCTTACTAACTAATCTTACCAAACCTCTTAGGTGACGCTTTTTCCCAACCTGCCCCCGCCGCAAGACTCTGATTTGAGGTTGACGTCACCAACATGCCCCTTTAAGAGTCCATTGTTAGGGTGTATAGAGAAGCCGAAACAGTAATTAAAAACTCAAATTTATCCACCTTTCTGCCTTCTTTTTATGGAGTCGACGAAGCTCGCAACTTCGTTCATTTCCCATTGTCCTTCAAGTATGGTCCCAACAATTGGATCGAGAGATAAATTTTTCGATCTGATAAAATAATCCTGTGAATAAAATTTGTGTTCTACCTACTTCTCCATACAATAAGTTGGTTAAATTTTTATTTGTACGTTAATGAACGGATTGTTGTAGGCTGTTTTTAAAATTGGTTAAAAAAGTTGTTTCATCTGTATTGTATAACATTTTTACACTTTCCCTGAAAATTTCTTTAACTTTCATTCATAATTCATTGAGCGATTGAATTTAACAGGAAAACGAACATAACAATACCCTTGTTTTATATCTTTTGAAAAACGCAAATTTTGAAAAATATTTTAGAATATTAACTGTGGTCAATAAATTGTCAAAGGCTCACAGTAAATAGTGTCCTCTGCTTTCAGTACAAAGTAGCACATTGCTATACACTGTATACAATTGAGAGCATATTTTTCATATTAATTGTAAATAATAGTTTTCGTATTAATATCGTCGTTATTATTTCATTTATGTATTTTAAAGCACAGTGGAGATTAGAAATTTGTAGTCAATCTAATAGGGTACTTGCATAAAAATTAAATTTAAACACATCATTACTTACAACAAATATCCAAACAAAAAAAAATCTTTTAGCTCGTTATTTAGTGGTAAAACACAAATATAATTAATTCATTAATTAATATCATAAATAAAATTCACACATTTATAACTCAAGAATACTTTATTATACTTTAGAAACTTGTAATATCATTACAAAACATTTCACAGTTCTTTTTAGATTCAAATAATTTTAAACACTACGCCGGCGAGGAACTGTGAAAATTTATTGACTAAACAACACAAGCAAAACTTTAATACCAAAAATTTCAATAAGCCTTCAGTATATTGTTTCCTTATTATTACTGAAAAAATCATAATATAAAATTATTTTGTTATCTTCTACATTAAAATTAAATTTAGTGCATTAAATTATCAGGTGTGTTAAAAATAGAGTCACTATTCATTAAAATAATAGATTTTTTAGATCTGTGCTTAAATAAAAAATAAAAGCGTTCTATACGGTTAGAAATGCTTCTAATGTATATTTTCCACGCCTTAAGTGTTTAAAAACGATACGTTTCAATAATACGTAACTCATATATAATGTAATAAAGGTCGTAGATCGCAGTAGAGTTGCTGTAGCTTGATAAATGAAAAGTGATTACTGATTTTTTAGAAATGCAAGAGGTACGTGTTAAAACGCTAAAACACTGGGTATTGAAATAGTTAGTGTCTTTTACAAGTTAAGAATTTTGATGATATGAAGCCAAGTCTAATTTGGTCTCGATAAATTACTCGTCTTAAAACATCTGCATGATTTTGTTATATCATCATTCAACAGTTTTAATATATTTTGATAACTCAGTTTAATACAACTTATTGCTGAAGTGGAACAGTATTCGACTAAATAGAATTTGAGATTGTATTATCGATTTCGTTTTGTACTTTGCCACAAGTACCAAGGATGTCTGATTGCTCGTTGGACAATAATTAACTTATGATGGCATTAAATTGGTTTCATTAAACAAAATTTCGTTTCATTATATGTTCGCAACGAATTTTACTAATGTTTACAACTATCTACATTTTTAACATTAAAAACGCGCTTTTTACTTAATTATCTTCCTTTTTGAGAAATATTACAATTCAAAGCGTCTTCTAAGAACTACAAACTTTCCACGTTCCACCATTACTCGTCATTAAAGAAAAGCAACGAGAAAGAATCCGAAGAGCGTTTTCCATTACCAACTAAATAATTTAAATGTCCTTACGGCCCGATCCCGTGTAAGTCCCGTCGTTCCCGCGAAATCCATTTTCTCCCTTCCGAGACCGAAATCGAATCGGCTCCCCCTTTCGTTTTGCACATAAGGTGAAAATTCAAATCCACTTTTAAAACATCAATTTTGAGCCATGATTCACGAAACACGAAAGTGCGCTGGCAGGGAAAATTCTACAAGGAACTTAAAAGTTATAAGACGCCCATAAAGGGATCGCTACGATATTGCTCGTGTCGAAAACCAGCGGGGGGCGGAGTGGGTGGCGTACGCGGGGGCGTCGCGACGGGGGCCGTTGAATCTCATATGTCTTGGGGGCTGAAGATTCAAGGATAATTTCGTGTTAGAAACGACAAGTCAACAGAATAGGAGAGATAGATTATCGAGAATATATTTATTTTTTGGTATTTATAGTCAGATTGCGTCAACAACACTACGAGAAACTATAAGAAATGATTATATGACTGTAAGCAGTTAATGGAAAGTTTGGAAAACAGCGTATATAATAATAAGTACATGAGTTATGTTAGGCTAATGTCTATACCTGTAGATCTTTGGCAGATTACTAAAAATACCGTGGACTCAACGTCTGTCTAATAAGGAGATGCTTAAATGTACGGGAAGAGGAAGTAACACAACGTTCATGGTTGAACATATTATCCGTAATTCGTGTGATCCAAGACGGCAATAAATATGCCAATATTGTACCCAACCTTCATTGGATTGAGGTGGTACCTAAAGAAGAATTGTCTGTGTAATTTAGAAAATACGCATTGCATTAAAGAATGTTTAGTGCTACTAAATTAAAAAGGTGTTTGAAGATTATGGTGAATGCACAATTGTCCTTTTTTCCAATATACACAGGCGGCATGGGACTGGATAAACGTACACTACTTTTGTAGAAAATTGAAGTTCACATTGTAATTGCTTATTTCGAGTAAGAAAGAAATATTTTATAAAATATAAGCAAAAAAAGTAATGCGAAAATTTCCAAAAACAGTGATTTTTTTACATTTTCCTTGTAATATATTTTTAAGCACCAGGTAGAAGGTAGAAAGTAGGTAGAAGGTAGCAAAGAAGGTAGAAAAATAGGTAAAGAAGGTCCTTCAAACAAAAAAATTTGGTGATGTTTGGAATGTTTTTAGTTATACACGGTGTGTCCCAAAATTCCATAGTGAATATCTATAGTGGCCCGCAGCGCTGCGCAGATACTGGCGGAAAAAATCTAGAGATCTTGAATAGAGATTGACATTGTATGGAGTCCCGTAGGGTTATGTGATATCTACGGTGTCCATAGATATATGATATCTATGGTATACTTTGAAATTGTCAATTATGATTGGAGGTATTGTTTGAATCCTTAATTTAAGTTTTTATAGGCCCAGAGTTAATATAAATATTTTTGTATTATTGAAGAAAGAATAAATACAAATCATGTAGAATATTCCAAATAGGTTTCGTAAACAAAATAATTGCTTAATAACAAAAAAAAAATTAATCCCGAAGACTCCCACAAATTAAAAAACGTAGAAACTGAGAGAAATGTAAATACTGCTTTATATGAGCCATTAGAATAGCAGTTTTAGATGTAACCATGGTACAGAAATATTGGACACTTAATACACTCTGTATTAGACCGACATGCATTTGATAATGTGATCGCTAATGTAAGCGATGTGAAGTAGTGGGTTTGCAACTGAAAGGAGGAGAAGGCACTCATAAGAATTAGTTTCTGTTGTGTAAATAGATGCCAGCGCCAGAAAGTTTGATCTAACGGCTGTTTTGGTATGTAACTTTGGGCGTACTTCAAAACTCCATCGCTATTATGAAGAAGAAAATAAAAATCAAAACGGTGAGCATCGCTCTAAAGACACCAGCTTCGTCCTTTTAAGTAATGGCGATATTGAAGATTACGAGGAAATCTTAATGGTAATAAAAAGGAAGTAACGGGCTAGAGGGCGAATCTTCAAGACTAAGGCCCTGTTAAAAATTCTGAAAACGACCCCTTAAACACAATGTCAAAGATCTATTTGCAATTCATTACCGACATTTCGCCCCGCAAAAGGCGATAATAGTAAAATTTAATGAGGTAATTGTCGAAGAATAGCAGGAACGGGCAGGGGGCGCTCCCTCTCCCTGGGGACCCGCGGCAGACGTCTCCTTCTCCACTCACGCGGTCTGAGAGAGTGGAGGTCGGGGGGTTAAGTGGACTCCCGAGAGGGAAAAAGGGGCACCAAACGAAGCCTGCTACCAGAACAACGGTGCGCGCCTGTGTGTGTGTGAGTGTGTGTATGTGTGTTATGTGAAGTCCCCCACCGCCGCCTCCGCCCCCGCTTTAGTTCGCACATTATTGAGCGGGAATTGGAAAACCGCCGCCCTTCCCGATCCGCTCCTTCTCACTCCACCACCCTTTAAACTGATCACCGCCGACAATGAAATTTACGGCGCCGACGAACCGGCAAAACTGCGAAGCTGGTTTTTCCGTTCCCTTCCTCTTCGTTTCCGTTTTCTTTTTCAAGAGAAGGTGGAGGTATGGCCGCGACCCTCGAATGGCGGATTTCGTTAGGAAGAATCGTCGTTAGTTTAGGTCACCATCGGTTAACATGATCAAATATGCCATCTTTCTGGCTTTAAATTAGTTCATTTGCTACAAGAATTTAAAAACTATAATCTTTAGTTACTGCCACTTTAAGAATGTTTGCTTCTTACCACTATGCTAATTTCAATATCGTCATCAATATTGCAGTTCCATTCAGTTGGATAATATCTGTCACGTAGCACGGTGACTTCTTTAAGTTTATTGTCAGATCAGTCATTTAATAAGTCCGCATCCGTTATAGAACCATATATTATTGCTAATTTATTATGCCAAATACGATATTACGATATTATTGTTCCACTCCTTTTGAGAAAGAAAGTGGATAATCCAGCTTAACATTTAAGTCACATTATCTGTACCCATATCTTTGGTATATACGAGGTACGTTTGGAAAGTAAGTTCCGTTTTGAAAAAAGAAAAGGACAAGTACATATACATTTGTCACAATATGGTACAAGTTTGTCTATAGCCATTTCGTAGAATGTTGCCGCCTGTGTAGTCATCCATGAAGTAACATGTTTTTTCAGCTCTTCATCGCGGTTGTACTGCTGATCAGTAAAACTTACGGTTTCCTTTCCACTTCGTATCAACTGCACGAACCACTTCATTATTAACCACAAATGGACGTTCACTTCTTTCTTCGCTATGCACTGTATCACGTTCCCCCACCTTTTCACCATTGAATCGGTCATCACATTTTCTCCGTAAACCTCACAGATTTGTCAATAAATGTCAATCAGTTTAACGTTTTTCACATTCAGAAACCGAATCACCAACCGAATTTCACAAGACGGCATAGTTTACTGCTGTAGATACGAACTTTTAGATTTCCAACCTTTCAACCTTTAGCAAAGCTCTCACCCCCGAAATATTACAAAATCTTTTTTTTGGATTTAACTGTAACGAAATACATTTCTAATATACCTACATCAGTAACCTTTTTTTGTTTATTTTGATATTATTATTATTTATTTAATATTTAATAATATTCTGAAGCGTCCGACGATCTCAATCATTCACATCCCTTTATGCCTATTGGCCTCGTTAACAGCAAATATTTTTTTTTGGCTCCAGGCACTTTATGTGGTTATTTTTCAGGTTTATTAGTATATTATTTTCTATCCTAAATACACAAATTGCGTCGCGCTCTCCGACACATTTTCAAATGTTCAAATGTGTATTTCACCTAGTCTAAAATTGCGTGGCAATTCTGAGAAATTTTGAGAATTCTTAAACATACAATGGATTTTAAAATCATGGTTACTTACAAGGTTTCCTACTCAGAAAATTAATTGATGTACAATTTAATCCTTTACGTCCTTTCACGTAATTTAGTAAATACAGAAAAATTAAAGAGTGGTTCAAACTTTGTGGAGAGGCTTGTTATACTATAAAAAATTACCCACAAAAAAGCGTTAGCAAACTGGCGGAGGCAAAAACAATAAATATTAACATTTCGCCTCTAAATATTTGCGCATATCAGCGCAATCCTTTGGGCTACATAAAAGCTCTCTTAGACTATGCAAAAAACTATAATAAATTGACAAAGGATAATAGTTGTTTAACTACATGTAATTTGCTAAATCATATTTGGGAAAAATTTTTCCAATTAAGACACTTCAAAGCTCTGGTGAATTTTCACTGGGAAGATTTATTTACTATCAGTCGTTTAAAACGTTAATGCGTGGTTTCTTAAAAAATCCAGTGTTCCCATACTGAGGGCACAATGTTGCAGGAATTGTTAAGCGATGTCAATAGTAGAAGAAACTCTCGTATTGATCCTGATTTGGCGAAACTAGTGAAACCAACGGTGAAAATTAGGTATTACTCCCTTGTGGACGCTCGGGAGAATCGGCATCATCAGCTATAGTATCGCGCGACTTAGAAGCTGGGTGCAGTGCATCAAAATACACAGAAACACAGTAAATAGGTTTCTTCTACTTTCTTCCCTAGTCTTTCATATTGGCGAATTTGTTGAAGAGAAACATTTACTTACTTGGTTAGTCACAAAAATGTTACTTTCGGTTTGAAAATTCTATTAATTATGGCAAGACTGTTATTAATAACGCGATTGTTTTACTGCATGACCTAGCTAAAGTTTTCTCAACGATTGAACAAAATTCTGTATTATTCCACGGTTAGACCGCATAAGTGATCAACACCTTCGATCTGTTCCAGGTGTGATATCCGCCGGCGTCTCCGTCCCGGTCCAGATCCCGAGCCAGGGGGCGGACCTGGCGAGCAGTTACTGGCCGCGAATTCAGTGATCTCCACTCTTCGGTTTTCCGCCGGCGAGCCTGCTCGTGCCCCAGGAAAACCCGACGCTGCACCGGCCGGCCGTCTCGGCGGCCACCGCAGCCGCGGCCGTCGCGACGCCCATGACGCCACCTATCGTCCCGACACCGCCCCAAGACGCCTCGTAGGCCGAAGCGGGAAACTTGCGACGAGTGTTAAGAGAGACGTACACGTACATGCCAAACCTACACGCACACGTACACCTGGACAGGTAACTGTTTTAGTGCCGTCGATGGCGTCGCGACGCCGGCGTCGTCGGCCGGGAGGACGGGTTCGGTTTCCGGACTGCAGGGTACTCTGTGAATAGTGTGTATATATAGTGATGAATATGTAAAGAGGACGGATTCATTGGGGGATCGATGGCGTTTAACTGTTGGTATGTACCGGTTTTACCATACCTAATAATTGAATGTTTGATGTGATAGGCCTACGGCCGCGATTGAAGGGACAGTTCAAAAGAATTAAACGCGCAGATCCAAACGATTACCGTGGCGACCGGCTGCAATTGAATTTAGGTAAAAGCATCTCTCAATGCACTGATGGTAGTCAAAATGCCAAAGCTACTGTTTTCGAAATCGTACCAGTACCAGTACATCGTTTGCAGTTGAAGCTTCAGTATGAAATATTTCCTCGAAGTTAGCAGCATTACTTACCTTATTTCAATCCCTTAATTTTTTACGATTGCATTACATACCGACAGTTAGGCCTTTGTCATTCGCCGATGTATTCGTGCGGGACATCTCAACAAACAAAATTATTTTTTGCAAATCCTGTTTGATAATGTAAATATGTGAGTATTTTAGTTTGAGGCGAAACTACGCCTAATATGTAATATAAAGTTTTTAATCCTCGGTGATTTTTGCAATAATAATTTATCTGGACGAAGGTGAGGTGAGGAAAAATTATCTTTCTCGTTTCTGTGGAAGAAATGGTCAAACCAAAGATAGCATATCTAAGTTACTTTTAAATTTGTTATAATAAGTCTTTGGAGATTTAATATTAATGTACATGTAGGAGAAGTAACCGGAATAGTATTCGTATTGTAAATTTTCCTCATCTGACTATGAAAACAATTACATTAAAAATAGCAATAAATGTATGTTCTCACTTTTTAAATATAAAGCGAACATATACCAAGTAAATGTGTTGATACCTTCGAAACGAATAAATGCAGGGCGTTTCGTTACGGACGACACCCCTCAGGACAATTATTTCTTGGATCGTTGTTAATAAAACACCCTGTACACGTATGTATGTTAATTTAGACGCACTACTACTATCTTCCGTTATTCCGAGAAAGTTCAAAGCTTTTCACTTTTTTTTTTAATAATAATAGAAGAGTATATAGCGGATATTTAAAAGTATTGTCAATAAATGTTGTGTATATTATGATTATTATTGTTGCTGTGATTATTTTAAGGAATCAATAACCGATTACATTGCAGTTCATGTAGAATAGTACATATTTACCGTGTAGATGTGTAAAAATGACTTTGTGGAAAGAATAAAGAAAAAGGTTCACAACTGGGTTTTATTCTTAAAAAATAAGTTCTCTTGTCGTATAAAATAAGGCACAGGAAAACAAGTCAATTTAAACGTACTCCGGTGGTAGGTAATTAAAATGGTAATTCCGTGATTGGGATACAGATTCGTAGTTAGGCGGTGAGTTGGTAGATTCGGAACTACTCGGGTTTAAAAGTGGAGCAACTTCGGACAGACTAGAAATTGAGCATATTGTGCATCTGTTTGAAGGGAAATGAGGTTTGCAGCATTGAAGACGTAACTGGATGCGGAGTCCTAAAAGCACCAGAACTGCCCACAAAACAGCAAAAGCGGCATCTGAATCCAACATAAGTAAATAAAATTTTGATAACCCATGAAACGCCTCAAAGTCACTTACCAGCGTACTGGAAGGGCGGATCGATGACTGCATATCGGAAGTTAGGCACGACGACCCTCCTGAAGGTGTTTATCGCAATGTAATGCAGGTTCCCGCCGATGAAGTAATTCAGCGCTGTTATGAGACAGTACGATCCGATGATGGCGCAAGACAAAATGTGGCTAGTCGCGGCGAACGGAGTGGAAATTATCGAAACTACCACGACAAAGGAAATCAGTAACAACCAGAAATTCGTGTCGCTTTTCATCATATCCACGTCGGCTAAAAGTAAAACAATAGATATGCAAAATTAGTATTTTCTTAGCTTAAGGGCACTGAATACTCTTCAATGAACACTGAACATTCTTATTTAAACTCCATAAAGAAATCGCGTCACTTAAATTTCTGCATAAAACGTCTGCTAAAGTATAAGTGTCGCTTATGATCGTCATATACGATCACAGACGTGGCAAAAATAATTATCATTGGCGATATCTTTCGGAACCTTGTTGTCTACACTACTTACCGAACATTCTTAAAAATGTCGTCTAATGGTTTAAAGAAGTCAATATATAGGCAGATATTGACGATTGTGAATTATAAATATCAGCAAAAAGTTTTTGAAATGATTTTGAATGATGAAACCGTTTGTAACTCAAATGCAGCACAACGCAGCCAAGGAAGTCTCAAAAAGTTTTGGCGGGTCCCAAATCAAATAAAATATAAACTTGCCGTGTACATCAGTAGTGACACCATTGGATTCTGTAGAAATTGAAAGACTGGAATGGCTTTCAAATTGAAATACGAAGGTTTTTGAGTTGTCCAAGCGGTCCCATTTTAACTTGAAATAGTTAAAAGCTGATAATAGATATAGAACCTTAAGTAAGGTTCACAGACCTATCAATTAATTGTGCTTTAATTTTAAATGCTTAAAAAATGTTTAATAATAAAACATCGGTGAAATCACGACTCTCCAAGCTGCTTATGATGTAAGTCATAGAGTAGGAGGAAATTATCTTGTTTTGCAACAATCCTGTCACTATCGACATCTTGCGGAATTCATTGCCTACACTAAGGCGCTCAAAAAGAAGTCTGATTAGAGTTAAGAGGGTTATTAATATTACTAATCTTATTTTTTTGAATACGCCTCTCATGATTGTCACTTACCTAGTCCCGCATAACATGCCGTTGAAAACAGCAAAAGTCCGCACAACAAGAAAGCGAGATGGACGGCAAGTAATGGCATTCCAAGTTTCCACCAAGAAAATATCCAAAAGGCTCCAAAGCAGGCCCCCACGATGAACGACGTTATGGATTTTTCTTAAAACACAATGGAGTAAAGAAATGCATTTATAAACAAACCTGGTTAGTACCATAAACCGTATAGGACGGTTCCAGAGATATCAGCACAAACGTTACTATCAATCCGAACTTGACGGCCATCAGGAACAAAGTCGTCCTAAAGAATATATGCCCCATGAAACATATGAACCCACCGGTAAATATTAAAACGGCGCAGTAAACTTTCCAATGCACTGAAACCAAAATTAGACCGTAATTACTTATTGGATCTGTCCTGTTGAAATTCACCTGATCCGACACAATCTGTATCCCAATTCAACATATCACAACCAAAGGAAACGGCGGGAACGTAGGCACTGCTTCGGTTATTGTATGTCGCGATGGCCGCGAAGACTTCCCCAATCCCCGGATACTTGCTGTACATCCTTCCGTACTTGAAATGACCCTCCAGGTCGATAATTTTGTAACCATTTCGCTTAATACCATCCACCGTTGTCATTTTTTCGATGTAGTCAAAATACGTGCCGTCCTTGTGGCTGTACTCAGGAAGGTACAGGTGGTACATGTCGACCTGTATAGAGTTACTGTCGCACGACGTTTCGTAGCCAGAGGGCGGCTGGGAGTGTGCCAAAATGTAATCGTCGGTGTAGGAAACTTGCTGGTAAGGTGCTATCGGAGTGTTGAAAGTCAGGTTGCATCCTCCCGGCACGGGATCTGTGGACATACCCTTAAATAACGGGAAACTAGCCGATACATGGTCGACACGTGATGGGGTGAAAGGTCTCGAAATTTGAAACAAGATGGAAGCGAGACAAATTTCGACTTAGGCAAGATCTAATTTTGGTCTGGTCGTGGTCGTGGTCTGTGTATTCTCCTATTTGCAAAACCACTAGAGCTATAATGGTAAAAATAACAGGCGTATTCACGAGATGACAAATTGGGCAAGTCAAGTTGTGTAAAGTTACTAATAGTAATCGAATTTAATTTCAATAAGATTTGGGATAAAATTTCGCCGTGTAATTTAGTAAAACTTAAAGCACTAAACCTAAAACCTCCAAAACCAACTAAATTTAAAATAAGTGGTAACGATAGCAAATATATTTTTCAGAACATTTTAAGGCGTCAGCACACGCATTCTAAGTCCACTCGTATCAGCTGGAGCGCTGCATCCAGTCTTTGTCATTGACGACTTGTATGTTTCTCAGCCCCCTAGAAATGTGAGATGACTGTAATTTTTTCTCCTGGCAAGACTGTCTCGATAGTGAAACAACCTATTCGAAGTCAAAGTACGTCTCTCGCTTATTCATTATTAACAATTCAAAGCTACAACGATTCCAACGAACTCTAGAATTGCCTGTACAAATCACACACTCTTGATGGCTAGTTGTGATATCCTGTTGTAAACGTAATACTTAACAAAATAAATTTATAATAATTCAATAAACAATTTTGCTTTATTACCTAAGACAAGACTATTTCAACTTCTACTGTAGTTGAGAGGCAAAGAAAAAAAATTTTACGCTGCATCAAATTATGGAACTGATTTAGAAGTAACTTGTGTATGCTTACTTGACTACCTGTATACTTCAGAAAGGACAGTAACTGATATGAAGAACGGTAACATTATTTTAATTTCGAGGTTTTTCGAGACCAAGACGAGACCATACACAGTACGATCGAGATAATGCGAAACACATTTTACCGATTTGTCATAAACAACGGACGATCACGAGACAATTTGTTTAATATAAATACGCGATAGGTTGTTTTCTACTTAAAAATTTAAGGGGAACACGCTGGTGTATTTATATTTGTCCTGTCTGTTGTAGTTTTTGGGGTTATGCGAGAATTTTTTTGTCGTTTTCAACGCTTTGCCAGATATTGCGATGAAAAATATTATTATATTAGGATTCCTGAGGGGCGAAAACATACGTTGTTTTTTACCAAATCGCAGCGAATATTAAATCAACTCAGACTTCACTGGACTAATAGGAAATATGGAAGGCACTTTCGTTTCAAAGCTTGCCCTGGGTCCCGATCCATTTAAGGAAAAAATTTTTTGTGATTATAAATTCACCAATTCCATCTACCTGAGTTACTTGTTTCTGTTACTTGCCACGTGCCTTAACATTTCACCTACCGTATTCGTCATAAACGTTAATCACTAGATACACGGTGACCGTCGGGGCGACCTTTATATTCCTCAAAATATAATAGACGGCGCTGCTTTGGCCCTTACTCCAGACCAATCCGATATTGGTACCGGTGACTGAAGACATGGGCACCGCTTTGGAAGTCTCGGATAACGTGACGTTTTCCTCGAAGGTGTGGACTTGTAGCACGAGGAAACCGACGTCGTAGTTGATGTTTTCTATGTCGATTTTCACCTGGTCTTCGGTCAAAGTGAAAAATCCCGTGACGACGTCCGAGGGGTGGTATTTGCTCAGGTCGATATTGATCCCATCAGACGAGACTGAAAGAGTGGACGGTTCGAGAGAACCGGAAAGAACATTTTAAGGGAGTTTATATCAAAGAAATCCATGTTGGTGTTGATTTCAAATGACTTTTACTTGTTTGGAATTCAATAGTAAATATACAGTGAGACATCAATTAACGTCTACCTGTCGAAGTCTCAATCAATCTTTTAACTCAAATTAATTTAGGGTGAAAAGTATGTATAAATTTGGTAAAATGCTCAAACACGATGTCTTTATTAGCTGTACAGAGAAGCGCATTGGATACGAAATCCCTTCATGTGTCAACTGTTACCTATGCTGACTAAAACTAAATCAATGTCGAACCATTGATTAAAATACAGCTTTGAGAAATTTATTTTATTTATTTAAATATATTGGTAATTTAACATAATGAGATTCCATTTATCACAATGTCAACCAAGTCAGAGTAATACAAGCGGTTGCAAATGTTGATGTATCGTTGATAATTAATATTGTTTTACAACAACTGTCAACCACTATGTAATGCTGCAAATATTCAACACCAGGTATAATCATCAAGTAAGGTTATAAAAATAAGCAAATCCGAAACAACTACTTACATGGCTAATACCACTTAAGGCACTGAATCATACGGAAAGATTCATATTTAAAGTGTTGCCATTATTCATATTTAAATTTGTATTTAAAATATTTATTTGATTGTAGTTACATTAATTGTGAAACGCTTTTTTGACGAGAAATTACGTAATACCATCAATATCAGGTGCAGAATAAGATTTAATGAATTGTCTTCCGCAGGAGTAAGAAATATTGATTTTTTTATATCATAATTTTATATCGACATTATGAAACGAAGCATGTACTTTGTTTGTTATTACCATGTTAATAAAATGTTTATTTCAACAATTAGACATGTTTTCGTTATTTATAAATCGACACCCATTTCTATTTTTACATAAACATCATGATCACAGGAATTCTGATAAAACCTTACAGTTTAAATAAAGATTTTGTGAATAAATTTTATTTTTTGAGGCGAAAAATATTAATTAATTTCAAACGTTAATAAACGAAGGCATCTTCATTCGATTCATCCAAAAATCATAGTCAAACTTCTAGTCGTCAATAGCTATTTACCTCGATCTGTTCTAAAACACCATTATTAATTTACGTTTTTCAAATTTAAAAAGGAGAAGCTGTAGAACCTCCCGGTTAATTCGAGCCATAGTAAAAGGCAATACACTCATATAAATCGTAATGCAAGCATTATTAACAATATCTGTTGGGATAAACAAATCAACCTATCTCAGTAACGAATTGCAGTACAGGTTTTCTTATCATAAAATGTATGCTACTTTTTAAAATGTTTAAAATAAAGGATAGTCTTTTTTACATTCATTGCTTAAGAAACAGTGTTTTATGAGTTTTTTTGCAATAACCAATTTACGAATTTACTTCTAGAAAATCTCATTTTATAAGTCTTTCTGAGACTTTCAAGTCATTCACTTAATTTTTTTCTGTATAATCAACACCCTAGTAACTAAATAAAAAAACTCGAAAAATGACAGAATGACAGTTTTAGAATTTTTTATTCAATACAGTAAATTTTTTAACCAGTTTCTTAACCTATGCCTGTTTATATTGAGGATTTGAGCAATTATTGTTTTATTTGTACAAACATTAACATTTTGATTGCATGCAAATATTTCCATGTTAAAAATGCGTGTGGCAGTGAAAAAGCTAATAATATTGCTTGTTTTATTTGCAATAAGGATGTGGAAAATTACTGAACCTGTTTGAAAAATTAAAAAAAATTGAGTAGTGAGAAAAAGGATGATACACATAATAAATGGACACCTAAAATTTGGACGCTTGCTGGACTCAAGATACAAGAGTACTTGCTGGAAAATTGCTCATATGTTAGCAGTAGATATAGAAAAATTGTTTGGATAAATTATTGGATAACTTACAAAAGGGAATTACATTTTCCCTAAAATTTTAATTATTTTGGAGGTTATACAGCAAAAACAGTAAGAACACATTGTTCTGCCAGAGGTTATTGTGGAAAATCACTCCTATTTCGATAAATAACTAAGATATAGAAGAAAAATTTATAAAAATTTTGTACATAACTCAGAAGTCTACAACTTTCGTTTGAATATTTTTTCTGAACAATCACAAAAAAAATTGATACCCAAAATTTGAACATTTCATGAGGGTACTTGGAAAATTGGTCATATCTCGGCAGGAAAAGTAAGATATAAAAAAATGTTTAGATGAATTTTAGATATTAAAGTATAGAATTTAACGTTAAATTTAAACTTTCACAAAATTTACATTATTTAAATCATTACAGAAACAAAATAAAAAACCAAAAATTATTACAACTTCTCGCAATTCTGTTTTTTAATGCTGAAATATATGCCTGTAAGTACCAAAATCGAAATTTTCAATCGCTCTGAAATTTTTGCAAAAATTTAAGGAATCTTTATGTTCGTTGATCAGGCTGTAATGGTGGTTTGAAGTCACATATGTTGCAATATTCTATTTATCTTTGTTACAATAGTTATCGTTACTTTTAGCTCATATTAACGTCTCATTAAGTTTCCGTAAGTTTTGACTTTACTGTGCTACCTTTAAAAGTAATCTAATAAATACTAGCCTTAAGATTGGCGGAAACAGTACAATACTGGCAACACGGCAACTAAGATAACTGACAACCTCTAACGGGCATGCTTTAAGGTTAGCAAATTAACCATTACATTAAACAGAAGCCAACAACAAGACACATCCCGTATTTACTACCCGTTTAGAT
Organism: Cryptocephalus primarius; assembly: GCA_963576515.1. Classification (NCBI taxonomy): domain Eukaryota; kingdom Metazoa; phylum Arthropoda; class Insecta; order Coleoptera; family Chrysomelidae; genus Cryptocephalus; species Cryptocephalus primarius. The sequence continues at coordinate 5,272,740 of OY754940.1, read as the reverse complement.
ATCTCACGTTTACACTGATATAAACATCCAAACATTCAAAGGTCCATTCATATCTCCAAACATGAGTCAGGAAGAGGAAGGACAAATCTATTGTTAGGAAACATTACCTGAAGTAAAAAATATCGCGCACAATATCACAGCCACTTTAAGGAGAGCCATTTTTGTCAGATATAACGACAACTTAGAAGATACAGTTACAGCACAACCGAACACCAGAAATGTTTACTATACACAACAAAACAACACTGCTTTAAGTAACAGGCTCCTTTAGGCAGTGATGTTGACATCTGTCAGATGTCAAGTATTATATCGAGATAGGAGATCGATTGAGATAAGACCAAATTAGTACGTTGTCGTTGTCATTCTTTTTACAGATAATTGCAATGTACGCTTGATGTTTTAATTAGCTTCTAAAAACCTTTATCACTGCCTTTCCCGTGGGGATCTTGGCAATCGCGCATGCCGGTCCGGACGTACAGTCGAGTATCGTCGAGCGGCGCTGTCGTCGGCAAGATGGCCGTCACGTCGATCAATGAAACCGTAGTACGAGCGTGTGTTCGAGGGTAGTGTCCGCGGTTGACGATATGCCGACGTATAAATGAGTGAGGGGCCGCTCGAAGGGCCATGGGAAAGGACCAGGAGCTGCTCGAGGCCGCCAGGAAGGGCAACGTCGCCGTCGTCGAGAAGATCTTGGGTCAGAGGGCGAAAAGGAGTGGTCCGCTCGCAAGGTGGGTTCTGAGATCAGCTGGAAGGGTCTGTATTGTATTCCGGGGGCCCCGAGGACGGGTCGGAGTCGGCCGGGTCGACGGCTCCACGATCTGGGGTCCGGGGATCGGCCGTCGACTGGTTACCTGTCCGACACCCCATTTGTAATGTCTTCCTCTTTTGCATGTAATGAATTAATTACCGACAGTCTGTACCCACTCGATGGATATTAGGTTTCATTCATGGAATCACACTTGTTACCGTTGTTTATCTGCAATAGTGTGAGGGAATGTGGGTGGCTTGGGTATAACTTTCGGTAGGCCTAACTTTACTCTTTACATTCTTGGTGATTTCTGTTTTAGACCCTTCTGTTTTCTCACAAATTTATAGCATAACATATAACAAAAGAGAAAAAGAAATGTCTGCTCGTTACATTCAGCTTCCTCCTTCGATCTGTAAATCAGCTGTCAACTTGTTACCCGCCGCCACCCCCTTTTAATGCTCAGCTCCGTCTAGCATCTAATTAATCGATTACCAAAAGTGTCTTTCCAAAAGTGTCAAAAGTATTCAGTGCATATTCGTTTTCATTTTGAGTTTTTCACATTTATTGCGTTTTCAGCTTGTAGATTTGACATTTTTAAGAGAATAGAACTGGGGCTTTACGTCTCCTGTCTTATTTTCTCCAATTTTTCTGTCATAGTAATTTAAAGAAAACGAGCATGCAACAAAATGTCAGAAAGATACCTTCTCCGTAGGTTCAGCTTCTTTTTCCGATCTGTAAATCGACTGTCAACTTGTAACCTGTTCTGTAATGTCAGCTCTGTCTAGCATCTAGTTAATCGATTACTGAAAGTTGTCTTATAACTATTCAATGCATATTAGTTTTCATTCAGGGACTCACACGTGTTACAATTGTCACTTTCACGTCTGAAATAATGTAAAGGAATATGACTGGGGCATATACACTTCGATCTGTAAATTAGCTGTCACCTTGTTACCCACCGCACCCTCCTGATACCAGTGAGGTGATAGTTCTGTCTCGTATCTAATCAATTCTTTGGTGGAAAAAATTATGTCTGTACTTCACTTATGTTATCAGTATAAACGGTATTTGTAATATGACTCGACACTGCACGTGTTACTATTATCGATAATAATCTGAAATAGTATACACGGATTTCACTAAAAGTTATACCATTTTCGTTTTGATTTCTTACTTGAGTTTTTGTTCATTTTTAAAACTTGGGAATGGCTCTTCAGTGCATTCTTTGTAATTTTGTTTTCGGTTATCAAATTTATACGAGATGCTCTCTTTCAGTTTGGTTCGAGAATCAGTTATCAACTTGCCACTTGTTCATTTATTTAATTCTTTACCAATCATTGTATGTGTACGTCTCTATTTCATGTACAGTTCTTTCACATTGCAAAAAACTTTGGGTACCGATTTCTTGTGACAAATTAACCCCATGTGAACTAATTTTCAGAGACGTCCTATTGCCCTAAAAATTCCACAACCAGTTTATCAAAGTGATAAAGTGCTCGTATCAAAGTGAATTTATTTAGCAGCCAGTTGATATTCAACAGCCATTTTACTACTAGCGGCTCAATAAAGAAATGTGGTATTATAATTAAAAAATACTTTTAGTTCAGTGCATTTGTATAAAAGAGTCTAAAAGTTTCGTAACAGGGATTTTCTTGCACGAATATGTTGGAAATAATAAAAAGAACTTGTGATCTTTACATTCAAGAAAATTTCGCGTTACTACTTTGTTTAAAAAAAAAATATCGAAAAAAGTTTTTGTTTAATATTAGAAAAATAATTTCTCTTTGAAAAAATGTTGACCACATGAAATGTGCGTAATACAATTATCTAAAAAATAAGGGTTTGTGGATTAAAATCTTTAAAAAATAAAAAGGTTATTGCAAAAAAAAAAACAAAAAAAAATGTACTTTTTTCCTCCCACACTCCATTTGTTTATCCAGTCTGGTCAGTTGCCATTTTTGAATAAAAATAGATTCAGCCCCTAAATAGTAGATAATTTTAGCCCCTTTTCGACAAACTAATTAGATAATTTGCCCCATTGAAAGTTTCTAATGAGAAACATTGAAAAGATGGAGAAAAAACACGAATATAAAAAAATAGAAGTCTTTATAATCACCACAAGCTGAGGTAGCGCAACTTCATTGTCTATACATATTTTTTTAACTGTAACGGCTAGACTAAGCTGTATTACATTGGCCGTCTACAACATATTAATTGCCTAAATGGCTCCAGGTGAAATGAATATTTTTGGGAATAAGTGAAATTGCCTATAGTCGACAGGTTTAAAACAGGACAGCGTGTAAAGGCGTTCAGAAATTATAGGTACTAAAGAAATTCATAAGTTGTCGATATCGTGTGGTTCGATGTGGTTCATATGGCATCGAAAAATTCTTGCCGAGTATACTACTGATTGATGTATACGGTACTTTCACTTCTATTTGGTGATACTTCGAAAAACTCTGTATGGTGCTCGATTTCTTTTATATTGATTTATAGTGATTTTCCAGTGTTGGCGGGACTTTCTTTCTAAATATCACGTATGGTATATATAACCTGATTACAACCCATTCGATGCTTATTTTATTGCTTTTTACTTATTTTGATACGTCAAATTGTAATTACAATTTGATAAGATTACTTTTCCACCATTTCTGGTCCTTTAAATTTAAATTTATTCTCGATCATTTGTAAACAGACTTCTTATCGTTTAATCCCGTTCTATGTGCGTCATAAGGAGGGATTGCTGGTGCTTTAAACAGCTCCTCCTCAATAAATTTTGATTTTTGTTGCCACGTTCGCCTTTCGGGGTTAATTGGGCCTTTAAGTTGTTTTTAATTGCTTTAATCAACGCCAGACGTTAAGTCGTCTCACATGTCTCGCTGGGTTTATCTTTCCACGTTTTTATCGGTCGAACTGTTTATAGCACGCAATTACGGTGATATCGTTCGTTTTTGTTGTTATTCGCTTTCTACGGATGTACATGAGTGTTTATTTTTTACAAGTAGATGGTTATTCATAGACTTTCATTGTTTATTCGTTGAAACGGTAATTTGATCCGAAAGTGGAAAAAGTTACGATCTTTTGATTATTCATCTACAACAGATTTCTACCGTCTAGTTCCTTGAAATATTATTTCCGCAAAATGTCGATGTTTTCCGTGAAGTTTCAATTTACTTGGGAACTTCCGTTTTCCATTTATCATCACACTTCCTTTATCACCTGCGAATGTTTAGTCGGTATCGATTTCTGCAATATCTAATTCATAATTTCGGAAAGTTTTGCCGCATCGCCGTCATTCTAATATTCAGTAAATGAAAATTATTTAATGTAGAACCGAAACAAAAAGCACATTTGTTATTAATAAAAGAATATTTGTTCCCGTTGTATACATTGTTCTCGGTTAAAATAATTTCGCATAACCATTTGTTTTATTACATACACATACTTGTTCTTTGTGCGGGCAAAGTTCTATTTGACTTGTAATTTTGTTAAGCAGTTGATTAGCCACTCTATTAAAATTTATTTTTGAGTATGTGTTCGTGTTAATAACTTATCGACTCGTGTTTTTTTTAAATCTCGTAGGAGTATAAGCAAGTGTAATGAATGTAATGTAATAAATGTAATTAAATCTAATATTGTTTCGCACTCGATGTCCGTCCCACTATTGACCCTTGTGATTAGACCTCTTACTCATGAATAAAGCTAATACGGTGATAAATAATCATAGCAGGAAATTTATTGTGGGTCATTACGCTTGATATTAATTTATCGAATCCAGGATACAATGGAGCGTTTATATTAGAAACATAAGACAGGTTTCATTTCATTGAAAGGAAAGTAGTTAATAGATTTTTTTCGGGAAAATTTGCAGAAACCAGAATTCTTCAAAATTACACTAATGGACATTTCACGAACTACATAATAAAAGTTCTCCACTAAAAACTTGTGCAACTATTTTATTAAGCAAATTAGTTGCCGAATGAGTTGTTTTTTAAAATATCTATTAAAATGCACATTTTGGACAAAAACTGACTCGCCCATTCGACAATTCAGAAAATTTTACATATAAATTCATTCATAATTTTTTTTCTGAAAATCAAAATGGTGAGCTGTAGAGTAATTTGTTTAATAATTTAAGTCGTAGTAGTCAAAAGGCATACTAGATTTGCTGCAACTTTTTAATTAATTGATCAAATTGAGCTTACCAAATTGCAAATAAAAGATAGGAAATTTGTGTTTTCAAGTAAAGCAATTGATATGAAAAAATATTATATATAAAAAGAAATCTAGCATGTGCCATTTTTCGAACGAAATTAATTAACAAACTATTGCTATATAGTTTTGCTGATAAAAATGTTACATTATTTACTATTTAAATAGTTTACTAAACGACAGTCTCAAAAAGTAGACACTTTAAGAACTTCCCCCATCTTCCCCATTTTGAATGCTATACCAAAACTGTGCAGATGCATTTTTTGTAGCTTGATATGTATCCTTTGAGATGCACTAACTGGTGTACCTTTTTTTAATTACAGTAAAATGAAAAAAGATAAAACTGAAACCCCAAAATGTTAGTTAATAAAAAAGTTAATGAAAATTGTAAATTTTTATTCCAGCCCACCAAATAGATGATGCTCTGTTTATAGGCTAAGTGAAATAAATCCAAAAAAAAAGAAATTGTGCGCATATATGTATATATATATAATATTTTTTTATTTTCTCTACAATAATATCGAGATATCGAAGTCTTTAAAAGTAAATGCTTAACGATAAAGAAATTCAGTAAAAATATCATAATTATATGTTTTTTATTATTAGATTTATTTATTAGATTTCAAACAAATGTAATGCTAATTTCTATTTTCCAAGCTAATTTCTATTTTCAATTTCTTACCATTTCTTTGTGTATTACTTGTAAATAGCTAATATTCTTGTTCTAAAATAAATTGGTTTCATCATGGTCTATCCAAGTCCTCGAATTTCAGTTCATTACTATTTTAAAAACTTATAAAACTATAAAAAAATAATTGTATTCCGTTAAAAATCGGCCATTTCAGATTTTCATGAATATCTTCCTTGCAGTTTTTTTGTTAAATCAGTTCGTGTCAATTCAATAAAATGATGATTATTTTGTAATAATAATAATTTATTTTGTAGATTTGTATTTTTTTAGCTTTGGCAGTTTTGGATCATAAATTTTAAGATATTTTCATGTTCGGTATAATGTTATCATTAAAAATTGTTCCATTTTTTCTATAATTCCTCTTTGGGGAAATTCGTACAAAAAGTTAACAACACTGGATCAGCCATTTTGAGTTTTTAGTAACAGATATTCATATAATTTTTAAAAATATTTAATAGAAAATTTATTAAATGTCCTTTTGAACATTTTTGAGAAAAAATTTGTAACATATCGGATCAACCATTTTAAAACTTGGTAATTTGTTGATATTTTTAAATTTATTTATAGAAAATCAGTTGTCATTGTTTATACAGTTAATTAACATTTAGATGCAAAATTTATGAGGGGAACTTTTTACCATAAGACATATGTAAATTAAATTATACAGTTTTGAATCAATATGAGATTCTAATTTTTCCGAAATAACGATCGTTTAGAACTACATTTACTCCTCTAAAGGAAAACTATAAGCTGATGTGAAAAGACCGTAAAGGTGATTAAATGACCAACCCCAGTGCTGACGGAGACAAAGGGTATTTATGTTTCCCACTTTTTGTGTAGTTATGTGACTGTTTACCGCAAAACGCTCCCGTCTCTTTCCCTTTCCCACACACATACACGCCCTTGTGGCGAATCTATAGCTATTCAGTGAGTTACCCACCTAGAAAGCCAGGACGCGACACAAAAGGGGTGAATGTGTCGCGGCAAGGTGTAGGGTGTGCGCCTTTCCATCGATCGGTACGTGTATCACTTAGAACAGAGGGATGCTCCCGTCTTGGTCGTCTTTTTGTCATCTAACCGTCCCACTTTTGATCAAATACGTTTGCCTACACGTGTAGATATTGTGTTCCAGCTAAACTGCTACAGGGATCGACGGTTGTAAATGAGATGCCGTGTCTGTATGCACAAAGTGAACGTGTACAGATGCATGTGCAGCAGTCGAATGTTAATTTGCAGACGTAAACAATATATCAAACGCGGCGTTTGTCCCTGCATGAGGAATCCATATCACTTACTGGGATAAATTACCTTGGCGAAAGGCGCTTTTCTTGAATAATGACGTGAGACCTGCAACATGGGTCTGTGTTCGTAGAGTAATTACTTCCTCTTCTTACTGTCATATTATACAGGGCGTTACTGAACTCCCTCGTAGCAGCCATACTACAATAATCTGCGTGAAGTGCTGTTTGTTGTCCGTTTTTAGAGGCAGCTACTATTATACTCTATAAATATCGTCAAGTTCATCTTCTTCACTTTCTGTATTAGGCATTAATACCTCTTACGGTTTCCTTCCTTTCCTCGGCTTTCTTGCGTTTCTTCTACCACCTAGCTGGTACTTTTTTCGTTGTTCATTGTTTCTATATATTCTGCCATTTTTTCCTGTGTTCAACTAGTTTCTCGTTGTCGTTAAATATCCTTAGTTCATCCCTTATTTCTGTATTCCGTTTACAAGCCCTTACTGTGCATCCCTTTACTGACCTTAAAAATCTTTTTTCGACCGCTAAAATTTTACTGTGTTGAAATTTATTTATTCTGGCATTTTCTTGTATAATTTTAGACGCGTTTCGCTAGTTATTTTATGTTTTAAGTTTCTTTTTTCGTTCCGCAGATGTTCGAGGACCGAGAAACGGAGTATTTTGTTGTTCATTCTTTTAGTCCTAGTATATTTTCGAGTAAAAGCCATTGTTTTTATTTTCTTTGTTGATATTTTTAGGTTGTATTTTTTCATATCTGATCAAGTTTAAAAACCCCATTTGTAAATAATTTTCACATTTAAAAGTCAGTGATACGTCATCTGCATATAGAATTGAATTTAAAGTCGTATCCTAGTCAGTTCGTATCCCATTTGCCATTTCAGATTTCCATTCTTTTAAGATTGAAAGATTTTAAATAACGTAGTGAGCAACTGTCTAACTCCGGTATTAGTTTTAATCGTTGGTGTTATTCTAGAGTGGAGATTTAGGACAATATTTGTCAATTTATAAGCTTTCTATGGTCACTATTAAGTTGTATGGGAGTCCTTTATTTTTCGTAATATTTCATAGTTTCTTTCTGTCCACATTGTCGAAGGACTTTTCGAAATCGATGGAACCTAGGATGTCGATTAAATTCTCAATGTTTTTTATCAGTAGTTTTATTTCAAAGATTGCATCGGTTATAGATCTTCCTTTTTTAAACTCCATGTGCTCTGATATATTTCTTTATATATTATTGAGAGTTATTCCATAAATTTTATAGACGCTACCTAATAAATTTATTCCTCTGTAGTTATCACATGATTCTCCTAAGATACTCTCCTTTTTTTAAAAGATAGTTACTTTTAAACTTTTCCGATTTTCAGGGATCTTCAGCACATGTACAAATATAAAATGCATAATTTTAAAAATGTCCCTCGATATTTTGATAATTCTGTATTTATTCCTGTGGCCTTTCGATTTTTTGCCACATTTAGTACTTCTATTAATTCCTCCATACATATGCCGTCTACTCCTCTATTATCCAATATAATAAATCCTTAATTCTCATCTGATTCACAATGTTCATAGTATCTAGCTCGTTAGAATGTGATACACATTTGTCTTCCTTAATATCCTTTAGTTTCGCATTGTGGTTTATTCAGTAATTTATACCTTTGTATAAATATTGTAATATTAAAAAGCCTTTCAATGGCCATTTCCAATTTTGAAAATTTGGCTGCGGGCTGCTAGTATCTTCTCTTAGCTGTTTGTCTATTCGGTGCAAATTTTAAAATCGTTCTTAAACTAAGTTCCCAGTGAGATAGCAAGAGATTTGAAACTTTAAGTATACCTTAAAGTTAACTCGATACTTAGAAAAATGAGCTAACAAGAAGAGAGGAAAGGATCAGTCCTTAAAGCGTACTTAAAGAAATAAAATAATTTCACCTGACCTAATACAGATTTATAACTCCATACAAATTCCTGATACTATATAGATTGTTCTATAAATTTATCAGTGTGAATTTTAAAAGTTGTGAGAATACTTGTAAGATTTAAAGTGTAAAACGTAAGGCGCACGCCAGATGTAATAACCATTAAGGGTACGTTCTACAATTTCAGTATTTGCTAGGAATAAGATTATCCCCAGTGTAATGGAAAGTTGCGCGCTCTGCATTAGCAGTATATCATGGGGTGAGAGAAATTCGAAGGATAAATTATGGAATATCTCATTCTCTCGAAATCGGTGGAAGTAAAATGTACTCGATTTGTTATCGACAAAAGTACACAGTACACAAAGATCATATTTTTAGACCAAATTATATAGTGAAGAATTCTTCATACGTTTCCGTTGGTCTAAGGGGTCTGTAGAAATGCTGCTAGGACTAATTGAAGAAGACAGTACATCCCTCACTGAAAGAAATTATTTAGGTGCCAGTTTTTAAAAAGTAACATTGTACTGTTTATCTGGTGATTCATAGCAATCACTGGAAATGTACTGCAATTAACCCTTCATGAATCCATATCCGAACACCCCTTTTTCTCGAAATACACTTAACTAACTATCGAAATCCCGACAATATGAGATATACGGCTTAACCGTTTGAAGTGTTTATATGAAACTTTTAATCTTTCCTATATGGAAGGGAACACACACACGCACACACCCACAACACATAATCACACCCCTATTATTGGCTCTCGACGGCCTTCGGGAGTTATTATTGCTTTTTGAAGTGTCTCTGACGACACTACTAGCCGACAGGAATTCGCGCAATTACTCGTTAGTGTATGCGTGACACGCGACAATTATTTTTTAATTTATCACCGTCAGTCCTGTTTCTATAATTACATTTTTCCGTCGCGAAGTCTCGAGCGGAAAACAGAATTTTTATCATTTCCTCAGGGAAGTCACTGACGTGTGGTTATTGGTTACAGCCTTCGGAGGGGCCCTGGTGCTAATGTCCAGGATAGCAGCGGGTACTCCGTCCTCCATCACGCCGCCCTTAACGGACACACGTAAGTATTAAAAGGGGATCATCGCTTTCATGAAAACATTATAGTGTTAGGTACTTGTTATGGACTTAAGTTGGATCCAAGAACAACTTATGATGCGTTTAAATTAGTCATTCTTTGGGGTATATTTACTAAAGCCTTGCGATTTAGTTGTTTCTGAGAAGGTTGTTTATGACTGTCATTATAGGTGAGTTAATGCTCAGCTAACATGTAACGGTTGAGTGTTAAGAGATGTAACAACAATTATATATGAACGTTCATGCCGCGAAACGATTAATAGAAACAACTGACACTTTGTGATTATCTCCGGTACACAGAGTTTCTTTAAGGTTACAGTGGTTAGGAGCGATTTCACCACCCTTGGTTACCTGATGATTATAGGTTATCTACGAAAGGATTTTAAGTTCACAACCCATGGTTACTAATAAACTAAATAAAATAAACTAACTTCTTTGGTGTGATTTAGACACTCTAGTATATGAAGAAAAAAAAAGTAAAAACGTTTCTAGGTTTTATTTAAAATCATTTAGGAAAATCCAGATTTTCTCTTGTTTTGAATAATTATCGTCCTTTTTCTGGTTTTAAAGAACACAAAATAGCAGGGTGAAGGACAGGGGTAATGATACCAACTAAATTTCAGCCAACGTTTTGCCAGTATCCCTGACCTGTATTAACCTGAGAATATCGGAATATACTGACGAAACGCAGGCTGAAATTTAGTTGATTTAGTTGATTTCATTGCCTGTCCTCTATCCTACTGTCTTGTGATCATTAAAATCCATAATTTTTCATGGTATTCAGAGAATTAAAAAATAATTGCATCTTCAGCATTTCTAAATTCGATCCTAGACCTAACCTAGACCTTCTCTAACGAATAGCATTAAAATGAAAATATTTAATTTAAATTTTAAATCCACTTAGGGTTTCTTTGGAGGAAATTTTTCTCCATTGGAGGAGAACTTCTAGAATTTTGTGCCTGATTCCTTAACACATCTGAATCTTCTGCCGTTTTTTAACGTGAAAAATTAAAATAGGTACTTTTAAATTTTTTAAAAATTAAAACAATCTACAGCTTATACAAATCTTTGAAGTTCGATTTTAAGGCACTTTCGGTCATTTGGGGATCTAGAGCCTATTTGAAACCATTTAACAACATACATTGTGGTGCTCGGAAAATTGGAAAATGGACAAAATTTTCTACATTCGATTTTAATGTACTCTTGGTCATTTAAAGTTCTGGAGGAACTCATATTTAGGATATTCTATATCCTATCTAATGTTTAAAATGAAAATGAACTTTGAAAATCAGTAATTTTAGATTTTGAAGGTTTCAAAAATACCTTTGAACTTTTCCTTTTAAATTCCTAAAAATGTCTGAAGTTTATAATTAAAATTGAAACGTTTGAAATTGCCATAAACCCTTTGAATTCAATTTTAGACCTATTTTAGGTTACTAAACTTCTTAAGGAACTTTTAGAGATTTTCGTTAGCATAAGTTGGGCCTCTGTAACGAAAAGCTTCTAACATGTATCTATCTGGTGGAAAGTTATCTAAGAAATTCACCTATATAAGACCATTTAAAAAACCTTTAAACCTTTTTAGCTTTCCAAAATTCTCCAGGATTCGATATGATTCAGACTTTCCACTATTCAAAATCCAAAAACAAGGAAAACGCTTCTAGATTCTACTTGTGAAAATATGGGAAAATCTGTTTTGGGTGGTCCTCGGTAGAATAAAAAATTTGAAATTTCCTTAAACTGTCTAGATTAGGTGTGAAGATACTTTGGCAGTTTAAAATTCTAGAAGAACTAAAAATACTTTTATTCTAGAGTCCTTGTAGCTTACAAGATTAAATGAAATTATTTGAATCACTTGTAAACCTTCTAGACTAGGTCCTGTTATGCTGACAAATGCTTGGCTTTTAGGTCATTATTCATTGTATGATTTTAAAATTTAGTAGCTATTCTAGATTGATTGTCTATTATTAGACATAAACACACAGATAGAAGCACTACACGTCATTAAAAAAATAGATTTAATACCAACATTATAAAAACTATATTGTTTTTGATTAACTTAACTAGCGAACTAAAATAATTGATGAAACAGTTTTGTTAGATTAACCCCTAAGTTGGCATTACCGTTAGCTTTACGTTTTCTAGGGGAGGTGATGAAATTGGGTCTCAGAATCAGAAAAAATGGAACTTACAGGTCGTTATGCTTTGAAGAAATGGCGTTGACAGTATGGAAACAAAATCAACTATGGTTACGCTTGTGTATTAACAACTCAAGTAACACCTGAAACATTAGATGAATGGAAGATAAAAATTCGTAACTGATTTCCTTGATTGTTAAGTGTGAGTTCCTAGGTTTTAGTCTCTATGCGAAGTATGGACCACCGTATGCTTCATAGTGCATTTATTTCTTTACTAGTTAAATGTTAGTTGAGCATCTGGTTACCTTAAATCAAGTTTGCTACGAACTAAATATGCAATAAAAGGATTTAATTTTTATGGTACCATTTGTTTTTTTTTATTCTCCATGTCAACTTCAGGCATTATATCTTTTCATATTTGTATTAGTCTATACAATTTTTATTTTGGTCGCATTACATGTTTCCTTTACGGCTGGTAATTGTTTTTCTTCAACTTTGGGTTTTATGGGGAATTTTTTAAAGGGAAATCGTGAAGTTACTGCTGGAACACGATGCTTCCCCTAACATCGTCGACAGCAAAGGGTCTTCTCCCCTTCACCTGGCAGCTTGGTCCGGCAACGTCGAAATCGTTAGGTTGCTGCTAAATGGACCGTCTAAGTGCAACGTAAATCTGACGGTAAGTGTTCAACCAAATTTAGAAATTAAAATAGCAAATATTTTGAATCAGGAAAGTTTGGTTGTGGGGACTTTAGCTGTGTACCATTTTAATCAAATAACGGAATACCGATTCCCACAACAGCGCCAGATCATTTTTTGTGTGAACAAGTTCACACGCAGAGACCTCGAACTCCTCCCTTTGACCACACGCAGACACACATACACACGTACTCTCTCCACATTTTGACTGGATGGTAATTAGTAAAGTCTTTGATGGAGTCAAAGGGTCGAAACGTCGTCGACTCGTCGTCGTGCGCCGCACAGTCGAAAGGTCCGACCGTCGAATGTGAAGTGGCCATCTTGAATGGCTCCGATAGGCCATTACGCTTCGCAATGGTGATTAATCTGCACAAATGGGCCCTTATACTGCCAATCACTTGGATTGCTTGTTTGATTTTAACCCGTAATTCACTTGATTTATCCCCTGAAAGGATAATTGAACTGCGTATTAGTCAGTTTTGATGCCGGAGAATGTGTTCGTTCACCGGATTAACTTCTGCGGCGTTAGGTCGAAAGACGTGGATTTATGGGAGGGTATTTTTTGGGAGAAAATCACGGAATTCCGATTTTATCGGGGGGCGTTAGATAACTCAAACGGACGCCACGTCTACGTCATTATTTTATGGAACTGCATGATAGTGTTCTATTATAAAACTTTCCACGGGATCCGTGTGCCAGTTTTTGTTTTATTGAGTTTGTGCAGGTGAGTGGGTGAGCTTTAGAAGTTGGCAAATGTCGATAAAGCGGTGCCAATTTTACGTGGATTGTTATGATTTAAAGGGACTTCAATTTTTAAATGAATATTGATATGAGTGTTTTGTCAAAATACCAAAAAAATCAGTGACTTTTTTGTTCATTACGGTTTTGTTAAAACGATTACAATGTGGAAAATGTGATTTAAGTCTAGTGAAGCCCTATATCACCAATGTTAGGGTACAAATTATGGCACTATGGAATTCGATGACAAATATCTGTATTCCACCAGTTAGGGTAAAGTTTCTGACTAGTTTGCGATAAGCTCTCATATATATTACAATCACTTCTTCAGTTTTCTGTTCGCAAAATGATATGCTGTATCAGCCTTATACTGTGTCCATTTGTGGTTAATCTTAATTCTTTTAGAACCTTGTCTCTTTGAGAATTTCATGGTCTCTTGAAACCAACGGAGATACTCTTAGACCTGAATTCATGAATATCGTCTGAATTCCATAAGAGTGGTTTCATGGAAGATCAACAGGATTCTTCTTCTAAAAGTTTGTCCCAGAATCCCAAAGTTGGCCATGTTAATGAAGGAGAAAAACAAAAGGAACTCTATAGTCTTGCCAACTGTTTGATAACAATTTAAATAATTGGTAAGGCTATAGAGTTCCTTTTGTCTTTCTCCTTCAGGTTTCTTCTTCTTAATGTACCATACAGATCCCTGCGTATCCTCCTTTCTTATCAGATATCTATTGAGTGTAGCGTTTTGTAATGCCTGGAAGTCCTTAATTCCTGTCCAATTACGGATGTGACACATAACAGAAATAAACATTTTTGCCTCACTGTGCGTTTGATCACGCTAATTTCAAAATGTCTGAAATAATTTGAATGTAGTTTTCAGTGATTTAGTGAGGTAAGCTTGGAATAGTGTTTGTTTTACTTAAGCCGCTCTCGAAATCACCTAAGAAACTGACTGACAAACAATAAAGGTTGCTTATAGTATTCTTTTCCTCTTAAATTCTAATTCTAATTCGTTATTTTTATTAAAAAAAATTAAAAAATATTTGTTCCTTGTAACTGTTACTCCAAAATTACAGTAGCTGAGAATCTGTAAAAATTCCAAGGCATTGCTACTACAACAAGGAATAATTATTTTGACACTTAGTTAGAGACAATAAAGAATGGATTGTTCAATGACCAAAGTCCTATGTTATTCAGATCTTCGGGGTTTTAATTAGTTGTTTACAACTATATACGCCGCTAGATACTTAGCAATTAAAAATACACAATATAAAAACACAGTTTACATATTGCAATAATTTGATCTCAGTTGAATCAGGGATTCGTAAATTCTAAATGATTTGAAAATATGTTCTTGAATTAAGCGACAAAGAGATGATACAAAAACCGCCATATCACCAACCGTAAAACCACACAAAAGTTAGTCTTTAGTTGAATTTTTAATGAAATATTTTGAAAAATTGGTCTGATAGTGAAATCAATATCATAATTTTTCACCACCTAAATCAGCAATGGTTTCAATACATTATTAAAATTAATTTGTTCATGTCTATTGTTTGATTTATATTTTAATTAAAATGTAATAGCGTAGAAACGTTAGTAGCTACATCAGTAGTAATATTTCGTGGGAAACCTGAAAGTAAAAAATGTACCATCTTTTAAATTCAATCAATTTTAACTTCGTTAAATCGACTGTAAGCTCACATCTCTATCAGGCTTGAGAAAAACAAATTCTTTCCCATATCATTTTCTCTGAAAAATATTCCTTACGCGCCTGAAAATCCAATATTTCCGGGCCAAGAATTAAAAACATAACCGAACGGGAAAGAGGCGAGCGACGAGTCGACTTTTTCGCCCTTAAAATGTAAATGGACAAGTTGTCTGTCATCGGCAAACTTTTGCCGTCGGAGGAGAAGCTGCAGCGGCCCTGTCAATTCTAGCTGTAAGTGGCAGAGCAGAGCGACCGGAGGATCTTTCTCCTCCTCCGTTCGTATTATCTACACTCGAGAAGCCACGGACGTAAATTGAAAAGATCATGGCGAGTTTTGCATCCAGCGGGAAAGTTTCGAGGAAGAGGCGATGGGAAAACAACAGATTGTAGCTCGAGCATTGTCTTATCCGGATTTTCGTAAGGAAACGGAGGACGTGCGTGGAAATTTGGAGGAGGGGAAGAAGGATCTGATTTGGTAATTTCGGAACGATACGGAGGAAGTATATATAGTGGTGGGTGAAAATTACTGGATTCAATCACGGGGAAAATGGTAATGTGCACTATATACCTCGCGAATTACCTTACCTTCGCGAATGCCGACGATTGATAGGTCACTTTTGGATATCGAAGGCGGACGAACCCACATACCCCATATACATGCCTCATATGTATGCCTCGTACACGTAGCTCGTTCCATATTTTGTACACATACATCGTACTCATACATACTTCATACACATACCTTGTTCGTGTACTTCGTACACATACCTTGTACACATGCGTTGTATGTATACCTATTGTACCTTTATACCTACTATATGTCTTATGATTATATTATCGTATAATATAATTGAACGTTTTCATTAAATACAAACAATGGTTCCGTATCGTAAAAACAGTGTAAGGCATATACATGCTATATTGGAAAATAAATAGACATCTCCTTATTCCTAGATATACCTTTAAGTTGTTGTCTGGTTTAATACTCTTATATTGTAGTTTGTGAGATATGACTATACGCTAAATAAATAAATATTAGAAATTAAATAGTAACTTACATGAAGATACAGCTGTTAGTCTGACCCGCACCGGATTGCTACTGCCCCTGCGCCCCTGCTTACTTGCCTCTAGTGCGCATTTCTACATGCTGCATATTAAATAGGAGGTTGGAACGACTATCTACCGATAAATAGGCAATCTATAAAGTTAATAGGTAGACTAGATAGATAGAGGTAAATTTTTCCTCGGAAAAAATCCCAGGAAAAAACACTCCTCAACATTACATCAGTGAATATAATCGAATCTACACACTAAGAAGTTCCTTTGCCCTTAACCGATTTTGGCCGAAATCCCACGGATTCCAGTTTTCAGGAGACCAAGCACAAATGCAAACTATCAGCTTTTCACTATGTGCAGTTCATGAGAAAAAGTTGATCTCATACATACACACTTGGACATTTTTCTAAGGAGTCGAGGGATCTCAAAACGTCTAGAAAATCCAGTATCTCAAATTCCGAAAATCGACCAGAAAACAATGCTTTCTCATTATATGAGTACCTCATATGAGAAAGTAAAAAACAATGAACAACCCTTTGTAATAATCCAAAAATGTTTCGAGGTCCCCTCAATTAAACTCCAATTGGTTCACTTATCAGCTCTAATTGAAATAATAATAGGGAGGCAAACTATACTCAAATAGGTTGAAAAACCTTTAAATCCAATCTCCTACTTCAATATTTGATCATCATCTTTTGTTCCAGACGAAGGATGACGAAACTGCTCTCCATTGTGCAGCTCAATATGGCCACACTCAGGTCGTCAGTATGCTTCTGGAGCATGCCTGCGATCCAGGCATCAGAAACTGCAAGGGTGAGACCGCCCTCGAATTGGCGGCCCAATACGGAAGGTTGGTAATTCTTTTATTATTTTTTATGTAAAATATATATTGTTGTTTGCAACTACGAGATATGCCAAAAGACCGATGGAGCTATTGAGCACCGAGCGACAAATAAATCGTTACCTTATCCCATACGAAATTAAATATTTCTGTTGACTTTGTCCAGCCTTTCTTTTAATGCAATTCTTCCTGATGTTGTATGTTAAGGGAACCCTTACACGGACTTAGATCAGATGGGTACGGCAACGGCATATCCGATAAGAGCCAGGGCCAAGCTTTTATAGGTCGTAGGTTCTGCCAAACTCTGGTTGCAGTGTAGGAAAACCGTACAGCAGATTGGCCATGTCGGCGAATGTTTAGAACAACCAGTTATTGAAGCTTCTGCGTATTGTCACCTGTCTGCGTTATGAGTCGGACACTGTCGTTATACTGGGGCAGTGAACTAATTACTAACATCATAAGGAACATTTCAAAACAATGAGAGTGGACGACTTATTTCCATCTGTTAGTCGTGTCTGGCACGAAGTACGAAGTATGAGCACCGCGACCTTTGATACGGAAACTTATGACTGAAAAGGGTATGCCAGCTTGACCCCCGATCGTGGTCCGTGTCTTTTCCGTCTTATCGCTGATCCAGGATCACTTCCGAAAGCGTTTCTCTACCATCTGCGGTTATAGGAGAGACTGGATGGCGTCCCAGTTTTATTTAATTCTGAAGGTGGCGGTTCCTTCCTGGTTTGGTGCTTGATTACTTACAGCTTCATTGGTTTTTTGGCACAATCTCGTACGTCCAACATTTTTCAGACTGGAGACGGTGGAACTTCTCGTCAGGACGGACCCTTCGTTGATACAGTGCTTGAAGAGGACTACGCCTGATACGGTTTTCCCACACACTCCTCTCCATCTCGCAAGTAGAAACGGCCACAAGTAAGTTATTGTTGTGTATAATTTCTTACAATGTTTCGAAAAGTTTGTGCCATTTGAAGGACTTGTTTTATCTTTTAATGCATAATGGAAATCCAGTGGTATTTAAGTGTCATTGGGGATGAACTGACTAATTTTAGTGATACGGTTTCGCAATTGCTTTTGCAGCATTACCATCACTAACCTGCTTGAGAATATATTTTCAAACGTGTGTTAAACATTTCCAACTTTTTGTGCATTTTTCTCCAATAAATGTAACCCTGAAATTTTAACTTTCGTTTTTATTCTTGAAATAAACTAGGTGTGGCAGTTCGTGTATTTTTGGGAGTTTTTTTTTATTACGACAGTTCATTTGATAGTGGCGTAAAATTCGGCTGGAACTGTTCAAAAACAGAATGTCCCCAAAAAATACAAATTATACTGAGACAAGGAAGCTTTTTTCCAAACATTAAATTGAATGAACTTCAGTTCAATTGAACGTTCATTGAAAACGTTCAGAAAAATGTCAGCTCACTTAAATTCTTATCGAGAAATGTTTCCTCAGAAATAAAAATATGATTTTTAAGAATGCCGAGTTTGTAAGAATAGTGAGAACAATCACATTTTCCTTACTTTCCAACTTCCATTGCTTGGATTTGACAAGATTTGTTCCAAACGATTCAAGCTTGTCTTTTAAAATAACTGATTTCTTGAACCTATTAGCCGTTTCACTCTTCTGTCTGAACATTTTAATATCCCCTTTTAATCAAGTTTTCTTTTCATCACTCTACTAAAGATTTTCATATGTAGCACACTTTAAGTACAAATTTCAGTAATAGAAAGAGAAAAGTTTCCTCCAGGTTTCTTTCTCAAAAAGGTCCATCCAGTCAGAATTGGTCCAGTTAAAAAACTAAACTGAACTGAAAAAATTACCAACTTTATACCGAACGCACTCAAAAAATACGTTTTTACCCTACACAAAAACAGAGTATTCATGTAACGTACCACTTAACCTTCCCCCGTATATTTAGCGCGGAGAAATGCTTTTAGTCACTACAATACATGCCTATATATGAAATGCCTATGCCTATCGAGAATTAGACAGGTCCACTACTCCAGTAGTGGACTTCCACCATTACATGTGGAGAGTTCACCATTAAATTTGAGCGTCGAACACGTGTTCATTTTCAGTCGTCACTAGAGTTTACTGGGGATGTATGCAATTGCAATTATTATTTTAAAATGGTTTTTGGGGACCCTTCGACGAGAACGAAATTAATAATGCCAATAATATAGACATTATATTTAATACAAACAATGCTACAGAAACAAATGAGGCACATTTCTTCATAAAAATTTGGAATTTCTTCATAAAATTTCGCTGACAAAGCTGGTAATCTTTTACTTTTCTTTAAATATGACATCCCTATGGGCGGTTTCTCGATCTTTGTGTGTTGATTATTAAATTTTATTCCTATTTTTTTTAACTGGACCAATTCAGACTGGATGGACCTTATATATCATGACTTCCATACATCATAAATACGCTTACAGCATTTACCCTCAGTTGAAATGTGTCTGACCGGTCAATGTTCCATAATCCAACTGTACTGTTTTCACGTTTTAAATGTATTAAGCACATTATATAACTAGTCAGCATTTTATGTTATTAATGTGGGAAAACCGAAACAAAAACCAGTAGTATGTGAATAATAACAAGTTTCGTCTAGTGGAATAGGAGTACGATATATTACAGGTTTTCCTTGTAACTGATGTAGACGTTGCAATTAAAAAATATTTCATTTGTACATTTGAAGTATCATTGAAGTTTCATTAAAGTACATTTGAGATCTCCACTTGCAAGAGATAACATTTAAATAATATATTACTTCATTTGTATCTGATTAACTTATGATCGAAATATGTGAAATATGTTACAACGTGCCTACAGTGGGCACATAAAGGTGCTAAAAGTGATTATCTCTGCACGCATACAGATACACGTGTTACTTCATGCGTGCACGTACCAGATTGCATACGATGCCATACAGATTACCCTTTAAACATATTGCCGCATATCAACTGTACCGTAATTGCATGTTTGTCGTTGCTCCGGCTAACCCAGGTGTTTATACAGTAGCGCCATTTTTTCCAATATCGATTCCATACCGCTATAATCATTATTATTTACTAGTTAATCTTCATTATGCTCATACGTGTGAGGAGTACGTGTAGGTGTGTACTAAACCGATTTGACGCCCGGGCGAGCAAGAATTGCAATATTTATCACGCGAGACCTGGCGGAAGTGGAAACGCCAGTTCCTCTTTAAGTTGCATCCATTATCTCTACACCGTGCAAAAACCTTCTAAGCTAATTTGAGATGCGTCCGATGCAACTATTACAAAGCAAACGGGTCGGACGGCCGTTAATTGTTTACCGGCAGCGTCATCATCGCCGTGTGTCTTTCTGCACGGCTGGTAACATCGTATTATACACCATTTGCCAATTATGCACTCTGGTAAAATTCGTGTTTTTGAAGATCGGATCGTGGGATTCAACGGTCTCCTAAATTCAATTTTGGATTATTCCAGAGTCTCGTAAATGTGGCACACGGATTAAATCACGAAATTGCAGTTTGGAACGTGAAAGTTCTCCAAAACATGTTACAGGTAGAGAATACAATCCCGAGCATCTTTGTTAATCCCGGGATTACGTGAATTTTGATGCCAGCTTCTGATCCCGAGGTTATCCTGGAATTTGGCCATGTGGTTTGAATATGACTAGAAATAAAAACAAACCTATACGATTTGGTGGTTTAAGACTGGTTTATTTTTAGGGTCATTAATAATAACAGGACATTATGTGGATAACATCGACAAAAAATGCAAACGCAGGCGATGTTTTCATCAACGGGAAACTAAAAATTAAATAAGTTTATTCAAATGTAACACTCGAATACAACATTTGTCAGGCAAAGAGTATAAAAATATTCGTAGTTCCGAAAATGCAAGCACTGGAATTTAAAGCATTTATCGTTTTATTGCCTACACTCTTGTTTGGTACCAATATAAGCGGCAGCTGGAAGCACTTGCTGGGAAATTCAGTTCATAGACAGATTGCAGAGAAAATTCTAGAAAACAAGTAGGTTTTAACGGGACTCGACAGATACATCACGGGATAAAACCTGGGTTATGCCCAGAACATTCATGTTGAGGAAACTGTTTAAACACAAATTTTATTTTGCGTGTTTTACGTCTAGCAGGCTTGCATGTTTTGTACAAGTGTTGATTTTGTGCAAAATCCAGTCTTCTAGAGTATTCTTTTCAAGAAAATTTGTAATTCTGCTTGTTTTTCCTTTTAGAAATATGATAAAGTACCACCAAATCTGCGGTAATCACACCCGCATTTAATATTTAAAAAAATGGCGAAGGCGCGAAAACCGCGCTGTCTATAACTGTTTCTTCACTTATTTCTCCACACTCTTTTCACGAAATTTGAATATCGGCGTAAAGTTGAATAATCAAACTTTACTATTATCGTTTAAACTATAAGAATAACGTACGAAAACATTTGAGAATTTCACTTTGAAAACCGACAAATTTGGCAAAACTTCTCATATTTTATTTTTTTTCTCAAAACGTACTGGTTTCCTATAGTTAAAACTATTTTTTCAAGCATCCTAATACTATCCTCTTTTACTGAAAAAAATTGCGATTTTTGAGATCGATCTGAATGAAGAAAAATCTACCCAGTTTTCTCTTGAGAATTTTCGGTTTTCCCTCTCGGCTGTATCTAGTCGCGCTATACTTCTTATCTGCACTACTACATTAATTGCCTACAAATTTTGTTTCAAAAATTGTTTATTAAAACTGTCCTAAAAGATGGGCACTTTTCTTGCGAGTTTTTAGTTTTTCTCAAAAAACGGCTGTACCCATTCTTATCGAACACTTGAACTCACACCTCATATGCCTATAATTTGGTTTGAACCTTTTTTTTTCTAAAACCACTCTAAAAAGCAGTTTACTCCCGAGGATTTTTAGTTTTTCGAAGTCTTTAAAACAACTTTATCAATTCTTACCATACTTATGCATACCTTAACTAATAATTGCATTAGACATATTTATTAACTGCGACTTTGCAATGTTGTTAAATGCGATTTTTATTAAGATGTGTGAATATTTCAACTTTACACAGCACGCTTGAAAAGTACTCCAAAAGTCTCTTTGATCCTAACTAAGATATGATTAGTTTATGGACCTAGACGATATAAAGAGCTGAGTATAATCAATCAGCAGAGCAATTTCCTTTCCTTTCCAGGCCATCAAGTCCAATACCGTTTTTTTTTGCAGTTAGAAAACGACGGGGATCATGGAATTGTATTCTCTAATTGTAGGTTGTAACACTGTTTTCCGCATTCTAATAAAATTCGTCTTACATCGACGTTCTGGGATTGGAAATTGTAATTTAAAGCGTATATCCAGTTGTTTCAAGTTGAATCTGGGAGTGCAACGTTTAATGGTTAAAAGTTTGATAGTGGGCGTTTACGAAAAATAAGTTTGTTTCAACTTAAGCAAACCAATCGTTACTAACGCGAATTGAAACATTTAGGCAAACCTCTACCTTTGGTAACTTGGAATTTTGGTAAAAGCTATTGATGACTAAAAAGTACATGGAATAACCAGTTCGAAAACATCAATTATAATTTTAGATCTGTTCTAAAGTTATAGCCCTCTGGAAATGCGATTTCCCATAATATTACATACATGAGTAACCCACACAAAATTGTTTAGGTCGCCGTTTCGAATTACCCACCCACAACCAATGTAAAAGCTAAAGTAAGACTGACTACTCAGAGCTTTCTCGGCGTTCGCTAATTGAAACGAAATATCTTACTTATTTAATTTACTCCAATTACAATATCTTGGAATTCAACCAGTAGACGAGGTCGTCCGCTTTCCTGTTTCCTTCATAGACGGTCGGCTTGCCGAATTTGTAAAACATCAACGTCGGATAGCCCTTTATCTCGTTGTCGGACGCCACCGCGGTCTCTACCGTGGCATCTACTTTTGCCAATTTTACCGGAGAGTTTTCTTCGCTCAGCCTCTCGGCGACCTTCTTGTATTCGGGGGCGAACTCCTTGCAGTAAGGGCACCAGGGCGCGTAGAATTCCACCAAGAGGTACATGTTGTCCTTCGTCGCCATCCGGAAGTTTTTGTCGTTTAGTTCTGATATTTCTAAAGCGAGCACCTTGGTAAAAAATAACAGGAAAAGGAACATTTGCGGTATCATTTCGCAACAAAAAAATGTATAGGTGACTTTGACGTTAATGTACCAGGAGAATGTAGAAAAGTCATGGTAAAGTGAATTTGTAAAATTTCGCGCAAAATATACGTATCGGTCTATTTTTATGCATGCGTAGTTAAAGGAACATGAGAAAATCTTATTTCCATGTTTTCGGGATCTCCTCTGATGTAGGTAGTGGTGAAAAAAAATGGATCCCATTTTTTCTCAAAGATTTTATTAACAAAAGATGTATGTCATTGTCATTTACAACTTGTCGTTGCGTCAGTGGCCTAGGATGAATAATCCGAAAAGTAGATGGCGCCAGAGTGGAACAAAGTAATGTTGCCCTATACTATACAAGTTCACTCCACTATTTGACAGGCTCTCTCTTGATGAGCTACACTCGTGCTCCATGATGTACTGTTCTCTATCCTCGTTATTCTTTTCAGGGCTGTAGTCGAGGTCCTACTGCGCGCAGGCTTCAACGTGAACATGCGCACGAAAGCCGGCACTGCGCTGCACGAGGCTGCGCTGTACGGGAAAGTAGAGGTTGTTAGGACGTTGCTGGAGCACGGCGTCAATACGTCCATCAGGGATTCGAATAACTACACGGTAATGGACCTGCTGAGTCAGTTCAATACGGCGCAAGCGTCCCAAGAGATCATAAACATATTGAAAAGTAAGGTTTAGCTGTGAAATGGCAAGAAACGAGGATTCATTCATTTTTATTCCGCAGGGCATAAAAGAGGTTTACCGTTGATCGACAGCGACGGGGAGAGCATCAGCCAACCTTTTCCGCCTGTGCCAAATACAGATTCCGATCTAGGTACGTTGGTATCTTATGGTAAAATTCATCGCCGAAAGGTAGATGAATGATTCTTCTAAGGGGGGGCTACTAAAAATCACACACCAATGATTAACAAGATCTGTAAGGGGAAAATATCATGAAATTCTGTTTTCTACATATCGTAACATAACATTTCTTCTAGAATGTAATGGGCACAAGTTTGTCCGAAACGTGTTCATCATTTATTAAATATAAATCGTCAGAAGAGGTCATTTATATGGTACAGTGATTTTAGCTATCCGTCGCTTTGACCAGGTTTGATCGTGTTCGCTTATTATGTTTTCCATTCGCTAAACAGGTAGTCCTTACGAAAACGTCAGACCGTCATCTAAAAACGCGAGATCGGTGACTACCGATCCGTCTCCCGGTACTTCCCCTCAGAGGTGGGATTTCCAGAGGCATGCGCGTCCCCCCGAAGCTTTCGACGATAGGAGAGTGTCAGGGGTGTCAGGAATATCAATGTAAGTATACATGTTATTTAAGCTGTAATTGGCGTAAGCGAATTGAGGTTAAAATAAACATAGAAGAGACCAGGTACGAAAGTATCGATTTTAATCCAGCATTGTATCCAAAGTGTATTATTATATGTTATGGGTTGATTCGTTGATAATTTTTTATCGAGGAACTATATTTGAACTATACGATATTATTATTAATGTGTAACTTAGGAAAATATATCAAATATACTTTATTACTACTGTTACTGATTGAGATTGTAACAGCACTCAGCAGTAAGAAAGGTAAGTAATTAAGTGTTCATTGTTTTCAATGTTTATTATTAAAGTGGCCAGGTAAATGAAATATCAAATTTAGGTAATCAGTATAAATCTAAGGAATACATTCTTCTTTATGAATTAAAATAATTTAATTGGGGATGTAACTTTAATGTGAAAAAAAAAATAATACGTAAAATGTTAGTAACATCTTTACATACAATTTTTCGCTCACCTAACGCAGAACTTATTTCAAGCTTAATTTACACTTATTACAATTTAGTACAAGGGTACACCGGAAAAGATCGAGCCTACTATACAGTGATCAGATTTAAATATTTTTGAGTGGGTAACAATGGTACCATGAACAAAATTCCTGTTAAACCTGGGAGGAAGATGAATATAGTTTTTAGCTCCACTTTAGGCAGTGTTTTTGCGCTGTAAATATACTAATAAAGTATTATTTAAAATTGCTGTCCAAAATTAGTGTTTTTAAAGTTATATAAAAATATTTCTGCCGTCTTGTATGTGTTGATTTCTCTGTTGGTTCCGGATACAGATGTGGATGATGTGACTTAAGTGCTAAGCCAGATTATCCAGTATCTTTCGTGAAGGGGTGGATCAATCAACTGACGAAAAGATAAGTTATGTTACAATTGATATAACATCGTCATTGAACGTGCCCATGGAGTCGTTCGTAAGAATTACTATATTGGTTAGCAACTCCTTCCTATGGAAACACATTTTTAAAATTAAAGTCAAGGGGATATTACAACCATCGCATATTACCGTGTCTGGTCTCTTCTGATATTTTCTTTGACTTTGCCATGTTTTATCTCTTGAAGTCATCTAATATGGTTTATTGTAAACTCCTAGATATTATCTTGAACGTATAAGATTACAAAGTGGAGTGTGGTTTTCTTTTGACACCCCTGTTAGATCACTTATTTATTCGTAGTAATTCTTATATTTTATGATACGTTTCGGCTATGATTATAGACATATCCATGGAATGGCAGTGGATTGTTCTCTGGTTTGTTGATTTATGGAGTTTTTTCAAAAATGTTCTTTTTTTTTAAAAAAAAACTACGATTAAACGAGTGTTTTTACTGGGGTGCTAGAAGAAAACCACAATCCACTTCGAGTGTTTTTCCCGAGAACTTCAATCCGCTATCTGTTACAGTTTTAAAATACCACATTTATTGAATTGAAGAAAAATGTTTTTATCGCAACCCATGTTAAATACAAGTACATTTGAGGTAGATTTCCTTAGCACATGTATTACGCTGTTTTCTTGTAAATAAAAGCGGAACATTCTTTCACTCTTGTACATAATAAACACCGTTTCCCGTATACACGATTTTATTTTTATTTTTCGCATGGTTTTCCGTAGCATGAATAACAAAAATGCACCAACACGAGACGTGAATGATAACGATGACACATACGTAACGATGTCGAACCCAGGAATGTAAGATATACACGATTTTTATTTATTTACTTAGCATGAAGATTGACTTACCACTTACAACATTAACCATATCTATCCTAAACGATCGAATTGATGTTATTTGTAGGGTAACAAAATTGTTGAGTTCGCTCGGCTGCATGGACGAACTGTTATCAAAAGGGTTGCATGTTTTTAGGCGTAATTCGAAGCCTTACAAGAGCCTGCCTATACCTAGACGCACCAAACAGAAAGCTTCGGTAGAGCTTGTCCCGTTGGATGGTATTACGTTCGATTTTAAAGAGCAATTAGACCTGCGAAAGGCCAGCATGGCTTCGTCCCATTCTTCCTACTATTCTGCGAGGGAGTGCGGCTTTCATCGCGAATCTTCCAGGTAGAGCTTTCCGAGATCAACAACTTAAATAGTTTATTTCAAAGCACCAACGGGTTTTCTTAGGATTTCGTTGATCTTGCTTAGCACTACCGTACTCGTCGCAACCTGAAAACAACTGGCGAATTTAACGCCGAACAGTAATTCGCCACTTGTTTTCCGATCTCCAGACGTTCCGTTTTAATATCCATCGACGAATTCCAGGGAATCGGATAACAGCCTTTACCAGTATCCGAGCGCTCCGAAGCAATTCATGGATAACAGCGTGAATTCGGAGGATCTGAACTACCTCTGTACGGGTAGGGAATCGGATCAAATCAGTATTTCTTCCACTGCCTCCAGTTGCGGTTACTACCCTAGGAGGCCGGACAGCGGCGGAGTCCCGCTGTACATCCCCATGACCAACACGAGGGGCGGGTACAGCCCCGGGTCGAATAACAGCAAGGTTTCGGTGAGTTTATGTATCTTGGCATTAAAATGTATAGAGGATAAGTATTTTTATTAGTGGCACGTATGCGCTCTTTTTGTACTCTACAAGTTCTAAAATGATGCGAGGTAGAGGGAGTCTCTGTTCTAATGCGAATTCATTGTGTGACATTTAGTACCCAAGTGCTGTTTTGGGTCATTTTTAACGCTTGTAATTTTTTCCGGCAAGCAATTTTATTTGGTAATAATCAGAAATTTTCATGGATATTAATTTCATGATTACAATTTACTAAGATTTTTTAAATTTTTCCTAGTCAAAATCCGTCCAGTAAAAATTCTGAAAATTTTACATTCTCTAATTGAAATAATCTATACTGGGTAAGTCTGAAATACCTCCAAGTACCTTAACAGGCAACACGTACCATCAGTAAATGAGTAACATAACGTAATCAAAGTTAAATTAGAATACAAAAGAATAGAAAGGATAAAGAATACGCACGGAAATGATTATATTTTGACAGACAGCGGAAGACCCAAAATGCTCCCATACAAAATTTGAGCAACATTGGAGTACATTGGCGATACAATACTGAATATAACACTCAAAATCGATAAGGGCTGCATTCATATATACAGTGTGTATGATCCAGACAGCAAAAACAAGAGAAGGAAAACTCATGTTTCATAAACAAGCACAGAACGAAATGGGCAAAATATATTTTACTTACATGTAAAGTATTAATTGTATTTTCTGTATAGCAAGATAGCCACGTATAATCAAAAGTTAAAAATGCAACTTTTTCATCTTTTTGCTTTTGTTTTTTTGGATTTATTTTGAAAAAATTATTTTTTTGAGTTTGAAAGCCCTATTTCGATTAAAAGTTTGGGCCGAGGACCGATTGTCGTATTAAACAATAAAATTCCACTAACGTCTTAGTTCCTTTTATCCCTGTTTTTTTTTTTGAGTCATAGCGAATATGACACCTGAAGGATCGCCATACTTGCAACAAATGACTTGTCATTTTCTGTCACTATCTCTTAATGTATCAATGTTGATATCAAAATTTACAATGTTGTTCTGGTTATTGAAAAACGTAACTTTTTTGTAATTAAATTAAGTCAATAATTTTGTAATAACTTATTAGAAAACTATATTCATAATTTCCATATTTCGAAATTGGTTGAGATGTCTGGCCACCATTTTCATAGAATTTTGAGAACTTTAATATTGTGTGCTATACAAGGTGTTCTGTTAAAAAAGTACCTTTTTAATTTTGCATATATTTCGTTTGCTAATAACGTAATAGATTTTAATGATTCCTAAAAGTTTTATATTTGCTATTTTCTCTAGCAATCTTACCTTACCAATGTATCTGCTTCTACAAATATACAGTGTACTTTTATCAGTCTACTATGTTAATAAGATCGTAAATTGTTGTCGCTGTAAATCTTGTATCAAAGAAGTTTTCAAAGTTCCGTCTGCTCCTCCGCTTTCTTTCACGCTGTAGTGAACTTAATAACAAATAACTTGTGCTTCCTACAAGTCACTGGTAATCGATGAACTTGGTAGATACGCTCGAGGAACGACTTTTGCTTTCATCCTTTCCTCTCGACGTTTCGAACCTTCATTTTTCTCCTTCAGCCGACTCCCCCGAAAAAGCCGCCCAGACGAAACATATCGATATCTCCCACCCACGTGCAGCCGATGTCGATGTCGGTGGACGGCGTCACCAACAACGCCTACGAGTACATCTTCCTGGCTCACAGCGGCGCCAGGAGCCAAGGGAACCTCAACGACTTCGACAAGGAGAACC
Organism: Cryptocephalus primarius; assembly: GCA_963576515.1. Classification (NCBI taxonomy): domain Eukaryota; kingdom Metazoa; phylum Arthropoda; class Insecta; order Coleoptera; family Chrysomelidae; genus Cryptocephalus; species Cryptocephalus primarius. Next base: position 5,243,814 of record OY754940.1, on the reverse strand, counting down.
GCAGGGAGAGGCTGTCGCACGGCAGAAGCATGGACCAGTACGTCGAGATGAACGTGTTCAACATCGCCCTCGACGAGGAGGAACCCGAGAGGCCGAAAAGCGAGCTGCAGCGTGGCAAGAGCGAGGACCTCGACTGCAGGAAGAAGCACGAGCCGATAGCGATCACGTCGATGTACGAGAACGTGATAGTGAAGCAGCAGAACCCGAGGAGGAAGCTCAGGCGAAACCCGGAGGTGTACGAGGAGTACGACTTCAGGAGGAGGTGCGCCGAGGAGCCGGTGGCGAGCTCCTCGGCGCCGGGGCCTGCGTCGACGTCGTACGCGACGGAGAAGCAGAAAACCGACAGGAAGTCGAATCACGTCACTTCCTTCCCCCTCTCCCCTACGCACTACAACCAGCCCCCGACGCCGGAACATCCCCCGCCGTCGGCGATGCAGGCCGAGAGCGTCATCCACGAGAAGATCCGGCCGTTGAGTCAGGTGAGCTTGTAAATTTAGGCGCGCGCGCATGTGGCACTTTCGAAATATTCTCATCAGTATTATTTTGCTCGGCATGCTCATCCATATATACTCGCTTAACCCTCTCGCTATCAACTAGGGAAAAATGCCAGGAAAACGTTTCGTCTGCATTCGACAGTGAAAAGATTCTCGGTGTTCGAAATTTGAAAACGTTTGTTTTTGGAAAGTAGTTGGATTTTTCAGTTTTTTTCATTAGTTAAGTTCAGTTAATTACGTTTAATAAGATATTCTTTAAACAATATTATAACTAAGCGTAGACGTTCATCGTATCCCGGCAAGAAAAGTGACATACCTCAAAAATGCAATATTTGAGAAATAAATTGAAGAAATTAATAAAAGTTATATTGACATAGTACAAGTAAATCTTTTAAATTTCAAATAAGTATTTAGGACAATACATTTTGTCATATTATATAAAATAATACTACGGATCCGTAAATCAGGTCTCGTAGAATATTTGGCGCTACAGGTGAAGGCTCTCAGTTATGTCACTTTTCTTGTTTCTCAATTTTTGTTGTTGTGACCTCTCAAGTAATTCTACAGTAGCTTTTTAAGCCGAAGACATACATTTTGCTTAGAATTTTGACCTCAGCTAAAGTGACCTGAGCAAAAGTGAATCATTTTGCCCAGAAAAATATTCTGATTTTTTCCTAATAATCGTACTATCAAGAGGTTCTCTTTAAACAAATCTGCATGTTGCCAGGTCCAACACTGGTCCAAAAATTGTTCAAACATTTCTGTAAACGAATTGTTTTTTGTCTCGAGAATTATTTTAGGTTATTTTAAAGAACTTTTCTCTAAACTTGACAGTTATCGAGATATAAATTATTATATGTAACTTGTTATAATATTGTAATAGCGAGGAGAAAATATAAAAATGGAACAATTCTAAACGTATTAACGATAGCGGAAGGGTTAAGATGAAAAATTTGCACATTGTTATCGTTTTGTTATTACACGTTTCGCACTTTGCGCAAGATGTTGGAGAATTTGGGTTAGATATAAGTGTAGGAGACGGACTTTATTGCGGAAATACTCCCGAGACATTTAAAATTGGAATCTGCGCATGGCTCATTTTACTACCACTTTCATATATCACTTGCAATATAATTTAAATTTGTTTCCGTAGACTATTAGTTTAATTTGTGTAAAAAACATATACTTCTAATTTTAAATAATTCGAATCATAAAAATTTTAGCAACTGGTGCTAATACTGTGCTACAAAAATGTTTATACTAAAATGATAATTGCTAAGTAACGTTTTTCACGTATATATACGTGATATTGCCACAACTCAACGATCTCATTTTAAATAAATAATACACTAATTGTATTTCTTTAATTCAATTTCGAAAACATCTTGCTTTTAATTACCGATAACATTTGTATATAAGCGCATTGCTGTTACACCTAGTATTATTGTATTAATGTATTAATAAAATAATATTATTAATTTTGTTATCACCAATGCCCCTTTCGACTGTTGCACTAGGTGCTTTATCCATGTTTACTATGTGAGTGCATTTAAGTTTTTTTTTGTAATTAATGCCATATTTGTTAAAGCATTTTTATTTTACCTATACAGTTAGATGTTTTTGTTTATGGTATTTTATGTAATTGTTACTATAATAAAGTTATGTGGTAGAGCATTTTTGTTTATTTAGTTCACCCTTTACTCTAATTTCAACCGCCCTTAACTTTTCACTATTTTAAAAACTCTATCAAATCAAATTCAAAAGGCGAAAATTTTACGTTCTGTGAATACATCCGCTTCCTGTTCTGCTACCGCTTCTCTGCGCTCCTGGCACCCATACGTCCCCTTAGTACATTTTATTTTTATTCCTTCTTTTTTGAGCATGACTTGTTTAAATCCAGCCCGTCTTAACCGAAATTGTAAAAAGGCATGCCGCTGTCAAATTCAAACTGATTAAAACGAGCAATCGGTCGATCCGCCAGGAGTACAAGAGGAGGTCGAAGGACATGGAGACGGAGACGGAAGACGAATATTTGCTCATATGCGACGGCTCCAGTGGGAGCTTCTCCAGCAGCGTCTCGCTCTCCGACAGGAGCGTGGACAACGTCCTGGAGGAGTACCGACCCGACGCCCCTTTCGCAGGTAAGCGGAAGAAATCGTTCTTGAGTCAGATTCATAACCTGCAGTGTTTTGTTGTTGGACAGCTAGGGATTATTTCCAAAGGAAGTTTCCTAGCAGAATTCGAATCCGAGCTCAGGATTTTTACAATCCTAATTGAGCGTTTAGCCTTATTTTACAGTCTTGCAAGCAACAAATAACTTTATCTTGTAAAAAAATACCATTTTAAAACTTTTTTGATGTTTTGAAAGATGTCTACTTCTAATTTTTTTAATAAATACTTTCTTTTTTAATGGTGGGCAAAAAAGGAAATAATATGAATTTTTGACCGATATTTGTTAATAACAAAGACAACTCCGTCGAATCCTACACTAGAAAAGTGTAGATTTTTCTTTCTATATGTGTAGGTCCATATTACCTAAAAAATTTGTTATTTTGATGACGCACAATCCCGAGAAAAACTTTAATTCGCAGGTCAATTAGATATTGTGATAAAGATGGAGTTCTTTGGGTATTTGACTGCTGTCGTATATTTTTTAAATGATATATAGCTTGTTTTGTTGCGATACATTTTGATATTTCAACGTTCATCTTATTAGGCCAAACTTTTACCGGGATTTAATTGCTTTGTTGACCTCTGATTTTAGGATTCTGGCCCACTTAGTTGTTGGTAATCACGTTCGTGTATTTACCTTTAGTAATTACATCAAATATTTGCAGACCTGAGCCCGGGTAAAAATGTTTACCGCTACTGTAAAAACAGCAATTTTCATTTTGAACTTTGTGCCTTTCTAATAAATAAAAGTTCTCGCAATATTTTAACGAAATTTTTATGGTATATTAAGAGTAATAAGAGGATTACTTTGCATAAGTTTTAATGATATACAAGTGTGTTTTCCTGAAGTAATAAGTATTTACAAAGTGTTAAATATTTACTTCCATAAATTTTATGTGAATCATCCACGTCGCAAATTGTCTTTACAATACCCAGGGCAGTAGTTAAGCGTTTGTCATGGAGTGGTTTGTTAAGAGGAAAGCATGAAAATAACAAATACCCGTGTTTTTTTATTTTTCGTATATTAAAGTGGAAAACGCTCGGTCCCGTCAGTTTATTTGTTAAATGTTTTACACATTTTTTGGTGTTTCCAACCCTTTAACTACCTGGTTTAGCTTTCAACCCTGAAGTTTTAAGTGGAAAGGTGTGTTGACTTTTCTTTTTTGGGAGGAGAAATCTTCAAAAATGCCCGTCTGATACCTTTCGCCGTCGGGCTTTGTTGGGAGCCTAGCAACCCTTACCACAAATCTTGAAGGGGCTGTGACGCCCAGCAGGTAGACCAGCCTAGTGGCGACTGGATACTCAGGAATGAGAGTGCATCCAGGTATACACCCGCCCGGTGCGAGGGGTCGATTCCACGGAAAAACATTTAGTTCAGCGAGCAAACTAGCCACTCTTGATCTCACGTATACCTGCTAAAACTCACCCGGCTTGGTGTGGTAACCCACCCAGCTGACCTGTTTATTGACGCTTCGCTAGGAATATAATATTAGTTGCCAGTAGATCTGAAGAGGGGCAGTATCGTGCTGCCATCCCCATGCCCGGCTTCTCAAAAGGTTCTGGTGGTGTTTAGACAAAATGGAACTGTCCTTCAATATCCGCCTGAACTGGTGGCCACCGTTGTCCCGTCTCCTATTCCGCTCTCGTTTAGGGCCCGTGCTTTTCCCGCTCCCGCCATTTTGCCCTTAACCCTTTTCTACCCGTGACCGGTCATCCACGTTCTTCCAGGGTTTCCCAAAGATACCGTGGCATTCTCGCGTCCACCCTTAGTAACAGCGGCCTCCTCCCTCTCATCGGAGATGAAGAGGCGAGTGTGACTTGCCCCTACCAACTACTAGGTCTCCTAGCTGGCTACCGTGGGACTTCAGCTGCTCTGCTGTTGGGCCGCCTCCTTCTTCACTTCCTTCCTAATGCTTTGATGTAATTTGAGGCCTCTGCTTTTTTTGTAGAGCCACTATCTTTGGCTTGATGTGAAGCCAAAAAATCTCCATAGAATTCGTTAACTTTGTTATCGTACTTTAATTTCTTTTCCAGCAATACAAAATAACTCATCTGAAATCATATCCTCATTTTTTCCTGTTAAAAAACTTCTCTTATCGAACAAACCTATTTTTCTCTTTCGCCTTCCGAGAGGCGTATTTTTTCATCCTATCAAAGCGAAGCGAAGCGTACGCGGAGTCCCCGATTCCCATCAAAAGGCCTCTCTACGAACACTTTCATCTCTCATCTCGTCCCTCATATATAGGTACATAGTGTGCCTCTCTCTCTCCGGTGTCCGCTTTCTTTTTTCCAGGATTAATAAAGGGCTCCTCGATGAAAGTCCTCGAGACGATCAGCTCGAACACGCCGATGGAGCGCCCGAAGACGCTGAAAAAACTGAAGCGGGTGTACGAGGTGTCGAACGGGGACGCGAGGCACAGCGACACCGAGAAGTCCTCGAGCTCCGAGAGGGAGTCGTCCTCCTTCGACAAGGAGAACAAGGAGCGTGGCGTAGGCGGAGGTGGCGGCGGCGTCTCGGCGCTCAGCCCCTTCGACGAGCAGGAGGAGTGGGCGAAGATCCAGGAGATCATGGCCTCGTTCGGGACGGGGATAGTGAGGGAGTCGGTGTTCGTCGCAGAGCTCGAGAAGGAGTTCCAGAGCAGGCTGATGACGATCAGCTGCTCGCAGAACAGCCTCGGCGTCGACAACAGCAGCGTCGAGAAGTGGCTGCACGGGCTCGGCATGGGGGACTACGTGGGGCTTTTCGTCAGCAACGGCTTCGATGATATCAACTTTCTGGTAAGTGGAAGCCTCGCACATTTCATTCCTGGAATTTTCTTTCGCTTTAGCGCTTACAACTAGCTCAAAATAGAAAGAGATGGAGACAGCTATACGAGGCGGAAATGTGTAATCTATTGACTAATTTAAAGGCGGATGTAATCTCTACGCTAACCAGGTCGAATCCGTAAACGGAGTTGGAGTATTTTTGGTTGTGTGAAAATAGTTGGAAAGACCTGGAGTTTCCCTCTTTTCTCTTTTATCCACTTTTTTCTTAACTTTTCTAGTAATTCTACCAGGGAATAGATATTTATGATACAATAGCTTTTTTTCTCTGCATACTCTTGCAACTCCCTATTCCATCAGTTTTAAGGGCTCTCTTTGCTTGTTCTCTTGGAATAATCCGAGAGAACTTCTATACTGCTTCATGTATTTTAGCGGCAGTGTTCTTATATATTTTTGTACCAGGCGAATAAGAGGTTTCTCCTAATTTTTTGCTCCAACTGAGTTTATGTAAAAACTGTGGAGTTTAACCCTTGTGCACTTGTTTAATGCCTTTGCACTGAAGGTAATCTCATGTGACTTGGGCTTGATTTCTAATTTTTGAAGTGAGACAGTACGAGAAACAACGAGCTCTTCGAGACCACTGACTATTCGAAAACCTCGTAAGACTTCTGAATCTCACTTTACAGAACGGCGTTCTAGACGAGAACGACCTGCGCGAGATGGGTATCGCCAGTGAACTCGAGCGTCAGATCATACTTGACTCCGTTCAGCAGCTCCCCTCGAAGATCAGCGGATTACTGCCTAGCATATGCAACAACAACAACGAGCAGAACACCGTGAAGATGTGGCTGAAGAAGATCAACCTGGACCAGTACTATGAAACGTTCGTGAAACACCTCTACCACGACATGGAACGAGTCAAAAGGATATGGGACGTGGAGCTGTCTGCCGTGTTGGATATTGAGAAGATCGGCCATAGAAAGAGAATACTGGCGAGTGTCAGCAGCGGGGAGCAGATCGTCTGCGGGCCCAAGCTGGAGGAGATCAACGCGGATATTAGTGGTACACTGGTAAGGAATCCATAGCGATCATAAGGATTACTTTTATGAAGTTATTAAACTTGTTAAATCTACAATCACATGGTAATGGGAAGAGGATTAATCTTCAGTTGCTTCTACTAGTTCAACTTAGCTGAACATTTTGTAAAGTTTTCATGACAAATTCAATAAGTTCGTGATAAATGTACCATCCTGTTGTTACTTATCCATTACATGTTAAAGAATTTATAACGGGGTGGAGGGGGGGGGGGTGTGGAAGGGTTAACTTTACATCCAAAAAATTTCAAAAATCGCACAAGATTTAAGATTACGAATTAATCAGTTTCCTAGGTTAATCTTACTGTGACCACCAAACACTAGTGTTAGATTTAGCTGGTACCTATTGAAAGCGACCATTAGGTTGCCCTACGCCGCAAACCTGTAACTTTTTCTCCGCAGAAAAACAATCAGGCAGCCGCCGAAATGCCTTCGCCGTCTACTGTCTCGGTAAACAGCAACACAGGGACGATCAGACACAGGCATAAGAAATCCAGGCCGGCGCCGCCCCCGCCCGTGAAAAAACCCGAGATATCGGAAAAGAACAAAACGACAGAGGTCTTCGTCGGCGGCAGTAACTCGATCAAGTCGCAGTGGAGGCACCAGCCGATATTGCTGATCACCGGGTACGTCAAGTACGCTGCGAACGTGAGTACATATTTGAATTTGTCTCCGCGGTAGTTTCAATGTTCGATGTTTGCGAGCAGTACTTGGGCTCGACCGTCATCAAGGAGTTCAAGGGCACCGAATCGACCCGGAAGTCCATACAGAGGATAATCAAGACGAAGGATCATCCCAGCGAGGAGATCTGCTTGTCGATATCGTATCGAGGAGTGAAATTCGTCAATCCCCTTGAACAGGTAATGACTAGTTGTTTGAGTGGAAAAATGAGTGTTCATTGTCACGAGAGGAAAGTTGTGAGCATTTAACTCTCCAGCTAATGTCGTTCTTTGTCGATCCTTTTTATTATTGTGAAGGAAAACATGACATCTTTAGTATCTCTGGTGCTGCCCAAAGTCTATTCCGGTTATTGGCTGTTTCGTATGAAATAGTAATACCATGTTCAGAAATGATCCTCTTAGGATTCAAAGAAACGTATTCATAATTTATTATGTGCTCTAGAACTATTCTGTACATAAAACGCTCGATTTCATCTGCCAATGAACATCTAGTTGTCACTTGATGTGTTATGTACCATTCATGAGGGATCACCTACTACTAGATTGCTTGATAAATATATATAAAAATATATGTACTTACCTGATTATCTTGACTTCATATTAACATGTTTGTATGTAGTTCCGACTACAATGGTTACAATGTAGCCGAAACCGGTCGCGGCCTATAACAATAGGCGGCCTATAACGGTCATTTGACTGTTGGTAAGACTGTTGGTGTGCGTTTTCTTCCGTCCACCATGCTCGTCTTTGTCAATCTGGACAACTTTCTGCTATGAAAGTGATCGTTTGAACCATTTCGAAGATCTCTTTGTATCCAAAGAAATGGTCAAATCTTTGAAACTTTTTGAAGTACTAACTTCAAACTTTATCGGTATCGGGTGAATAATAGTTGGCCTTCTGTTATAGTATAATCAGGGTTTGAGTGTATTTTGTACAAATTTATGAAATGGATCGTTGGCACAATTTCAAATAGTTCATCATACTCGTAACGAATGACCTGAATAGTTTTAATAGAATGAATTAATATCTTCCCTGTTTCTCAGTAACAACCAATTCAACAAAAATACGAAGTTTCATCAGTGAATTTCTTTCAATTTTATGAAATTAATCCTCAATAAGAGTGCGAATATTTCGCTACACTTACAACAAAAGGGCGTGTCTTTGAAGTTTTAAAACTTTAGTGTTTTAATAGATCACCAGTTCAATATTAAAACGCATAATTGGCTAATTGGGCGCTGAGAGAAAAACCTTCAACTAGCGCAATTTAACTAAGAGAGATGGACTAATTTGTCATTTAAAACTTCATAAATTATTACAGCACTAATATAATAAAGCAATTTTGTTCTGTGATGTTGTTCCTAAACGGAACTGTAAACTTTATTATTATTTCGCTCTCGAACTGAAGTTTGCACTCCACAGAGTCTGCTGTCTACCTTGAACATTTTGGTATTTAGGTTACCGATCGATACAAATAATTTACAAATCTCCGATAAACCCTTTATTAGAAATTTCATTTACTTACCAGACATTTACTGTCGCTTTAGGTGGGTAGAAATTTCATCTCCCCGACTGACAGATCGCTACAGCCAATCTAATTTAAAACTCAAGGTATATTTACCGCTAAATGTTTCGTCTTGTTAGCGGAATATCAAAGTCAAACTTCCAAACAGATTTCGTCTCCTTCGGAAGAGAATTTCTGACATCCCAGGAGATCTCCAGCGTATCGATTAAGTGATGTTTTAAAAAGTTTTCTTCGATTATGCCATTCAATTCGATATACCATTTAAGAAACTTTTGAATAAAACGTCAAATCCCTTAGAATGTAAATTTGAAAAATCCACAAAATGGTTTTCGATGACTCGTTCAAGGCATAGCTTCTCAATCACTTTTTGTTCAGTTTCCTCGCTTGAATAGTGAAAACAGAAATATTGCCACCGTTTTCAACTCCTTCGGAAACGTACGTTATATAATTCGAATGGGTCATTTCGACGCACTGATTATTGGATATTTGGAAGCATAAATATTTTCAAGGAACTTCACTCCATTTTCCAGAACATCATCTGCGAACACGACATAAAGAACGTGAACTGTGTTTGCCAGGATAACGAGAACCAGTGCTATTTCGCTTACATAACGAAGGATGGAGATAACTTCTACTGCCACGTGTTCCAAGCAACATCACCGGTGAGTAAAGTTGCCATCTGAGTTTGATGGTATACCCTATATAAAATACCAAGCAAGGTATTAATTTAATTCATGGGTTAACTCCTGTCTATATGTAGCATTCCTTCGTTTTATTCGGTCATATGGACTATACATTATAACTATAGCTTCTGCCACTTCTCATAGAAAGGAGCAACTCTAAACTCCATTAGTCACCCTTACCCTCCTCTAGCGTATGGTGAACCTTATGAATCGTCCTGATTTAAGATACCCAGAATGATCCACAAAATAATTGTTTTCGCCGTTCCGTCCTCAGGAGCACGCCATCGACATCATCCTGACCCTCGGCCAGGCATTCGAGCTGGCCTATCAAATGGCGGTGAGGGACCAGGTGACCAGCAGAGGCAAATCCTCTGGCCAGCAACCCCAGCACCACCACAAGCAGGCAGTCAGCCCGGGATCGGCGTGCTCCGGGAACAACGTCCCGAGGGACTTCAAGGACGCTGACGTGAAACTGAACGGGCATCCGCTGAAGATGAAACCGTTGACGTTGTCGATAGCGGCAGAGCCGAGCTCGGGACAGGAGCAGCAACAGAAGACGCCCACGAAGGTGAATGCCGGTTGAGGGGGCTGGATGGGGGAAGATTTTTGCGAGGGGGGGGAGTATGAAAAAGGTTAGTGAGTAGTCGAGTCGGTGTGGATTTTGTTTTTTCGCATTTGAATGGGACTTTTGGAGTCTCCAAACCATTTCCACATCTATTAGTAGTAATAACAATCATTATTCTTTTAACAGATATACACTGCCAGTCATAAAAGTCGTCTTGTTTTATACAACTCACTCACGTCAATAATTGAATCAAATACCTACTGCAATACACATAGAGCTAGTTTTAATAATACCACCTGACAGAAATTTGTTTTGATTTAATGAATTTTGTTTCCTACCTATGGCGGGTAATATTTTTACTAACACGCCGCCTTTACACACGTTTGCTGATATTACAAAACTATCATTCGTGTTGCTTACATGCGATATTAGCAATCGTCGATTCAATAAACACTACAATAAAATAGCTATTAATAATAATCGTAATATGTTCAGACTACAATTATGATTTGAGGTTTGATGGTATCGTAAATAAATGTAGTTTGGACCACTTTTCCAAACACCAAATAAGCGTATTGTGCCACTTTGTCGTTCAATATTTCATCCTACAGGGTGTCAGGTTTAATTAATAACGTAACGAATGGAGCATCATTCATTTTTATCATTTTGTGGTCAAAAACTGAAACACATGTACACGCCCATACATTCTTCTTAGAATACTACCTTTCTTCGTTCGTCTCATTTGTTTCTTCAGTTAGTTTAGATGTTAGTTTGGGAGAAGTGCTCAAGAGTAATGACGTTATTACATATTTAGGGAGCAATATATATTTATAATTAATTCTATTTTTAAGAAATGACGTTTTTTATTCACATCATTTTTGCATTGATTGATCACTGAACACTTCAGCGTACATATATACATACATAAAAATATATTTAATAATATTGTATTTTATCTCTTTTTGAAATAAAAATCTTCCATTTTGTAAAATTTATTATATAGTTCTTTACAATGACTTACGCAATGTATATATACATGTTTAGATATATATGATTATATACATAGAGAAGCTTTAAAAATTGTATTTAGCAGGGTTGTTCTTTCTCGGTGTGTGAACATTTAACAAGATATTATCCTAGAGGGCAAGGTTACCACAAATGAGTGCTGATATTTCTGTGTATTCAAAATGTTCTTACTAGGGTTTTCCTTTCTATTTCCACTAAAAATCATTCTAATATATTTTTGCTGTCATTTACTAATCTTGTCTCCTAGGAATGGTAGCGTATTTGGAAAAAGTTTATTCGCATTAAAAATGCTTGGAGTTTATTTGGCTCGGTAAACTAATAAGGTATATATTGTAATAAAAGAAAATTGAAAATTTAGCTGTTCACGTTACAAGAAGAAATAAGAAAGTAATATATAATTATATATTTAATGTATTAAAAGCCAAAAAAGTCGATATCGAAACTGATATTTATTGAAGCTTTATTTTTTAATTATAAATATGTAACTGTAACTAGAGTTAGTTTCCAGAGCGATCAGTATTCGTTAAAAGTATGATTTTTGATTGTGATCATGTGAATCGTTTCGTTAATTTGTATATTTTTGTTAACAAATATTTACTTATAATTAATATATTTTCATTAACTTATTATGATATGTTGAAGTATTTCAATAACCCATTCCTGACCGCCTGAATAAAAATTACCAACTCTCATTTTTTTTTTCGTTTAACGGGTCTAAAATATTCCGCCGCCTTTACATCTGATTACTTTTTTATGTTTCCCGTAATTTCCGAGTTAATTAAATTTCCTCTAAATTAATATGGATGCGATTACGTCTGAGCGCCCGCCTAAAAACATATCACCCCACTCGACGATCAATTAAATACCATTATCGATTCGGTCTCCTCATCTAACCGGTTTAAGCTTTAATGTTCTCCGATCTGACGCCTTTTATTCGTAGCCATCGGAGTAATAATTAATAATCTGCACGGAATGTGTGTAGCGAGCGTAAACCGGGGGCCTGCTTTCGAGCACTTGACATATACACATAAGCAAATAACGTTCGTATTCAAATCGAGTTAGGTAAATGGCGAATATCGCAAGTCATGTCGTGTTTATTGTGTTAAACGTACGTAGGGAAATGCAGATCTGAGAGATGCGGGAATGTACGGAAATCAAGCGAGATAGCGGTGAGTTTGCATACCTAGGGTTATGAAAAACTACCGTAGACAACAACGTGGTTATAGTCAGACGCTCCAATGACCGTGTACAGCAGATAATGCCGCCCCCTGACCAGGCTTGCAGAAAAGTCTGTTAGTTTGATTACTATGCTTCTACTATAAGGAAGGATCATTGTAAAGATCTCAATTGTTTCTGACGAGAAATAAACGTCACAGGCTTGGCCGATAGGAGCGCCCCCTTACGAGGTCTGTAAAAAGTCGAATAAAATTGCGTGTGTGCCTGCGCGTGTTCCTGCATGCGTGCGTGCATGTGTATGTGTATGTTTGAGAGAATCAGAGAGTCAGCAAATTCGATGTAGAACATTTATTGTAGCTGAGCGTTCTGCCGCAAACGCGGGGGCGCCACTACCGCCCATGTGTGTGACCCATGCTTAGTGTGTACAGAGTTATCAACCCCAAAGCACCCAAGCTAGTGAGGAGAAAAATATCTGAACAGGACGGTGGGGGAAGCCATGGACGCTTCCTAAGTTAACCTAGTCTGTGCTAGGCTGCATTTTTCTGGAGCTGTAAAGGGTAGATTATTACTTACGACAAAATTTTGTACCCAATGTTTTCCCGCCGTTTTGTTTTCCATATTTAACCGACGCGAAATTTTATTTAATGCAGCATACCGAAATGCCAAGGCCCAAACGTCCTTCATGCGTACTCCATAAAATCTGGGATCCAAGTCTCTAATATGGTCAGCCAATTCTTTTACAACTTTTTTAAAAATTGTAAAATTTGTAAAAATTTACTTTTATTTTAATTTTAATTCTAAAAACGTAATTCTAGTACACATCAAATCGAGCAGTGCAATCCATGTTTACGACAGATCTAAGTGTTAGCTTTGCATCTCTTAATACATTTGCACATTATCTGTTGTGTGATATGCAAAATGTTTTTTCTCATATTATTGTAAATAGCGCTTTGAATTGAATTTCAATTGAATTTTTTTATTTGAAAAATAAATAAATGCATTTTTAAAGTAAATTAAATTAGTAAATAAACTAATTAAAGGTTTAAAAAGTATTTTGTATAATTTGTATACATATATATATATATATATATATATATATATATATATATATATATATATATATATATATATATATATCTTAATATATCATGTATTGGATCGGATGTATATGCAAATATGTATATGTTAAATTGTATCTCAATTTAAAGTTAAACCTCAATTATTTTTACATGATTAAACTTACACTTTAAATAAAAACAAAATAATTAAGTGGTTATTAAGAAACTATGCATTTCTTTAAAGAAAAGATACCAAAACTAGTAAAAATTGCATTATACATTTGATACTTCGCATGTTATATAACTTTGAAAACGTCACAAATATAAAACAATATTTGTTCATACAAAATAGTTTTCCATTCTGATTCATGATCATGAAAAACACCTGAATAAAATCATTCGTGTGTATATATTTTTCCTGGATCCTTATTTTCCCATTATATTATCATTGTTTGCATTCTATTAACGCCTTAAAACTTGCTTTGCTGCAACTCTACATCCAGGGTCATTGCAGTACAACCAATAGCGTTATGTTATGGGCTGCCACCAATCGTTATGGGTTGAAGATCAGTAAAATGTAACGTCTCTATCTATGCTCACTTTATTTCTATATCTCTGTCTCTAATTCTCATACAGCCCATTTATATATATTTTACATCCCCAAAAATGTGTGGTGGTGGTGGTGGAGGAATTTTCCCTCCACTCGGAACCACACGAAATCCAACATTCGGTACTTTAGCGTAATCACCGGAAACTTTCGTAAATGTTTAGTTCGTTAAATAAACTTGAGTGTTCAAAATATGTAAATGATGGTTAAATATTGGGATAACGACTATTGAAAAAGGAAATTGGTGATAATGTTTATGGGGTTGTTTACTGAGCGTACTAATGAAAGGGACCGGTGATTATAGGTTTATGAATTTAAGTGGTTTTGATGGTTAAGTAAATAATTGGCAAAATATTAATAATTGTAAGTACCAAATGTGGGATTACAACAGTTAACTCTACATGAAACATTGAACTTTCTAACGAGCGAAACAACCCTGTCTGATATTAGTCACCTCCACTGAGAGCCCTTACGTTCGTGGAATACTCGCAGTCGAAAACCATCACCACCTTTTCACCCCTTGTTTATACTAATTACAGCACTCGAACGCTGACGCCGATTCGACTTTTCGAAATACACATAAACAAAATTAGAGAGAAATGCGTTGCGGCAGATTGTCGAGTGACGTCTCTCTCGACATTAAACTGTTCGACGACAACAGCAACAAATGTCGAAACATAATTTGTTACACAATGGGAGCCCTTACACGCTATGTACCACAGGACGGGGGGTAGCCCATGCGACAAAGTAGGGGCGGACAAGTGGGGGGTTTTAATTGAAACGCGGGCTTTAATGCGCTTCGAAATAATGGATAATGGACGGACGGGAAATAAAATAGTGGTGATTAGGCGCAAAATGTTCACGATGCCTTCTCGAATGCGTAAAGCCACCAAACTAATCCAACAAGCTCGCACATCGTACAGATATTAATCCGACAACAGGCGCAGCTACTTAAGCTCCAGTCCTCGTTGAGGTGTATTGCAAAAACGTCGAAAGAGCCATCCTATCACGTATATACATGATATCTATAGATATATTTCCAACAATGAATCGGTAATAGAAAGAGGAGCGGGTATTTCTGAGCAGAAATGGCCGAGATATAATAGACAGATATGGAGAAGACCGCAAGAAAAGTGAGAGGGATGGAAATGGGGTGGCAGCAAGTTGTAGAAAGAGAGAGAGATAGAGAGAGAGGGAGGGAGATGGAAGGAGGGAGGCCCTGCCGGTTTTCGAGTGCACTAACCGGAAACGATCAGGGACGGAAACGGAGATAAGCAGAATAAGAAGAAGAGGTAGACAATGGGAGAGGTTATAAGCGAGGCAGATGCGTCGGAATGGATTTTCGACAATAAAATCGATGCACTTCACGATGTAATAATGTATCGGGGGTAACCTACAACAAACCCACTTTACCACTTCAACGACGGTTCCCTTCGTAAATTGGCGATTTCTTCGTGACGTCTACGTTCTGTCAGGAATAAATTGCTATTAACCATATAAATGCAGCCATACAATGCAATGTAGGAAATAAATAACTAATGTCGAGGGCCGTTGGATGAGCCCTTAACCGTTCTAAAACATCGCCCGGTCGGATAATTTATCTCCCAAGTTCCCAAAACCTTAGTAAATATATATGGGAAAAAAGCACGAAGAACAACAAAAATAAATAACCAGGTCAGTTTAGAGCCGTTTCGGCGTTAATCCGCGCAAAGCAAGATATATGGTATAATTATTCGTAACCCAGTAGCCGTAAGCCCGGGGCCGCTTTGAGTTCCCCACTGATGCATGATGGGCTAAAAATAAAATCACTCACTTTGCGGATTAACATACCGTGAATTTCAATTTACACCGGGAAAAAAGTCTAGTAGCTGTATAAAAGCCCTGGAATTACTTCACGATCCCTCTAGCGCCGTTGGCGAAGGACTCGGATTGCGACCAGTTTATCCATTTATATTATCCATATAATTTTTTAATAGAAATTTGTTAAACGAAAATATTAGACAAAGTGAGTCAGCACCAATAATAAAAGTTTTCAGGTGCAATTTGTCAGTCGTATAATTCTTAATTGCATGTTAATAAATTATACTAAATGCAGTTTGCAGTTACCTGGTAGTAGTAATTACGTTACAGGTTAGTAGTTTTTATGACGTCTTCTTCCTTTAAATGTTTCTTCTGTCTTGAATATTTAGTCGAGTGTCTATAGCTGAGAAATGGTTGAAATTTATAGGTTACTCCTCTCATTACTCCAAATATTCCATAAAAATTTCCTTAAGAAGAACCTATTTGTTAGGGACCATTTTATATTTGTTTATTAGAAACAGGTGAAAAGTAATATGAAAAATGCGGTTATTAAAGTCCTTATATACACTTGTTCATTGTGTCGTCTAGATATATTTTATGTATTCGTTAATGTCAAATCAAATTATTATTTTCATTTCGAATATGGCTTTCGAAATAATACTTATACACTTATATTATTTGTCGACCAAGAAGAGGACAAAATTTGAAGGGGGCTACAAGCCTTTCCCATGTGGATTCATAGCAAGAGTAAGGAACCACTATGCACTCAGTGGAATGTGACGGAACTCAAATTAATCCAAGCGTGGCACTAGGCTGAAGTATGAGGATCGAACATTAATTACCCCTATTTGAAGACAGGTGACGCTGCCGAGGGAATTTGAAAATATTTTTTTGTACTGTCATCTATCAAACGATATACCATATTTCAGACTGACTCATCGGTCGGTTTTCATTTTTATTATACGCCGTTGTTGTTTTTCGATAAAATGGAAGAAGCACAATATTTATTCTTAATTCGATTTTAACTTTTTATCGGCCTGATGGGTGCTACCATTATAAAATCGGCCATTTTAGAAAAGGAATTTTCTGAGGAAAGTTGGTTATGAAATTATACACAACCAATCGCTGACCCTGGTACAGGTTATAAAAAACAACATATAAGTTGAAGCCATTTCCATTATTTCCATTGCTGTCGTTATGAATAATACTAAATTCCGATTTTTTCTCTAACAAGTTGAGCCAAGTGAAACAAATTATTTTGTTCTCAAATAACTGACAAATTTTTGAACAAAATGTTATGTACACTAGTTAATTCATTCGAGAGTAGACATAGAATTGGGGGATACAATGACTTATGTAAACCAATTGATAGTGAACACATGGAAGAAATATTCTGTACAAGATTCTGTACAAAAATTGTGAAATAAAAGAAAAAGAAGTGTTTTCTGAGTAGGACATGACGGGCAATACCTCGGTAACGTTATGATGCTCGGTTGAAATACGATTCGCGCGTCATGCATATGCATGTACATATGGGTCCGTACAGCTTTTTGCACATTTTCATATTAATTAAAAATCAAATCCAATTAACACGAGACATCATTGGAAGTGGCGTAACTGGCTGCACTTGACACACGTCGGAAACACCAGGAGAGGGAAAGAGAGAGAGGGAGCGGGAGGGAGACGGAAACAGAAAGAGAGGAGACGGTTTTGCCCCGCGCGCACGCCATCAGCCACCGACGCAACGTCACCACCCCCCAAAACGAGCGTCGCTTTCCAGACTTCAACCCCTCGAACTTAATTCGAGCGTGCCTAATTTATCTGGTGTGTTTCGCTCCCTCTCGCTCCCACCCCCTCTCTCCTTCGCGTCGCTAAAAATCATGCGAATCTCCGACCGATGAGGTTTGGTTAGTGAATAGAGCGATTTCGTGAAAGATCAAGTAAACAAAAATGAGAAGAGAAGTCTATTTTGCATCAAGCAAAATCATGTTGGTATTCTAAACGGTATCACATAACCAAACGAACGATATTTATTTAGGTAAAACTATTTGGGAAATTACTACTGTCTATAAACGTACATCACTTTAACAGTGTTAGGTGATATCTGACTTTCCACCCTCTTGGATAATGGACGTATCTTGTTGAATTCTGTTATAATGATAGGGTAATTAAATTAGTCCAGGGTGAGCAAATTCTTTTCTTAAGAAATTTATGCACTTTCCCATTGCTAACTACAGTATTTTCTCTCCAAATTACATTCACTAGAAATCTGATTTTTTACCCTCCTTTACAATGAATTTGATTTATATTTACTCCATTAAATTAGTTATATGAATGTGAATATAGGGTGCTTGGAAAAATCTTGAATATTGAATATTCGAGTACCTCGAAATTTTGAACCTCCACGCTTAAATTTTTGACCCCAGAATTAATTTTTTCTCGGGGTTTTTAAAAGTAACGGTGAAATTGTGAAGAGGTGGTGTGAAATATATTGGTATTACTCTAAGATACCCCACGAGTAGATAGCAAACTCATCCCTGAGGTGCATGTATCTCAAAAATATTTAAAATCCTCAAAGCTCACTTCTCTAGTGGTGAGAAAAAGAGGTTAAATTTATGCAATAGTTGGTCACTGACAAGGTACTGAAATTATTCAGAAATAATTGATAATCAGCAATTTCACTTTCTGAACGAACGGGAAATAGGGATAAGATTAGGTAGATTTTCAAATTTAGGGATGCTTTTGCTGGGAATACTAGCTTATTACTTAAATAACTTAGCCCTTACTTAAATAACATCGATTAAGCTTCGAGACTGCTGAAATTATCTAATTGTTTATGAAAACTTTCGCTTAAAAAGAATTAATTTGATTAATTTCCAATTGTATCTTCGAAATTTCCATTTGTTGGTTTCGATTCCCAAAATTTTCTACGCTACGATTAGTTGTAAAGATGCTGTCTCCTAATCTTGTTTAATTCTTGTCTGTTTATGCGTACCTAATCGCAAGAGCTTATTCTGGTTACGTACACAAACTAACTATAAACTTAGCGAAAGTAAATTGGGATGTAAAGTGAATTAGCCTTAACGCCGTATCTCCGATACTAATCGTATAACAATAGAAGGCTAAAACGAAGGGAAACGGTTTGTAACTTTTAATCAACTTCAAATGATTTTGTCCGTTAGGTACCTATTTTGTACCCAGTATCGTGCTTTTAAATTCCATAACTTTGTAATAAAATTGATGGGTTAAATTTCCGCCCGATCGCACCCTTCAACAAACGTCGTAATAATTAAAATCTGGATCCAGTGATACATTGATGCATCTGTCCCTCCGCCATTTTCTAACCATCCCTCACAATGGCATCCTGCATAGCGGTAGCAGCAATAACGATAATAAAGAAGAGAAAACCACTGCGCCGTTGTTGTTAGCTTACCGCACTGGTTTTGCATTTATTAACGACAATACAAATAGTTTGACTCATCTTCCCCCTTCAAGAAGGCGAAGAGGGTGCGCGCACCCCGCGCTATATCTCACCTGCCCGGGGGCACGTTTTTCAATCATTTAAAATAGGGCGGGTTTCGTTCGTGTATCAACCAACCAACCAACCAACCAACCAACCCCCTCAAACCAAAGCAATATATAGATATATACATGCGACGCGGTGTGTACACAAACTTAAAAAGTTGTTTAATACTGCTTAAATTGTCCTCGAGCCCCTTTCTCTCTCTCTGTCTCCCTCTCTCCTTTTTGCTCCTCCGTCCCGTTCTCTAATAATGACTTGTGTTTTGATGAAAATTTTACAAACGGAAAGAGGGAAACGTGAACTACGACGGACTCTTTGCTTTTCCAATGCTTTTATTTGACAACCGAGGATTACTAACAAAGGAGGGAATCAATAAAACATCCCTGAGATTAAATGTGCGGTCTCGGAATAATATCCTTACGAGGAAACGGAATACTCACAAGGAATAAACGTGTAATTTTCGATTTAGCAAGGAAGATAACTAACATCGTTATAAGAGACCTAGGGGTTGACGTTGGAGTGCAATCGCCATTATTGGGATCGATACCCGATCTAATCCAAGGAATTTGTGATCGTGTCTAAAATTTTGGACAATATAATAAATAAGAAATTTGTCACAACAGTCAAACGCTAGTGAACTATTTGATATAATTTTGTTTCCTTAATATTCTGGAAACAAAATATAAAGTCACCAAGGGATATTGGGGTCTAACAGTATTCCCAAACCATACAAGGGACATACAAGGTAATAAGGTAGCAATACACAGCAACATACCCCCTCTTACGTATAGCATGTACCAAAAATGTATCTTGTGCACTGCCAGGTCCAGTTATTTATGATCTAACAATCTCTGAAATTTAGTGCATATTTCCAATTGGTTTGTAGATTTTCGATTATTGAATCACACGAAATCGCAATAAGTTTATTGAAATGGATTTCTCTTTCGTGTTCTCGATTTCAGTGCTAAATCTCTTTTTAACGACCAGCAGTAATTAGCTCATATTTATACCTCGTCTTCCTTAGTGTCTACGCTCTAATCTCTTAATATCCTGATGAAATCCCCGCCCTGTTCTGGGATTTCTGGAAATTCATCCACATATGAACCTAGAAAATATATATAACTTCAAATTCAATTAGCAGCCTAGATACTTATAGCGTGTCACTAAATTTGACAGTATTCCTTTATGGTTTGGAGTCATGTGATTTCTCAGAAAAGATTTAATAGCGTTGATTGCGAGGACAGTCGTACTGTTTTCTCTGTTTTATTCACTTTGGTTGGAAAAATGTGATCCTTTAAGATCTTACGAATCTGAGGTCCATCGAAAAACCCTTCGAGCAATTTAACGTTACTTAGGAAACTGATCTTAGAGATATTTAAGGAGTCCACCACCTATCCTTAAAAATTTTAACAATTGTTTTGTAAATGCCAAGGGCATAAGTGCTATTACAATTTTTCATTAATAATAAGGTGGCTCATGCATTATACTCTCAGATCCAAGTTCGAAGGTTTTTCTAGAAGGCCAAACACTACTGACGTATTGGTTTTGTCTAACTGTTAGAGGATTAAATTTTTACATGTAGAAATTGGTGTTAAAAGTTAAACTTGAAGGCACATGACACTGCAAATTTGAATAGATCTTAGAAGATGAATTTGAAACTAGTAATTCTATCGAACCAGAAATGAAATCGATTTATCTATCTGTAGGCTTACTGTTTTGAA
The DNA here is from genome assembly GCA_963576515.1 of Cryptocephalus primarius. Classification (NCBI taxonomy): domain Eukaryota; kingdom Metazoa; phylum Arthropoda; class Insecta; order Coleoptera; family Chrysomelidae; genus Cryptocephalus; species Cryptocephalus primarius. The sequence goes on along the minus strand of OY754940.1, from coordinate 5,222,930 downwards.
TGTGACATTAAGCTATGTTTATATTTAAAAAATTATTATTAAAATATGTGAATGGTTTATTAGATTTTTACTACTTTAGCTTATGAGACTTCTATGGAAAGGGATGAAATTATGATTCAAATTAATTTGTATGGGGAGGCCATTGTTTGGAATTGATTTCATTATTAACAGCCATTTTTTCAAGGTTGCCTAGTCTATTGAAGTTTGTAGATGTGATATGGTGTATGTTATGTGTGTTCGCCAAATGCTAGAGATTTGGGTCTATTTATTTGTTCCTTTATTCTAGTTAAGATGTCGCTTTAAATTTTAAATTCAGAATCCACTAGAATATTCTGCGACCATTGTCTTCAAAACCATTTTAACAATTTTTTTTTCCTAGAATTTTCTTCTGATTTCAAAGCTTTTCTTTAAATTCTACTCACACTTCCCTGTATTTCATTCAATTGCTTCACAGTTTTAAGCTTATAAATCCCTTAATTGCGAGGCGCAGGAAAGATATTTATTTCTCAGCTTAGTGGATACATTATTTTTGTATTGTTTAGTTTAGCACCGCCTTATTGTAAATTGTAATTGATTATGGCTTTTAGTAAATAAATAAAGCTTGCCAATTTACTTTTTCAGTTGAAATCCGATAGGGGCAGCACTTTTAGTAATAGTATTTTCCTCTAAATAACTCCTCGAATTATACTCTTGTTTTACCACATTTCTCATGTTTCATGAATTCGACTATGACTACCTCAACTCCCATCCACGAACAAATTCACTTCCTCCCTCTCTCCGTCTCTCTTTCTCATCCATGTTTCTTCCGGTTTCCCCCGGAATAAATTTCAGAACTGTTTACCCATTAATTCGAGAACACTATCTCCCCATAACCTCCATTACGGGCGTTCATTCTCCTCATTTACTAAACTTGGAAGGATTTCTCTCTCGCTCTCTACTTCGTTCGCCGCTGTTCGCATCCATAAATCAATCTAATAAATTGCAAAAGTGCTCCCGCCGCCAGTCTGCATTTAAAACGAATTAGCAAATCATGCTGGATCATATTTTATGCTGTACGTTCGCTAAACGACTCTTTTGTCGATGCGAGGGGCTGAAAAATCATCCGGGGGTTCCGTTCCGGTGAATATTACGCGAGGAGTTTTCGAACGAGACTCCTTGGAGTCCCTTTCGAGTCGCGTTGTGGTTTTGGCGTTGCATGTATCGGAAAATCAATTAGAGAAATGAACATCGAAATGTAACTAACGTCAGACTTCTACATGTCAAAGGAAGTAAGGCAAGGATGTAAGGAAGGAGATAAGGATCACGAACTATGTGTACACTACAACTAAGGGAAATTTTAAAAATCTGGGAAACTCATGTTATGATCTACTAATATTTTTTATGGGTAGTTCGTTGAATACTATATAAAGATTTAGTGTAAGAAACAGAGATATGAGCATTTTGTTCTTTGGACAAGCTCATTCTTTAGGCTCTTGAGGCAGCAAAAATGGTATATAACAATATACTGCGATTTTAGCATGTTTATTGCGGTAGAATATCCATTTTAGAGCTACACTATTGGACCTACTTCATAACAGGTCGTCAATTTTCGAAAAATGTAAGTAAAGTAAAAACAAATTTCTTTGCATTTCAAATGGAAAGTCCCATTTCTGAAATAAATTTACTTAAATCAACACTTTGCTCTGAATTCTAAGGTAAGGTCCGTCCAGTCAGAATTGGTCCAGTTAAAAAACAAAAAAATTACTGACTTTATACCGAGCGCATTCAAAAAATACGTTTTTACCCTATACAAAAGCAGAGTATTCATGTAACGTACTGTTTAACCTTCCCCCGTATATTTGACACGGAGAAATGTTGTTAGACTTTACAACACATGTCTATGTATGGAATACTTATGAGTATAGAGAATTAGAACAGGTCTACTACAGCCATGACATTTGAGCGCCGAGCACGTGTTCATTTTCAGTGGTCATTAGAGTTCAGTGGTGTGTGTACGTAAGTCACAATTATTATTTTAAGATGGCTTTTTGGAGACCTTTCAATGTGAACAAAAGTAATAGTTGCAATACAGTTGCATAAACATTATACACAATACAAATAATGCTACGGAAACAAATGAGGCACAAATTGGGAATTTCATGATAAAATTTCGTGTACAAAGTGAGTAACAATCTTTTATATTTCTTAAATATGGCGCGCCTATGGAGCGGATTCTTGGTCTTTATCCATTTAACGAAGGTGCTTTACTTAGATACTCCTACAAGGGTCTGCTCCCAGGCAGACTCACTGAAACCGACCGGCAAATTTACTCCCTGCCAATTCCTACAGGCTACAGTCCTATTTTATCGAGCACATTTTAATAATCCGTTCTTTCGATTTCAGTCGCAGCCTTAACCGGCGGTTAAATTTCAGCGTTCTCGACTTATGTTAACCATACGCGTCCGCCGGCCGCTTTTTGAACGTTTTTCGATTTTTTCCACAGTCGAGCGAAAAATTTGTGTCCTACTGAAAAAAATTTTGGAGAAATATCGTGATAAACCCGTCTCTAAACCGTTAATTCCGGAAAACAATCCGGATCCTTTCCCCAATCTCATCAGCTCCGAATCCAATTCGAAGCAAGCGATCCGGAGTGAAAAACCCATCGAAGAGAACGAGAAAGAGGGAGAGAGAGGGGGGGGGGGAGAATCGAACAAAGTGATCTCGCAAGTGGTCCCAAGAGCGGCGGGAACGGTATCCGCAGCAGGAGCAGGAGCAGGAGCAGCAGGAGTCGAGAGCGTGTATATATCCAACGGAGCGCATCCATGCAAGGAACCGCTTAATACCGGTTTCACGGCTTGCTAGCCTGAACCGTGTAATTTTGCATTTGCAGCGGATTGTGTAAGCGTAAGGTTTTCTAGTTAAGTGGGCCACAAAATTCGGCACAAGACTATATAAGGATGCCGGCCGAATTCTAACATCCAGTCGATGGGAGATGCGAGGCTTGACCAGAGGCAGGGCGAGTCGCATTAGTTACGATCATTTGTTTAATATATATGTAAAATATGACGAGACGTGTGTCTTTTGTGATTTACGTGAAACGACTGTGATGTGTAAAACAAACGTGAAATCTCATACTTTAGGATTGTGCGCACAACCACCGGGATTCAGGAAAGTTGAATAACTATCCTCTAATTCTCTTTCTTAAACCTGCGGCTGACTACTGTGGAATGTAACTAGAGAAGACATTTCAAATATAATTTTTCTTTTGCCTAGTGAGAGGGAGCTAATAGAATTAATTTTCGACACTGACAACGTTTTCTATAAATTATGAATAACTAATCGCCTTGTCTAAACGAAAGCGTAGTGAATTTGTTAGTGTATTTCCATTCTCTTGCCTCAAGACCACTCGAAGCAAACAAGCAAGAGTCATTCTCCTAATTGTTTCAGTCCGTTAACTAATGGTGAAATTTTTTATTTACCACTTCAAATAAAAAATCTGCTGTAGATAAAACCTAAAGAGAAATGTATGTACCAAACATTTATAATAGGCCGTTTTGGAGGTAAATTTATAACATTAAGTTAAAGCTACAGATTATTTTAGGAAAACCAGTCAGATTAGCTTAGTATGTCAAATCAGTATATAGAAGTACCTATGTTGTCATCTTGCCTGCTTCCACTTCTACTTCTTTCTTTTCAAACTTTCTGAAGCACTCTTTGGTAACTCCAGGTGTTTTCATTCAGCTTAACATATTTTGTTCGGTAATTTATGACAGCTTGAAACATAAATTGGGAATAAATTCGACATTGTGTTTAAGAAAAATGCCAAAATAGGGGAAAGAGTAATTAATACATGTCGTCATTTGTTTTCTAGTAATGATGTCAATGTATGTTTTTTAAATAGAATCTGAAAATAAACAAACAGTATCCAAATATTGTAAAAATAATTCAAAAGTTATCTGCGAAGTGATTCTAAGGGCTCAGTGTAGAATATAATCAAAGTGGAATTTTCTTTTTTCGTTTCTGCGTTAGTAGAAGTGAGACATAATACGACATGAGCCTTGGTTGTGCTATTCTTTCATTTTCAGTAATTAAGTCAACGTTTCGTTCATCTTTGTGAAGATTTTCAAGACAATCTATAAGGAACAATAAGTTGACATGAGTATCTGCCATGAAAAAAGCTTGTATGTAAAAATGCTTCTTATTTTAAAACTTTTAACGCGTATCGTATATGTTTGTAGCGATTCTATTCTAGACGTAAAATTGCCTTATTCTGGACGTTCAAAAAACGTCCCGATTTATGAACTCTATGTTTCTTTCAGTGGCATAACAACGCAGCTACGGGGGCCTATTTTTAAAAAAAAATACTGGGCCCCAAATCAAACAAATACCAGCAACCCGCGTGCTCCTAGTCCTTTCAGCATCAGATCCACGTGTGCTTCACACACATGGCACACCGGTAGGTACGCCATTGAGGTGAATATTTCAATAGTATCAATAGTATTAGCAAAGAAAAATTGGATCAAATTTTCTAACATTTGTCGTTAGTGATCACACAGGCTCCAAATTCGATCCTGTCCACATTTGATAGTTCAAAAGCCAAAAATCCGTGGCACTGGCTACTCAATTCTATACTTTTCAAATTTTCTTAGCGCGATCGAAGAGATGGTCTCGTTTTAATCCATAGTGTACATTGCAATACTAACGTTTGTTTCGAACTAAGCTACTTACTCTGCTCCCTTCCTTAACGAGGCTGTAGTTATTTCAAGTGTCTCCTCATCCATTAAATACGATGTCCTCTTCCACAAGTACCATCGTGTTTCCCCGACGCGGCGCATTTATCCTCGATTTTTATTAGGTTTTAATAACAAAAAACCCTCATACTAAGAGAAAAGAGAAAAAACGAAAGCGAGCGAGAGAGAGAAAGAGAAATTTTAAGGATCTCATTAGCTGTACACAACGTAAAACACTCGAGACGGCATCCAGAGAATAATAAGGAATGGTTCTCCACTCCCTTAGGTATATACCTATATATACATAATACAGATCGCGATATTTTCGTTTTTATTCTTTTTTCCGCGGTGGGGCGTGCACAATGGAAATTTCTCACCGTAAAATCACGAGATGTACAACGAGCTCTAATTAAAAAAAAAACAGGGAGGAAGAAGAGAGGAAACACGTTCTGGAAAATCACCTTGAAAAGACTGTAATTACATATGTGGAAATGGCTTAATACTGTCACTCTAGATTTAATTGAATCACCTTTAGTTTCCTTTTTACAACCAACGGGAAAGTTAATCTAACAATTAATTAAAACTGTAGGTACATTCAAGATACTTGTAGTAAAAATTATTTCCTTCGAACTTAATAACTTAAACTTCTGCTCAGTACTAGATATTAAAGAGCTTCAATGGCGTTCATTTCTCTCATCCTCTTGCTCCTTTTTTACTTTGAATGTCAAAATGAAAAGCAAGACGTTCCAAAAGTACTTCGTAAACTTCCTGAAACTGGATCGTTCCCTCGCTAACTACATCTATATTGTATTTTTCCCGTATAAGTTTCCAGCGTGTCGCAGAAATGAGCAGCACACATCCAAAGCTCGTACAAAAGCCGTTTTACACAACAATAGGGAGACAAGTGGCCTTACACTTTAATTACTTGTCTCCCTGCCGTGAGCCGGAGGGTGTTTCTTAGCGACCATATAAGGGAAAATTCGCGACTCTTAACGATTTCGTCACTTGTTAAGGGAGGATTACGAATGACGTTAAAAAATTTTGTTCGGGGGGAAGCACCCTGAAAAACGGTAGTGACTAAAAGAGGACTTAAATACTTTTAAAATATGTATGCAGTTAATTGAAATTTTTGTTTAAGGTTTTATGTTAATCCCCCTAGCGTGGCATTAGGCAAGCCACGGAATTGAAAATGTATTCATCATGGTCTTCTCTAATTACACTTTCTTTTATCCGATTTGGAATACAACAATTTTTATAGTACTTTTGGTCTTATTATTCACAGTTGACAAGTTTTTCGAAATTTATTAGCACTTATTTCTTACAAGGCCTTTTATGTTAGCAAATAGTTTTCTCCAGAAGTAATTCCTATGTACCAACCATAGTCATGTAATTAGTTTAAAAAGAAGATTGTTGTAACTCTTATTTTTGTACTGACTGATAACTGTACAAGCTGAGCAGCCAAACTGCATTTTGTATCCCATATTTTCTCATATCAATATAAACCAACCACTTGATTGCTGTCCATTACAATTCTTCCCTATCAATAGCTACTCGTTTTTCACTAGACAAAGTATCAGTTAATGTAAACTGAATGTACTAAAACTTTGACCACTTATTGTGTTTTATAAAAGATAATATAACAACGTAGGAAGCAGAAATATCTTTGGTCGCTAACTACACCTCGTAGGCAGCAATCTGTTTGCTGCTTTCGAAAACATTAACGTGACATATACATGAGATACGAGATTAGATCTGCACAAAAATAGCAAAACTCTTCGTTTATGTTTATGTCATCACATTTATTGGATGATAGATCAGAGAACATGGGGGAAAGTGTTCAAACCCGGATCCTAATTTATTTTTAATACTTTCAAAATATGATATTGAGGAAAAACCTTCGCATTTTCTGTAAAGTATACTTTGTATAGTTCTTCATTAAATAGAAATAATTTAATTTGTGGAAAGAAAACTTTTGGTAGAAAAGTATGTTTTGGTAAACTCCGCATTTCGTCAATTACTGAAAAAGATTTACTAACTAAGGGGCCCTCAAAGTCAAAAAAAAATTGTACAATTTGTTACCGCCACTTCAATTCTTATTCAAATTAATTTTTATTATTTACAGCCACAAGTACAACCTTTTTCAGCGTCTGGACGATCAACATATTCCCAAGCAGTGGAGCGACAATGAAACTGAACAACAAAATCAACTGAAATAAATAAAGAAAATAAATTTTCCGTGGACATCTGTGCCCCTTTCACTCACTGACTAACTCAATGATTACTGATATTAGATGTAAGAAGACATCTAACAAGGGAGGGGGACCAGTTGGAGGAAACTATGTTCAGGAGAAGTGGAGGAAGAAACATCGCACGATGACACTGAAGTACCACCGTACCACTGAATTTAAGAAAAGTTTAAATGTTTCACAATTGTATCACACCCGGTATTACTAAATACAGCATACCATTTTCTACACTTTCTCAACTACCTAGATTAGATGAGGTCAGTACAGAAATGTTCAGTTTTTCACGGAATAGTCATCATGTGCGATTAAAGCAGGCAGAAGTCAACTTAACCTCATATTAAACTTTGGATATAATTACTGATTTCTTGTTACTATTACTAATTACTAATTACAACAATTACTAATTTTCTTGGACATATTTACTAATTTTCTTCGACAACATGAACATGCTATATCATACAAGCCTTATCATGGGATAACAGTTACATAAACACATAAATATTAAAATATTCATTTGATTAAAATAAGGACATTAGAAATTCAACTGTGTAAACAATTTTTGTACAATCCTCCAGAAAAACTTCACCATCGTAGAAACCAGAACACCCAGTATTAATCACGTTAATCAAAACGTCATGTAGGTAAACGTTAGTTTAAGTTAACACACAAGAGCGTTTCGTGTTATCAGGAGTTGATAGACGACAAAGAGCATTTGAAGCTACAATAAGAAGCTTTTTAAGCTTCTTTCTAGACATTAAACAAAGTAATTCGTCGATGTCATTTAAATAAACGCTTATCGGGAATAAAACATAAAAGCCGTGACGCGGGATTCGAATGGAAATGTAAAAATATCATCTATATACGTACTTCGCATATAGAGGCTGTACGCCTGTGTGTATGTATGTGTGTGTGGTGATGAAAAGCTTTTGCGATGTTATATGGCGAGCTTTCACCGTGCCCGGTTTTTCAACGCGTTTTGGGTCGCTGGATTCATACAGAACCGTTTCGTATGGAATTAATCCGACTGTTTTAAACAGGATTGTTTTAATACCATTTATACTAATCGAATTTGCTCCGATATAGAGCGAGAGAGGTGGGGTCGGGGGTATCACGAACCCTCTGATCCTTTTTTTTTGTGAGAGTAGTAGTTGTTAATGCGTACATCTATATACATACATACAAATTTTAATTTGGCACATTGAGAATGATCGCTCAGCCGATAAATATTAACTACAAACATAAGCGGGGAGTGGATTTTTCCCCCGGGTTCTTCCGTAAGCGCTCTTGTCGCTACAACTCGTTTATATGTAAATATATTATGTAGGTGAAACGCTTTTAGTGATTTATATGTTTAGTAGGAGTGTGCGGATCCGATCCGTTTTCGATTCTGAAACATTAAGCAAATAAGGAACGCGTCATGTTTGAAGGAAGTCCGTTTTGCATTTTTATAAATCATCTCTTCGCATTCAGAAAGAATATTGCGTTAAAGAATTGCCGCCATAAATAAATACCCCACTGTGTTATTGAACTTTGAATTTATTTCGAAAACACACAAAAAATCCATACAAACTCATCATCTATCTAGTAAATGGCGATTGGGTATGGTCACGTCTGGTTTGGGCGATAAACGATAAATAATGTGTATTGCGTATCAACAATTAATAAATTTTGGTATACTCGTACTAGAATTTGTACTGATGGAGTATTGGACATTTATATTTAGGAAGGTGTGATTTTATGTACTGAAATATAAGTAGTGTTCGGTGTTCTATACGTATGTGTGTTCTGTAGAGTGTGAAAAGGGGACATATTGATTGAGTAAAAGGCCTAACCTTCACCTTTTTAGATAGATATTCTGTTTGCTTTTTGGATCGGTGCTTTAACTTTTGACATGTGAATTCCCGAACATCTAATAATACGGTAGATAGGTGTAATCGATATAGTTATCACAATGGCATTAACTAAATCACCTATTTTTTTGTGTATATTTAATTTTGGAAAAATATAAATGTAGAAATAAAATATAAATAGTGAATTCATCTCGAAATAAAGAGCGAAGTGGTGATAGGTACAAATCAAAACTAAAATCTATCTGAATCTCTAAATCTAAATATATTGTAGCAGTTTTTCCAAGGAATGACAAACACAGATATTGTATTCTCCTCTAATGTCGACATTAACGTTCACATTAACTGTTTTTCACATAAACAACATTCTATACACTGGTTGGTTACACTATCCCTCTCCATTTTCAGTGTTGCCCTCGACACTCGGATCATCTTTTTCGACAGGACACCATGTCATCCGAAATACTCATTAGAAGTTGGAGAAAGAATTGAAGAGAAAGTCACACAACGATAACTTAATGATCACTTCCATGGAGCTTTGTGCACCTGCCTCAGCATTCGCTCGAATCCAAAGGAAACCATGGTAAAACTTGTGAGCAGGCAGGATTGTGTCTTCTCTTCTCTGGACGATGTTCCTCTTCGCAAATCTCGCCAGAACTTGTCCACTAGGATAAGTTGTCCCCTCCTTTTCAGAAGATGACCCCTTCGGAAATTCCGCCAGAGCTTATTCGCCGAGAGCCAGTTGTTCTCTCCTTTTTGAGACACACACACGGACGTTACATTCTCCACTACTGTCGACATTAACAATCACATTTAACTGCTTTTCACATAAACGACAATCTATGCGAGGCGTATAATATAAAAAAATACGTCATGGAAAAAATCCGTCTGAATTATATAATATTAAGGTCATAGTATGTCGTATAAATACAATTTCTTTCCAGAAAATGTCAAGCATAAAATATATTACTCCGGTTCTCAGCACTAATTAATTAAAATATTAAATGTCTTGAGCAGAATGTAAGTACTTGATTGCAAAATTATACAGTGACAATTTAGTTACATATTTTGATGATGATTTATTGATACCAAGGGGCTGTTACACCTGAAAAAGATATTTCTCTCTGAGAATGAAAGTTAGGACCGAAAAATAAATGACATTTTGAAAAGAAAGGGGAACGCATAGGAACTCTTCGCTAATATTTTTGGAAATTTTTTCCATGGCCACGACCATGATCTCTACCAATGAAAAATGGTGTAAGTCCGATGCTGTTCCGAAACTGTTCGGAAAAATAATCAAAATTGGCTAATTAATAATATGTTATTATTTACTTGTCGAAATATATATATAAATCACAAACTTTTCAGTTTCTCCCACAGCTAAAAACAAATGCAGTCGGGTGCTTTAAGGAACTGGAGAAATGATTATTATGAAATTTTGTTGACTATCGAAATAAATTTGTTTTATAAAATTTCTAAAAATACAGTCAAATCGAGGCCCAATTGTCATTATGTTAATGCTGTTATTCCTTTGCTCAGGTGAGGAAAGGTCGGTTGGCCACTGTTTTACAACATTCAGATATTAGCAAGTGTTCTTTGTCAAGTTAAAAATAAGCCCCAGTTTTTAGTTTCATGCAATAAAACGTTAAGGGAACCAATAAAGTTTTTATTTTTGGTGACAACCCTTATCCGTCTTATCTGTTGATAGTCTTTTTTTCGAAACAGGAGGTGCATACGAGAGGTGCATCAAAAAATTTTTAACAAATCATTACACCATTAGGAATTATAAAGAGTTGTTTGAACTAATTTGACAGTAAAAGGCACATAAATTTGTAGCAGATGTTTAGATTGAAAACGTCTAGAACTGTTATTTGTAATTTTAGGAGATATTTCCCAATTCTAATTTTCAAACCGAAATTTTAAAGGGTGTAAGAACATTTTTTTTTTGAAAATTGAAAATTATATCTAACAGTCCTTTCTAACCAAATTATAATCATTCTAGCCTGAACCAATTATCAACACTTGATTATAAGTTTTTGAGTAATTTTGTCATAAAGATTACATTGCATATCATAGGGATAAATATTGTGTCCAAGAACATATCTTATATTATTAACAACTTAATTAAAAATTTTTTAGTTTTCTTTTGCCACCATGGATAGGATAATAGGCATTAAGAATATTAGCAATATTTCGAATTTTAGACAAAAGAAAATTCTGCCAAAGAAAAACGTAAACAATAAAATTTAAATGTGCGACTTAAAATTAAAACTTGAGTAGAAGATAATTTGAACAAAATAAATAATGAAAATTCTGTCAATATGTTCTTTCAACGAGAAATGATAAAAATTTTAAAAAATTAACAGTATGAAATTCATTGCTATTTAAAGCACAAAGATCGATACATTTTCAAGTTAGATTTGTTTGTAAATCTATGGAAGTTTTCCGCTACGTTAATCCTCGAAATAATAAGGAAATAGTTAATAACAATTTCGAAATGGTATAATTTTTTTTCTTTATAGAAATAATTTAAGTGTTATTTAAAATGATCATAACTAATTTTATTGTAACTAAATTGGGAGCGTTTAACACAAAACTACACTTAAACTGGCGAAAACTGAACTGCGGGTATAGTAACAACTAAGGAAATTAATTTACATAGAAAAGATAGTAGAAAAAATAGTTTCCATTGATTTATATGAAAAGTATGCTGTAAAATTTGTCATTGTACGAAAGTGATAAATTCGTTATTAGAGAATTTCGTATTGTTTAATGAATAATTTTAACCATTGATCAGGAAAAAGTTGCGTAAAAGTTTGATATTAGCCTATTTTCCGAAATTGCGAAATGAATTCAATTTCACTAATGACGTTAATAAAAATTTAAAAAAAAAATCACTATTTTTGTATTGCAGCATTGAATTTTGATCATTTCGTTTTTACTACTGCTTTTTCTTATATTACATTGCCAAAGATACGATTGAAAGGCTATTGATCGGTTATAAATCCCTAGAATTCAATAAACAATACCTAGAAACGAGATCTGCAATAAAATATGATCTGTTTACTACATATTTACGAATTCTATGTGCTTGATGTCAAGCCAATAACAATTATGGAAGTATCATGAAGTATTGCTATTGTTATATGTTGTAAATAAGAGAGGTTAACAACTACCACAATCTTATGAAGTAAGTATATAACGCTGAATCATAACTTTTTCGCGCCATGATACAATAACAAACCATCAGCAACAACTACCTGTAACCAATAAAAAAGGGCAAAAACTCGTCCTCGATTCGATCTAAAAAGTACATAATTCCAGCACGGTGGTTTGTCCATTCTCCATTCGGGCCCCGCCCTCGACGTCCCCGTCGCCAATGTGCATTGGGGCGTGAGTAACAAACCGCCTCCTTTCAGGGACGGTGGCGCCCCACCGCCTCCCTCTAGCACCTCCACATACCTACCTTGTACCTACGACAACTTTAACTTAAAATTCCTGTAGGAGTTGTTTTGTGATATGTCGAAAGAGGGAGAGAGACGGTGGCGTGTTCTCCCTCGCTCTCGGGCTTTTGTGAGGAACCGTTCGGGCATATCTCTCTCTTCATAAAGTATCTAGCGTCGTACTTCGCCGTCTCCGTCTTTTTGGGAGCGTGAACGCGATGATAATTAAGACGACAACCTTTCTTGTTTGCTCTCTTGGATGTAGCCCCGAATGGGGCGCGCCAGATCTTATTAGTTCACGCGGATTATTGTTATGTACCTCAGCATCTGTATTAATTATAAATACCACCATAATTCAAACGAGACATTATTCCTTTTGGGTACTGGAGCTTCAATCTAAGATTTCTAACTTTGATAGTCTCTCTCTCCACCATTCAGTTTAGTTGTCGATACAAAATTTATATCTTCTTCCCAGGGAGCAGAGATACGTCATATTTACATTATAATCACGTCACTTGTAACTAATTGTAACAAAAAATTCACGACACAAAATTCAAGTGAATGTGTCACAGTTACCATCACTTTGTGAAGTGGAACTCTAATTAAATTTTAAAATATTCTTTTATTATGTTGGTAGCCATAGATAAAAATTATTTTAACTCGTTCTGCTATATTGTGAACCAACTTATTGTGAATTAATACGAAATTGAAAATGGTTTTTGAAAAAGTAACACAATGACTGGAACGATTGTTCGGTATATCGAACCGAACTATGCTTGGAACTGTACTGTTATCGTTCTCAAAATCATATTTTTCATTTTTCGTTTCTTTTTTTTTGCGATAAATAAAAAACAACCAAAGCATACCAAAGAAATCAATAACGAAGTGAGAGATTAACTTCGAAATCTTCTAAATTATCACTTTATTTTTTTTCCCTAAGGAATACCTTTTATTCATTTTCTCGAAAATTACTAAAAAAATCCAAATTTAAGCTTTAAAATGAGGTATAACTTGACCCCCTTCCCTATTTATATTTTAGATGTGGAACGCACCCTGGCTTAAGTGTTGGATTTTTGTATTGGTTGTTAGTTCTGAATTTAAACTTAATTATATTAATTAAAAAATTTATTTGGGTCAATTTTGTGTAAAGCTGAAAAGAAAATGGCGTTTGGGACAAACCCTTCTTACTAGTGCTAACCGAGGACAACACTTACCATTAATCAAAATTCAGAGAATATAAACAAAAGACTATAATACTATATTCACAACAATTAATATACAATTTGTATAAAACATAATTTCTTCAATAAATGATCAGATTAAGGTGGATTTGGTAAATTAGAGCAGAAGAAGTATTGCAATGCACGGAAAATCTCAGGAAAATCTGAACTAGCAGTATTAAGTGAAGGGGGAACCAAGTGCTCAAGTTACTAAACGATTTTCTGAGAAAAACGCAATTAAATTTGAAGAACTTGTGCTAATTTGCAGATATTGGAGATTGTAGATATTGAATCAACTATTTTTTTTCATTAAGCATCTAGGCCTGATAAATCTAACATATATTTAACAGAAATCGAAAACATACATAGTTATCATATTATGTCCAAAGATGTGTTTAGATCGTTTGTATTCTCAAGGGACATAATGATTTAAGGTATAGCTTTTTATATATAAGCTTTTTCAATATTTTTCGACACTGTTTATCCCTCGGAGAAAAATTTGAGGCTGTTTCAATTGTTGACGATGTAAGTACGAGGCAAATGTTCACAATTTGACTTTATTCATTAGTAATAAATAACTGTATTCAAAGTGTTGCATAGTTTTTTTTTATGTCTACAAAAATCAGATGGTCAACGAAAGAAAAGATTTCGAAAAGCACAGAAGGAAAATAGAAATAAGGACAATAAAATATTTTTATTTTGCTTTCGATAATAAAAAATACCTTTTAGGGTATTTTGTTATATAATGTAAAAGTTATGAGTCTTAACTTAATGTTTATCAAACATCCTTAAGTCTTTTTAAATTTGCTATACATAATATACAAATAATATAAAAGCACAGATACCTTTTTTGCGTTACTTGTTTAAGAAAATGTTAAATACACGAGCTGTAAAACGTATAAAGCTTCCTAAAAATTAATTAGTGAACGTTTTTAATGGGCTGAATTGGCTCGTTAACCAACTTAACTTATTTTTCTAAAAATCATATTTATTGTATGATGAAGTTACCTAAAAGCCAGGGAAAACTCCTTAAATAATTTTAGTGTGTTTATTACTTAATGAACATCATTTCACCATCAAACAACCGTGAACATGATTCATTAATCCAACTATCGGATATTGTTGAACGAAAGATTCGTTGCGGTGATAAATATGCATAAATTTTTTGGTTGCACTAACGTAACATTGTTATCACTTACCAATTACGTGCAGAGTTACATTTAGGCGTAATTGAAATGACGTCCGTACCTTCCGTTGAATATTCCCGATTCCAGTCGTCAACGCACGTGCAGATCCATATTTAAATCATTTCCTTCCGGATTTAGAAAAACCTACCTTCTCCCCTCTCACGCCCCGGGACCTGCCTGGAATCGAAAATGGATAAAAAACCTCGCGTCGATTTCACAGATAACGTATCGCACATCCAGATGGACAATGGGACACGTGCTGGCTGCAAAATATGATTCGAAAAGTGTGCGATAGCTAGCGAGAGAGCAACACGAGATGCTGATCCGGCTCGCAAAAGTTGACTTCCGCTCTAACTCATCGCCAACACGTGCCGCCCTTTCTCGCTTCCGCCCTTTCCGCGTATATCCATTGTCGGAGGAATTACAGCGAGAGAAAGAAAGAGAATATGCCCTTTTCGAATATGGACGATTAATTGACGTTAAAAGAGTTGAGTGATATCATCTTTTTAAGACAGGATGACGGGTTAGATGACATTTAAATAAATAAAAAACAGAATATATGTGATGAAATTGTAGGTCGCAATTAACACGTATTTTCATTTAAAATGAGTCACGTAATCTGCGTTTATCTGCGTCTCTAGTAAGACTTTGAGTAATCCTCAATGTTTTGTATCAGCATATACCCTTTGCAAACAAAGGTATTGGTATCAAGGTAGAAGGAACTACAAAAGTTGAATTTTTTTATCAATCTGCGCAGACTCAACAAGCAATATCACCAGACACCGATGTTGTCACTAAGAGAATTTCAGACTTATTTTTTAATTACACCACAGAAACCGTTTTAAATTATTTTAATTATTACCCAATAAATGTTATCATTAATTTATTTTAATTTCAAAAAGCTTTTTTTTAATTAGCCACAATTAGCAAAACCATATCACTTATGTAAGAGTACCATGTAAGAACAGAAAAGACGAAATGGACGCAAGAACAGTGCTTCTTCGTTGGCCACGTAAGGGACGCTAAGTTAGCTAATAATTAGGTTCAACTAATTTTTCCATTACACCGATATGATTGAACTGAACTGCCCAGTTAATCCATGAGCTCGAATTATTTTTCGTTAAAGACATTGCGACACGCGAAAATGCGTAATCCGGGCTTCGGAAAATTCTCTGGTTTCTCGAGAGCACTCGGAATTTGTTAATTGGAGGTTTTGAAGATACAGGTCAGTCGGAAAATGCGTTATTGGAAACTGCGAAGACGCAGAATTTGCAGTTTCTCCGTTGACACTTTGATTGGATTTGGTAGGCTCTCACAAATACGGTAAGGTTGAAAAATACCTGATCTGGAACTGCGAAGCTCAAAAAATGTTCTGTTTTTTCAGGGATATTCTAAAAACCCAATGCTACGTTGTGGTTGGAAAGTGGGCAATCCGGAACTTCGATGGTCGGAAAGTTCGCTGATTTTTCTGGTAGGCAGATCTTTGATTATTAAGGTGAGTCCAGTAACTCCTAAGAAAGATCAGTGTTGAGCCGAAGCCAGCTACGACGGACCTCCAAAGATTGGGGCTAAAACACGGACCCCCAGTGGGGCCAAAGATCGGAAGTACCAACAAGAGGTTTCTCCAATGGAACTCAAACTCTTGAAAAGAAAGTGGTCTATTAAAACCGCGGTCTAAAACCATTTAAATATGAGAATAAATACGTTAACTCTGCTCGGTGCACAACACGACGGCATACCAACCAACACTCACTCCTATTGGCCATGTCACAGTTACTGTGGCTTTGGCCAACATTATACTTAAATGGACTTAAACATTGTACTTAACTTACTCCTGATCTTCGTCTCTCGGCACATTCACCTTTTTTTATTAACAAATAAACAACAAATTTACAAATAAACCTTTTTCGTACAAAACTGGTTGGCGTGTACCATTTTACTATAGGTGGACCACATATTATAGTGTGATTTTTTAGGTAGACAGCATGCTACACAAAAGTAGACAAATAGGTCGCATACTACAACAGCACCCAAATTTATATTAGGTCGCATCGTAATGTGCGAATGTAACGGATCAGAGGTCCGACCCGGAATGAAGAATTATAAAATTTTTATCGGGCGACACTGCCAGATGGGACAAAAGCGTGACATCGCCGGACATTTGTCCAACGGTGTGTGAATGAGGAACGGCTCGAACGGGTCAATTTCTGGCTTAATCTCGACAGAGAGCCGGACAATCTCAGACCAGGATAAACTGCCCGTTCTGCCCGGATCCACCCCTCCCCGGTATGGATCTCTCGCACGTCGCGATATATTGGATGCTTACCCAGAAACGAAAGACGGATTTATAGTCCGATAAATCTTATTCCTCTCTCGTTCTCTCTTCCACTCCCTCTCCTGTCACTCCCTTATTTTCTTCTCCTCTTTGCAGGAATCCAGAGATGGGTTCGTGTGTTATTTCTTTTGTTGTCTCTGACGAAAGAAATATTGCGACGAAAATAATTAAAGAGAGAGGAAGAAGAGGGGCAAAGGGGGCGGGGGCGGAGGGCGCTGTAGGGTTGACGTTAAAACGGTTTATGTTTTTAGCCTGAGCGGTGGGGTGGGGTATACACGATGATCAATAGTAGACGATGATACATTGGTTTACGAACTAGAAAAAAATCCTGTTTTCCTGCAAGACGATGAAAATTTGAAATTCTGAATATGGTCTCCTGCTCCAGCTTCTGTCACTTCTTACAGGCACCCAGTCCAGAGCATAAAACTCTCTTAAACTTAAATCCAAAAGGCCCGACTTTGGGTCAGTCTCATCCACATCCACTGTCTGGAATCTCTTTTGATTTCGTCTGCCTATCTGGTAGGGAGTACTCACCTGATTCTTTTCTCTGAACGTGCCCAGTGAAATCTCCATTTCAACTCGGCCATTGTCACTATTGTACTTCTCAAAGCAGTTTTTCCCTTATCTATGGCTTTTATATGATCGACAATTACGGGTTAATTTTGATTTGCGACAACAACCATTATATATCATGAAGCACTGCTTATATTGCACTAAAAGCTAGGCAATATATCATCAATGATTTTTATGAAAAGAAACTGGGAAAACCTTCATTATACCAACCCAGTAGGTACGCAGTATTGTTAAACATCAGGATAGAGGACCCCAATACGTGCTTCTAGGTTTCGAGGTAAGGGGTTAGCTAGTATTGGCTATGTTACTACATTTAAAATTCTTTAATTTCTAAAATTTAAAATAAATTCTTTGTTGAATTAAGAGTTTCGTAAACAATATCTTTGGGTAATAGAAAATTAACGATCTTCATTTATCATTGATGTTCTTTCAAGTTTACGCTACATCCGACTGACACATCAACGGGTGTTATTCTCCAATCTTTCCACCACTCACACTATTAATTTCCTTGCCTTCTACGAATGTTTTCTAGCTCGTTTCTTTTACCGCTTAGAGAAATCAATTGATGATTGAGTTTTCTACACTTTTACCTCGTAAATACGCTATCTTTTTTTCTAGGAATATCAGGATTGTACAATTTTTCCCCGTATTTATTTTCCTGTATAAAAGATTATCCTTGAAATTAGAAATTTCTGACAATCACTCAGTTTTTATTTCCGTTTTGGTATATTAGTATAAGCATTATTTAAATACATATATAAATGTCAAAAATTTCATTTTATGTTTCATCACGACACTCAAAAGTTTGACCAAAAAGCGGGAAGTATAACCCGTTGCAGTTTTTTCAGAAATCGAACCAATATTGTTTTTCTAAGATATAATCGCTAATGAAAGATCTTCTCGAGCGAATAGTGAATAAATTCAATGAGAAAGTCATGTACTTTCCGACATACCAACTATTAAAATTTTGTTTTCACTTCTGCTAAGGTTATGCTCTGAACGTTTTTAATTTACTAAATATAAAGCTGGTCTTTGCTTTGAAAGCAGTGCTTTAATAGATTTATAGAATTAGAAATCATCGAAGCTCATGTCTACGAACTTTCAATTTATTAATCGGGATATCTTAATAAAGTGATAGTTTCGGTGTGTTAGATGTTAATCGGAATGTAGTTAAGTTACATGTAAATTGTTAACCGTTACTCCTTAGGTGAGCATAAACTAGCCGTAAGCCATTTTATTATCTCTAATAGACACTAGATATTTTCGTATGTACATCACTGAAATATATAAATACGTTAGATAACAGTATTGTTATTTGACGTATTGTTATTTAACAGTATGTTGTTAGTATGCATAAAAATGCAAAACGTTATAAATAACAGTTTTGCATATTTTCCGAAACATAGCGATTACTGTTGAATTTATTATCACTGTCATACCTGATTATCCGTTTATTTCCACTCTAAACATCCCAAAGCATGTAATATTATCCTTACAGCATTAAAGAGGTGATTTAATAACTCCTCGAGCTCCTCTAGTATATATCCAGGAACTATCCTAACGATCACTTAAACCTCAATCGTGTCCCTTATTGGACTTCCCTTTTTCCCTTTTTTTTTTCTCTCTTCCCCGTTGTCGTCGAGAGAAAATCGCCAGAGGTCTCCTCTTCCTCCCCCTTGACGGGAAAGGGCGCGGGAAGGGCAAAGGGAGCGTCAACGTTTCACCAAAGGGACGGAGGGTCTGTCACGATATCCTGCAGTTCCGGATTATACTTTAATTGATTTGGGCACGCAGTCTGAAACCGCTCGCGCGTTAAGACCCCATCATTGTGTTCCGATGTATATATATATAGCCCTAATCATTATCTCTTCTCCTATGCACTCTTTAATTGTACGTATATCTCTCTTATTATTTGTTACCATTACGCTATTCGATTCGCCATAAGGACGCGCTCCTTTTTATCTCCGGGATGCGATTTTCGCGGTTGTGAGGGAGACACGTGTCTGAGTACAATGAATAGCGAAAATGAGCATATTTGTAATGACATAATAATGAAATATCGACGTTGGAAACGGCAGATTTAATCAGCGTCCCGTTTATTGCAAGTTGTTAAAAATCCTCTCGCAAGAAATAAGTACATGCCAGAGTTTGTGTTTGCACCCTAAATATACGATATAAGAACAATTGCTTTTGCCTAGTAGCAATGTGACTGTAAGTAGTGTCAGTAGACCTGCCTCGTTTAAACTATACTGAGGGTGTAAACTGTGCCTCAGGTAACCTTTGGCATTTTAAATGAAGCATTGGTGTTTTGATAAAAAAAAGTTGAAATTTGCAATTTAATCCGGTATTATTAATTGGTTCTGTTGTTCATAATGGACATTCTGTACTTCATCAAGGAGTATTTATTTGACTACTTTAGTGAAAAAGGCCGTGGCCAATTGGTATCCATGATAAGGAAATGCTGATGCAAGAAGTAGCAGGAAATGATGCTGACCGTTTGATGATTTAGTTGGTCAAATTCTCTGTGTTTCCCTAATCAACTAAAAATCTTATGGAAGATGGCAGGAAAGGAAAGATGACTCAAATCGTCTAAGAATTCTCATCTTGTAGCTCAGAAATTTATATGAGATCATATGTTTTTCCTGCATTCCTTGAATGAGCGTGACACCTTTTTGCTTTATTCAACCGGCGAAAATGTTCTCAATGTCCTATAAAAGAACGAGGACATAGAAATAGTTATTGAGATATTCGAAAACCAAATTCTGCCAAAAGCAGAAGATACATTTCTCATGGCGCTCTAGGCAGCACCAAAGCACTTTTTTCCTAGACCTAAAGAATGGGAGCAGAATACCTTAACATATAGATTTGTCCCAGTGACCACCACCAGTACTCTGCTCCAGACGCACTAGCATATTTCATGTACGGTCTGTGAGAGCACAGAAAACTGGCAGGTATTTACGAATTGGCAATTTCCAATAATAAATTAGTTTCACGTGCAGCTCCTGCTGTGCCAAATTATGTCAATTTTCAACTCGCGATTACACCCAAACTGTTCGTTTAATAAAATACTTTACTTGCGGAATTTGTCTAATGTCAATATTTTTTGAATATAGAAGTGTTTTATAAAGAATTGATACTTTTCGAGAAATACTTTAAACATCGACAAATCTGAGATTTTTGCAATATTGCGTCAAGAAATTTTGTTGACAAACCTCAGATTCGTGTTCAACGTTCCAATAAACGTATGGGGATAGGGAATTAAAAGTACCCCAAAACTCTCCTAATGATTCACATAATAATTTGAATAAATAAGATATATTTAATATGATCTATATTAAATAGTGATTAAACATTTTGACTCATGCTTTGTATCAGCAATGATTCAATTCGAGTTTTCTACGTTAATTAATTGCACACATTAAAGCTCGATAATACGGTGTAATTTACTAGTAGATCAATTTAAACACCGTCTAAATTTTCAATTAATTTAACAGGCGAGCAGCGCATGTCTCTGATGTCTGCAGTAACGGAACGAGTCTCTTCTCTTATGTAACCGTAATATAAATACACCTATAATCATAATTATTTGATATGTATGTTCAGTGGGAACGTAGAAGCAGCGTATATTCAAACAAAAAGAAGGAAAACGGCGAAATTCGTGAGAGGCGCCCACATTTCCCCGCTCGCGCTGAGGTAACAAGCTAAGCTTAATTTTTCCTGTGTACTTTAAAGGGAGGCCACGCTTTTGATGTTTATATTTAATTATTCTACAAGAATGTAATTAAATATTTTATAAAGTAACTTTTGTCTGACTTTTACAAACAATAACTCGGCAGAGAGCAGGGAACATGGCGGGGCGACGGCCACCGGAGCACAAACTTTATGCAAAGTAAATTACAAGTTCACTACCTAAATGAACATTTTAAGCTCTTGATTTTATTCACTGTTTTGTAACGAATATAATTAATTTATTCACGTTTTGTAGCCGTGTCGCGCGACGAGGGTCTCGCAAATTTAATTCATTACAAAAGGTACATACGTAAGTGGGATACGAGTTACATGCAATGCACAACAAGCACGACATAATTGCAAATACTTTTGCTGGGGAAAATATTACTCTGCTGGGCTCTGCGAATTATTAAAGGCACAAATGCAGTTTACGAAGTTTACTGATTTTTCCTTATTTAGTAGATATTTCTTTATGTGGTTCAACCTTTCAGTAGGAAGTGGCACAAAGGAAACTGCAAAATGATGTACCAGAAAAGTATGTTGAATTATTGAAATCCAATATTAAGACTCATCTTCAGGGTGAAATTCATAGCTGAGTACGAGGACTTCGAAGACATTAGCGCAGGTGTATCAGATAGTTTTATTCTATAACCACTGTTGTAACTGCTAAGATATGTGAGGCATGGCATAGAATTGACGATGCGACCAACACACATTTGTGGTGACACTACAAGTGATTTAAGTACATATAAGCGTACTGTATTAATTTTAAGTGTGGGGTGTAAAAATTTAAAAACAAGCTTTTATTTAAAAAAATACTAATATTGAATACCCATACCAAGAACTGAAAAAAAAAATAATTAAACTAAAAACTGTACCACAAAGGGAAAATATGAAATTCAAAATATGGTTTTTATCAAGATAATCCAGTTTCAAGCTAAATTGAGTTAAAATCTATATAATGGCTACCAGAGGAAGGGAAAAGCTGGGTAGATTTTCGTTTTCCTTTTTTAAAAGTAATGAATAGTTTTCAAATGATTCATCAACATATGATGTTTCTACTTGAACGGTTCGGCCCCATACTGTTCCCTTTGTTTAGTAACATAGACGATTTTTAACTCAACTAATTTAGCTTGAAATTGGAGTCTCTTGATAAACATTCTTATGCACCTTTATAATCTTTACTTTTCACTACCATTGTTTAATGTGTCGCGTTTTGAATATTTTTAGAGCTATTTTTCGACATTTTTTTTATTTATTACTTAGCACGAACATTCAATATTATCTTTTTGAATATTTTTATTTTTTAATGGAAAGTAAGTTTTTTAAGTAATATTTTTGTTGGGAGAACTGTTGTATTCTGGTAATAAATATTAAGCCTATTATTAGATATGTTAAAACAAAAAATGTACGTTAATTTGAGCTCCGTTTTACCCACTTCCCGTTTTTAACTATTCAGATAGTTTTTTGTGGTAGGAAATTTTAGAAGACTTTGTAAAGTTTTTCAGATTGACAGCATTACGTGTTAATTTATAAGCAGTCGAGTAAACTCTACCACTAATAAAGGAGCTACTCTAATAGAGTAACTATATTAGATCTAGAAAACTGGCTTTGTGGTTTACATCAGTCAAGGCTAAGAACACCAGTACAAGAAGAATCTTGAGACATGTTTTAAGTTGTTTCGATAACCTTACCGTGTTTTACACCCACTTGACCTTTACAACTTTATTGAAAATTAAAGCTACATTAAAGCTACAGCTTAGTAACCATGAATATTTTTGTAGATTGTGGCACATAAAAAGAAAATTAGATATACCCGGCGATCATTAAATCCTCCCCCCAATTAAAAGGACCACATTAATTTCCCTCCTCCCGACAAAAAAAATCCCGAATCGATCCCTTCTCCTCCATTTTTTCCTCTCCCGCTCCTCTTCCTTTTGTCGGACTATTCCGCAGCCGTTTTTAATCACAAGATGAATGGCGCGGATTTTAAAACGAACATAAAGAATTTGCAATTATACAAAGCCATTAATCAAGGGCATTTCCGCAGTGTAAATCAATCCGCATTAACGTATTCACAGTGAACGGTTTGCCGGAATTCGCAGCGGCCCGCCATCGCCGACCCGGAATCGCCCCGGAATTGAATCGGTGGCCATTGTCTTGGCATAGGCGGTTGTATACCAGGAAATACGAAATTATTAATAGGAGTCAATCTATCGGTACGAAATCATGCAAGTAAGGTTCTTCTGTTGACCAGGTATTCTACAAATTACGCACTTATATGCAATGAGATTTGTTTCTTCCACTTATATAAGGTACTCTCTAAAATGCCCAGGCACCTTCTTCAACAAGGGCACATATCCTTCCACCCTTTCCTTGAGAAGAATTTTCTTCGTTTCTAGTTTACACATCGCATGGGAACGTTCCAAAAATTTGGTGGAAAAGGAAAACGTAACTACATTACATTTTCGCCTGAAAGTGTCCCATTAAGATTATTTGTACTTCAACCCATTAATTATGATTCTAAAAATTATTTTTAAGTTTTCAAATGTCATAAGTGCCCAAAGTTATATCTGTAAGTCACGTGCATTTAAATATACTTGCTATGTATTTACACCCAACTGTACCCAGCCTACTTACAAAAGACTTTCAGTTTTCTGTTCGCTCGTGAGTTATGAATAAATATCCTCTTTGCAAGTGCCTTGGATTATTTCACTTTTCGATCCGTGTAGGTATCGCATGCATCCTCTAGGGACAGAAATACCTACATATACTACACTTATATTTTTTACCTCCCGTTGTTCATCTTTTCACCGATCTTTTAACAATAATAACGAACGTAACCCAGTGAACCGCACTAACCTCTAGACAACTGGTCGCAATAAGTTCCTGCCAACGTCCCTCCGCCTTAAGGATGCTCTCTCCCGTTTTTCTTTATATCTATACATTTTTTTATTCATTGCATACCGTCGCGTATTCTCTTACATTCCGATGAATAGGCGCTGGCTACAGTTTCCCATTAGGTGGCTTTTCAAATATTAAAACTTAGCCGAAGAAGAAGCGTTTTGTATATGATGGTAATAAAAAGGGAGGCTGCATAAATTAACAATGGAGATGAGGGATTCTACTTGAAGATTCTTTTTGCGTTGTATATTTAAAGAATATAATGGGAAATTAGTTTTTTTTTGGACGAAAGCCAGTGAGGGATTTGATTGTTTTTGACAATTTCGCTAGCCACAAAGGATTAGTTATTCAAAGGCGAAGTGAGAACAAAAGTGTTCTGTACTTCATAAGGAGGCAACGTAACAAATTTTTTAGCGTTGTTGTAAAGGAAAGACCCTCATTATGAAATTTCACATTATATTAAATTACCAAACTTACATGACAACACCGTAATTTCATGATATGGAACCCAATTTTCTTAATCCCCAAGGAAAACTCTTTTGGAACGCCTCGTATAAAACTGTACTGTACGTTCGATATCACTTTGCCCTACCCGTTAAACCTCCATGGAGACGCCTCACAAAAGCAATTGGAAAAATAAAATTCGAACTTTCCCATATTTACTCCGATACACACATAATATATCCTTTTTTGGTGTTCGTTCCTTCCGAACTTGCAACCCGCTGGACTATGAAATGATGAAGATTTAAACCGGAAAATACTTTTTGCCAAACTTCCTGCTTCCTGCCGTGCGCTGCTACTGTATCCTTATTTTGCATATCGAAAATACGTCCTGGAAATTTACAATTCAAAAAACCGTCGCGCTGGCGGTGTCCCGGAGTTTATATCGTAAGGAGATTTCCATTCGGTATAATAAATAAATTGTAATGGTTGTATAATAATTGGTCACAACTCGGTCTTCTGTGGACCTTAAATGGTATCGAAAATATGTATATCATATTTAAAATTGATTTCTTTGAGACGTCATGGACTTTGAGAAGTCATGGAAATAATATATTTCCCTAATATCAGAGGTCATAAGGAAAATGTCAAAGGGAAAATTATGTATGTTTTTAGCAATCAGTTTTCATTGTTAATAATTTCCCCAGGCGAATGGTTTCTAAAAAATGTTCCATGATTACAAATCGACAAGATTACCGATAATTTTTCTTTTAGATGTGATAAGTGAATAACTGTATTTAAAAACAGTTCACTACTACCTGAAATAAAGTAGTTGGTTGTGAACATTTAAAAATGTAATTTAAATTTATATACAGTTTGCTTAAAAGTAGTCCAACCAACCTCTTACTGACCTATTTGTGAAAACATTGTACAAAAAGTAACAAAATAACTCTAGAAGTAAATTACAAACGAAATTTATTATCATAGGAAAAGGGCCGTTGGAAGAAAAGATCATTTCAGTTTTAAATCTTCGCAATACAGATTTTCTCAACGGTTTTAGTTAGTTTTCATGGAAGTAAACAAAATGACCTATATTGCTTTCAAAATCTCAGTTTAGAACATGTTATAAACAAATGTTTCAGAACTCAAAATTTGTGCTTTCTCAATAGTAAATTATTCCAAATAGTAAAGTTATAGCAAATTAGTTCAATTTTAGATCAATTTTAATTTTCCAACATCGGTTCAGAAGTTTCCATGAAAATTGAACAAAATCAGGATTTTACTAAAATGTATGAACTTTATTTTAAAATCACGAGAAAATTTTAATTTCTAAAGAAGTTTGGCCAAGTAACAGTAAATAAACCAACACTTTTACGGTTGTTGTCCGGTCGATGTAATCACATTATATCGTAGATTATCATTATGATATCGATCACAAAATTTGCGCTTCAGCTTTAAACTGGGCAAAGTTGTAAATTTTTGAAGAAGGGTCCATTTTAACGGTTTTTTCAACTTTTCTCGGTGAAAATACTCCGATGAGACCCTCATTTTGAAGGTCTTTTAATTCTCTACAAATTACCCTTACAACGTATGGCATTTTCCTCAATAATTTTCACACTACAGTGAAAAAACGGAAAAAACCTGTTTTTTTAAATTCTATTGTTTAAAAGAAGTAAAGCTCAGATTTATTTAGATTTTGGATTTTTATCACTTTTTGATCCATTTTAGACAAAAATTTTTGGTCCATCTTTTATTGAATAAGTGAGTTACATCATTGTTTTTAAAGAAAAGAGACATAATTTCAATTCGCACTGCAATGTCAGTTTTAAAAATCTAGACGAAACATTTGTTTGAAGAACCAAAATGAAAATAGACTGATGGAATTATCTTTAGGTAATATTTGGTTCTTTGTGCTTTTGTAATTTATTTTTAGAAAGTAACTAAAAACTAACCT
This sequence comes from Cryptocephalus primarius, assembly GCA_963576515.1. NCBI lineage: Eukaryota > Metazoa > Arthropoda > Insecta > Coleoptera > Chrysomelidae > Cryptocephalus > Cryptocephalus primarius. Next base: position 5,196,342 of record OY754940.1, on the reverse strand, counting down.
AAAAAAAAGCTTCAACCTGCTTTAACTAAATGTTGTAAATTTTTTTGAGGGTCAGGTTGGACATTTCCAATATTTAATATACCAAAATATTTGCTAATTAGTTGAGTTATTTCAAAATCTGTGGCGTTACCCCTCATAATCTACGGATCTAAATTTAACAAAGTAAGTATTGTTAAAAGGGAACTAAACGCCCGATTATATGTTAGTCAGTACTATTTTCCATTTAAAGGGGGTTAAATATCATCTGTTTTATGTACCCCAAATAAATGCAATTAACGGGTCCAAGGGTGTTCCAATTTTCATCTAAAAAAAAAATGCTTGGTAAGTTTTCGATAGGCTACGCGAAATTTAATGTTTCCTCATTCGACATATTAGTTAAAAATTTATGACTTTCTTTCCAAATGGCATAATTTTAATACTTTCAGTTTATTTTCCTATAAATTCACTTCGTTTCCATTTACATTATAAAACCACTATGGGAGTAAGAATTTGCAGTAAATTGAGGCCACAAGAGGAAATACAACGTATATAAGTCAAGTGATTATAGTCCAGTAGTGTAACTCGTATTAAGTATCTCTAATTATTTCAGGGTTCCCTCGGGACTTCGCTAAACGGGTGATGTGTCGTCGATTTCGTTTATACCGAGGGCGGAGTATTTCAACATTTTCCCGACAATCGCACACCCCCCGGGGCGATAGATCCGGCGACCACCTCTCCCTCTCTTTCTCTCTCATCTGGCCAATAATTCAGGACAACGAGTGAGGAGCCATTTAGAACAACGATGGAACATTAGGAACACGAAAAGTCATAGAAAGCAGAAGTCGACGGCCCATCTCCTGCCGCAAACCGGAAACTATTCTGCGGAGACCAAAACGGCGCAAAGCTAATGACCCTCGACTAAGCGCCCCATTAATGGATCCACATTTCAAATCATATTTCAGATGATGATGGTGGCGGTGGCGGTTTGTGGTGATCCGAATTCCGGCGATCATCGATATTATTAACGATGCGATTCACTTTTACCCTCGCAAATCCGACCGTAGGAGTCGGACATGGAATTAACTGGAGTATTTAAACAATGCGGTTACTCGAGGATCCTGTATCCATGCAGCCACAACGGAGAGACCAAAGAGTTAAAGTTCAAGAATTTATGACGGTGGATCCAATAGATTTTCGAGAAACAATAGATTCTTGCCAAAATTGATATAGAGCGACAATAAATGTTTAATTAATTAATCAATCAATCTACCAATCAGGTTCATCAATCAAGTTCATATTTTATTATTCCACTATCTCATTACACTTGATTCTTATCTAACTATCTCACTAACACCACGTCTGTCTATCTCCAACCTTACGAATTCACTATTTTATCTACTGTGTCTTCATAACTCGCTATCTTAATAGCTCGCTATGTTACTAACGCCATATTTTCCTCCTACCTCACAAACTCACTGTTTTACTTACCCCTTATTTCCCTCTCTAATTCGCTATTTATTAGGTCACTGTCGTTAACACCGTATCTCTTTATCTAATACCCCACAAACTCACCATCTCATCCCTCGATTTTTCATTATTTTCGTCCTGGTGAATCCCGCACAACATGTTTTCAGAATAAAAAATTTAACAAGATACATCTTAACTTATTTCAGCGGATCGAAAAAATTACCCTTATTGATATTGAAGATATAATTATCTAAAGCAAAGGGACAAATAGGCTAAATAAGGAGAACAAGACAAAATGAATCTGGATATAATAATCGAACGAACACTGGTAGGAAGAAAGAGAAAAGGAGGACGTAGGACGAATTCACTTCAAGAAGTGATGAATAATGTGAAGAAAGCAAAAATAAGAAAGTCAAGGGAGGCTACGATGAATAGAAAAAAAATGGAATAGAATGTGCAACATAACAAAACGAATTAAGAACAAGAATATTTCTGACCCCATGCAGAGATTTACCACTTTCACAAATTTAAACTCTCCTTCTTATCAATTGCAAATTAACATACCTCATTGAAGATGAATCCTAAACTGATATCTATGTTCAACATTAATCATATAATAAGCTCAAGATTTACCCATCACCAGAACATCGTCAATGTCAGTACTTCATCATTAACAGTTTAAAATATCCGAAACAATTGATGAAACCCGTATTGTCCTCGCTTTTATTCTACACATTTTGTGTAGGTATCACTTCTTGCACATTTTTCCCTGTAAATATTGTCATGTACACCTTTTGTCCTCCCCGCCAGGTAGAATCGATTCCTTTATGCGCGTGCTTATGTATACACTTTTTGTCACCGACGGTGTCGGTTCCTTATGCCCTAATGGAGGCCACCTTAATCTGGATTGTCTCCCGGAGCTATCGTTTACCTCAAGGAGACCGACGACGCGGCGAAACGTTCCCGATGAGGATTTAAAATTACGGTCTAATAAACAAGATATTCGGGCATTGTGTCGAAGGATCAAGGAGAAAAAGGATAAGAGCGAAAGAGAGATAGAGAACGGGGAGCTAAGGCGGTGGTATTGTGAGACGTGTGAGCTAGGAGAAATTACAAATCGTTTGAGGATCCCCGACCGGCGAGAGGTGATGTTTGAACGGTTCCTTGCAGCCTGCGGTAAATAATGGCGCTTATTGGAAGCAGCGCCGCGATGGATCAGGCTAAAAGGAGGTACAAATCCCGCGAAAGAAATATCGTTAGGCGAACGAGCTTGTAAGGAAACGGATATGCTCCTAAATTATTAAATGATACACATGGAAATGGTAACTGGAGCAGCAGTGGAGATTAGCTTGTTGGTTTTTCAACGAATCTACTGGACTGTACTGGGGCAACATGGAAACGTTGGTATTTGTAGCACAAACTGGCGCCAAACGATCTTCCAACAATTTTTTGAACAGCAAACGAAGCTAAAAACCAACCAGTGGAAGACAATTTGAACAAAAATTTAACAAAACTCAATTTTGATGAGCTATCGCTTATACTTAAGCTCGGATTATGTGCAATATGCATAATTTTGAGTGGTTTCATATTTTTGTATACATTGCACATTTAAGTGGTACGAGCATATTGTAGCAAATTTTTAATACTTTACTATTGATTTCATTCTAGCAATCGGTTTGATTGTGTGACTTTATGTAATAAAAGTGAGCAGCATTTATTATGATAATAAGACAAATAGGCATAGCAGCAATAAAAACATTTGCTGGCACTTGGTGATTTAATCGTTATTATTGTAACGTAATGCCAAAAACGAATATTCAAATACATAAAATTTTATTCAAAATCCAGTTTTATAATTCTTATAGATATCAGCTCCAAAATTCCATTCATTAATTGATGTAAACAAAGACGTTCGTATGGAATCCTTTTTGTGCAAATTTAATGTTGATAACAGTTGAATCTATTTTCTCCGTGTAATAAATTAATTATTTTGGAACCCCTTTTATTTTATTTCTTCGGGGGATCAGAAAGGGCTCAGGGGTAGCGTTATATCAAACCAGAGAAACCCTCCTTAACCCGATTTTCCTGGAGTCACTGTCGTTTAGAGGCATGACATATGGTGTAGGCGCCTAGTTCCTTTCCTGGGAAATAATTCTCCTCTCGTACTCCGTCGATGAGTTTGGGGATGAAAGCACCAGAAACGCATGGAAAAGGAGGCTGTTTGAGAGGAGACAACAGCACAACGAATCTCCAGAATCATATTATTATGAGATGCAGGCCCTCTATTATGATTGCGACAAGGAACTAAACGTGGAGAACTTGAGAAGATACTTCGAAAATGAACTACACCCTTGAATGTACTGCTCTTATGTCTTTTTAAAATAGGGGCGTATGTCGATGACAGACATAAAAAAATAGTACAAAAACTAACCGAATTATATAACAAAAATCAGCAAAGTCGATCGAACCGCAAAAATTCCTCACGCACGTATCATAAAACAACCGGCAATAACAATTATGATGGAATTCAAGGAAATGTCTGGCCGTATTCAAGGCACTTTAAACGTTTAGTTAAAGTATTGCTGCCCAACGCTTATTTGACGTTCTTATATTAACCCCCTTAATCCCGACCTGGTTTTCATGTAAGTTTCTCCTGTCTTCAAGCTTTTTCAACTTTCAACTTCTGCAAGTTTTGTAGGGGTCTATGCCTCTTAGTACACTCAAGTCTTTACCATTGAATTTCTGCAATCCACCAGTAAGGCATGTTTCCATGTTTCATACTGTCAACCATTTTTATACTGTCCTTGTAGCCGTCATTTATTTATTTATTGCACCTATGATGTGTCTTTCTTTTTTGGTTATGTTTGTAATCCTTAGGTCTACAGAGGCTCTAAAAATATCCCAGTCGATTACTCGCTCAGTCATGTAGTTTGTCCTTTTCGGCGATTTACTTTCATTGGTTACAAAATAGATATATGTATTTATGTTCTGTGTGGCTATCTTTAGCCTCTTCTTCATCTTGTGTGGCTATCTTGGCAGAGATTTCCTGATTGTCTATTGATTCATTATCCAGGTTTATTTATATCGTAAATATCATGTTCGTTCAAATCGGCAAATGCCAATTAAAGAAAAATGTTTCTGTCACTCATGAAATGTTAACCAAAAATGATGGATAATAAAATAATTGAGAAGATTGAAAATTTTGAACCATGAAAGAAACAAGTAAACGTAATTGATAAGCTATGGGTAGAGATTAATTACATGTGGGTACTGTCGCTATGGGTTTACAACAAAAGGAACTTTGTGGTTTTAATACATTCGGACCTCCTTACGGATTCACTGGTTCCATCGTCTGGTTTACGCACGAATTACATTCAATATGTAATAATTGCTCCTGTAGCATCAAAACTTCCCAACTCATCCTCCTCTTCCGTCCAAGACAATAAATGTTATGATCACCCCAATCAACAGTGACGAGTATGAATAGAGAAAAAAGACCGTCAAGTGTCGACTTAACCTCCCCCGTAAGGGGGCTATTAACACCCCTTCATATGACGTTTATGATGGATCGGACGTGAGAGATAATGGCGTTGGCGACTGAGAAAATATCGGGACGGCTTCCGGTGAAAAGGGGACGAAAATATTACGAATTAACTGTCACGGATACTGCGATCGTTCAGAGGCGTAATGTTATCGCGACTCTTTTGTTACAACGAACTATTTACAGCGACTCTATATGATTTTATAATAAGCCAACGATGGACAGAGAGAGGGTGAGAACGAGGAGCCGAAGGAGCTTTTTAAGCTTTATTTAAATTCACATTTAATATATACAGTTGTTCAAAAGTTACCCCTCTGAAATAAAAGCCAATGAATATTAATTGTACTTTTGTTAGTCTTTAAAGTTTTTATGTGGATTCATTAATGCATACCAAGTTGGGAATTAATTATCAAGACGCGTTTGATGTTCGCCGAATTTCTGGAACGACGGTCGTTTTTTTCATCTCGTTATAGATAAACACTTTCAGAGAAAAACAGGCTAATTAGTATTTTCTTGAGTGGCACACTGGGTTTCACAATGGGACTGCGAACCGAAACTTTAAACAATTAAAATCTGTTGGTAAAAATGACATAGTCAATACAGAGGAATATAATTTGTATGATTGTGAACCATTGTTCAAACCCTTAGAATTTTTAGGATTTGTTGACACCCTTGTCGACAAGAAACCCTTATAATTTGACTCACGTATCTGTCTGTCTATCCGTTTAAAGATTTGAACAAATTTATTGAAAATTAAAAGTGAATTTCCTTATATTCATATTATTATGTTTGTGGTGAATATTTTTATACCTTACTCCCTTTTTTACCTATTGAACGCTCATTTATGCATCTGTTTATTTACCTCTTTACAGACTATATTGAAGTGTACGAAGTGTAACAATAACGTAAAATTTTCAAAAAGGACGAAAAAGGCTCAAGTTTTATTACTTGTGTAACGTGTGAGTGCAATGAAATTCATTATTATTCATCTCTAAAAATGGAAAAAGAAGAATGGATGGTATATAGCTGGTTCTTTAAAAAATTCGAAATAAAATCTTAAAAGGCGATTTTCTCAAAACCACGTTCTTTAAGCTGGTGGACATGATTTAAAAAACTACTTTACCGATTGCTCTGATATATAAATATGTTTTTGTACGCATGTATGGCTATCGCCCGAACTACAATCGTTATGGTCGGTTGAAAATTTTCCGATTTTCGCCAGATTTTCCTGCCGTTTTGTTTTTAAAATGCCGGCATTTCTTTTATTTTTCCGTGAAAACAATTTATTCTAGTTTGGGCGATAGTCATTTGAACAAAGATTAAGTTGGCGTTTTTGATCTTGTTTTTAGATAGTACAGTCGCCTGAAATCATGTCCGCTGTCATTTTTCAATGGTTTTTTACAAAAAAAACCTGTTATTGTAAAAAAAAAACTTATGAATTTGAAAAAAAACCACCCATTTTTGTATTCTAAAAGCTTTCAGTAAATATGTGTGCAAAATTACAAAACCCTATCTTATTTCTCTTTTTTTTTTTAATGGAAAAAGGAATGCTTAAAAATATTACTTTTTGATCATTTTAACTTAAAATACTACAGCGAGTCTAATCAAATTCCTTACAAGATTGTTATCACACAATAACTGACGCAAGTAACAGACGGCAGAGAGATTTCTTTTACTACACCCTGTGTCTGTAGTGTGTTTTTGATGTGGGGTATTCCAAGGTACAATCAATTGAGAATCTCATTTAAGATAATCTCAAAAGACTATCAAATGCTTTTTTAACCGGTGTTTATCTGTCAACTTTTAACTTTTATTCCATTATAAAATTCCACAGCACCAAAGTAACGAATACGGAATATTGAATACTATTTTGGATGGATTTTGTAATTTTAGTGTATCTACGTATAAGTATCGAATGTCCAACACTGGTTGGTGTGTTTGGAGCAGTCTCAAAAGACCAATATTCTGGCCAAACGAACAAATGTAGGTAGATTGAGTAGATTTTATGAAATATCTTTGGATGTGTCGTTTAATAATTCAATTACTATATTCCACTTCCTTTTTTTGAACAATGTAAATTATATATGGTTGATTCATAAATGCTCGTCGTTACGTTATATACGTTTTGCCTCAAGAAAATTTAAAAAAGTAGTAAATAGCTTTATCAATGTTTCAATAAATGAAGGATATTCGTCAGTTAATGATATATTCAACAATTTATTATTTAATATTTAGTACATGTACTAAACTATCATTTCCCACAATATCACCTCTTAATATTAATAACTGTCAAAGTGATGAATTTAAAAAAAAAAACATTTTATTACAGTTTTTATGGATTTTCTCGGTTAAAAATTGTTCAATCACAGTTTATAAAAAGCTATTTTAAGGTTTTTTAATTCTCTACAAATATTCCATTGATAGTGATGCGATTCGTTCAATACTTTTCATGATATAAGCAAAAAAAAAACAAAAAGTTACTTTTTTGGGTATTTTTTGTTTATATCAAATAAACAAATTTGAATTTTTGGCTGTCATTCGGGTTTTAATCATCTACATGGTATTTAAAAAAAAAAAGTTGATTTATTGATTGATGAAAAAATGATTTACTATACAATTTTATTACACGAATATTCTCTATTAGTTGGCGGATTTTGTTACCTAACAATAAAAGAAACAGTCACACCGCTGTTACAGCTACAGGCCTGAAGAAATTGAATTTCTCTGGGCAGACTTGGCATTAAATTAGTTCTCTCTCTAATGAGAAATACGTAGATTTAAGCTGTATCTAAGGCTTTTGGGATTTAAGCTGTATGTAAGCTAATATCTGTTAAAATTGAGTTTGAATGGAAATTAGACATTAAACTATTGAACTTCTATCGATGAACATTCCAACAACCCATACAGAAACTTGACCTGTGTCAAACCCCATACCTCGGCATCCAGATTATTTCGTCAAATGTCAATCCGTCCCGGACGCGATGGAAATTAAGCCACGTGCCCGTTTGTCTATGCCCGATCGAGACATTAGGCGTCGATTTATTCCGCATAAAATCGTGTCGGCTCTCCAATTTGACGGGTCTTAGTGCTTTTTATACTCTTTCGCTTCTCGGATGAGCGGCCGCCCCCGATAAAATGCAACTACGTACGGCACGGATTGTTAATATTTACGGCACGTGACCGGCACGCGATGGGAATTTCTTTTTCGCTTTGACGGCTCTATTTAGCGACGTACGAGATATGTGCCCTTATATGACACCATCCGGTGACGGTTTAATAATAAACGCGTTAGAAAAAAGGAGGAAGAGAGAACACTTTAGTGATGTCAATTGTTTGACAGTTTGATTAGTTTTGATTAACGGAGGAAGAGCACTGGATATGGAGGAGCTCCATAGCTTTATCAGCAAACAAAGCTGCAATAATAACAAATTGCCGTAGAAAATATAAACTCGCATGAATCACAAAATATGGTGGTGACCAACCATCTGGATTTGGCCCGAACAGATTTTTTAAAATTTAAATAAAATTCAGATTTTATGAGTTACTCCCGAATTGTATCGATTTTATTTTAACATAGTGAATTTTACCAGTTTTTTACATGGGTATTTAAAAATTTATTTTGGTTTTCTTTGTATTGAAATTTCATCACGAAATATCTCCTAGCCATAGTCTATGGTAATCATGGGAAAAAATGTACTTTGAAACTTTACTCCAGGAGTCTTTCTCATAATTAGCAGAACAATGATAGAAATGAAAGCAGTAAAGCCTGGAAAATTTTGTACTGAGGAATTGTATCAAATCAGACATTCGTAAAGGGGAGAAAAACGGTGTTTTAATGTTTAATTTTTGAAAAAACATTATAGGAGAAAAAAAAAATATCACGTTGTGGGGCTCAAAACGGAAAAAATGAGTCCCGGTATAAGTAGTAAATTACTATTTACAAAAAAAAACAACAATGGAAAATTGTCATTTCTCAGCATTTAATTAGCAAGCCTTAGTTCATCATAGGGACTTATTTTCAAAGCCGAAATGGCCACTACCCGTGGAAAAATGTTGTTGAAATATATTCACCATTTTTTGACAAACCACGGCAACAGGTATCTCCAAAAAAGTATTGCTCTATAATTCGTATGTAGCTAATAATGTGTGTTCAATATTCAATTTAATTTTTTTGCAAAAAGTTTGTCCTTCTGTTATTATTCCCGGTAACTTGAATAAAATAGTCGTTACTTTTTTGAAATTTGGTCCGAAATTATGGCTTTCGGGATTGTCGGGAATAAAGGTGGGTTTTTTTAGTTAAAAAACACGGGTTCTCTAGAATTTTGAAAGGCCAAAATGCCTTTAAAATAGAATCTAGAAGATTTTTGGAATACTTAAACTATTCTATTTTAAATTACAATCCTAAAAAGGTTGAGGTATATGGAATGACCCCACTTCTTCTGAATGCTGTACAAGCATTTTAGTTAATTTCATATTAATTTTTATACACAAGATATTATAAGATATTGGAATAAAATTTTCTGGCTTTTCTAGAACATTAAAGCGTCAAAAGTGCCTTAATATATTTAATCTAGAAAGTTTAATGAAATGGGAAACCAAACAAATCATCTAAAACGAAAGCACCAAGTAATTTTTACAATAGATCATTTTAAAGGTTTTTTAGAGCCCTTTAAGTGGATTATTACAGTTTTTTTGGTCGGGTGTAACAATTTTACTTGCAGGCAAAAATTCGTTCAAATCATGCATTTTTGACTTTTAACTGTCTATGATTATGGAATACAGACAATTCTTGGCTTTGATCATATGACTTGTTAGAGCTACAGTCCCCATTAGGCTGTTTTTGGCTTATTTCCCTAAGCTGGAAGTTAGATATCGTTTTGTCTCGAATTACGAAACGAGACGAGACAAGGTCGAGATCGATGTTGATCTCTCGTCCAATACTTAGAGGAACAGACGAATCTTCACTATTATATCAATCAGAGTTGTGTGGTTTACACGTCATGTTTCTGAGCTGGTGGCTGGAGAACATTTGATAATTGTAGTGAATGGAAAGCAGATAAAAAATATTTACACAAATATGTAAACGTGTATTCACTACGGACATGTGGTTTCCTAATTATTATAACCACTGTCTCCATTGAATTGTGTTTTCGTGCGTAAGAGCGACCTCCCTCCGAACCCGAAATTTATGCAAATCCGGCAATTACAACCGAAATTTACTATGTATTTTTTTGGCGGGAAAAGCGTCCAATTTCGCCACACATGAATCAAAGTGTAAGCCGCAGCACGTGCTGTAACGGCCGATTTGCAGCAATTTATTGCTAATTCTCGTAAATATAAAAACGGCACGCGGACGGGGCGGGAGCGAGAGAGGAAGACGTAGAGGAGAGAAAAGGAGAGAGAGAGACGGTCGTTTCGGAACGCGCCGCGACGCTCCGTTCACACAAAAACCGGCGGGACAATAATAGTACACGTGTCACTTTGTTAAGCCACGTGGTTGGCATTTGTAACCAGCGAGATGAGAAATGACCTTTTTTAACACCCCTTTATTGCTGGCGATACGTAATGGTGTTAGACGGTATGGATATATGTCCGTGTCTTTCGCAATCGGGTTAAGTTTCACACTGATATAACCTAAAGGGAATTTATAAAAAAACCTATTCCATATTCCATGAAGAAGCGCAGTTCTTAAAAATCCCTGCATGAAATTTATTAGTCAACTGCTACATTTCAAGTAGAGAAGAAAATATTAAACGCTGTTGGGAAATGTTGACAACAATTCAAAATAATGTATTAGCTTTAACACATGCATATGTTTTGAAAAAACTTAATAAACTCCAACAACTGTTGCACAAATAATTAGTAACGTGGCAACATCAAACGACCAAATGAAATGTGTAATAATATTCAAGAACTCTTGAGACATGGATTAGAGCTGATGAATACTGTGCATCGTTGAGCTACAATTAAAGTTGAAATTAGTACAGAATCTCACAAAATATGGGTAACACACATCTGTACACATAATTAACGAAACCGTTTTAGGACCATTGTGTAGGAATCAGCAGAACCATCCACCTCGAAGACTCATCCAGCCGCCATGGAATCTGGTCACCGGGAATTTATAGAGATTGATAGGGATATGTACCCAAATTCATAGGGATATGTACCCAAGAACTACACCATCCTCCAGGGAATTTCGAGAGTTTCGTAAATTAACGTGACACTCTTGAGTTCGTGGCATTCTAAATTCGTGATTCATTAGTTTTATTCTTAATAATTTAGAGTCCGTAAATCCTTTATAAACTTTGATCGATTGTTCATTGCATTTGAATTTTTAATCTATTTCTCCAAATTTCATTTACACGTAAAAGTATGTGATTTTCTTTTCTGAAGTCCATTGAGGGGTAGATATTTGACACCCGATTAATAGATTTATATATTATTATTGTATTTTGTATTTCATTTGGGTTTCTGTGACAATGAATTGTTTCCATTGCATTTCGTCCGTGGTGTCAGCATTAAATTACCAACAAACGTTTGATGCCAGAAGTATTTACACATGTAATATATATTCCTCACGTTCTTTCGTAAATCAGCGACGAACCCCCGATGGATAAAGCGATATCAGGACAGGATGGCGCGCACATAACCACCGCCGCCAACCGGCAAAATATTAATCGAGTTTCGACACAATATGCACGCATCAGTGGTCGGACAAATTGTTTTATAAAGTGATTACGTATTATAGTAGTTATCTGGCAGTGCCATAATGTAACGTTCCTAATCATATTGAAGTGCACTTCAGAGATACGAGAGTGAGATGATGAGATGAGGAGCACGAGAGGAGAGAAACGATGATTTTGCGGGGGTTCGTGTGTATGTGTGCGTGTGCCGCCCTAGGGGATGCGTAATTTAACGTTTATTACATTGTGATTGCGTTGTAATGCGTTTATAAATATAGATGTCGGCGGGCCGAGATTGTTACGATTCGGCCCTTCGGGCACGTTAAATGGATTTTTCTTTTCTCAAAGATTGGCTTCTTATCGACATCTTCCTGTTTATGCTGATCGCTAGCGAATTTTTGCACTTTATGGAAAATTGAAAATGTATCGAGTTATTTCAACTCTTTTTACAAATGGAAAGGGCCTAAATGTGGAATTTTATTATTCGTATACATTTTAATGGGTGTTGCAAGCCGAGGTTTCAAAATTGGTAATCTTGTAGAGCCAAACCAATGCTGTGAAATTTATGCTACTGCTTATTTTCTGGTAAATTTGGAGATCCTTCTGCTTTTAAACAGTCTCAGGCAATTTATGGAGGCTTCACCAGCAGTCAGTAAGCACCATTATAAAAAGCTTGTCATCGTTATTGCTGGCTGGAACAGTTATTAAATTATTTACGTGAAGGTAACTTGAGATCCGTCTGTCTTCTGGGCAACCCGAGGTCTGCTCTAAGTTCTGTTGATTGATAAAAAGTGGTATCATTCATGCCTTAAAATTGATTAAAATGGATGCCTTAAAATTTGACTGAATGATAAGATCCGACAGGCTTGCCAATTTTCCTTCCCAATAAAAATACCAACTAATGGATTCTGCGATTAGTATTATAATAGTATTATAATATATGTAAGGAGGGAAAGGTGCTTCATATAGGACCTAACCAAAATAATGAAAAAAACTGAAGATAATTTATAAAACGCCGAAGGCAATCAATTAAGATTTTTATTTAGAAGACAATTTATAAATCAACATTTTTGAAAATCTGGAATTTTATTGCAAGGGGAATTTTTCCTGGACGATTTGTTCCGGGGAATTTTTTGTAGGGGAATTATTTTGGTCAACGTACTATATTGGCGTGTAAACAAATGATACTTTCTCATTAAAATGACTGCTCCATATTAGACTTTACCAAGCTATGCTGCACAAAATGCAAAATACAATAAAAAAACGCCATTCTGCCTAAGGTTTCCGTGGAAAATCGCTATTAGTTCAATAAATAATTAAGATCTATTTCAAAATTATAACAATATTTTTTAGATATTAGATTATTATTTAGATAATTTAGCAGTCTACAACTTTCTCTTGAAGTATTTTTTCTATATGTATTTTCTGAACAACTACAATAAATAAATGAATGAAAACCCAAAACTTAGACGCTTGACGAGGGTACTTGGAAAATTGGTCATATCTGTGCAGGACACGTAGACGTAAAAAAATATTTCGAACAATTTTTTTTCTTGATGTATACTTGTATTTATTCTAAATTTTCATGCTTTTTGGAATTTTTTAAGGAATTTTTAATCTTTTAAGGGTATTCCTGGCCATTGACTAGGCTACATACATAATAATGTTACTTGTAAAAGAATTATATCCAATTTGGGCCAAAATGCTGGCCATCAAATTTGACGCCTCGGAGAGGGATCCAGGTTGCTCGGTCCTGAACTGATTTATCTACAGTTTGATGTGTATGTGCTTTTATCACTGTGGATGAAAAATTGCTTTAATCGTAATTATTTACCGTACGCAATCCAGGTACGTGCAGTGAAATGGAAATCCGTCTATATGGTAAAACGCTGAAAGTCTCAATTACTCTTGGCGTGTTTTGTTGGCGTGAAAGACATTTTTATCAACGATTTTTTAAACTTCTAAAACGTCTAAACTTTATAATGTTTCCACATTGCATTTTGATCAAAAAGATTCAAAACTACGAACAAGGTGGAATTTATTTAAAAATTACACAATTACTGCTTTTACACACAGTGTGTATGGTACATGTAAATCTATAACGTGTTAAATATAAATCTGGGTCATTTTCGCGAGAGGAAAAACCGAGCCTGCCAATCCCGCCCGTCACATTCTCTCGCATTTCTCTCCGCCGGAAAGAACATAAACAATCGAACTCTCTCTTGTCCGATTCGCTGCCAATTAGGGTGCACGTTGGTCGGTTTGAATGGATAACGGATCGCTTGCCTTGAATCGCGGCACTGAATCTCTATCTGAGAGCGGATTCGCCCCATTCGGCGGCTCCTGCTGCCACTGCTGCTGCTACTGGTGCTGGTTGCTGCTCTCTTCGTTAATTCACCTGATTGCCGAGTCCCGTTTTGTCTTTGTGCAGAACGCCGAACGGGCGACCGCGATGAGTGACGCGTACCTGCTGTTATTCCTGCTGTTCCCGGATCTGCCTGTCCCTCAACGGTCCTGCTTTTCTCTCGCTCTCTCTCCCGTTCTCGCTCTTGTAACTTATGCTCGATGGATGGGTTTCAATTAACCGACAAGCTGAAGCTCTTCTCATGCCATCCGCGTTTCAATGGGAGGATGATGTGCGACGGAATTGAGGTGTTTATTACGTTATTAGTCATGTAGAACATCTTTTGCCTTTGTTGTTTCGGACGTACGTAGTAGTTGAGCGATATGTGCCAAAGAAGGATATTAGGCACTAGATTAAGTGAATACATAAGTAAACACATATATGTTCTTTAATCGTATTACGAACTGGTCATTAGTCGATAACACGTGTCTCGTGTAAAATACAAATGGGTAATTGTTGTAAGTATACAATATACCAACCAAATTAATCGATCTATTAAAGTTTAAGGTGAGTAAAATTGGGTTCAGATTTAATTTAATTTAATTACAATAAAAATTTATTTACATGTAAATACAAACAATTACTGATAATATAGATCAACATGCACTGATTTGTGATTTTCGAATTTTTCGAGAAAAAAAATGTGATTGATTTTTTTAATAATAATTTCTTTATTTTTTATCGTAGAAAGTTCATCAAAAAATTGTAGGTTTTTTCAAGAACTACAAGCCTATTTAAATTAAATCCCTTTATAGCCCTTAGTTTTAAAAGGGGGTGAACTTAAAAGGTTGAAACAAGGTAGCGCTCCCTCTTAAATATAGGTTTTTAACGGCCATTTCTCACTTAATTTTGATACAATACAATACAATACAATTTGATACTCTAACATTTTTTACGCATATCCAGTAGTTTTTAGTTATTTTGAAGAGAAGGGCATTTGTACGAAATTGCAAAAATTCGTTTTTCACTTTTAGCTACAACTTTATCGAAATTCTAAATTGCTCAAATTTCGAGAAAAATTCCAACGACTAATTTTAATTAGGGTGGTAGCAGATAGCGGGTTGTTTTCGCTGATTTTTTCATTGAAAAGAGTAGGGACCTACTTTATTTCCATCATAACTCGCTCAATTTTTGGAGATACAGATTTTCTCAAAGGAAATAAATTCTTCGCTTTTTCTTCTTCTTTTTCGTCCTTTTTAAATACTTTAAAAAAGGTTTTATCAGTTTTGTTAGAAGAATGCATAGTTTTTGAACCCGTTATTTGACTTTCAAACTCTCAAATTTAGCGTTTGACGAACAAGAGCTAACATTTGACAAGCCCTAACAGCAATTATAAACAAACCATTTTCTTTATATTTTTTTTATAGGATACAATTTTGCTTATTACAGTTTTTTCGATAAAATGGATACTTTACGAGTTATTCTCGAAAATCGATCAAAAACGTTAATTTCTTTCGATGAAAAACTTATAGTTTTAGTCGCGAGTAACTCGAGAAGTGTTAGTTTGATGAAAAAAATGTATAGGACATTTTTACTTAGAATTACTTTTTCTGTTGAGTGTTTTGGTCAAAATGAAATTAAAAAATTTCTTCCCCTAAGATAGGGTGGCAATAACCCCCACGGCAAAAGTGTACTTTAGCATAATATAGATTTTGATCCTTGGACTATTCCCTACCTACTATAAATATTTCAGGTAAATCGATGCTGTGTGAAAAAAATGCTAGGTCAAAACCCTCGCTTCCTCGACTAGTAGTGGTTTTCAACTGTTTTTCCTTTATAGGCGGAAAAGCACTTTTAAAGTTTGTGAAACAATTGAATGATTCAATGTTACACATCGCGCTGCTGCATTGTGAGTTTGATGTAAGTACAAAGCCTACTTTTTCCCACATTAGCCACTTCCTACTTGCTCGTATCATGTAAAATCGGTTATTAATTGGCCTGTAATTATGTAAATAAGATGATGCTAACTGCATATAATCATATCAGTCGTTAATTGTGGTATAAATGTCTACAGAAGATGCAACATATAGGTACTAAAAGTTAAAACTTGGAAAAATAAAACTAATAATGAGAAGTTTTGCTGATCTGTTAATTTTCTCTAGGAATTAATTTACATAGGGTTGAGGTGAGTAATGATGTTAACGTTTCTTTTCACTTTTGCCAATAATTTATCAGGGAAACAGGAAATAAATGGCGGAAACTGATGTAAAAACACTTATAATTCAGGGAGTATATAAAAATTCGGTACTGAATTAATTCGACGCTGTCGCTGTTCGCGGCCATGTTCGAGAACATGAATAAAACCGAACCCCCTCCCCTCCCGGATCTGAAGAAAATAAAGTTCGCCACAACAAGACGATCCTCCGCTACCTCCCTCCCTCCCCCTCTCTCCGATATCTTTTCCTCTCGATTCCTCCCCATTTTTCCTCCTCTGCCCCTCGCCCCACTGTCGCGATCGGATCACCTCGTCCGGAACAAATTTGAATGTTTTTTATGCGGCACGGGATCGACTTCCTTTTTTTCCCGATGATACGATTTCCTCGAAAAACGAAAACGAGAAAAGGTCGACCGGTCGGGTTATACAAAACCAATAATCTCGAAATGAAAAATGTCGACGAGTGCATGTGACATTCGATCACAATTTTCGATATATATCGGGGCCACATACAAAATAATATTCTGATTCTGTATGTGTATCTCAATGCCTGCGTATATTCGGTACGGCACGGGCTTCTATCTGGTATTGAGGGATTTTCCATTGTGATTTTTGAAAGGAAAATATTATTCTACCCGGGAAACGAATTAGAGGGAGAGAGGATCGCTTTATATTCCTCTATTTTGCGTGGTGAATACGTACCACGCGATCCAATAAGTTTAAAGTCAAGCAGGCTATGTAATCTCAACTCAGTATTGAGCTTTAGCAAAGTCCTAGGCTTCAAATCATAACGACTGGCGAACCTTAACCAACATTCAAAATAACACTTGAGAATCCCAGAACAAATCATATATCAAATCAATCAGTGAACATACTACATTAGATACTGCGTTTTAGCTCCAGCACGAAAGGAGAAAATTGTATCTGTGTAAGTGCTTTGACACATGCTTGATAAGTAATTATTCGCTTATTTAATTTATAGTAATTCAAAGCATTCTTTCACAACGAAGGAAATAAAAGAATATGAAACTTGTAAGGAAAATTCTTTCTTTATATAGATAATTTACAATTTACAAAGTCATTTACAATTTGCAACTTCTTTTAATGTCACTTACACGAATGGCATATTTTCTAATAGTACTATCCAGTGGTATTTCTTGTCATATTAGTATTTGTTCTTTTAGCTATGGAGCTCGTACTCGAAGAACAGAATAGCTTTCGAAGAGGAAGGTCATGTAATGACAACGTATTAACCATTATTCAGATAATAGAGGAACGCAGAAAATTTTGGAAACACATCGAGGATTTGTAGACTTTGAGAAAGCTTTCGACTGAGCAAATCGAAATAAGCTTTGGGAAATGCGAAAAGGATATCCCTTCCACTGAATTAAATCAACTAAAAACCTTCGAGTAATGATTGAAGAGAGTAGAAGAGAGTAAAGAGAGAGTAAAGGGTAGGAACGTAGCCAATTAAATCTAAAATAGCTATTGACAACCGGCCAATGGAACATACATCACATTATAACTATGGGATGTGATGTGAGATCAAACTGCGCCAATGCCGTCACAAATACACTCCACAGATACCAATACATATGCGGACCAATAGTATATATACCATATTATATACCATAGTAGTTAACTGCTAAATAGGCGAACGGTGAGGTACAGGTATTTTGTGTAAATATCGTTTTTTCTTGATCGATCACTAGTATGTAAATATTTAATGAAGTTTATTCCTTGGGATAGATCCAGGGGGCTAAACATTTAAATTTACTAAAAATTTTAAATCAAATTTAAAGGTGTCGCCTTCCTTAGCAGGCTGTACCCTCTGACAGCGAAATCAACGCAATAGGTTTAATAGTGTTAGCAACAAAATTCAGAATTAGGACAATATTTAACATCACGTCTTTAGTTCTTTCTATCGCAAAAAAATTCTATAATATTAAATTGTTTTATATAATTCCATCAATTGATCAGGGCAAGGATGAATCATCTTTCATAAACAGCGCTAATACTTGTATCTTTTTTATTTATTTAATTTGTAGTGCGCTACACAAACTTAAATCAAATTAATAAGACTTAACAAATAAAAAATATAAACCTAATATTACATCACACAAGGCACCGACTTTCTTTTATGCATGTGAGTAAGTTACTGGAATTTTTATACTACTGGATATTTTAGTTTGTAGAATAAAGGACATAGAACAATTTGTAGAGAAATCTATAGTAATGAGGTTACAGAGGCAGTATGTACGAAACTGGCTGTGATAGTTGGTAAGCATGGCCGCTCCGAGTTTATGAACAATCAGGGTTCGAAGTTGGATCAACACCGTTTTCTAACGGTAGAAAGCAAGTTATACGTTATAGTTAAAACAGTTTAAAGTGATGTTCATTCGATGTGGTAATTGCTTCTTTAATATTAAATAACCAATATTGTAATAATTTCCAAACATTTCATGTAAATTTGAATCTAAGTTGGAGCACGTCGGTGTCTAAAAATAACTTCCCTTCCGAGCCTGGAAAATATGATATTGTTGTGGCAACATCAGAATGTATTCCCGTTGAAGCTTGATTAAGTAAACATTTTTTCGATATACTTCGTCCTTTTCGGAAACGTTAAAATATTCATGAAATCTCCGAAGCGCGAGCAATTATTCCCATTCCCTCTGCCAGAAGAAAAGAAATTGATACATTCGCAAAAACACCACCATCGCCACGCCACCAGCGGAAAGTTGGCCCATATTTCGAGAAACGATGGCCGTGGATTTTCGGCTGCTTTTTGTAGGCGAGCGAATCCGTAATATGAATTTTAAGACCGTCCGTAAATCAAACCAACAAATTAACTTCAAAAGGCTATAAGTTACTCTGGATCCAGACGTATATAAATGTTGCCATTAGCATAGGCAGCGCTACTGAGGACGATAAATCAAATACAGGAGAAATAACTTGTTATATCCATTGTATAATGATGTTGTTTTCATCCCCTTTCATTCGATATATGTAAAGTCGCTGTCGACGTTTTCTATTTGTTCGACGATGATGGGGGTGCCTACGTTTTAAACGCCATTGGCGCCGAACGATTTCGCTTTTTATATCAAAAAATAATAAATGGAATAACATGTCATTCACCGTTAGAAATATAAACATTAAACAAACACGCCAAAATACAAGAACTATATATTATTGGAACAGATCGACATCATTCAATTAAGGTGCAATTGTCATTATATTCGATTCATCTCTTATTACTCTAAACTTGCTGTATATCTCACGTGGGACCGGTTTCATAATTGGGAATTTATATAGAAATGAGTTTCATAGTTACATTCAAATAATTTACTCCCCTGTTAATTTAAATAGTGGCCTTCGTCCAGTTATATTTTAATTACGGGATTAACATGATGTGACATGCGTCGGTCAACACAAGGAAAGTTGTCAAAAGTCTATTGAATTGAAAATCTTAAGAGGTTACCACCAAAAACCAACGTACGTCCTGGTACACTTTGTAATAATTACTAGGGTGTTTTAGTGTGCTTTAGAATATATAAGTAGTAATAATTAACAGAATATGAGATTTGTTGGAAAGTATCGTTTTACGAAGGAATCCACAAGTATCATAGTTAATGGGACTCGTCATTGCACTTTAAAAGTAACTTTGGTACTCAGCAACGAGTTTTTCTCGTCACAAGGGAGGAGACATCCCATCCAACATCCAAACATATTTGTTTTTAAATGTACCTTCAAACAACTTGTACTTGCACCTCATACCATGACCCAGCATATCACGTTTCTCTTCTTCTCATTCGATACACTTAATGGGCAGGCATTTAAGCCTACTAATCTAGAGTCAGCCAGTCCCAAGGCTCAGCCTTCTTATTTCTTGGTTTTAAAGAATTAAGTTGCTCTTGTCCATAAATTAAATGCGTTAGTTGACGGTATTTGAATAACCGTTTCTGTCATAGATTTGATATTTGCCTTTGCCTATTTTCAATTTGCAACGCTATAAGAAATGGCGCCTGATTGGCCCAAACGTATAGCTTGCAGCAAGTGGGCCAAAGTGCGAAGTTGCCCGGTGGGCCAAAAATCACCAGCCTGACACTCTCTAAAAACATATTTTTCTCTTCCCCTTTTCTCGCCATTCAGTTCCGTCGCTGCCCGAGGGAGTCAGCGAACTGTTCCACCCACAAAACTAGCTTTATCACTGTTACTCGCGAGTGTTTTATACAATTTACCTCAATTGTTTGTTACCGAACACTTGATAAGTACCCCAGGGAACTTTCGCACGCGTCGCTTCTAACAAGTGCATACTGCGAGAGACGGAAAAAAGGGTGGCGAAATAAGCCTTCCTTATTCCGCGATCGTATCGTTAGGGGGGAGAGGGAGAGCTGATGGAATAATCTTGAACGAAGGAGTCTAAAGTTCCTGAGGATGTGTGCGTATTTTTTTCGTCGTCAATTCCGCGACCGAATTTTAGCATATGTGGATGTATTCTTTGAAGATGCATGCGTACGAAAGGGAAACGGTAGAGATTAAACGATTCACCAGATGAAAGCGAAAGAGAGAAAGAGAAAAAATAAAGAAGTCAAAAACGTATAAACGCATCACCGGCATCAAAAGCATAAGCCGAAATGAACTTCTGTTCGGTGTACGTACGCTTTCTTTCGAGAATTATGCCGATATTTTCAGGCTATAAATGAGGAGAGCACTCATGGACGTAGACGGAAACTATTTGGAAAAAAATTCTAGGGCCGGCCACTTTCTATCCGTCTTCCAAATACTCTCATTTTTCTTCGTTCTATTTATATTCCTATTTGTTTTGTGTTCTCCGCGTTTGTTGGTTTATCAAAACATTTCGCACCTTGTTAATCAACGTGTCTATAAAAATTTACATAACTTCACCTTGGCCTGAGCCGTGATCCCGTTTCTGGTTTTGTTGGGAGTTATGGAAATAGCGTGATCGTGATAACATCTTGTAAATAATCACTTTTACTTACAATTCCTGTTAAAAAATGAGTAGTAAGGTGAAACTAACTCCAGTTAAGTAAAGAACTTAATAATCGATGGAACTTAACTATTTTGTTAAAGTTGTTCGATTTGTTAAAATTAATCTTTGTGAACAAATTTATATGCGCAAGGAGAGTAGACACTAAAGATAAGAGCAAATATTTTTATTTCATTGGTATAAATCATGAATTTGGCTTTGTTAGACTTTTTTGTCTCATTTCTAAACAAATCTAATTAATATCATTCAGAATTGTCCATTCGTACTCGTATATTTTTCATACTACACATACTAATGATAATGGTAAAAATTTATCGTCTTTTAAATGTAGAATCAAAGTTTTCGTTGGTTTCAGCTTCAGTTTACAATTTTAAGTTGTCTTTAAAATATCACTTTGAAATTTCAGCAATGGTTTGTATACAGCTTTGTCCTCATTTTTTAGTGATTCCTAAAAACAGGTGTCGAATTAAAAATTTGTATTGGCACTCACCCTAAATATTATAATTGCCGGTTCTTCTATTGAAGCAAATATTTTAATTTTTAGGAAATTATACATTTGATTTGTTCTCTACAAACAAATTTTCAGATTCCTGTAGAAAATAAGAATAATTTTGTGAAAAAACCATGTTAACATTTAAATCACCATATAATATTTACCAATATTTGACACAGATTGACTCTATGCAGGAATTTATCCCGTATAAAAATATGAGCTTACTATATTCGATACAGTTACATTAAAATCATTTAGTTTGAATGGTATATCATACCAAATACATGATGTGTCTGTAATTATATTTAGGTTATCTTGAACGTCTTGAGTCGAAGCAATTTGACACTGAGCAGTAGGATGTGAATCTTATTTTCACTATGTACTAGAGTTAATTCTAAAGTCAATTTAAAAGCCTTCTTATCTCTGCTAAACCAAATCAATCACGGTTAGGGTAAGAGCGAATTTGTCCACCGTACCCAGCGAACCCGATAGACAATCCCCGCATCGAATTCAATAAAAGGAATATTACATAATTCCCTCACAATAATACACATCGAAAAGGTAGATATAGATAATATTGGGCTGGTATTTTACAAGGAAGGCAGCAAGCAGCGTCAGATCTTTTCAAAGATCTCCCATATTTCCCCATGAGTGCATTTGAACGGCGGTCCGAGAGGGTGTTCGTATTGTGCTCTCTCCTCGATCTCGTCGGGTAACGTCCATCTGCCTTCTGTGCCTTCTCTTTTTCGCTACTCTACTTCGTGTTATTTCCGCCTGGTGCACTCCAAAAGTCCGCGAACGGCTAAAAAGCAAGAAGCTGCAACAGCGGAAGAGGGCGGGAGAAAGAGAGGGAGAAAGAGAGGAACAGACGGGCACGGGGAAGGTTTTTAATTTTTTCCGCTGCGAGATCGTCGATGTTTTAATTATCGATATTAGAGGTTTACAATTTGCCACTTAGCAATGAAGTCTTGCGATAGAAGTCTATAACTAAAACGTGGGGGATGAATAATTCAGGAACTTTTAAAGGATCTAAGTCGTTCATTCCAACGAAATACGACATGTTACGGATAATATGCACTGGTGTCCATTATCAGATACGCACTGGTGTAAAAATACATAGATAGCCTAATCAATGAAGCTCTGAAACCAAAATCTACTCAACTTATCGAAAAAAAAACCTCAAAAAAAACTTATCTACTCAAAATTCTAATTAGTCTAATGAAACCTGCTACCATTATTAAATGCTTGCCCCCTTTATTCTCTCAAGACTATTTAAATATTTAAAAGAAATAGTCGTCACAGTTACAGCCAATACAAAGTGCTTAAATGGACAAGCCAATATCCAATAATTGATGTTTGTTTGGCATTAAAGGAATTATTTATTTACAATTATGAGTACTTGATGCATTTGCTGAAATAGAGATTTATACAACCACTCATAACGCGCCCTGTTACTGGTAATTCTAAAATTATAACAAGTCGACTACCAAAATTTTAAATTTTAGTATACATGTAATATGCAATTCATGCTATTCGTCATCAAAAAAATTTAATCCAACATCTTTGTGTTGTCAAGTCGTTCTAAATGGATTACTTTTCTTAGGACAGACAGTTTGATAGTTTTCGCTTATAAATGTTCTGATTTGTAATATAATCGAACTTTTCCTGGCACCCGCCGTCCAATCTATCTCTTCCAGTGTTAATAACAAAACCGGAGGCACTGCAGTGTGTAATTCGACTACGGTAAATATATTTTCTGCGTTTCCACTTCATTTCGCAATGAAACGATTCCATATCGCACGCAGTTGCCCATCTATCAAATTACGTTATTGGCCATATTCCTCGGAAATAATGCTAATATATTATTACGATATGAGGGTGTACAGATGTTCCGAAAACGTATCAATTCTGTTTTCCTTGATGATTTATAGCGTTCGGTGGGTAACAATAGTTGTGCTTACGGTGTTATAAGTGGTGTAACGTGCGTGGTTATTTCCTCTCTATATGCCGTTTGATGCCCGAAAACATTCGCATTTACCTGCATTATATCCATTTTGACATAAGTTACCTTACAATATGGGAAATTAAATTCGACTGAAACTTTCTAGAAAAGTGCACTATTTCATTGTTTTAAAATGAAACTGATGGCACTTATCAAATAATCTTCATAAATTTGCTGTGGTTTGACTTTTCCTACAAAAACCTATTTTATTTTTGAATTTCTACTGAATTTCTACTATTTTTGAATGAAAAGTGCACTATTTCATTGTTTTAAAAGCAAACTGATGGCACTTATCAAATAAACTTCATAAATTTGCTGTGGTTTGACTTTTCCTACAAAAACCTATTTTATTTTTGAATTTCTACTGAATTTCTACTATTTTTGAATGAAAAGTGCACTATTTCATTGTTTTAAAAGCAAACTGATGGCACTTATCAAATAAACTTCATAAATTTGCTGAGGTTTGACTTTTCCTACAAAAACCTATTTTATCTTTGAATTTCTACTGAATTTCTACTATTTTTGAATGAAAAGTGCACTATTTCATTGTTTTAAAAGGAAACTGTTGGCACTTATCAAATAAACTTCATAAATTTGCTGTGGTTTCACTTTTCCTACAAAAACCTATTTTATCTTTGAATTTCTACTGAATTTCTACTATTTTTGAATGAAAAGTGCACTATTTCATTGTTTTAAAAGGAAACTGTTGGCACTTATCAAATAAACTTCATAAATTTGCTGAGGTTTGACTTTTCCTACAAAAACCTATTTTATCTTTGAATTTCTACTGAATTTCTACTATTTTTGAATGAAAAGTGCACTATTTCATTGTTTTAAAAGGAAACTGTTGGCACTTATCAAATAAACTTCATAAATTTGCTGTGGTTTCACTTTTCCTACAAAAACCTATTTTATCTTTGAATTTCTACTGAATTTCTACTATTTTTGAATGAAAAGTGCACTATTTCATTGTTTTAAAAGGAAACTGTTGGCACTTATCAAATAAACTTCATAAATTTGCTGTGGTTTCACTTTTCCTACAAAAACCTATTTTATCTTTGAATTTCTACTGAATTTCTACTATTTTTGAATGAAAAGTGCACTATTTCATTGTTTTAAAAGGAAACTGTTGGCACTTATCAAATAAACTTCATAAATTTGCTGTGGTTTCACTTTTCCTACAAAAACCTATTTTATCTTTGAATTTCTACTGAATTTCTACTATTTTTGAATGAAAAGTGCACTATTTCATTGTTTTAGAATGAAACTGATGGCACTTATCAAGTAAACTTCATAAATTTGCTGTGGTTTGACTTTTCCTACAAAAACCTATTTTATTTTTGAATTTCTATTGAATTTCTACTATTTTTGAATGAAAAGTGCACTATTTCATTGTTTTAAAATAAAACTGATGCCACTTATCAAATAAACTTCGTAAATTTGCTGTGGTTCGACTTTTCCTACAAAAACCTATTTTATTTTTGAATTTCTACCTTTGGAGCTTTTAACTGTCCTCCCAAAAAACGACATGAATGCCATTTTATCTCGACAATAGATCCTGTCAGAAACGGCATTGTCCATACGCACACTGACAGAGAGAGAGGCGCAGGGATAACGTGATTGAGGTCAGCATGCAAAATCAATTCGCAGCGAGAGATCAGATAAGAGCCCAATGATGGCTACAACGAAATACGAATCGCATAAACATGTAGGCGGATTTTGGGATTGTGTGTAATTTCCCCGAACGCATATCGGCTATGCGATTCCCAACTGTTTATATATTGAATCGGTATTGCCTTTGTTGACTTATCTGGACTATCTGTAATGAGATCTCTGTCAGGTCTATAGAAACGACCGCAGAACGCTGCTGCCTAGCCTTGGGGCTTTATTATAGGCCCCGTACGTTGTGGGTGGCCCGGGGATGATCTTTCACATGTCAACGAGGCACATCAAAGAGAGGTTTTAATTCCATTACGGGAAAATCGGGCTCGCGCCGTTTCGTAATGTAACTCCTTGCGAGGGTATCGATAAAATATTCCAGATTTATTGCAGTTCGAGCCGGACGTATAAATCAGTGGGAATCGATGAGGTCCGTACAGCAAACGTGCGCGGAGATTTATGGACTCGACGGGAAAAATTGCGATATACGAAATATCGAAGGAAAATTCGGGAGTATGTAAAAATTCAAGAAATGGAACATGGACGGTTCGAACGTTTCAAAATTTCATTTCTGTTGTTGCAACTGTATTTAAAATCAACTACTCAAACTTTTTCCTCCTTATTAAATAATACCCCTTACAAATTAATAAATTAATTAAACTTTACGTGCTTTTTTATCTATATTTTAATTAGCGGCTTGTTCAAACTGAATCAGCATGTTTAAAAAGGTTAATAAGTATTTTATTCACTGAACATAATCAATCAAAAATTCCTAAAGTCCCTTGGTCCAACTTATTTTTTAAACGAATTTGTTGCAAAATAATTTGATACTTGAAAAATTTATTAAAATACACATTTTGGAGAAACTGTTAGACAAATTGAGCTTACGTCATATGTTAAACGCCTTAATTACTATATGAATATATTTATTAATAATAGTACTACAATTTAAAGTATGTGCCAGTAATAGTTGTTGAAATATCAGTAATATTTTCCCTTTTAAAAAGGATTTAGCTGACGAGGTATTCAATTAATGTTGACAAACTAATGAAAATCATACTAATTAAGTTTAACAAGAAATGTTACGTGCTACTGTATTTCTAAATGTAATGATATTATAAAATTGCTTATTAAAACTTGATTATTATAAAATTATATTATCTATTATAAATATTATATATATTGTATATAAAATATAATGGTTTACAAATAATTGATCATAATAAGATTATTTTAATTAATAATTTAAAATATACTCCAAGTAAAATTGTTGATATTTCTGTTTTTACAGATATTATAGTTTAGTTGACAGTAGATATTTATGTTAAATGAATAATTTAGACAAACCATTACTACTTAATAATTGGTTAATAAAAAATTTCATTTGTTATTGATTACATTAGAATAAATAATAGTATTAATGATTTAAAGTATGCACCAGTTGTATTTGTTAATATTTATTTTAAATAGTTTAGTTGACGGAAAATAATCTTTTAAAATTAATGATTGATGATATGGAAAATCAAGTATCACTGCATAACTTTAACAAAACAGAGATGTTTTTGCAGCTATAAATGTAAATAATCGCATTATACTCGAAAATAAATATTTATTGTGAATTAAATAAAATTAGATACTTGTAGATTTTAAAATGTAAAACGTAAATCTACCTAATATAATGTACTTGTTTTATCAATATTTGTATTGGTATCAACAAGAGTATCAATAATTTGAAGTATTCACCAAAGGAGATTATTGATATTTCGTGCTTTTAAAAATAGTTAGATAGATAAATAAAGACTTAAATAGAGAAAAAATGACCTAGTAAGATGAATAATACTTCATAGACAGGAAATGTTACATGATATTCTTGCCGATGAAAGTTTCAACAGGTATTCTATTTAATGAAAATATTACTCTATCTATAAGAGACAGTTTTTGTTTCATTGAGGGTACAATGAACCGAACATTGCTTTTTGGCTGCCCTATTGATCGTCCTTACTACACGATACCCTAATAAAATACCTATATCGTTTCTAAGGTAATTTCCCCCTTTCCCTAGTCGACAATCTCGCCGAGCACGGTACTCACATATGCAAAACGATGAGAATTGGGAACGTTTCCCCATTACACGGACATTCTTCAGGGTATTCGAGCAGAAACATCACCGACATCAGCAGGAGCACAATTCCTGCCCGAATCAGAAATACGTAGAGGCGAGTCCGTGCCCGGTCCTGCCGATTTGATGAGAGTATGCGAGGAAACGGCTGGCGAATGCTAAATGTACTGGAACTTCATCCCATCCGTGAGTGATTGATGACAAAATGCCCTTATACCTACTGCAATATGTGTTATTGAAATATGAGATATATGGCCGTAGTTGTGCCGATCAATTATAATATTGCACCGGCTCTAGTGGCTGGGCACTTCTGCAGAGGGGGCGACGTATAGGAGGCTTTTGTCGCTATTGTCGTTCTGGTGATTACAGGATGTTTACATCCGTAATTATGAATAATATTATGTCTAAAGTGACGTCGTTAGGGGTGTCGGGGATAAATAAACCCGTCCACTTTAATGTCGCTATATGTCTTACTGCCTCCTTACCAATAAGTGTTAGAAATTAATATAGATTAATGGTGATTTAAAAAAGAGTTATTTGAAAGTAGATATGTGTATAAAACAGACGTTTAATGATTTTACAAGAAAATAGTTCAAATATCTTATATTAAAAATTGAGATTTCGTTTCATTTTCTATTACTTCTTTTTGTCAAGGGTGTAGCACCGTTAATTCATCGAAGTTAAAGATTAATTGAATCCCTGTCATTGTTAAAAATATATGTATTATTTATTTTAAACTAAAACCGTATTAGTGCATGTCGCCACTAATCTGAGGAAGAAAAAATAAATGAAACCATTATCTTCCCGGAAAGCATTACGTATTTGTATGTAAATAATCTCAAATTTTAACTATGAAGAAGAAAAAATAAAATAAAAGTCATAACAACTAGTTAAAAAACGAGTATTACTCTTTTTTCCCTTTGAATCCCTTGGATCTGCGTGGCTGTAATCCACGCAGGAAAAAAGTAACCACAAAGGCCGGTTCGATTGTGTTCTCGACCGCAGATCGCGATCGAATACAAATATCTAAATTTTCCCATCTGTCGCAGATATTGAAGTTAAACTATAGCCCCTCCGCCTTAAGCCCTAAACCAGTTAGCATAGAAAACCTCCTGAGCGTAAATTTTTGTGCTCGATGAAGGGGGGAGGCGAAAAACCGCCGCAGAGAGAGAGACAGAAAGGGTCCACCCCGCCTGCGTTAGATTACACGCCGGATTAGATTTCGAGAAAAAAATTGAATTTTTTGAGCAACGATTTCATTAAGCTTAATTACGATCGATCAATGGGTCCATATGTAATGTCAGAAATTTGGTACGTTAATAGACATATTTGAATTTTGCGTTTAGAGTTGTAATGATCTTAACCAACTTCCCTATGTAACTGTTACCATGCAAAACTTCAAGCTAGTTACTTAGTTACTACAGATTTAATGAAGTTGTATTGGTAACCCTTTTGAAGTACGTATTTTGTGTGAAAAATTCAGAAAGTATTAGACATAAATTGCTCTTTCCTTGTCTTGAACAATTTTAGAATGACGATTTCGTTAAGTTTAATTCAAATGAAATTTCAAGTTATAATTGGGTGTTATCAGTAACTTGATCGGTGCGTTAATATCGTGTGATCATTTACACGTCACTTTTATTAGACACGTTAAATTGAAAATGTTATTTCTGGCTCCAGAAAAATTTATTTAACGGAAATCTCGTATGTGATCATTTTGAAATATACTGTTTGATCTCTGCGTTAATGATCTGCTGATTGACATGATGAGAGATATTTGCTGATCACACTTTTATGATATTTAACAGTTACTTTTTTGGCTTGCGGTGAATAAATTACAAATAATCGTCGATACAACTTTACAAACTTACGGCGTTTGGAAGCTACCTCACTATACTAGAATTCATGAATATATGGAGTACGAAACGAGTGACAAGAATGTCCAAAGGTACCTCCGCCAAATATTCTCAAAATATACGTACTTAGTAGACTCAGTGTCTTTTTTCATATATACTACCATGCTCCTGTCATTCTTCAAATGTGCACAAACCTATACCACGAGCAAATCACGACCGGTGATAGAAGAGCTTACTGATTATGATTGTGGGGAGTAAATAGACTTTAAGACTTTTGTGTACTTAGGTTTTTCGAGAGAGAATTTTGATAAACGGTATTATTCAACAGATAAATCCACTAGAACAAATAAGATGACACTTAACCTGAAAAATTGATTTATATCAGCAAAATTGTTTTCAAGAAATATTCAGTAAGTGAACAATATAATAACAGGAATCTTGTATTGCGACGAAAACTGAAGGATGTTGGAATATTACACTTTGCCACTTCTCTCAATTCAAACAATTACAGTTTCAGGACACGGTAGTTTGTGCGCCAACGACATTTACATCACCCATTATCAAGAAATTCACAATTCTGATAAAATTGAAAGCGCCAATGAAATTAACAAAAATGATACAGAGCATAAATTACGCTAGTAGCAATACATAACGATCATCCATTCAAAAGAGGTGTGACATGCGCAATTTCTTGGCATTGTTTAACATATCAACATAAATAATCATCAAATAATTTGAAATAATAGCGTTCGCCACTATACCTAGGCGGCAAATAAAATTTTCGCCATTTTGGCGGATTTATGGCGACTTCGCCATTTCATTACGCCATTGGTGAATTCCTTGAATCCTAGTTAATATGTCATATTTGTAGCGGCTGGTCTAAATATTCATGAGACCAGAACTGTAATTTTAAATAATATTGTAAGTACCTAGGGTTAAAATTTAAATTGGATACGAAATGACCTTTGCGTCAACCTATCTAACATTATGTAAACAGTACAAGAGGAATATTATTAAACGCCAATCACAGTTTTTTTTATAATGATTTATAAGTCGAATTAACAATTGTACACTCCATATTAACATTTCGTTTTAGGGTATTACAAGGTGCTTTCTTCGCCAGAAGTAATGAGGTAGGGATGTTCAAGTAATAGTTAATAGTTAAGTGTAAAAAAATAATTTTAGCAATAACGGTTTAGTGTAGTGTACTTGAACCCAACGAAAAATAGTACATTATGCAAGTGTTCAAAACATTATATAAGATTCCAAATTTCATGAACCCATGATTCACACTGATAACCTAAACAGAAACCTGCAAATAAATGAATATTACTTTTGAATAATACTACCATATGTAACTAAACTTCACGCGTGAAAGTGTGTTTTGAAAATAATTTGAATGGTGAATTTTCAGCTCGTAAGTATCACCCAATCTATTATTTAATTCAAGGAAAAATTCGTTTGAGTCTTCAAATTCCAAATTGAGTGTAGTCAGGCTATTACTTAATAACTGAGTGTGAGTGTAAGTGAGTGGCATTTAAAAATTTGGCCCTTAACAATGATTACATCGCTTGAAATAGAGCACATAACAGTACCTCAATCCATTACAAAATTTAGCAAATAGGTGTCTAAAAGTTGTAAATTGAAATAAATTTATCACTATATATGCAAATCGTGGACAAAGCAATTGGTCGTGAAAAGGGTTAAAAAGAGTTATACAACTATATTGAAGTAAAATAACTCGGTGACTTTCCAAAAGAGTCTAAATATTAAAAAAAACTTGATAAAAGAAAATTAAAGAAATAAATAAGTTTTAATGTACAAAAAAATAAATATATTATAGATTATTAAAGGGAAAATGCTTGGTAAATTGTATATTTGTGCCTTCAGCTTTTTATAGATGTATAGGTAGTTGGTATAGGTAGTCTATTAGGTACAGGTAGTACTGTATGATACAGGTATTAATTCATATAATTAATTCTTAGTTAATTTAAAATTAAAACAGACTAAAATTCGTGAGTTAAATACCGGAATAGTCAGCAGTTGGATACGTAAATACCGTATGATCATTAGAAAAGTTAGAGTTGTAACGTTTATTCCTTCTTTTTGAAAATTTTTTGAGCGACAATTATATTTAATTGAAAAGAAAATGTGATCTACGGATCCAGGTATTGTCAGCAATTTGTTACGATGATACCGTGTGATTATTCAAACTTTTATGTCTAGCAAATTCCTATGAACTTGACCAAATGTAGGACATAACTTTTCCCGCTCAAAATGTCAACGTGGTTATTATAGATTTAACTTAAATCTCATAGGTAATTGTTATGAAGTGAACTGTAACAAGTTATAACCTACGTACGTTTTTCATGGTGCAGAAAATCAAGGCAAATTCGGAAATAATTGTGATTATTTTGAAATGTTATTCACTTCTTTTGAAAATTTTTGGATTGAGTAGATTTAGTTGAAACGAGAAACTTATATGTACCCTAAGACATTGCTAGCAATTTGATACGTTAATATCCCTTGTTTAGATAACCATCACGACTAGTAGACATGTTAAACTTGAATGGTAATCCCTTCTATTGAAGAAAATTGGAGTGACTATTTGAAAAGGATCCATTGACACGAAAATTAAACCCATATAAATCTAAGCATCATCAACAGTATGTTTATTGTATGGTTATTCAATTTTTATATGTAGTAGACTCTATAGATTTTGCCAAATGTTCGACGTAACTTTTTACGTGAACTTTAGCTGAAGTACCATTGGAAACTATTTTGAAGTTAATAGTTGAAAATGTCAAGCTAAATTAAAAAAATCCTTCTGAGAAATTTAACACAACAGTTGAAATATACCTTAGGGTACATTACATAATTTAAATATGAAATGTAACGCTGTGATCATTTTTACATTAGAAGGAATAATAAGGGTCCTTCCCTAAGCACCTGGTCCAATAAAGGCACGTGTGTCAACAAAAATTGTGAAGAAAGAAGTAAAAGATGGTGCCTACTCAATGAAGCGGCACTTACCTCCGCGATTGTCGTCCTAACAGCTATTTTAAAAAATCAACCACCGTAAAGGGAACCGTGTAAGTACGTTGTATGGGACCACGTCGACAGATATTTTTTAAATAAACGTCCGTTAGTCTGGTTAGTAAAGTTGATAAATTTAAAGTAAGCAAATTTTAGACTTCTCTTGTATACAGTTGCTAGATAAATTCCTGCTAATGCAAGCGAAAACTCGATCCAGACAATTACTCTGTTTTACATCCCTCCAGTTATAAACCAGTCGAGAAGACGCCTCGTCAGCGTTTAACAGCGTCGTAACCCGCTCTTCAATAACGTAATAATATTTTTATTGTTCATAAAAATGTTTTTGATCTGACAGTTAGAGCTCGTAAATCATATTACAGATCATAATTTATTTTCGCCGTTTCGTGCTTAGTGTAGCTCGTATATATTGCTCGATGATGTAAGTTTGATACAATGTGTAAGGAATTAGGGTAATTCCATGAAATTTAAAATAGAGAAAGTATGAAGCAGTTCATCAAAACTTTCCATTTTTCACAAATGAAAAATATGTCCAAATAGATTTGAATCCTATCAAATTGACCATACTTTATAAAATGAGTATTTTTTTTCAAAAAATTAATATATTTGATGAACATTTGGACTTGCAGTACCATCTACCGGCAACAGATCAACCTTCCGTTATAAAATCGATTCAGCAAATCTCCTCAAGCACTCGGTAGTAATGGCCAACTGTAGACAACCCGTCAATAGATGAAATAATTGGATTGATTCAACTTTCAACGGTTATTTAAAGCTCAGACAATATTAATAAGTGCAATTGCAACACCAACAAGAAGAGTCAATTTGAATTAAAATAATTCCCTAAAGCAACATGAAAATAGGCAATATATTAGTGTATTTTGCCACCACCGTATAGAACCAATTGTACCTATAGATTTCTAATTGCAATAATATGGTTCGTAAATCAATTTGTTATATTAGTAGTCAAATCAAACAAAATTAAGTTGTTTTTAATCATCAAATGTAACAAGGAAATCAATAAAAAATTCTTTCTAAAAATAAAACTTTATGAAACACAAAAAATGTTTAATGTTTAATCATAAACTGATATAAAAATAATATATACGGCTTGCACTGGTAAATTAGAGAACTCTAATAGTGCAGTAATGTTTTTGTAAATAAGAGATTTCTCTCGTCAACACAAGTAAATCATTAAAACCAGTAATGTTGAATGCAACCACCACATTACAAGTAGCTGAAACATCCATGAAGTTTCTTTCTGCTTTATAAAAGTTTTCTGTAAACCGGCGTTTCAGTAATGTTGAAATTATTAGGGTGCTGAGTTATCGACGTTCGCCGTTTAAATCTCTCAGCTGTTTGGTAGATGGCAGCGCTTTGTTAGTAACAGAAATAAGTATGTGTATACAAAAATACAAAAGTATTTGTAGAAAATGAAATTTTCTGTCTAAACAGTTTCTTTCGAAAATAAGAAGGTTTTTTTATATAAAGTATAACGTAAAAAGGATTGTGAAAAATCGAAAAAAATCATGAAATTGGTTTTCTTTTACATTCTTATTAGCAACTCTTTTCTGAGTAAAGATTATAGGTTTTCAGCTTTTCTGCGCCCAAGAAACAAACTGACGTCAGAGTGACGTGATTAATTGGATATTTCCCACTTAATTTATCCCAAGAATTATGACGTAAGAAAGTCATAGCTCGATGACGAACATGTCACAGTCCTCCGACATCATTTTATTGAAGTCAAGAAGCCGAAATAGACGAAAATATTTTGTTCCATATTTATTTAACATTGAAATGCAAATGAAATTATTAACAGTGTAGTTAATTTCAAAAACACGAAGTCGATTAAAATATATTAAAGTGAATGTATAACAAACAATATCTGTTTCGACTAAAGTCACCATCAAGTGCCTAATGGAAAAAAAAGGAATGTAAGGAATTAGTATGACACTGTATTTCTTACATTCGTTTCCTCCATCGGGAGCCTGATGACGATTCGTTTTGTATATTGTTGATTACAGGAATAATTGGTAACAGGATAAATCTATACCACATATGGATTAAAAAATATAAGTAGTATGCAAAAATGATGTTAAGACATTGTGTGGAAGTGTGTATGGAAGAGCACCTTTGCCATAGTAAAGGAAATAAATAAATTCCCATCGACTTCTCAAATATTTATTACCGACTTTTGAAAAAATTCAGAGGGAATTGTTATGACATTCGATTCTGCTTGCGTTTGGACGTAAAAATCATACATTTTAATTTTATTACCGGAAATGTTGTTTTTCCTGTGCATTCGTGAAAACTGTCCTTAATATGAATCAGCAGACGCAGTAGTGGTGTGAAATTTATCTAGCTGTTACATTCATACCTTCTAGATTCTTTACTACCTTTACCAGCAACGAAACTCACAATACTACAAATACAAACAATGCAAATAATACAAAAACAATATGAAAAAAGGTATAAGTGATGATATTTATTCAGCAGAAGGATGAAATCGATATACTCATATATTTACCTAGAAGTTGTTACAGGTTGCGCTTCTTAATTTCTTTTCAGCTTAGATAAGTCGTTATTTGTACAGTTAACCAATAAATAAATGGACATGAGAACCATTTCGTTTATGCAAATAAATCAAGATAATTACTTAGATATTTCCAACTAGCGTCCATAATTATTGTATTTAAAAATTAAAAGTAACAGTCTCCAATCAGGTTATCAAGCCGTTAAATTTATTTTTGAACAAACTCACATTTATAATTTTTTTTACTAATAATAAGTGGCTTTATCAGCGATTTTCCTCTTTTAGAACCCGAAATAAAGATTACATTCTCATTTAAATTACTTGCAGATAATGCCGTACGGTTGACATATGTTCCTCTATAACCAGTTCCTAAACAATCCGCCAAATTACAGATTTATCAAAAAAATTTTCGTCGGTCGAGTTCAATGTTCCGCCACGCTGACAATTTGTTAATAGTAAACGAGTAAAATTCGACTAACTGTTCACGACAAACAAGCGGCGCAACAAAATTAATTGGTTAATATTTAATTTATAGGTAGCGTTATTCCCTATTTAGTCGGGAATATAAATTACGTACAATTATTCATTACATTAATTTAAATAATTTATTGGATAATATTATTATTAGTGACGTATAACGTATTATTAGTATTCCCAAAGGCGCATCTTAAAGAGTTATTAGCGGTAAGCACGTAATTACTAAAAAATCTAACAATTGTGAGTATCTACAATTTATGTGATATCAATTTGTTCTGATCTACTTACGTGTGTAATTGTTAACATTATAGATTAAGTTTTATATGCTGGGTATAAATTAATAGCCTTATGCAGTTGAGGAAAATTAATATACATTAAAAATTTAGGTTCTAACAGGTAAAATGAGTTAAAATTGGAATTTATATATAATTAAGCCTAAAAATAGTTATATATATTCCAAGTACCTACTGATAATTTTAGCTTCAAAAAATCAACACGTAGATGTGAAATACTTCAAATTTAATGAGTTGAGTACAGATTACAGTTAGGAACAGAGTTATTAGTGCCAGATGTTGAGCCTATAATAGCTAATTATAGCCTTAAAAAAAAACATCAAAAAGTATCATAAACTTCAAATGCAATAGGTATGCAAACCTTCATAGAACAATAACTAAACTTACAGAAATATTACACATTTTTATTTTACAGATTATCGGATTATTCGTAAGTGATGTTAAGAAGAATTAACTGGTACCATTTTTAAATAAGCACGAGAAATCGAAAACACTATCTTAAAACTCAAAATTTATTTCAAATATTGTATCAATTAGATATATTAAATATTTCAAATATATCAAATTTATATCAAATATTTCAAACGGCCCACAGTCAATTCCGGATCTACTGAACCGACTTATGAAATCTTCGTACGTTTTGTTTATTAGGATGTTATACAACAGAATGTGGGCCAAAAATCAAAACAAAAAATTTGACAACGAGAAAATTTGAAAAAGACAATTTTTCACAATTCGGCGATCTTTTTTTCAAACTTTTTTTTTGTAATAAAAATGGTGAATTGCGATGTAAGAAACCCCCCTCTTTAACATAACTATGTTTTGTTTCAAGTTCCCAATCTTGAGATTAACTGTCAACCATCGGAAGAGTATTTAAGAACTTAACTTTGACGCCCTCTGCAAATGAGACCAAAATTGGAAAATATTCTTTGTATTTTTGTAATCTCTAAGGTTACAAGAAGGTTTATGAAAAGTTTCATACTGATGTCTAGTAAACGAGCTGAGAAACAAAATTTTAAATTAGTCTGTTTCATGACTTTCTAACCAGTATCAGTCTCATGAGTAGGTACTATCAAATATGTTATGTTCCTTTTTCTGTTCTGATTAACAAATAATTAACCTTAAATAACTAGGACGATGTAGTTTATAATACTAATTTCACATACTTTCACATATTTTTTCACATATATTTCACATATATTTCACTAATTCCGCGTATATCGCATATTTGTCGCATATGACCCAAACTGTAATCATGTGGTGATGAATGTTATCATATCAACCTCAATCTTATCGCCACTCCTATCTCATCTCTTTGCTCTATGTGCATACCTTCTCACGTTTCTCTAAAACAAGGTTGTAGACATTGTATTTATGAATGATTTGTCACCTCTGTCTAATCTTTTAATTGAACGCTTCCATACTTGTGATGGTTCAAAATATTCAAGAAAAAATCTTAGGGCTTGTCCTTGGAAGCCCAAAAATCTAAATAGTGAATAATATAAGAGGAGCACGGTTAAGGATCTTGTAAAGGAACGCCAGGAGATGACATTTTTTGTCAATTTTAGAATCTGTGTTGGACACTATATTGACACTTACGATGGAGCCCAGATACCAGAAGCACGATGAAGCGTTTAAAAATTCAATCAGAACAGAAGCTGAGTAGCGACTGAGCTACTCTCCTTTCATTTCCTTGTAGTACTAAAATGACGATAGGTAATGTAATCGAACCCACTCTAGGAAATTTACATTTCGTATCAATTTCGCTCATCTCGATGATCCGACCATCTTATACGGTCTTCTCGTCGTCTCTCACCTGTCACCGTACTCAGAAATCACAAAGGAGTAGAGAGAAAGAGTGGAGACGAGGAGACGGAGAGAGTCCCCGCAGGTAATTGATGGGGCGAAAAAGCGGCCCCGGGCCCGTGTCGGGGCGCCGAAGCACTGAATCATCCGTCCGTTGTTTATCGAAGGGGGCCCCCAAGTCGCACGAACATTACACGCCAGGCAAACACAACGGAACATCCAACGAGACGTGTTCTCGGACACAAACGGGCGCCTACGACAACGCTTGTATTCAAATTAAGGGGACGTTCTACATCTGTTATACGGGTCTACCGTTTTCGGTAAGCGTGTGAGCGTACAGCACTTGCTCAGCTCCGCTTGAGATTTATGGGCTCGGTGGAAATGAGAGCGGCAGGAGTCGGGAAATGTTGACGGAGAGGCGACGAATGACACCTGAAAAATCATCGTATCAATCTGATAACAACGTGTCGACTTTGAGTGGCTGGATCAGTGTCTTTCACATCAAAGTGCCCAACGAATTAAATCGTTGGATTACGGAAATTGTCTTTAGAGTTTTCCCAGAAGTTACACGTTAAAATTACGCAAAATTATATTTTCGATTTTCGAGTTTCGATCATCTATATCGAATATCCATATACATCAACTTTTTTTTATATACCGCCCAACAATTGAAGTGGATATTTTATATTCTTCTTAATTTTCCTCGAAAAATATTTCGACACCCTCCGTCTCTCGACAATATGCGTATATAGGTAAATCTGGTTAAAATTTCATAATTTACTGTGCAGTATCCCATTAAGTATCCCCCCATAATCTTATATATATTGTACTTAACGTTATTTACGAAACGTAAATTTCTCTTCTAATAAATATAAATAACCCATTTGTCGACGTAAATTAAAATTTTCAAAAGGTGCTCGACAACAAAATTTCGAAGATATCTCCGTCGACACCCAAACGATGGACTTTAATTAAACTTACGTGGAATAAATCGTCAGCAAAACGAGCAGAAAAAAATAACGTAATAATAATAGGCTTTGTTCAAATCGAGAACGTCTCCACCGTGGCTGTCCGTTGTCCTGCAGCATTCCTCCGGGTCAACAGAGCGAGATTACGTCCCATCTCTCTCCATCTCGATGCGTGCCACATATAATACGTACCCCATCTTCTTTCTCTCTCCTCTTCCACCCGTCACATGGTCTTATCTTCGAGGTGCTTAAGATTTAATGAATTTGAAGTCTGTGTGTTATTTCACTGAAATGGATTTCAGTAAATTGATATTTAATTCTCTCTCTCTCCCTCTCTAGTGTCCTTCTTCCTCCTCTCTTTTCCCATCATCGGGTACGATAGCGCGACACGCTATACGCTCTGGTGGATTGAGATCTGGAAATAATGACGGCCGTTCCCTTTATTTACGTTGTCCTGATGGTTTTCTTGCTGCGAAGGTGTTCTTTGTTTCAGCACAGGGGAATCCTGTTTCAGCAGCTTTCAGTCAGTTGCGGTTGCATTTGAATCAATTGCGGGGTTCTTGTGAACTTTTCGGATTTTAGCAGGTTTACATCGTTGCGTACAATATTTTTTTATATGAAGGTGAGTATCAAGGTCTCTTGATGACGAAGATGTATTGGGGTTAGGTATGAAGGGTAAAAGGTATTGCTACTTGGCAGAAAGAGAGAGAGAAATGCTTATTTAGCATTGAAAAATATATCCAAAATTGTTTCATCAATACAGTCGGAAAGAGAACAAAAGGAACAAGGATAACATCAACAGTATAACATCTTTCTTAAGGACTAAAAGATATGAGAAATATTTTGTGTTTTGATAACGTTACATGATGTCTATGCTTTTGAGAAATGAATTAAATATAGCACCTGTATGTAAATTCCTTTAGTCATTGAAAAAGAATTTGGCATCAAATAGATAAGTAGTTCTAAAGCCTTTAAGATACTTATATTTTTAGCACGGTTTTCAAAGTGTAATAGGATGAAACAAGACTGCAGGTCATATTATTGTTTTTCAGATAAGATATGATTGGGAAAAGTTGAAGGGACTATGTCGGGATTTTTAAGGTTATTGATACATTTCTAATATTTTTTAAATACTGTAAGGAGCTGTCTCCTGATGTCATCCATATAAATGCATCAAAGGAGAGATGCGAGATTTTATAAATTTTAGACTTGGACAATGCAGGTAGTGAATGTTTGTATTGCTAACTAATAACTAGCATGTTCTAAAAAAATTTTTCAAATGAATTTTTGCTTTTCTACCCTTCGATATTTTTCATCGGTGCACAGGCGTAACGAAAGTTAAATTTTGTTGGAAGTTCTCTTCAATTACGTCCATGCCACACTATAGATTATCGGCGATTGACTTAGCTGAAAATGAAATTAAGTGCAGTGCAATAAGCACTATACTTAACGTAAATATAACGAACACTAAAGAGTAAATAAGAATAAATAATAGCAGCAGACCTCTCTTTCATTCTTCCCAACAACATAATCACCAAAGCGCAATTTGGTTTCCTGACAAAGACGCCATGTTTCCTGTCGTTAATGAGTTACTTCTGAGGCTGAACTCTGGACATGTTACGGCCGTATATTTTCTGCGGCATTATAATAAGGAGTTCCTCAGAGCGTTGTCCTTGGAATTATATTATTTCTTATTTTTCTTAATGATTTAGCTTCATTGCCATTTGAGGAAAATTCATTTTTTGCCAATGATACCATCATTACCTGGTAGATCGTCATTGCTTTTACCCAGAGTCGTTTAAGATATCTCATTCCCATCCCTAGTCTAAATCTTTGTGTGACTCAAATAGACTGCCTGAATGTTGAGAAAACAAAATTCATGTGACTCAAGGGCCATCTCCTTAGCTTTAGCATACTTATTACACTGGTAGAACTCTTTCAAGTCATTACCATGGCGTTAAAACTTGATGAGCTGTCAATTAATGACTTAATGAAAGCAAGGTGCCCAACATCTTAATACAAACGGACTTATGGGCTGAACAATCTCATAAAGCGCTGTGGCGAACACTTTTCCGCATTCCTCGCATCCAGAACGGAAAAATCCCGACAGAGGAAGGAAAGAAAAACGTCGGAATACGTTTGAATCGGCATAACAAGAACACGGGCGCTGTTATGGAACGTGTGACATCTGCCGGCCAACTCTTTTTCTCTCTCTCTCTCTCTCTCCCGTCCTCCTCCATGTCAGTCGCCCGTCTTTGATCGTAATGGTCCCGATTCTTCATTTCTTGTTGCTTCTTGTAAGGCGTTTTTTAAGTCCCACGCAAACGCCGCGCGCCATAAATATTATTGTCAGTGCGCGATCACGAGATATCATCGGATGGATCAGATATTAAACGAAGATGTCTACCGTAGGAATAGTTACCGAAAGAACATCTGAAGCGGATAAAGTGAAGAGTTTCGAAAAACTTGAACGATTCCCTGAAATCGTCGTTTACTAGCTTCCACACTGTAAGCGTGTAGACTTTCAGTAGACGATAAGACTGAAGATAACATTGCTTCTTATAAGAGCAGTCCGTTGTCCACTCTCGGTCCGGGATCAGAAGAGCGGGACACCGAGAGAAAGAAAAAAAGAGAAGAGAGAGGTCATGCAAGCTCCGTGAATCTCCCAACACGAGACCTTTCACATATAAATTATAATTTATGCATAATTATTAACTACATTGAAGATCATCTCGGTGAGATGGTAATAATCTATCCCGATTGATTAGGTTTCTGTGGGGTAATGACCAAGTTCTAACCTTTTGCTTTTTAATTTATTGCCTCGACCAAATATTTAATTTTAAAACGTTTTTGTTAACCGAGAGGAAAACAGTACGAGAGAGAAGGAGAGGATGGATGAAGAAGAGCACACACACCACGTAATTATATACGGCCACACGGTATATACCTTTAACAGTTTCGGTATACCCACAATAACTGTAATTAATTTGTTGGTTTCAATGAATACCACGTTGATTGTTCTCCTGCGTTAATTATAATTCGAATTTTTTCGCCGCCGCATAATAGGAAGATCCACGGCACAGGTGTGCTCGGGCAGTAGGTAAAAAAACTAATTTCGGAAGGTAGGAATCATCAACCATATTTCATAGCTTCACCTATGGGTAGGTGTGTCGAAATTTCACTACAATATACCAGATTTCCTTTCGCAAGCGTGTTGATAAATGTGAATAAATTTAGAAGTTCATCGTTTATAATTCCTTAAGTGGTTTTGGTGGCCACCGAATGGAAAATTTGAATCATTATATACTTTTTATACCCTTATTAGCTAAATTAATAACATTGCACGAATTGACGAGTTTTAATCCGCAACGTTCTTATGATGTATCTTAGCGTACTTTTAATTTTACCCATTTTATATTATGCCACCAAATATGAAGTCTACTTACGACAACGACGTGGAACTGAACTGTATTTAATTTTAAAAACCACATAATTTGAAGTATTAAAAACTTGTTGCATTATTGATGCATTCCATATGGAAGATTAAAAACCGAGATAAAGACCTCTGAAGGTGTTGGAGTTCAGATTCTTAGATAACTCTTGAAATTCTACAAAACTCTATAGAAACATTGGTAACCTATTTAAAAGAAAAAGTATAGTTCCTTAAAAAACTCCTTTAAAAGGAAAGCAAATTTCCTAAAAGTTATTAATTTATTCAAATAGTCCAGACAGTGGAATGCAAATTGAGATATACTAAAGGATTTACTAGTGGTAAGAGTGAAAATCTAATGATTTTCACTAAATAGTGCCAATAGCAATTTGAAGAGATAATTACAAATAAAATATTATTTTAGCCAAATTTGTTAAGGCGCCATCACAATACTTAGTTAGTTATCGCATCATTGATACATTCCAGCAAAAAGGATAAAGTTGGATGTTATAAAAGATTCGAAGGTACTGATACATATTCTTATAAAATTCTTGAAACTTTACCAGATTCGATAGATTACTTAGAAATATAAATAAAAGTACAATTTTTCGGATTTTAGCATAACTAGTAGTGACACTAGTCAGAACATTGGGATATTCAAAAATGTTCTGAACACTAAACAATCCGCAATTCTTAAATGAATTATTAGGAATTATTGAAACATCCCAGATAGAGGAATGATACTGAAAAGTCTAAAGAAAATACTGATATCGAGTGTCAAATCGTTATAGAAATGTCTTGAAGTTTTGAAAAATTCAAAGTGTACTCCTACAGCTACTTATGACTAAAACCTGTTTTATTTTTGAAAAAAATTGTTAAGTCACCATAAATATTAACTAAGAGTATTATCGCATTATTGGTACAAGAATAAAATTGGATATTTTAAAGGATTTAAAGGTACTAGAGTGCACATTCTTATAAGATGCTTGAAATTTAATCTACAGAAAAATATTTAAAAGTAAATGATTTTGTATTTTAGCCAGCTAGTCGCATACAAGGACATTGACAATAATTGACAATACAATACTTATTACTTAAGCAACATTTTAGGCCTCCAGACGAAACAAAACATCTAAAAACTAATCACATTTTTATGCACCCCATAAATAAGAAACAAACTGAAAATTCTTTGTAATTTTTATGATATTAGAGTTCAAATTCCTGGAAAATATAGAAAATTTACTAGCTGAAACAGACAAACTGGAATGCTACTCCCAGTAAATATGCTTGAATTTTGGCAAAACTAGGCGTGGTATTATTCAGAATAATGTGAATTTTAAGAAAGTTCCAAAGATCACTCAACCCAAAGTTCATAAAAGTTATAGAAATATTGAAAAATTCACAGAGAGAAATGATATTAGATACTCTAAAGGGTTTAGTGATGCCAAGTATGCAACTCTACAGAAAATTCTTGAAATCTAGCAGAATTAGAGGGCCAATTTTGAAAGTTAATCACAACCAAAAAATTCTTTTATTTTAATAAAACTAGTTAACTTAGTGAAGCATTCCAAAATCGGATGTTCTAATAGAATCAAATCCAATCTGAAACATTCAAAAATATAAACATTTTTCTTCCAAAATTTTTAATATTTATTAGGACATTCCTTAAAAGCCAATTTAGTGAAAAAGGCTTTAGTGATATCCTTAGAATATTTTTGAAGTAAAGTTCTAAAATCAACTTGTAAAGCTAATTACACCTATGCAATCCGTTATTTTATTCAAATTGTGTGTAATTTAATGGATTTACAGCAACTAAAAGGACAGTCCGATAACATTTTTGCAATAACAACTCATTGTTTCGCTTGAAGAATGTTTGCAGCACCTCGCGTAGCAAACCTTGCAGTTGCGATTTGTTGGAAGTTTTTCAGACGGGAAAGTATCGGCGCGTCGGCGGGGCGTCGCGGCGGCGTCGGATTGGGACGCCGTCCGGGACAATAGCAGTTGAAAGTGCATTGTTTGATAGGGCGCAAGCCCGGCGTGAACAATAGAATCCGCAGACAACGGCAGGCGGAGTCTTGCTCCTGCAAACGGTATTGTTCATTTGTCCGCTATGCAGGGCGGGACCGTCGCACTTTAAACGTCCTGCGACCAATAACTTCCTTCAAAATTTCTCTCGCTCTCTCTCCCGAGCAGGAAGTAACTGAGCGGAAAAATCCTGTAAGTCTCAGAATCCCGCAGGACGTCTCATTTGATCGAATTGTTAAATGTCTGTTCAGTCGGAAAAATGTCTAAAAATGCTATAAATATGTAAAGTATTCCTAGACGCGGTAAATATAAAATTGTCACTTGAAACCAATTTGGTCATTTTGGTTTAGAAAAACATGCTACAACATAAAAGGCAAGTGCATAGACCAAAGGTACAAAACATATTTAGTAAATAAAAAATTGTCTTGTTACCATGTCATTTCATGTTTAGCTTATCGTATCTATCAAGTGCTAGACAATAAGATGCTTTACATTAGCCCTTGCATTATTCCGTTTCCTCAAGACTTAATTGTGTTTGCTGCTAAAATATTTTTTGAATTTTAAGAGCTAGACTGTTTATACCTACGTGGTAAATGCCGTAGAAACCTGGCGTTGCACATTAGCACAACCTTTACACATTAGATCTATGTTCCATTAAACGTTACAAAATTAATTAACCAATAATATGATATTTAAGTAAAACAGGTCAGAATGAAAAGTTACTGAATATTTGAAGTTAAAAGTCTGTTTGTTCGGGCGGATTTAATCTCGATGCTAACCAGGTATAATCAGTAATTTAGTAAGTAAACTCCACGCGAAAGCCAAAGGGTCATTCTAAGCGTAC
Organism: Cryptocephalus primarius; assembly: GCA_963576515.1. Classification (NCBI taxonomy): domain Eukaryota; kingdom Metazoa; phylum Arthropoda; class Insecta; order Coleoptera; family Chrysomelidae; genus Cryptocephalus; species Cryptocephalus primarius. The sequence continues at coordinate 5,151,543 of OY754940.1, read as the reverse complement.
AGGCAGCTTCAATGCTAAATCGACAAAGTTTAATTTTTCTATTAGAAATGGGAACATTGCATTTGAACTACCACATTAAACGCCTATATTTTCTGTTTGAGACATTATTTTCTAAACGCTCCCTAAAGCGTATGCTATATTTGAGAATTTTCAGTTTTCTTAATTTTTTAAAAACGGTTAAAAATATTTAGTTTTCCGAAACTTACAAAAAAAAAGAAAAATGTGAGAATGTTGGCCGATTAAAGGAAACAAAAAGACACTAATCGCTTATGTCGGCTTCTTTACACCTTGACCTCTTGGGTCTTGCTCAGCTTTACATATTCTAACTAAACTTTACATCTGAAACAATTTTTATTTAAAATATTTTTCGCCAAATGCGCCCTAAAGGAAGTTTCATTTTCAGTTTTTCTTAAATTTTCAAGTTTTTCTTAATTTTCAGTTTCGACTTTGAGCTTCCACAATTTTGACATTCAAGAATAAAAATTTTCCTTTGTCTTTTTGCAAATCTCCAGCAGTCAAGGCCATTAAATTAATTTTCAAACGAAAATTTGTTCATAAATAGGTTTTTAATGAAAATTTCTACAATGAATGGTAATACATATAATATTGTTATAAATAGAAGATTTTGAGTTTCCCAAACTCGACATTCTCAAATTAAAACATTATTTAGCAATATTGTTGTATCTCCATAAGTTAAAGTGGTTGAACTAAATTTCTGTAATTTGAAAATGAAATTTCAAATAACTTTGATGCCTTTAACTCCTAATAGTTGGGCTCACAGCGTCACTTCCTACTTTTCACAGGTTTTACAGGAAGTGGATGAACTAAGTGGTACTTACCGCACCACTAGAAAATACCTTCAGGAATTCATCGAAAAGCCAATAAAATTTACACAATATCTATACGTACGATCACATAAATACACTAACAATCGAATCCATTTGAAGGAGCAGGTGCAGCAGTAAAATGAAGAGATATCCTTACTCGGTGATGAGAAAGAGAATGTATATGTGTATTACAAATCTTTTCTCGCCTGTTAGGTCATTAGCAAGATAAAGGACAAATGAATTTCCATATTCCTAATAGGCGGGAATACACGTAAGGTGATAAATATTGAGATAAGGTACGCTACCTATGAGAGCACTTCTGTGTTTGGACAAAGGACGCTGTACGGTATCTCTGTCGCCTTGAACATTTTTGATGTTAGTCTATACATATTGATGAATTTTCGTTTTAAAGACTTTCATTGCATTATAATGTCGAGGGTTTAGAGACAGTTACTTGAATCCGGAAATATCCTACGCTAAATTTAAAACTCGAATCAGTGGAGGATATGTTGGTTATTGCACTTTTATGACAGTTAGTATAGGAGAAATATAGCAATAAATTAATAATCGTAATGATAATTATATAAATAATCTTTGACAATGTTTACAATGAAATTCAAATTCTAAGCAGTCAATAAATAAATAATGACAATAACCATATTTAATTCAATACTGGTCACAATAAGCAACAAATTGTAAAAAATAACAAGACATTCAGCTATTGAGTTGATTAAACAATAAACAAATTCACTTGTTAAAAATTCTTCCTTGTAAGTTTCCTTCATAAAATAAACGCCACTTAACAGCAGATATTGTTTCAAAAACTTCTGAATGTTATTTATCTTTAAAGAATTTTAGTTTCGAAGAAGAAGAAGAAGAAGAAGAAGAAGAAGAAGAAGAAGAGCCCCATATAACAAGCTTATACGTTCTTTCTGTGTATGAAAATAAGTATATGAGTAATGTTAATACCAAAAAAAGTACTTTTGCCCAAATATGAGTGTGTTGAATCATTTGAACTATATGTTTCCAAAAATAGTCGCAAAAATTATTAACCCGTTTTCCTTTGGTAAAATAGATGACATATCATCAGAAAAACGGTCATCTATCAAGCCTAGTTCCTAAATTTTTTTCAACAGTTCTGTCCCGAATGAAAACAACATCCTGTTATCGAACCATCTGAAAATATTTTGCTGTCGCCAAATGAATACTAATTCGAAATCGAAGAAGATCGTTTTTGAAGAAGAAACAAGAATTAGTTTTGCACATCCTGATTGAAAATCTCGAAGGCATTACTATAAACATTAGAAGATTTCCCCAGGAGAGAAAAGAAGACCGAATGTATAAAATGCTGTTAGACAATAAGTAGACTGTAAAAACTTGTGAAAATTATTTCGACCAGTTGTAGAATTTCCAATCAATAAAAACTGCAGAAGGTAAACAAACAAATTGTAGATTAAAAATAGAAAGGACGACAACATTTCAAATTCTATCGTTTACCAGAAGAAAATTATCGCCTCTAATTTTTTTGCACCAAAACTATCATAGCATCATTGATTTCACCTGGAACACCTAGACTGTTGTGCAGTATTGGAATTTGGAATCTTTTTGAAAGATTAATGTTGCTTCGATTGAAGTTAACATCTGGTACGGTCAAAGTTCAATCATTGCCTTACCCCTTTGAAGCTTTGACAAGAATTATCATCTACGTCTGCGTAAATACGCATGTGCTTCATCGTATTACATACTTTTTACCAATTCAACGATTTTTGATCTTGGATGTTATTATGATCGAATATTCCCTCAGTAATTTCATTCGTGTCAGTAATTTTTAGAAAATATTTGCCAGACTTTGAAGTCCATGCCTACCGTTGAATATTATGATTTAAGTTTCTACGGAGATTAAATTTATATCCATCAAAATTTATTTATTTCTCCACTTTTTCACTGAATATTATTCCCATCTTTCAATTGTGACAATGGAAAATAAATCAAAAGGTGTATATAGGTCAAAAATGATTGACAAAAGATAGTGATAATATAATATAGAAAAATAATAGAAGAAAGTCATCGTGTCGTTTTTCACTAGACACTAGACAATAACCACCATTTCACTGCACCAATGTCGAGATGAAACTGAACTGATTTTTTCTGAGAAAAAAGGCTGTAATTTTCTCTCAAAGAACAATATTGGTAGATATGATGCTTTCATTGAATTTTTAACTTCCAATCTTAACATTACCATTAACATTTTTTTAAGAGAAATTTTTGGAGGTTCCAAAAATATGGCTTTTGTTAATTTCGAATGAAACGGTTACCAAATCCTCCCTCAAATGTGTTAATGTGCACAACTCATTTTGTCGTATACTGATAGAGCATTTATATCAAACATATTTTTATTTGTACAGAGAAATGTTTATAGGTTACGTTTTTAGTTACTGAATATAATTTATTAATTTTTATCATTTTCATTTTAGCCGTCATTTCACATATTCATTTGTCGCCGTCGCATTTTTGGCCCATTCTCCAATATTCGCGACATCGCCATCATGTACGTAGATTAAGGCGAATGCACTCGCAGACAAAAACCCACACACGTACAGGCTCACACAGTATACAGGGCCCGCGGCTCCAGTGAAAGGAGTCAATAAACCCGGTGCACCTGTTGGCCTCAGGTCACTAGTCGGGCCATTGTTGTTATGAATGCTGAACGTTGAATGAAACGAGAGGAGGAAAGAAGGAGAAGAGGATACGAAAAGGAGGCGAGGACGACGAGGACGAAGCAGATTTTGTGGAAAAACGAGGAAGCGGATCCACACCGAACCGGTGATTATAACGATCACGACGAAGACGATGAAGATGATGATGATGATGATGGAGAATTTTTTGGGAGTAGCAGAAGTAGGACGGTTATTAATTTACCGATGTGGCGATTTATTGGATGGGTTTTAATGAATTAAGGCTTTTAGAAATCGAGGAGGATGAGTTATTATTATTTCGGAAACGTTATGGGCGAATCTTTCCTATGAATAAATTTAATAAATTTATATACCCACCCAACACTTTTTATAAATAATATTTAATGCAAAACATTTAATGCACGTCAATTTCTAAAATTATAAAAAAACTCCTCTTACAATGAATCTGAAAATCACCTCAACACACTTAATGAAATATTTCCTTCCCGATTCCTTCCAGACCGCGCATGTGTACGTAGGTATTACATTCCCGCCGTAGAAAGAAACATTCTGCAAGAAAAGCATGAAAAATGAAAACGCGTTTGTTACTCGAAGAATGCGGGATGTAAATCAAAACTCGATGCAATTTATCTACTGTATAAGGAGAATATGTAATGCGGTCCCGGCTTGGCGCCTCTTCTGCTTCTTTTTCTGCTATTTCTTCCTCTTTTTCTTCTCCTTTTTCTGCGAGAGCGATTACGGTCGAAGGCCTTTCGCGACAAACGCGGATGATGATAATAACGATACGAATACTGACACCAACAATTGCTCACCAAAAATCCACGAAAAGCCGCCACGAAATTTAAAGTTGAATTGGAAATCTAAATATTCTAATGTAAACAATTGACTTTTATGTTTAATCCTGTTTGTTACATTTTTTTTCGTTAGAAGTTGTGCATTTACGCAAATTACAATTCCAATGAACGCAGGTACACAGTTTACACTTCCTTATACATTATTAATTCAAATCGTTAATGATTGCGTAAACAATACTAAGTAATATCTCAATAACAATTAATCACACTCTATAACCACAAGGCGGCAGTAACTGAATCCCCACCAATGTACAAATAAATTCGTTTCGAATTACCCATTATTATTACCACAAACGACCTTTGTATTCTCATTTTTATTGTTATTTATCACTCGCGGAGGTTTTCTATTACTATAACATAATATTTCTTTATAAATATTTTTTTACCGTCGGCGCGTTTCCTGGGAAAAACGATCTTTGGATTTTTATGGGCAGAATCAGTCAAAGTCAAAAATAGACAATGGCCACAATAAAGGCAGTAATGAGCCTTCGCCGTGGATTAATGGCAACAATGAACGAACGATGTGGATTAATAATAGTTTATTTGGAATTTTTTTTGTAAATAAAAATTACGCCCGGGTTTGAATAATGTATTGTAACTGTAAAAATCTTTCAGGTGTTAAATGCTTTGTTCATCGGCGATAATTGGCTGGGATGGGACTGATCGGTTTTAAACAATTTTAGAATTCTTGAAATGCCATTTATATATACAGTGTGAAGTGCTATTTCAGGAAGCATTTCAACCATTTAAAAATGACGATATTTGGACCAACTGCATATATCTAGTCCTTTATACTACTCACTCTATACTAATTGCTTTATAAGCAAACGTGGTCTAATATTACCTTTTACGTTTACTTATAATTTGAATATCTGGAATGCGAAAAAATTTGCAAAATATTAGTGTAGGCATAAGATCTGTTAATGAATGCAAGGGTGGTCTATTAACTTAGGATAGATGAGTTACTTATTAACCTATTAACCTAAGATACTATACTGTACTATAAACTATATACTACCAGCACTATTAAGCTAGGATACTATATTAACCTACTAACTTATGATAAATAACTAAGTTTACTTAATACCTAGTTTTTCTCACTTTTACATTAGTTTTACACTAAGTTTTTCAATACCATTTTAATGTTTTTTCTGATAGGGACTTTTATTAAACTTTTTATATGAGAATTCATGTTAAATGTTTCTTCTTGTTTATATGGTTGTGACATATTATTTTTACAGTTGAATGACTTTATTTTTTAAATAATTTCCCTAGAATATAACTTCAATTATCTGTAATATCCTTATTTCATTTTCATATGCTTCACCCCACACACTTATTCCATGAGTGAAAATTCTATAAGTGAAAGTTCCATGAAAAATTAAAAGTCAGGAGGTTAATATCTGAGAGAATTGAGAATTTTTTAATTTACGCCGTTTCAGGTTTTGATCGATATAAACGTTTTCAGCCTTGTGTACTACAGGGTGTACAGGGATGGAGCAATCGAACGCAGTTCTGCCAACAAATCTAACTCTCACGTCCTCGAAGAGTAAACCCCGACAGAAAATCCTGGCTCTACGAGACTGGGGGTTGCAGCAATGGGTTTGCTACTCATGCTCTGGAAAACCACTTAAAATTGTAAAAAATTCGAACACACTTCGGACATCTATTGTAACAAAAACACTACGAATATGGCAACGAAAACGGTACGTGAATTTAGATTATTGGAACGTACAAGGACAAGAAAACTGAAGTCTTGAAAGAGCTATCAGCATACAACATGAATATCCTGGTGCTTAGTGAGACAATGAAGAAAGGAGAGGAAAAAGAAATAAAAGCAGATTAGGTTCATTTTTATAGCAGAGTCGAGAAAGGAAAACGTGCAACTGCTGGAGTCCATAACCTTTCTTCCACTTTGACAGGCCGACAACGTCAAAGGGCTGTGGTCGTCGTAACAAAATGCTCGTTGTTCATTGGCCGGCCTTAAAATACCCCGAGAAAAGATACAGCGAAATAAGCACACGCTCTATTCACGGAAATGTGCAGCAATTTCGCCTTTGTGACATCATTTTCCCCACTGTCTTTTCCCATGCAATCACCCACCAAAACTGCATCGTGTCCGGCGGCCTTTAAACAGAATCTATCATCGTTTATCCGAGCCCTGCGCATTCGCCGGTATCTCGTTTATTAAACGTTAAGATTTCTCCTGCGACAGCTAAAAAATCGCATCGCGTTACATTAAATCCATCTATGTAGATGCGAAGACAATAGCCCCCGCTAAACGGACCATCGACGGCGACATCTCTCGACTCGTATACCCACCCTTACGGGCGCGCGTCTTTTGTATTCCCTCTTCGGCGATGTCCAATTAAGAATTTAACCGTATTCGGACGTCATGAGTTGACTTCACAATTCGTGGACGAAAAGATGAATGCGATCAGAGACATATAATTTCGCTTAGACCGCGAAAGAGAAAGAGAGCCAGGGAGGCAAACGTGCGTATACGGGAGAGAGAAGGAGATTCTACAATGGGGCAATTTATGGATCGGCATGAGGTGATTGTTGTATAACGGAGGGGGCGCCTTCGGTACACCTGTTCGACCGGAATCGCTTGACCCGTTCGAATTCGCGTTGAATATTAAAGTGATAATGATCAGCGTGGTTGGCCGACATCTGGGCGACGTACCGAATGGGAAAAAGTGCTAATTTCTATAGTTGATGATTGGAGAGATGTCATAATACTCCAAGAAATAGAAAATTCTCGCCCAATGAGCTTCTTGCGGGACAAAAAAGGCAGGAAATCGACTTTGTAAATGCCAGAATATTGAGCTCTGTTCTTTATAAAGTGAACGGTTCTAAGGTCTTCAGACCACTTTGATATTTCATTATCCCTCATCCAATCGTTTTTAACTGCTTCAACGAATCCTTGGCTTTGGCTCTGGCGCGGTTCACCATGAAAAATTTTCAATTCTGGCCGTGATACGACTAACAAATTCACTGCCATTATTAGACTGCAAACACTTGGAGCACCAAAAATACAAAATATGTGATTAGGATGATACCTCCCTACGTAAAAAATAATTCGTATGAAAATACTGAACTCTGAAATATAATTAATAATATATGAAAGTAGATGATTATATTTAGAATCCATATTAAATTTGCCCAAATGCTACAGTGTAGATTACAATCTGTCTATGTGGCTGCAAGGCAGATCACAATCTGCTGAAGAACCTGGGCGAATTTCAATCTGCCTGGTTAAATTGCAAAACCACCTTGGTGGCAATTTACCCGAAACATATATAATTACGACATACCATGGCTCTATAAAATCATAAATTTGCTAAATAATCATCTGATAATTTTTTTCTCTGTGTTGTTAAGATTTGTCCACCTTCACTAAACAAACCGTCAAGCGGAGTCGAAGATCTTAAATTACATCATATCGATGAAATAGTTTGAGAACTACTGGATACATGTTTAAGTAAAGTTGAATTTTGCGAAGAATCAGTATCGTTACGGTTTTCCATGAAATCAAAACAAATTTATCTTGGTGTAAATCCGAGTTTAAGAGCTATAGGTTTAGGAAGCACTGTATAGTTAATATTCTATTCCCCTTAACAACTGAAATGGAAAACCTAAGAGGAATACCCCTAATTTCTTTAGCAGAACATTTATTTGTCTTAACAGCATCTGCAGTAAAAAAATTTTCATAAAACAATCTATCTGCATTAGTAGAAGTCTCTTAATTAATAATTTAAGAAGTGGAGTATCGTTTCTAAATTACTAATAAAATGCATAAATCATAACAAATATACACAATGGAAACAGTTCAACATTGGGAGAAATAATTAGTTCTTATTAAAAACAAGTTTATCTGAAGTATTTCTCAGAAAAGATTTTTCTTAGTTGCATCTCTGAATACAAATCGTTCCTCACCTTTAAGTAAAGGAAACTCTTAGCTTAGGCAAGCAAAATTTAACAGTATTGTTTCTGAATAGCACCCGTAATCTAATGGTTGTCTTACCCAAAGTTGATGTTAATACCTACTGTCTACCTCTACTACCTGTACGCCCTGTCTCTCTTCGTACGTTCCAAGAATCCCTTCCAAGATTCTCATAATTTTCTAGAAAAATTTATTACTTGTCGTTACTGCTTGTGATAATAAGTTGTTATAATTTACTTAGAATATGAGGTGAGCCAGACCAACTTCTAGGTGATACCGAAACCCTGTTATCTGCGGCCGTTGGTCGTCCTTCGTGAAAGTCTCTATTATGCGTGTATAAGATTTAATTAATGGACGTCATCTAATGGGGACAGTTTTTGTTTATTTATGACAAGACAATCGTCGTCGTCGTCGTCGTTGTCGTAGAGGTGTGGCGTTTCGTTCGGTAAACAGAACAGGTTGAAAACTTCTTACGTAATAACGGAGAGAATTTAACAGCCGACTTTAAATTGTCGAAGATAATAATCTTTCGAGATTTTTTTTATGTCCATTGTGTCATAAATTATCATAATTTAATCCGAGATTTGCTGCCTTTATCAAAACACCTGTTATATCATATAAGTTTTGGAAAGCATGGGAATGTGGAAACTCTCGCAACAGCGATATATGAACAATTATTAACTTATCTCCTAGCACAATTAATTTTTATTATTTTTTTTGACCCGATGAAGTTGCAGCTCAATAAAACGCCCACTTCCAGGTGATCGGGGTCGTAATACTCGACGTCGTTCTGCATAAATTCTAATTAAAATCGACATTAATACGGAGATAAAACAATAATTACCTTGGACACGACGTTTAATCTAAGAAAAAAATCGTAATGACGTATCACAACGCTATAAATTCGAATATGTGCCATTTTATTAAACCTCGTTAAATAGAATGAATTATAATTAACACCAACTAAGTAAGGAAATGTTGTCCAACGTTCTTCTCCTTTCCAACATTTTCCCTACAAACCTTCCCGTTTCAGAATAATATTTATTTAGTATCTTTACTTATTACGCTCTGTTAAAAAAAGGATAATTTATGGATATAAGAAAAAAAAAGAAAAATTTTTTAGTGTACCAATAAAAATAATCATTCAGATCACGTTTATATAAATTTATCTCTATGTACTATGTAGAAGGAGAATGAAAAAGATGTATTGGATTTATACTCATTTCGATTTAACAGCATGTTACTGTGAGTAATTTGCCTATAGATGGTTCCCTTGTATATCATATAAAAAATTCGTTCATTCCAAATAATGCATTTTGTAACGATGGAGAAGAAAACTTGAGGTCCTTATCAACGGTTTAATGACGCTAAAAGGAGTACCGGTATACACATGGTTTTATATGGTACATAAACTAAGTGTATGCAAGTAAGTTACCTATCAACATATTAAAAATATAAGCTCCTGGGGTCAACTATTAAAAACATCGAATACATGAAAACATGTTGGAAGGAGTATTTGTTCTAAAAAGATCTAAAGAAAAGATCTAAAAAAGATTTTATTTTCTTGTATATGGTATAAAGCCTGATGATGACTACTATGTAATTGAAGCTGATAGTCACCGTACCCTTTTAAATTCATTAAATCGTTGTTAAAGGCAGTTTTCATTTCAATTTTTGTACCATGGTCAACTACGAATTTTTAAATAATCTTCTTTTCTTGAAACCAGCTAGTCGAGCATACATTATCCATTTCTACAGAAAGAAACTTTTACTACGTAAAACCATCTCCTGCAAAATATAGTTCTTGTACTAATGCCTGAAGATTTAGGCGTTCCCACGTTCCATTTCTGTCAAATCCAATTTACATTCCGGCATCACAAGATTACTTTGTAAGGCTATAGAATTTTGGCTGCGCGAATATATAATATATAGTAATAGATATATACGCCATATATTTGACATGTTAGGTGGAGACTTGAGAGATTGCTGAACAGACATATGTAAGAGTATTTTTAACCGCTACAGAAACAGATCAATTTTACTTAAAAGTCCCTAAGAGTTCATTTTAAGAGTACCTGTGATAAATTTTCCTGATATCTATAATTTTCTCTGAATTTTAGTAAAACGTCAAGTGAATTCTGAGTGAAAGGGTCTTCTCGTATCACCAAAAACTTGGGAAAATTCAAAAGATTAAAGAAAAAAATGGTCGTAGTTAGAAGTATATCAGTTGAGATGTGGTGTTAGTGATGCCCTACATAGTACAGACCGAGTACATTCACTTTAAAAATTAATGAATACAAGAGACACTGTAATAGTTACGAAGATAAAGATATCAAACTTAGTCAATCTCAGTTTGATAAACACCTGTTGGCTTCTAATCGCATATGTAAATTCGGCAAAGACAGATATTTTACACTTTTGTTACAAAAATAGAACGTTAATCTCCCATTCTACTCGTTTCCCTTTGGGATTTTTTAGCGTAAAGACCTCATCAATTCATATTCTTCCTGCCTTAAAACCGTTCTGCTTCTCTGATTCTGTAAATTGATCTTCAATTCTATGTTTTCGCATCCTGCCGCGTAGACGTGCCACTGAGTCGCTTATTCCTTGATAATTCCTACAGTTTCGCCTGTCTCTTTGCTTGAAGATTGATGTAATTACGGCTTTCTTCCATACATTTGTTGGCTCAGCACCATGAAGACATTGGCTGAAGGTTTTGACTAAGATGTCCATCACAACGTGGGGCGCTGCTTTTAACAGGTTAATGTTGATGTTCCATGGGCTCGAGACTTTTTTGTTTTCATGTGTGTTAATGCAGCACGTATTTCTCTTTTATAGTTTTTACTGCACTGCACGAATAAGCGATTACAGTTATTATACTATATTATTATATTACAGTTATGACCATAATTACAGTATTTATAATAACTCATAATACCAAATTTTTTATAGACCATAGAGCAACTCCTCCCATTGTGCACCTATTCCTTATTCAAAATCTTGTAATAAGTGGCGTTAGCAGGTTAAATAATTAAATTAAATTTATTTGTATTAAGTTTAGATTGATAAACTAGTTTTGTTTTCAAAGTTTCGGTATCTAATTGGTTTTGTTTAAAAATATGGTTCCAATTTGATCATCGTTTGTGGTACCCCAATGGCTTTCGTGAATAGCTTTTATGTTTTACTTTATTATATTTCTTTGCCATAGGTTTGTCCATCTCGTAATTTTCGTTTTAGTCTTTAGTTTGTTTTCTAATTCATCGATATTTTTCTAATTTCGCCACTTCTCAATTACACCTCCATTTTTGGTTATCCTGTCAAGGGGCATTTATACTCCCATGTCCTTTAGATTAATTTTTAAGTTTTATATTTTTCTTCAGCCTTTTCCTATCGTTCACAGCTTGTTTGTTTAGTTTTCATTAGGAAGATATTTCCTGAAGCCGCTTTTGTAAATTTTTTGTTTATAACATTTTTTTTCTGTACAGTAGATATATAGTTTTTAATTTATTAATATCTTTAGGCAGTTTCTCATTCTTGTTCTCTTTGACATATGTTCACATTTAGGATAACACTGTTGTCCTTTTAAATTTATTGTGTTTGGATTATTAAAATCGATTCATATAATATAGCAATAAAACCTTTTTTGTTACATTTATAACCTTCAATGCTAATCGGAAGATTTCTCCTATAATACCCCCCCCCCCTGAGAGTAATCGGAATAGGTATAATATATATTTCAACACATTATTACTTTGTACTTCAAGTACATGACGAACGTACCACTATCACTTATCTACTCCATGATAGATTTCTCCATATCCCTTCAAGTGCATTCATTGTAACGCTTCAATTAATTTCACTTTTAATCCCAATAGCATTCGTTGAAATAATGTTTAATCACTACCTTAGAGCGGCGACTAAAAGCTCTTTACAACTATAAACATAATTACTCATGTTAAATATAAAATCATTCTTCAGTCACGATTTCAAGCTTGATGTGCGTCGTCCGTGACAAGAATTTATTATTCATTTTCCGTTCTTATTTGCGCGGATGATAGAAAGGACCGGAATCAATCTGTCAAGGGATGTACGGGCATGTGTGTGTGTAAAAGTAGCATCGGTAGATTTTTTCGAAAATTTTTTGTAAAGCAAGTCCAGCAACGGTTCCGCAGAACATTGACTCGCCTCATCGGTTAATTATAACCCACGAATATGTAATTACACGAACACAATCAGTGGATGAGCAACGCTTATTCTCGGACATTCCACCGTAATTATTAATAATATATATTGTATATATATACACATACGCGGTGTGTTCTACTCTTAGCATTATACACGATCCCGCTATTAATATACACTCCCATCGAGAGAAGGAGAGAGAGAGAAAGAGAGCGAGACCATTGTTCTATCTTATTGGCAATTTCATAGATATTTTTCTATCGATAATTTTCTAATAAGTAATAAATTGCTTTACACAATTTAATTACTAATGGGTACACCATTAAATAATAGCCTACGAGAGATCAAGGATACCGTATGAGCATAACTTACTGCGGAAGTGTTTAACATTGTGTATGGGATATACGATACACTGCCATAATCCGCGGTGATAAATCTCATTTTTTAACTAGGTGCTTATTACGTTTTTTTTACGAAATAACGGTGAAATATCCAAAAAACATACAGCAGACGTTAAAAAATTACATAACTTACGAATAGTACACTATAATCGTTTCCAACATAATATTTATTATCACATTATTTACACATTGGACTATTTTATAAGCAAAATGTCTAAATGCTCTCAAGTTTTTTCACGAATTTCTTTAAGCGTAGCACCGGCATGGCAGTGAAATTTCGATACCCAGCAGTTTCAATGAATACTCGTAGTTTCCTTTGCGTCTGTCATATCGTTAATCTTCTTGGAAGAAAAAACTGTAATATATCGCCTAAATATTCATTTGCCGAAACGGTATTCGAGGCAAACACAATTTCCATCAAACTCGACCGATTAAAGCACGAGAGCTAACAATAAATTCACCCCGTGAGTCACAATTAGCGTCAGGTGAAAGCTCTCTTTAAATTTCGAACTCCCGGTGCCTATTAATTCAGCGTTTCATTAATTAATACCTTAAGTAATAAATTAAATGGTATAATTATAGATACACACAGACAAGGTACGTAAGAGTTATAATAACTCTAGTATCGTTTCTTACCTGAGGTTATCTATGGTTCTGACTGCTGCGCTTTACACTCCTAACTTCTATTCATCATTTTACGGAATTCATTAGCTGAAGAAGTTGTTTATGTAGTCGAAACTTTGCCGCGGGAAATGATTCGATTAACCACACGCTTTTCGTTAATATTCCCAATGTTTATTTTTCTAACCGCCCAAAAAAGGATCTTGCATCGACAGTTAGTGAAACATGGAAAAACTTTGGTAAATATTCAATTTTCCATGGTATGATGACAGTTGATGTGTGGTGCAAAGCCTCAAATTAGCAAAATTTTTGTTTATGGTTTGTAGAAATGTTATTCAATGGTAGAGAAACGAGTAAAGTGAATTTGTTGTTGGTATGTAAAGTATTTATTCTTGAAACGTGAATAAATATCGTCATATTAAATTGTTCCAGGATTATTTGTTACTTGTTTATTTGTTATTTGTTTATAAAATAACAAAATAAAAACATTTAGCAAATAACAAAATTCGTTCTTTTTAAATAAAACTTTTTACTTGTTGTCGACATTTCGCCCTTTATTTAGAGTATTTTCAAAATAAACAAACACTAAAGGGGCAAAAATGCTTTAGTAAGATTTAAGTTAATATTAAAATTGTTAAATAATTGAAAAATAATAAAATAGAAAGTCATTCCTATGATTCTATGAAAATTTATATCATACTGATTTTAGATATACTCTGCCTTGACTTAATGTTCATGAAAAATTCAAGTTCTTCGCCACATAAAAATAGGATTTTCACCTGTATCTTCTCCAAACAAAAGTATATTTTTCCTATAGGATATATCAATATCAACCTTCGATCTTGACGTTTCTAAATAAGAACAATATAACTCGAAAATACGTTCTGCTTGAAGCCGCTTCTCGACTAAAAGCAGCACCGTACCAGTGTGATTGTTAGATTATCAAAACTGATTTTTTATTTTAACACTTTTAATTGTTTTGACAACTTCAATATTAACTTGAATCTTACGCACATCAGAGATGAAATATTAATAAAAATAAAAAGATCGATTATCAAAGGGAGTATTTTAGATTTTCTTATACCTTCTTATATCTTCTAACCTATAACTTGTACTTTTGTCTAATTCTGGAAAAACTTCACCAATTGTTAGGCCAGAAAAATCCCCTAGAACTTTGTAATTTAAAAACCTTAACCTACTGTTTGCTCAAAGGGATCTAAATAATGCTTTCATGGGTTCAGGGACGTAGGCCTTCTCCGTTCATATCTGCTTTTCATGCTCTCTTCAAACTTTTGTTTGAACCACCAACGTGATGAAATGATGTACCAAATTCCACGTGTCAGGATTCCTTATATTCTACCTATCCTGTCTAGCCCCGAGGATCTTATCCTGGCACATTTCGAGCCGGGAACTGAGGTACTACCTTTACACTTCCCATGAAAATTAAAAAATGAAACGAAGAGAGAATAAAAGAAGATTGTACGAGATAGTATAATATTTGATTCCATTTCTGGGTTGGTTTTAGTTGGGAGACGTTTCGACTCGTTTACATTGGAATAAACCCTCTCCGCTTTTGTCTCTCGGTGGAGAAACCTCAATGAACGTTCCGACTCGAAAACCCTTAACAAATTGTTTCACCTAAGACATCAATCGTTTAAGCCAGAAAATCAACAATGAAGCGTCAACCCTGAATAACTTAAACAAATTTTCTTTCACTTGTCCAGGATTCTTAGGAATCAACTTTATTCAGAAGGTCGATGTACACAACTTTCTCAAGCAATGAAACTTAATCCAGAAACACTTTGGTACAAATCTTGATGAAATTACTGGATTCACATAAGGAAAAACTTTGTATGCAACTCATGAGTAAAGTGATTTTTTTACTTGTCGCACCGTCGTTGTTGATTTGTGCCTTTCAATAATAATATCCGCCGTTCCGCGATTCTCTCCGCTACCACATGAAATCCTGTATGAGATTTTATGACAACGTATTACATATTCTCTACATGTTAAAAGCTATTCATCTTTCAGATGGCAGAATGCAGTTTTCGTGCATTTATTGAATGGCGCATTAAGTGTTCGCATATAACAGAGAGCGCATTCGTATTATTCATTTCACTTATGGCATGGAATGTACTGGGAGCAGTGCTGTAACTCGCCACAAAAAAGTATCAATCAGTGGTATAATGGCGGGACTACTTCTAGATCACCTATACACTAAAACAATATAGTAACGCATATTATTTTTTATACTTTGCTTTGTTGGTACGTTATTGCGTTTATCTTCATACCGTTGCAATAAGAATGTTGCCGCGTTTCACTTAAGGAAAGAAACCGTATTTTATTATTTAAGCTCCGGTAGGTAATAATTTGCCGAGATAACAGATTTATACGGCTTTTTACTATTTATATCATCAATCTGCGTTGCTTTTACATTGCGCCGTGCGATACTTACACCAGTATTCAAGAACCATCCATCTTTCAGGTAAAATTGCCGCGGAATTTATAAAGTATGCGTTTAAACTTGTGAATTAATAATTCTCGGAATACCATCGGGGAAAACGAGCAGAAGAAAAGCACAAAGATTAATGCGATTACTCAGTTAAGACAACGAAGCGCTCGTGCATTGTGTGTTAATATAAATCATAACAAAACGAGACTGATCGGAGTTGTGTGCGTTAAAACCGAATTACTGAATCTATTGTCCTTCCGTTTCCAAAGTGTTTTGTATTCTGCCGTCTTAAACGCTAATCCATTGAATTCTTTTCTTTAAATTATTCCATTAGATTATATTGTAAACTCGAAGCACATACTACAAGAGAAAAGTGGTTTTGCTGCCCCTTGTATGATAATAAGAGTTCAACAATGGGGCACATCTCCTTCCCGAATACAATTCACAAATCTACACGAGTAAAGGGACCTTTCAATAGACTTTTGTCTGCCAAGGGGATACAAAGTGGACCAAAAACTACAACACACATTCTTGTAAATTACCACCGAACCCTAAATAAACTCCGAGACGTTCGAGATCACGCCTTATCTTGCATCTACGTGTTACTTGGCGAATTTGAATCTGTCCCGTGACAGGACGTGTGTGTATGTCTTCTGAAACGGTCCGGGTCACCCTGTACCACCCTCTTCCCTTAAATCTTATTGTCTGGCTCGGCAGAGCATTGTGCAAGGCGTTTATTGTATTAGCTGAGGATAAAGCACGTTTTTACATGTCCGACAATGTCTTTTCCAGCCCTCATTGTGTTTCTTATCACGTAATCGAGGGAATCGGCGGAGAAATGTCGTTTTGTTGGCCGGGGCGCCCTAAATTCAGACTACAAACGGCCATTCTTAACAAAATCTTAGATGTCAATTTACAAAACATGTTAAAGGAGCCTTCTGGTCAAATTAATTTTATGAACTATCGACTTAGAGACTATTCATTGATTATATAAAGACAATTTTCATCTTTGAACTCTTACCCCTAGTATTAAGATGTAAGAATATGCCCAGTACTCTTAAATAGTTAACTGTCGTTATAAAAGGACCAGTTGCACTAAAACTTATAATATTATCAAAAAAATATTTTTTTAAATGAATGACCTTTGTTGGTCAGAAAAGGATTAGCCTGCTTAATGTCGTTTTGCTGTTGATGAATTTTTGTATATGATTTACAGTCCAACCCGCTCAATGGAGTTAGTGACACATATACACATGCACATATGGACACATTTTTACATTTACCTTTGCAAATGGATTAGACAAGCGTACTGACGTGTTTTATTTTATTTTTAGATAAGTCCTGGCGGGATTTCCGAAGGTGAATATAACCGGGAGAGGAAAGGACAACAGGCTTCGACAAGTTCTGGCGGGATTGTCGAAGATGAATATCGTCCAGAAAAGAGAATTGAATTGAAGAAAAGATACAGTACTGTCTTCCAACAAGTTATCCCATTGTTTTCGTTGCTCTATGGAAGTTATCATTAAATTATCATTGTGACACATACCTTTCAATGTACTTCGCTTCGCTGACGTGATGCTGTCGAGGAAGACCATCTGCTCAAAGGATATCGCTGTCGAGGACGACACTGAAAAGGAAGAGGCCAGTATAACGAACCTGTATAAGATAGTTCCCATGTTCTTTTGTTGAAGTTTATGTGAAAAACAGTAAACGTTAATGTCAACAAAAGGAGAGTAAAACGTCTCTACGTCACTTCGTGCGAACTCGTTACAATATCAATAAGTAAATTCGAAATATTTTTATAAAGGAGGGATGTTTTTAAAAAAGTTATTTTTTCGAAATATCTAAAGAGACAAAGGATCATTCCACATCGGTGTAATATCAGAATTTGGGGTTGCCTTAGATTTTGATCAAATTTTGAGCTGAAAATAGGAAGTTACATCAGTCAGTATTAGATGAGCTTTTAATGAAATCAAAAAAAATTTGAAGCGTTGATACTATGCTGATGTATATTTGAGTTTTTTTTGCTTCGATTCGTTTTTGTTTTAAGAGAATATTTCTGTGTATAGAACTTCTACAACTGCTCTAAATCGAGACGGGTGATGGACTCTTAAAGATGTAAAATGATTGAAGTATTTAGCTTTAAATTGGACTTTAGTTTAAAAGTATGATTACAAAACCGATTTGGTTAGTATAGCTTCAATTAAAAATTAAAATCGATATTAACTTTACTATGAAACTGGGCGGAGCTTAGAACAACATCAATTGTTCCCCCCAATAATTTGAAACTAGTAGATTTGTAATAATAAATCTTTCTGAATAAATTCATTAAGAGACGATTAATTTTACCTTTTTGTCGTCGACGTCAAAAATTCAATACTCGGTTAAAGAAAAAATTTGTGCACGACAGTAGGATAGCTTGTTTCGCCTGTATGAATTTTTCGCAGATGCGTCTCGAGTTTTTGCCTTCTTATATTGAGTTTGGATGGATTTTCTCTTCTGCAAAAGGAAACCACGATTTTGCATCTCAGAAATCTTTAAATTTGTGATGAATCAGCGATCTGTACCATCAACCGCTCTCAACTTTCTTAAGTTTTGTTTTTCTCGAGAATTGTAGATTAATCGTAGATGGTTAGCACAACACTCGCAGTAATTTACAATCGCGTGCAATTTTGCAAAAAGGAACATTTGCCCACATGGTCGCGCCTTAATAGTACGTCGTCGACGTGTCGTCTCGACGAATAATTTCTGTCGTCCCATTCGAGGATTTGTCGCACTTGCGAGTCACAATGTATGATTTAACGTTTCCTTAAAATTTGAATCGACCCGCTTTCCCCTACCGCATAATATTTCATCGATAGGTGTAAACGTGGGCATGGCACCTTGTATATCCCAACGCTAACAACGAACGGTTCATTGTTATAATGTCCAACAAATAAGATGAAAATGTACCTACTTTCCGTTTAGTAACGTTACCTATTTTATGTCTCTAATATGAGAATACCAGTTTTTATTGTCTAATATATTTTAACTGGTCATAAAGATGTGGTTTTACTTTGCATATACAAATAAGTACAAGTACGGAGAAGGTTTTCTTATGAGCAGGAAGTGCACCGAAGAAAACAAACAAATCGATAGACCGCTGAGTGCTAATACAAGGAGAGATTATTAAGAAATCTTAGGAAAATGTAGCTTTTATCGCCATATTTAGATAGCGAGTTCGATATACATAAAGCATAAGTAATGTCCTATTTATGTGTCAATTTACGTTCATTATGAGTTACTTCACATCATAAATAATCGTCCGTCTCACCGCTAATAGCTCAGATTCCGAACAAATCGAAATAAATTGCAAACATTAACAACAATGAAATCCACCATGAAATCGTCCCGACCATAAAATACCGCGCGATGGTGCTTCTCGAAGTGAACTAATTACAATTAATTATAATTTAAAGATGGCGTTAATTTATCCAACAGATTTATTACCCTAACTGACTATTAAGGGTAGCCGAATGGATTCCGGACCACGAAGAATGTTCTTCGAGTTTTCTCGTAATTATAGGCTATTTGCTAATACTCCATTTAAGAATGAACCTCTATTTAAGTAGGATGCCTCTTTTAATTACTTACGTCCGCTCAGGAGGAGCGATTAAGCTCATCTTCCCGGGAGGGAAACTTTCGGAAAAATACATTAAATAACGGAAAACGCGGCCGGAATCCCACACATTCATCAGCGGATTAGGGACGCCGCTCAAATCATATTTCACCCATAACAATCATATATGTTTGTACGTATGTGCGCATGTTTGTATTCATCCTTTGATTTATCGTTAATACCACTTAATCACTGCTGCCACACAAGCACCCGATCGAACTATTATCTGAAGGATAATTCCTTTATGTTGCTTATAATTTATTGTACGACGTTCGCTCTGTGCAAGGTAACAACTTGATTTATTATCAACATGTTTGGTGTATTGTTTTGTTTTAATTATTATTATCCTTTCCTTGGCTTTCTCCCGTAGTTACCTAATGAGGAGAGTATCGAAGGGAAACATTGATTGATCGCCCTGTGAAATCGATGACGACGAGATTTGTTCACGATAGCCGTTACCGTGTTATTAGACTCTTGCTTGAATTTCGAAAACGCATGGGAACGTGAAAACAACAAATCGGGTTAACTCTCTTATCCTTCGAAAATCACTGAACACCCGAATATCTACGCGCATTTATTATTTTATTTTGGTTCCTCTAGTGATCGTAACAAGACTATCTAAATATTTTATTTTCAGTTTAGTTACGGGTTTGTGATCAATATGGTAAATCTTAAATGCATGTAAGAGAATTCATAGTCGCTTAATTGAAGTCAGGAAACTCTATACTTGGTCAATATAGAGAGGTAACGCTTGGAAATATTAATATGCAGGAATATGCACAAAAGAAATTGAGGAAATGTGCAGGGAAACTAGCACTTATTCGGTTATGCACCAAAAAATTTACTCAAAATATAACACGGCAATAAAAGATGTTAAACGAACTGGTAATGACAGGTTAATACATACTGCAAACAAATCTTGCGGTGTATGTAAGGGATGAGGGTGATATAGCTGATTAAACTCAATAACACTAATACCACTATTAATTCCAAAGTTTTAACCATCAGTGCATCTATTATCAACAGTAGTCAAACCCATTGAAATTTCTTTAAGGTTTAACAATTCCAGATAATACTGATGCACATTCAAAAATGAGTTTCTTCTTTGTAGAATTTGATACTCTGACTTTGTGTGTTTTCGATTTTCGTCTTTTCCAGTGTCTTTAAATGTACTATTTTCTTCGTACCCTTCTATAAATGTTTATACAACAAGTTTTGTACAATATTTTAGGTTATACAACAAATTTGCTTTATAAAAGTTGTGTAGTGGTATTTAACGAATTATTTACAGCCAAACACCCATAAAGAGGTTTTGTTATTGTTTTGTGAAATATTTATAAAACAGTTACCCAATATATAATATCAATTTACTGTCAATTATAAAATATCTTTATTAGAGGTACGCAGAAGAATTATGTTATGCATTGTAGAAGTTCTCTTTCGGATATTGCACTTGGATGCTGCTTTTAATAATTGATGAAATGTCTATCGTACAACTTTCTCACATGGGGCCTGTGCCCTATATGTTATCAAGCTCTTAGGAAATTTCACGTGCGCTTTAGGACAGTGTTACAAAAAAATGTAGCAAATGAAAGTTCTTGGTTTTAAATTGCTAACTCAAATTGAGAAGTTTAAAATAAATTCCTAAGCATTTTACCAGAAAATTAAGAAAAATTTAAAAAATCAAATTGCGTCATTGGACAACTAGCAGAAGTGGAACTTTAAAAGCCAGGTATGAGAAAGAGAGAGAGAGAGAGAGAGAGAGAGAGAGAGAGAGAGAGAGAGAGAGAGAAAGGGAAACAACGTTTTACTTCAAAAAATAACAAAAGCTCAAATCTTTTTCTTCACTTGATTCAAAGGCCAAGTGAAGGCCATATTATTAGATTTTTTTCAGTTATTTATTGACTGGACTTATGTCCGTATTTTCAAATATACTGAAAATATTGCAATAATATAATCTACTTGGCACCTTCTACTTTCAGTAATCAAATACCAACTAATAAATATGCAGCATTTCGTAGTTTACTATCTGCTTTCATGACTTATTATTGATTGGAAATTTTATAGTAAAGTATGAAGTATTCATATATTTTAGAAACCCGTTAGGCTATAACGCATCAATTGCGCTATATTAATGTTTTAGTCTCATTTTTCGTATTTTCATAAATCTAATAGATATCATTAGGCATCTGGCATTTAAGAAGTATGGGTTATATAAATGTTATAAGCAGTTGTAGGGTAGTATCCGAAATAATTACAAAACTGCATATGTTTTCACCTTTCATCATACTTTAAAAAACCCATTTTTAACGTAAATCTTGGAAGATTGACGATAATTTAATGAGAAGAGATTGTTACGAATTTCTCTCTATCTTTCTCTCTCTTTTTTCTTTCTCTTTCTGAAAACCACTTTATGGAACGTCGTTTACTGAGAAGCCCGAAATAAAAGCACCGCAAATAAATCTCCATAAAAGTAATCACTCACATTCGAATTTGATTGATTAATAATAAAACGTTGCATCAACTGTATTACATAAAAAAAAGGATCGATCGGATCGACAACCGGTTAAATTGCCCGGTGCAACCGCTATTAAAAACTAATAAAGCTTGAGCATTGCTGAAATCACTTAAGCCTCCGGATTACTTCGTAATTTTTATTCCGTGACGCTAATCAAATTTGACAGCTAGACTACACGCTCATTTTTTTTTTTTTTTTAGAAACATTCATCGTTCCGCTTTCTTTTTTAAATTTTCTCCTCGGCAGTAGTACTTATCGTCTTTAAATTCGCGCGATTAACTGCGTCACCTTCACCTTTCTGCTACGAATAATAACAACAATAACTTAGCAATTTTATATTCAATTGATATGTTGAGTAAAGTGCTGAAATCGCACTTCACAATGGCGCGTGGGTCTTTCGAGATATTAGAATGCGTTCCACTCTGAAAGAGAACAAAACAGGTTTCAATACCGCAATATTTATTTATGAACGCAGTGACAATTCAGGTCGGCAAGCGCATATTTCTAAAGGTCGCGCAGATTTTTCTTTCTCTAGGAGTAATTCATTCATTATATTTGCATACCGGAGTAGGTTTTATTATCTTAATGGCCGCCTTCGATTCGAACACGTCGAGGAAAAATTTTGATACAGTGCGATTGAGTGAGAAATTGCGGAACGCAAAATGCAAATGAATCTATCGGAATTGGTTTCATTAATTTGAAATATATTGGAAAAATCGTATCATAAAATTTCATTCCAAGCCCATCAATAAACAATTAAAACTTGTATTGAAGAAAACATGCGCATCGCTCGGTTTTTTCCATATAATTTTCTTTTTACTTTGCCTTATGTTCCTACCAAGAGCACCATTTCCAAGGAAATTCCAAGGAAATGTATGTTATTTTCGCTTTATATAGCATTTTTGTAATAAAGCAAAAATAAGGAAAACTTAGAGATGGTATTTTAATGGGAAAAAAGTAAGCCGAAATAGAAAATGAAATTTCAGGACTGTCGAACAAAGCTCATAATATTTGGTTTACAAATAAAGAACTTCAATTGGAACTTAGCAATACATTTTTTTCTCCCGTAACGTGGTGCCCTCCTATGTCTCACAGAGGGGAAATGGCACCCATAAATTGTCTATTTATATGCCCACTACCTATTTGGTATAATTTTAATGAATTTCCATATGTTATGTGATGCAATTCACTTGCATATAGAAAGCGCTCTTAATTTTAATTTTCTTATATCAACTTACGACTTTAAAATGATAAAAGAAAATTTTTAGAGATCCACTTTTGATGTTCAATTAGTAGAAATAGCTCCTAAAAATTGTAATTTCATAAACATATTTTAATTTCAGATTTGAGCCACTTTCAGAAGAAAACATTTCATAAGAATAGCAAAATAGAAAAAAAGAAAATAAGAAAATTTCTATTTTGCTTTTCTTATGAAATGTTTTCTTCTGAAAGTGGCTAAAATGTGAAATTAAAATATGTTTATGAAAGTACAATTTTTGACAAAATGACAATGACAAAAGAAAATAAGAAAATTTCGAGATAGTGTCAATCAAACCGAATTTTTACCCTTTCCTATATTTAAAGGAAAATTAATTTAAGGAAAACCACGGGCATGAGAAAATGTAACTCCAGGAAAAAATTTCCAAAGTTACCTTAAATTTCTAGTTGTTAAAGCCACTAACTGCAACTTATTAACGAAAATTTCCATCCTAATATGGCCTCCAAGAATTTTTATAAAACATTTAAACCGTCTTTTACTTAACTTTGAGCGGTAATTAAGAGTTTCTAAGAACACTGTTTCAAACAAATGATTTCCATTTTCGGCCTAGGTATGCGTACTCTATAGAAAGTATCAATTACCCGTTGTCGTTCTTGTAAAGAGCAACGTATTTTTGGTCGTGATTATCGAACGTTAATTAACTTGTAAACACTTAAAGTGTCCGTTAATTAAAATGAAATCGTGCCCGTTTAGGAGGCGCAAGTTGCACAAATCGTTTATAATATTTGTAACAATTTCGCTATGTTA
Source organism: Cryptocephalus primarius (assembly GCA_963576515.1). NCBI lineage: Eukaryota > Metazoa > Arthropoda > Insecta > Coleoptera > Chrysomelidae > Cryptocephalus > Cryptocephalus primarius. Next base: position 5,127,362 of record OY754940.1, on the reverse strand, counting down.
TACGATTAACGCCTCTCAATTAAATTTTACCCACCGTTAGTGGATATTTTCTCGGTGAGTTAATTTTATTCTAGAACCTCTAGTAGACTAGACAATTTAATTAAACAATATTCAGGAGGAATGCCGTTCCTCTCGCATAAAATTCTTCACGATCAGATGATACAAAAAGCTTTTCGCGTTTAATCGATTTTGTTTCCTGTTGGGCCCCGTGAGAAAGTGCGTCTTTGTTAGCTTAACCGAGCCGTAGGAAATTGTTGATAATCGCCATTTTTAGCTAATTATAACTTCGGTATGATTACACGTATTATTACTACGGCGGAATCGATTGCTTGGTAAAAATGTATATGGGCACAGCCAGTAGTCGACGAATTATCGAAAATAATTCATATGCATTAGAGATGTTTAAAAAAAGAAATTAGGATTGTGAAATATGTATGCCGATGTGGTAATTTAAATTATACATTAATTATTGTAATATTTGCGGAATGAAGTAAGATAAGAAACAATTTAAATCTTTCATACCAAACAATTTCACTGATACTTTGTTATTTGATTACATAAGTATTTTAAGGATAATAAACCATTAAGGATGAAGAAAGATTTCACATATTTTAAGAATTTCAGGACGGTTCGGAAGTGTTTATCCAAAAATAAACTATTCTAAAATAATAGTTTTATGAAATTTGGGTACAAATAGTACTGCTACCAAAATAACTACTACTTTTGAAAATATTTTCTCTTCAATTAGAAACTGCAAGTTGGATATCCCGATGTCGATGACCCTTTGTGTAAGTTCCAAGTCAAAATGGTAACACAAATGTCACAAAAATTATATGGTGCTTTCAAATCTAAGCTATATTTCGAGTAATCAAAATTCGAATAATTCTGTTAAATCATTAATTATTTCATCAAATTAAATGTGCCAAAAATGCCTACTCTCTAATAAATTCAAGAGAGAAAAAATTAAATAATTTAAATTAAAAGTTACAAATTGAAAGCAATGAAAAGAGCAACCTAGTAATTGGTCTCAGTTTACAACGGGATAGTAATAATGTAGTTTTTGAAAATTACAACAAATGAAAAATTTCATTTATTATGACAAAGAAAAATATGTCATGTTTTCGTCTAATTAAGTCAATATCATTAGTAAAAGGGTGACGAAATGAACTTTTCATATTAAATAAATACACAATAAAATTCAACACTTCAAAAATATGCCGTTTTGGACAAAAAAAGGAAGAAACTCCAATATGATATGAATAATTTGTACCCACTTACACTGTTTCTGATAAGGGTGAAGAAAATGTTCATGGCAAGTACATGTAAATTAATAATACTAAAAAATTTTATTCATTGACATACCTACTTATTTTACAAAAAAAATGTACTGTGGGAAAATATAACAATAATTCTCAATTGGTATTTAAATATTTTTTTTGTAAAAGACCATCTACAATTAGGTGTATTTTATGATTGTCAAGAAATGGAGATTGCCCCATGATTGTAAACGTAGACTAAAAAATTAAAAAGACGCCCTCCGAATGTAGAAAAGTAACAGAAGCATATTTCAACTTAGATGACTACCTACCAATATCTTATATTAGGTAAATTCAGTGTAACCTTTTGTCTTGGATTTGCGGAGAAAAGATTGAAAAATTCAAGAAATACACATGCACAGGAAAAATGTAAATATTTTCATAGTTTTGAAAATCATGCAAAAATTTCAAATGGCATTTTCTCCCCTTTGATTATTGCCATCTACAATTCTTACACATGCTTCACTGGAATTTAATAAATGAAAAAGGTTGTTCATTTGTTGCATAGCAGTAGATTAGTAGTCTCAGTTGCAGAATCCGGTATAGCACCAAAGCTTATGTGTAGGTACAGGTGCTGTACTATGATTCACCAAGGTACGGAGTATAAAATGGCGTAATACAATAGTACAAAGGTGCGGCCACCAAATCTTCGGAATAAGTACGCACATCGTTGACTAGTGCCAGTGACGATTGTGCAATTACTTTATATGATGGGATTTAAATCTTTCGAACAGTTGCTTAGTTTAAATCTCAGTTTCTGGAAATTGGTTATTATGAAATTATATATGATATGATTGAAATAATGATATTGGTCTGTTGGGCCAAAGACGTGTAAGCCTTTCTGGAGAACTAACTTTATTTAACTGGATTTTTACAAAACCGATTGAAATTAGTATCAGTTTTAAATTAATAGATAAGGTGCTTAAATGCATTAATAATTCAGTTTCTGAAAAATTTACTGGCGAGATAGTTAACACAATAACACTTGGAAATTATTGAAATAGTCGCAATGTTTTTTGCAAATTAGAGTGTCTGCGTCACGTTTTCGGTTGAAAATTTGAAATAAAATATTTTCGCATTATCGATTAAAATTCACGACTTTTAGAGAAATCTGCTAAGGCTCATTCAAATGTCAAGTGTTGACTTCAGATTTTGATTAAGAATTTGGTAAATTTTTGAAAAATTGACTACAATTCATAAGATTTTCGGAAAATGTGTGAATGTGATAAAAGCGTTACATATTAATTGCTTAGTTGTTTCTTAAACAAAAGTAAAATGGATATTTCTGGATAATTGACACAGCTTTACTCTATAAAAAGCAGAGTATACATGTAACGTACCGTTTAATCTTCCCTCGTATATTTGGTCGCTACAATACATCCTTGTATATGAAATGTCTATTAGTATCGAGATTTAGACAGGTCCACTACAGCCATTAAATTTGAGCGCCGAGCACGTGTTCATTTTCAGTCGTCATTAGAATTCAGTGGCGTAACTAAGTCGCAATTATTATTTTAAAATTGCTTTTTGGAGACCTTTCGACGTGGACGCAATTAATAATGACTTGATAATAATTAATAATTAATAATGATAATGATAAATGAGGCACAAATTTGGGATTTCGTCGTAAAATGACAAAGTGAGTAATAATCTTTTATATTTCTTTAAATATGACTCGTCTATGGAGCGGTGTCGTGGTGTTTGTATGTCGTAACATGGTTATTAAATTTTATTGCTATTTTTTCAACTGGACCAGTTCAGACTGAATGGATCTTATCTACAATTATTGGCATCAATTCTTCACTAGAACTTATGGCCTCGAACGCATCACCACAATTCTCTGGTTTACCTTACCGAATACGAGAGATATTCCGCCAAAGACACCGCCGGACATTTGTTAGCAGTTCGCCGATTGTCCTCTCATCAAACCCTTTTCTTCCGACGAACAAAAGCTCGGTCCCGCTGTCGGATTACTGCGACTAACTAGACGTCGTAGTCTAATTGACAATTGTTTACAGAGGTTATCATTCATGTTCCGCAAATTCCTCGTCGAGATCGAGACGTAGAAAGAGAACCGCTAGATGCAGATAAAAGTGTACGTACGGACGCAGTGTTTTGCTCTTCTCTCTAATGAACACCGTAAAGTGTTCTATCAAATTGCATCGAGCATCGCGAAACCGGACTACCACTCTGCCTGCTGCAATTGTGCTTTTTTCACCTTTCTTGTCTATGAGGATTTCTAACGCAGAACCGGATTTGCGGGTCGGAAAAAATCGACGGGTAAAAAAGGCGGTAAGACAACAGCCGGTCATTCAAGCTTTCTTCTTCTCAGTTTGAGTTTCACTCCGGATTAACAATGTAAAAAATATGTATTAGTAAATTAGCGCTCGTATAAGAGCGGAAATAGCGCAGGAAAAGGCACGGCAGTTCCGTAAAAGAACAAGTATGGAATCTTATTAGAGATGAAATTTTTCAAAAGGTTAATGAAATGATCGTTTGTGTTTTTCATAAACAATCATCTAAACTCCGGGATAATCAAATTGTGGTGACTCCGATTGATTTCGAAATCGAAGAGACTGGTACCTGGTACCTGATACCTGGTACCTCAACGTACCTCACCGAATTTTCTTGCTTATGCCGCCGTGAAATGGTGAAATTTCGAAATTTTCTCATAGTAACCGTTTGCTAAGTGTATATGTTCAAAATCAATCGCTACAAAAACTGTAATACACTTATTCAAACAGCAAAACACTTTTACAATGATTTTGAGGTCCACACGGTTGTAGTTACTTTTACTCCTCTTGTGTCGCTTCTGAAACTTGACTAAAAGCTAAGCTAGCTAAAAATCTATAACCGCGGAGGGTGTAGGTGATGCAGGTTGTCGGTCCTTTTGAATTTTCTTTTATTCTCCGTCTTTGGGACGCTGCTTGTTTGGTTGCTTATTACCCTAGTCTTTTGGGACTTATATTGAAAATATAATAAATGTTCCGGTTCAAAGTCGGTATGTATCAATAAAATTCAGGAGGAAAGTTTGAAATATGAAAGAAAGAAGCACATATGATCATAAAATAACTGATAACCAATAGGTAGAGAACAATTATATGCACGTACTATCGCTATGGATTAATCTCAAAATATACCACTTACTCGTTCACTCACTTACTCTATACCACATACTCACCATAACACTTTCTCAATCTACAATGCGCAAGAAAGACTTCCCTCTCCAATCTAATCACAGTCAATTGTAAATTTCATTCGACATTTTATGAAGAGCCATTTATTGGCGTATAATTTACAATCTATTTCGTTATAACAGTACAATAGCTATCGACTTGTAAATCCCATCCTGCACCTCTACAACGACTATTTATAGGCAACGCTTAGCCTAAGAACCTTCCTCTTTCTCTTTCTCTTCACCTCTCCTTTCTCACTCCAGAGGATTAACGCATGATTTATAACGACACGGATTCGTACGCTCCGAACACGAAATTATTTTAATTATGACGAGTGGTAGTAGTGGTGAAAATAATTTACACCACGCCATCGTCCACACGGTTCCTGTTATTACTACGAAAAGGGTATTATTTCGCATATCCTGCACTTATAGAGGATACTTATACGTGTGAATTGGTTGGAATGCTGAAAAACGCCGTTTGTGATTATAATGCAATAAACGTGTGCGTGAAAATCTAATGCATGATTTATGCAACGTTAAATCAAGTAAAAAAGGGGAATGGCGGACGGTATGTGTTATTAAGGGTAGGGGAAATTAATAGCAACTAGCCCCGTTTTATTAGTAAATGATAAGTTTTAGTTGGAGGAACATCGGATATAACGGGTACTGCTGTGCCTTAAATCAGTTATCTTCATCGATTTTATTATTTTCTGATAGAAGTCCATAACACAAAGGTGAAGGGCGAATCAACTGAAGTAGAACTCAAAATTGCTTCACCATGTAGAATCATCCTTTGAGGATTCGTAAGCGACTCGGCATCGGATTCATACTTTCGGACAAATTTGGTGTTGAGCGACACTCTGGTCCAATCAGAACCGTCCTGCATCTCATGTGAGACTTTACAATGCCGAAGAAAGAAAGAGGGAGAATAAATTCAAGGCGCTTACAAATTCTGAGGACAGATATTAAACTCGTTAGATTTCTAAGTGTGATCTCAATAATTACGAAGGTTACAGAGTTGAGGAATGTCTCAATCGAAAAGAGGTAGGTCACAAAATAGTTTGTCAAACAATCGACTGAATCTGATCAGTAGAACCATCACCAATAGAATCAGTGCATATCACAAAAATATTAGTTATTTAAGGAATTCGTCCCTAATTACATTCTCTTAAATTCAATTACTTCATTAACTTAAAGAGTATTATTGTTAATATGGTAATACAATATAATAATTTGTAGCAATTTAAAGAAAACTATTTACTTATTGGATTTACTTATAAACTGGACTAAATATATATGATTAAAAAATACTTGAAACAACCAGTTCAGACATATTTATAATTTAAGAGCCAATATTATGGACTTTAAGTATATTTAATACAAAAAATGTTTGATTTTATTGTAGGTAGACAAGTCAAATTCAAGAGTTTGAAATAAATCTCTGAAGTGGTTTAGGAGATAATTAAGAAAAAATTTAAAAATCCGAGATCCATTTTTGGATTGTCGGCAGAAGTGAAGCTTCAAAAACCAGATGTGCTGACCGTGTTTATATACGAGAGAGAAAGAGGGAAAAAGCAAATTTAAGCGAAAGAGGAAAGGTGAGGCGGCGGGCAGAGAACTGAAGCTTTAGTGCAAAATACACAGGGCCATGCCAATCAAATCTTCTTTATTAGAGGCCAAATGGTAGGTTTCGTTGCTGTCAATATTATGCGTATTACTCGTTTTACCACGCAAAGAAAATAAAGCAGTAGGCCCTACTACATTTATTCACACCCACAAATTTCTTACCGTCAAGATTTTTCTCCATCTTTTAACGTGCAAGAAAATCGCATGGGATAGATTTTTCAGAAGTTCATGCTTAAATGCAGGGTCTCAGTTTTTTAGATCTTACAGTTTTTGAGAAAAGGCGACCACATACATTCAGAGATACAGACTGTGGGTACTTCAAAACCTCCAAGCCGAAGTTAATTTCAAAAAATTTCGAAATTCGGCACGAAAACAATATTTTTTTATCACATGAGTACCACCATATGAGTATACTAGTATATGAAAAAGTGGAAAAGTCAACTTAATTTAGAACTCTCAGCAGATCTGTTGACCAGTATGGTCTGTGTTGACAACGATTCTCTTCTATGGTGTTTAATTGCTTCAAGCAGTTCTCTAACTTTAGTACTAGTTAAGTTTGATCCTCTGTAGGTATTTTTAGCAAAAAGTCACCGTATATAATAAATCTGGTACCTTAGCTTTGACCTGATCCTCCTACAGAATTTAGTAAAGAAAAGTGACTACCAATCAAAATGTATCAATGGAATATCTACTCAAAAAACAGGAAACAGAAAGTACTAATCAGGAAACTGGAAGCTGGAACACATGCAAACAAGAAGAGACAGGAAAAGGTAAACACGTATCAATGCAGTTGCTTTCTTATTGCTTTACATGCTGTATTTAACATAATAAACGGTAGTAGTGATAGACAATTAGATTGCAGCTTATAGTTTGTAAGTAATGAGAGAATAATAAATTGAAATTGGTCTTGAATACATGAAGGAAGCGTTACTTGACCATTTATAACGTGATGGCTTGTGTGAAACAAAATCTCGATCCCCGTATAGCACAAAACTGTTATCCGATTCACATCGCCGTACGCTTGTATCCTTGATATCTTCGTTAAATCCACGTCGAAAAATATAATTTGTAAGAGATTCCTCGCACGTAAAATGTTCGATTTTATCGATAGAAATTTATTGCGTAAGAGGGCATAATAAACGTCTTTCGAATCCTGCCTTGATTAAAATAAATGGTAGCCAACGTCTTCAATTTAGAAAATCGTCTACTTAAAAGTAAATGTTTGTATTCTATCCCGTAATATCTGTAACATTGTCTCTGCGTTCGAACAAGAAAAATTCGGTCGGCATCCTTTGTGGCATAGAACCCATTCTTCCGTGCGTCGCTACACAATCTAAATACGTATAAGGACATTCTTTAGCCGCTAGATAAGTAGACATGTCAGACGATTCCTTTGGATGTAAATTTGTATCGAGACACTTGGTGCGTAACTGCACCGTCAAGAGGAAAAGAGGAAAGCGCGAGGGAAGAAAAGGAGAAGGAGAGGGAGAGGTTCACTCATTGTTTGACGTTTTCTCTTTGCAATTATTTGCTGACAGTTAGACACGCGGACATATTTTTGACTAAAGGAATTAAAGTAATTAATTAGCGTTATAAAGCATACAGGTACTTCGTTAAAATTCTTCGTTCCTTGGAGGTATACTACCCATTCCGTTTTTCTTAAATTATAAAGCAAGGACAGAATTGTTTTACTTTCGAAACAGCTTTAGATGCGTTCAAAAAATCGTCGCTACTATCGCCAAACAAGTTTGAATTCCTCTTTTGTACCCTTAGATAGGTGTTCAATTTTGTTCGTTAATGTATATTGTATATCACGTCTATCTAAAAAAAACAAACGTTAGATAATCGATTTTTTCATTTAAAAAAATCAAATCAAAAACGGCAATGGCCAACAAAAAAATTAATGTATTAAATTTATAACCTGTAATTTTGCGCCTCTAATTTTTTCATAGATTACATGTGATTTATCTAGATGATAAAAGTAGATAAGTCGAATTGATTAACATACGTAGAAGAATAAAGATCCCATCGCCTTAAACGTATCAATAAAACGTCAAATTATAATCAAAAATTCAATTACCGCACACAATTTATCATCTCTCTCCCGGGTTGACAAGTACAAAAGTTTGTTTTATCGTTAGACACATGTCCGCTACCGTTTCCATACGGAGAGCTATCGGCATAAGCTTTAACAAAACGGCAAATAGGAAAGGAGAAAGAGAGAGAGAGAGAGAGAGAGAGGGACGGTTCGATTAGAAATTTTCCCGCACTTCGACAATAATTAATTGTCTTGTCGAGAGGAGAGCGCTAAGAAATGCGACGTATTACACGGGGATTCCGAACAATAATCAGTCATATTCAGATCAACGGGACGAGGATGTGCAATTTGTTTTCGGTTCGTCTCGGTTTGATAAAACTAAAAAAAGAAAAGGGGAAAGGTAATCAGGATTTATTCGTAGGATGACAGACGGTATTGGGCGTGAAATGGATTATTTATTTATGGGTTAATTGTATTTACCAGGTGGAACGCGAAAAAATCCAATAGGTTCAGAGGCTTCAAGAATGTCTGTGGCTATTGGAGGCATAAAGACGCATATTGGGTATTCTTAAATTTTTTTAGTACATTCTATACTACAAAAACTCAGAATGCAGAATACAGAATACAGAGCTATCTTTCTTAAAGCTCCCTTGAAAATTAGTTACAAAGTATTACAAATCATTATATTAACTAGAAAAATATGACTAACATTTGATTAGCCCTGTTTGTTTCTCTCCTAAGTTTAGAAAAAATTATATCTCTTCATTTTAATCATTAAAGAACTTGATTTGGCTTAGTCCATCAACTTGATAGGTATTCCTTGCATTATATTTCAGTTGTATTATTTTAGCTGTTATTTTTTATTGTTTTATCGGTGATATTCTGTTATTGTTTTGATTCTTCTGATTTTTCCTATGTACATCCTCTGTCTAGAATCTGTGGTGAATGCGCCAATTATTCCATATATTTATTAGTTATTATAATTGGTGCAAACCTATGCTTCCTTTATATTATGAATATATTCCATCAGGAATCCAGCGCCCATCCGACCAACCTATGAATCCAATGGGTTGAAATTTTGGAAAATGTCAATAATGGCAGAAAAATTATTGAGAGAATGAAAAAAAGACTGAAGATAAACAAAAGGTTTAAGATTGTTCGATGTGTTAAAAATTCCTATACCGTACAACGCAACTTTAGTGAATATCAAGCAACTCAAGCACACATCCTGTGTGCAAAAAAACTGTATAAAGAATTTTTTCAGTTATAAGTTGAGGTTTTCCAAAAGTATGGCTTTAATATGAAAATATTTTTGAATCAAGATGTGCTTAGCAGTGAATATGGTGAGCTTAGATATGCTGGTGATCAGACGTTCTTGAAGCTTGTAATACTTGAAGCAGACATTTTCCGTTGCTAGTATTCTTATCATTTGTAAAATTTTGCTCTTGTATATTCAAAGAGGTGTGAATCTACAATGCGTAAATTTGTATATCAAATCAGCAGTTTAGTTGAACTTAAACTCTCTATAGGCAGTTCTCAACTCTCATAAAAATCATCAGTTACTCCAACGAGGCATGGAATTACTACAAACTGTCTGGGGCAGTTGTTAAACTCTTAGAAAAAGCACAGTATCAGGAAATCCAGCATACAAAAGCAGTCGAGGAAGCAGTATAAACAAGTATCTAACAAGTCGGGCACCACAATGATACAAAATGGAGAAAGCTAGGAATCACTGGTCCAGGAACGAAAAAAATTAAGAAAAGCAATCAAGTGTTCACCAACAGCAAAAAAGATTCTCGTACAGGAAAAACAAGAGAATACCTGGAAACAAGATGTCAGTTCAACCATTGCTGAAATGCAGCCATGCAATAATTCTGATCCTGGGGACACATTAAAGGTAATAATGATGAAAAACACATAAACTCGAAGTTTTAAAGCCTTTTGGACCGATTATGTAACCAACGAAAAGGTTTTAACGAGAATGGAAAAAGAAATCGAGATATTATTAGAATCCTGAAAAACTTAAATTATTGCAACTAATTACTAAATCACTAATATCTTGGCTGAAAAATTTGTGCATGTGGTTCGCTAAAAAACGATCGGCTTGTTCAGATCAGCAGTCGATAAGCTGCAATAAGTGCTCAAATTGGTCATACAGTGATTGTACGGACCTTGTGTCCTAATTGTGACTCAGATGGCGAACTCTAACATCGATATAATATTATTATAATTAGATGTTACAGTACATTACGTATCGTTTTGTATACAATAAGTGTTGTATCAAATCGCTCCATCAACGTAACAAAAAACCTCAAACAGGGATAAGTTGCTACAATCTGCGCTGCCATGAAAATATCTGAGTATCTTATGGCGTCAATGATAACTTTGTTCACTATATTATTTAAAACCAATTCAGAACCTGTTCTAGACGTTTGTTGAAGCAGACCAAGTACCAATTTCTTTAGTATTGCCTAATTAGAATATTAACGATTTTTTTCTATTTTAAGCTTCTTCCCAACAATATAAAGTTTCGAAAACTTAGGTTCTTCAACGACCCCTGTAAGCACAGAGTTGCGTGTCTTGCTACTAAGCTTTAGTTACATATTTCTGTACGCAGTTAGTTTTGCATGTGGAAAAGCACGAAAGCGTCCAGTTTCTTGTATCTCATTATGCAGGTGAAATGGAAGTGTGTGTGCGTGCGTTTTTCATGCTATATTAATATGGCGACAAGTCGATGACACTGGCCAGTGTAGGCCGTATAGACATCTGAGATATTGTGATGCACACACTATCTAGATTGTATGTGTGTATGTGCGTGAGTGTGTGTGTGTGTTTCTTATAAATTACTGGTATTCCTGCGTCTGCGACACAAGAACTAGTCAGCGAACCGGCCGTGCTTCATATGCCTTTTCAGGCGCTACAGTTAATCGGAAGATATAACGAGCCCAACACAATAGGAAGAATTTATCTTGTTCTTGTTCGGATCGATTGTTTGCGCATCGGACTGATATATCAAACGTGTATAGCGGGATAAGAAGAGAGGTTTCTTTCTCGTCTTCTGCTCCTCGAGAGACGGAGAGAGAAAGATATTCGGTTTCGTTGACTTTCTCATGCGGTTTCGCTTAACCGGACAATTCGCATGTGCATACGGACGACTTTCGATAAATTTAACGACGCTACAAGATATTACACAAAAGGACGTTTAGATGCGTCAATGCGGAAAGTCACAATGGCAATAACCCGAAATTTATTTACCGCGCATCGAATCCAAGCGCTAACGTCCACGTGGAAACCTCAACTTACCAAGTTAATTTTTTACATTTTTTTTTGTGTACCGAGGCATTAGAATGAGCTATTGATAAAATACGTGAGACGTTCACGACATAATAGATTACAGGATTTTTGAAATCAGAGAGAGAGAGAGAGAGAGAGAGAATGTGAAAATCTAACTATATATAAAAATCTACCCAGGTCCAAGAAGGCATTATGGGAGAATGACTTGGAGATTATTTCTCTTTTGTTAAAAAAGGTGATTTGTAAGTGGCTCATTTGATATCATGAATTCGACAGTAAATATAGCCTAAGACGTTATATTTTTATCATTCAAAACACAGTTCTTCTAACAGATCTGGATGTGAGCCCTCCATTATACACATGCAATACTGGAATTGCAGCAGTGGTTTTACCACTGAATTATTTACTCGATTTCAGTGTTCTCTACTGCCTTATTGCTATTTCACTGCCAATCTAATAAATGCAATTCATTTCATTGCAAATCCACTTCTACAATTCCTACAAAATTGCTCCTCTCCGTTTACAGCTGATAATACAGCTTACAAATAATTTTAAAGGTAATCTATTGGACATTGTTCAAAATGAAATAGTAAGGCAACAAAAGGCGAAAGTAATCAATATTATATAAGGATAAGGATAATGAAAGTATTAATTAATGTAACACACAGAAAGACTCTGAAACTATACTAAATTGTGTAAATAGTAACCTTACTCTAGTCACAAAAGAAAATCTACAAATAGAAATAATTAGTATTTCATCTGATATGTATAAGAAAAATCTGGAATTGGACATTACTAACAGAACTAATCATGAACCAGATAGTTTGCGTATTCTATATTCATACTTACAAAAGAATGGTAAAAAAACTTAATAATAGCAAGTGTATTCTGTGCTATTTATGAAAAAATTGTGAAATATAGATCAGTACTTGCTGGATACTTTAGTTTAAGTATGCTAACTACAATAAAGTATTACAAAACTGTTTATAAAGCTAAACTTGATTTTGAAATTGAATTCACTTGAAATTTCAACACCTTAATATGATTGTGATAACTGATAATAAAAAAATTGCGGATACCTTCAACAAATTTTACACAAATGTTTCCAATGATTTGCAAAAAAGTAATAAATTTACTGCTGCACCTCATTACCATGAAGGATCACGTATGTTGTTAAGAATTGTAAAATCAGTTTTTCTCATGCCAGTTAGCACAGCTGAAGTAGATAGTGTTATTAGTAAATTTAAGAATAGAAATGGTGGTATTGATCCAAAACAATTTGATATACTAAAAGCACTTCGTCAATACCTCTGTGCAATCCTAACAGGCATTTTCAGTACATAAATATCTACAAATGTGCTTGTTAATGTTTTGATATGGTATATATAGCAATGTTCATTGACATATTTAAAGCTTTTGATACTGTAGAACATGAAAGGTTATACAATATACATGAACATGGAATAAGCAAATTGCTCTTGAACTGATAAAAAATTACCTGTGTAATAGTAAACAATGTGTTAAAATGAATAAAACTCTGATAACAAAAACTGTCAAAATTGATGTGCCTCAAGGCTCTGTCTTAGGGTCTTTACTATTTATTATATACATTAATGATATGTTTCGGACTTGTCCTTTTATCTATGCTTTTGTGGATGATACTCTAATATTAACCAATGAAAAAGATTGGTTGACTGCTGAACATGTAAATTATATCATTTTATCTTGTTGTTTTCTGGATTCCCATCTGGTGTCCTGGATAAATTCAGGATTTTACCCAACATTAAGATGGGTGTGTACGCGACGCGGAGCTACCTTTTTTATAACCGTCAAAGTAATATTTTGGGGAAATAAATCGATTCAATATACCATTTAATAGAACCTGGAAAATCAAATGAAATTAGTTTGAATGAGAAAAATAGGATAAATAGAGGCACTAAAAATGTCTCTTTTTTGCCTCTTTTCAATCTTACTTTGCGAATTTACTGACAGAAGTCTGAGAGAAACATAACAGCATAACGGCTCGTCTACAATGCAATTGGATGTGTGTACTATTCCCTACTCTCCCCTTCGTATTTCACGATCGACTAATGAAGGGAATAATTATAAACTGTTTATTTATATCGTAATAACTAGACAGTTGGTGAAGATGTAAATGGTTTTATAACAGTAGCAGTGTTTTAGCTACCTCAATTAACCTGAAAATGCGTTTACTAGCCGAATATTAAAGAACTTGTCACGCCTACCATTGACTTGTAAGAAATGGCGAAGGCGCCTGTTAATGGCACCAATTTCAAGCGTCGGGAACTCGATGAAAATAACGTCGAACTATATACATACAAATAGGTGAAGCTCAAAGAAATGTGTTAAGACATCACTTAGTTTAAAAAATTCCGATATCAACTTGTGGTCTTAGTTTGTATCATCGCAAACTAATCACATCGAAAATTGAAACGTTTCACCTCCTTCCGGGTTTAGAGGTCCACCGTGAGTTACGGCAATGCCCCGCAAACACAAAAACGATTATTTAAAACGTGTGTAGGCATTAGGCTCTCGTCGGGAATACCTTACGCGTGAACGAACATTAAATTAGAAAGACAGGCGAGTATGGCAAGAGGCAGGGAAGCAAAAACGAGAGAAAGAGAGACGAGAAACGAAAGCCTCCACCAGACGAGTCGTAGCTCAGGAGTACCTACAACCTCGACAATAATTAAACACAAGAGTTTCGCCTTTTTCGGCCGAAGATAGGTGAGCAATTCGCGGTTCGGAATGACTGGAACGGAATAACGAAATTCGTGTCCGCGTAGAGGAGAGATTTACTCGTTATATACGGGGAAGGGATCCGCACGGACTGTTAAAGGCTCTTACAGGCGGGACTGTAAATTCTAGACGGAATCCGACGTAAGTTTGATGTTAATTTAAGTCAACATCTCGACGGGCCGACTCGCCGGGAATGTGCTAATGAACGGAGACCCTTTTTGTTAAGTTAAATTTCACGTTATGTTCGAATAAAACGTTCCAAATTGGCCGAATTCATACCCTGCGTCTCGAAATAATCTACCTAACTCTAACAAAACTTCACGACCACTTACACTCCATTTGTTTGGAACTGATAGCAAGACACCCCATTATACATGCAAATCTGGCATATCTAAATCTAAATAATAAATATCTTATCCTATCCTACATATTATCGTTAAGTTCTAGAAGGGTAAGTTGCTACAAAATCCGTGGCCGTAAAAGGAAGAGCTAATAAAATGATTGAATTAATATACCCACTTGCATTACTTCACCAGGATAATGATGTTAATTACATATCTTTTCTGCCTAAACCACCATCATGTTATCAATCAAGCTTTGGTATTAAGACTGAAATTGTATCTCACAAATTCACATTGCATAATGGCTTCCTTTGCGTAAAGTATTTCTTAAGAAATTTCTACCTTTTCACTAATGTGTTAAACGCTGTCTCAATATCGACTGTCTGGAAGATGGCATCAACTTTTCTTTCAGCTTATATGTGAATACTTTTGAGTAAATTACTGTAGTTTCTGCCGTCCCGACTTCAATTATTAACTGAATAAAGTATTTCTCACTTAGTAATTTGGTGATTTTATTAAATATTTCCTGATCTAATGACCTGATTTATTTGAGTTTTTGGTCGAGTTTATAGTTAAGTGATCTTCAAAGGATGATGGCTACATGCTGAAATTGTGAAAGAATTTACCCTCGTGGTTACGTGGGTATTCGAATATGGTAGTGAGAAAGCGACTGTTTCCCGATTTTCTAATAACGATGAACCCACATGATTTTTCGATTGATCGATTGATTTCGAAATAATCTACCTAACTCTAACAAAACTTCACGACCACTTACACTCCATTTGTTTGGAACTGATAGCAAGACACCCCATTATACATGCAAATCTGGCATATCTAAATCTAAATAATAAATATCTTATCGCTTTACTCCAAATTGTCTTTCTGTAAATATTAATTGTCTCATCCAATAGACAACTTCATCTGTTTCATCAAACAAAAAGCAAACTCCTTCAAACACTTTCATAATTTGTCTCGACTAAGTAATATTTAATTATCTTTAATACTATCATGGATTTTGTCTAATAACCATACCTTTGTTTAAATATATCAATAGTAGTAGATATCAAGTACAGGTGTAAATATATTATTGAATCTTTTTAAAATATATATCTATTTAAGAGATATGTTGTCCTTAATTTTGCTCATTACCTCTCAATTTCTTTATTATCATCCCATCTGATTTTGGAGTATTACTGAGGGTGCGATGAAATTACCATTATCGGAAATACCGGGTAATTCTACTGATGTGCCTAAAATAAAACATATGTGCGAGCACATTTCTAACTATACCAAATGTCGCACACCCTTAAGAATTATTACAATTGTTTTACAAATTAGACAAAGACCACGGTTATCCTCTGGAATAACCAATATTTTTCTTGTTTTCAGGGTGCTATAATTAGGCCGCCGCGTGCTCGCCATACACTCTCACTTAATAAGGTTTTGTTGTATAAACCCATTTCAATCACAGTAATGGAAACCAATTACAGCAAATATTTAAGAAACAATGTCAACATCTCCTTCTCAGTCGTTTATCGAATCTATTAACATTCGCTTATATGTTTCGGAGATCATATTTCCCGTCTCCGACAATGCGTGCAATTTGTGAATGAGAACATCCCTTAAAAAAGCGGAAAAGCTCATTATGTCGCCTCTCTTTCGAGAAGGAGCGGGGAATCCAATGCCGATGCTGATAAAAGGATACACACACACACACAAGGAAAAAATTTCAAAAGGCAAATTCGCCTGTGTCGCAAAGGAAACCTTCAATGGAAAAGAAATTACACGGCACAGGAGGGTGATAATAGCATGAGGACTCCTTAAAAGAAAAATATAATTAGAAAATATGAAACAAGGAAATCAAACGAAATGAAAAAGGCGGAGGGGGACACGAGTGTTCTTTCTTGGCGGGAAAAGAAAGGCAGAGAGGAAGAGAGAGTGGACTGTACCGGAAAAAGTTATTTAGCAAACAAGGGAAATTAGAAATTATTATTTTCAAGGGAAAGACGCATCAAAGGAAAAATGAATGACTGGCTGTAAAAATTTTAATTAGCTTCTTGTGATTATACTTAAGTAATCCTATCCTACATATTATCGTTAAGTTCTAGAAGGGTAAGTTGCTACAAAATCCGTGGCCGTAAAAGGAAGAGCTAATAAAATGATTGAATTAATATACCCACTTGCATTACTTCACCAGGATAATGATGTTAATTACATATCTTTTCTGCCTAAACCACCATCATGTTATCAATCAAGCTTTGGTATTAAGACTGAAATTGTATCTCACAAATTCACATTGCATAATGGCTTCCTTTGCGTAAAGTATTTCTTAAGAAATTTCTACCTTTTCACTAATGTGTTAAACGCTGTCTCAATATCGACTGTCTGGAAGATGGCATCAACTTTTCTTTCAGCTTATATGTGAATACTTTTGAGTAAATTACTGTAGTTTCTGCCGTCCCGACTTCAATTATTAACTGAATAAAGTATTTCTCACTTAGTAATTTGGTGATTTTATTAAATATTTCCTGATCTAATGACCTGATTTATTTGAGTTTTTGGTCGAGTTTATAGTTAAGTGATCTTCAAAGGATGATGGCTACATGCTGAAATTGTGAAAGAATTTACCCTCGTGGTTACGTGGGTATTCGAATATGGTAGTGAGAAAGCGACTGTTTCCCGATTTTCTAATAACGATGAACCCACATGATTTTTCGATTGGGTTTCCTCCTTCCTCACATCTCTTCTTGCAGAAGGAAAAGCACAAGAATTGTTCCTACTTCTACGGGTTCTAACATTTTGCTGATCCCCTGTTGGGAAGAGAAGTTGATTCCACAAGTTGTTTAGTGTGAAACCAGCCCAGAGCTAATTTAATTTTGCTCTAATTTAATTAATAATAGCCTTAATAGAAATAATAGCCTTAATAATATTAATAACAATAATAATAGCCTAATTATACCTTTTAATTTACGACTTTCAGAATATCATTCATCTTTACAAAAATGTTATAAATCCCGATTTGTCGATATAAATCACTCATGCTACGTACTTTTATTACTTTAGGTCTCCTATTACCAGCAATTATTTACCAACAGATTTCTCCGATAACTAAAAATTAAAAGAATCAGTATGAAATTTAAGAAAACGAGAAGTAATGTAAAATACACAGACAAAAAAGTAACAAATTAAAAGAAAAATTTCACCCATGAAGGCCCCACAGACCAAATGATATCACAGTAGTAACCTGTACCTACTTCATTAATAGTGGCCTTCCATCGATCAAAATCAAATTTACTCTTGGCTTGTCCACATGGAAATAGAAGATTTTGAAAAATGTAAGTGATACATTTTGAGAAATTGTAATCACTACAATTGAGAAATCACTGATTATTTAAAGATTTTGGTTTAGTTAGAGAATCAACGAAAAAAACGCCAATTAGAGAATTAAATTGACCTTTGCACGTAGAAATAAGGCAATTTCAATTGACTGTCTGCTTTTATTTCTCTCGATTTCATGCCCTTTCTTACCTAAGTAGGTGAGTATAAAATTATTCTAGAAAGCACAATAAGGTTCTAACTCTTTAAAAGGAATGGCACCCAAATGATATGAATACTACTAAATTAATTATAAAGGTTACTGCTACATTTAATTCAATAAGAAAACCATCTAATACAAGGATCACCGAATCACCCACCGTATGAACTGTCCGTCCCTTTCTCCCTGAGCCTATGCAGGAACTAACCTACACCCGTTAGAACCGCTGGGCGGAAAATTTTCAAATAATGTAGTGAAACGATTAGTGACTGAGTGTTAATACGGAAAAACCCTCCTCACAACAGCCTAAATATAGTTTCGTTCTGGCATCAATCCTAGAAAATAATAGAACCTCATCTCTCATCGAGAAACGCTAATCATAACTTAATTTTGACAGTCGAATTAATTCCCGAACCTGATTCATTCCCTTCGATGAAACCACGATTTTTCATCTTTCCCCAGGTAGGTGCAACATCACCGACCGGACATTCCATTCCATTCCATTCCATTTAAAATCTCCTCTCATTCCCTTACTCTGTGTCATCAGATAGTCATTGTATCTCTTTACTTAACAACAACCTGAAAAGTTTATTAATGACCGGAGCCATTTAGTATACATCGTAACCTCATTTTAATAAACAATAAAAAAGCCGGTTTATTGTTGGAGCAGTGAAGTTTATATGGGAGTTGTTATAAAACCCGCTTTTGTGGCGGAGCGGTTTTCTCGCTATTCTCGCTCTTCCGAGGAATAAAAAATAAATTGTTAATTAGGAGTATTTCTTTTGTTATCTTTTGAGATTTTTAACGTTCCTGGTATTTCCTCCCGTTGAAACTTTACATTGAGATAAGTTACGTGACCGTTACGAGGTTCTACCAAAAACAACGACAAAAGACATGCAAACATTAATTAAATTATAATCTATTGTCTAATAAAAATGATGAAGCGAATTTATTACGTGACGGCTTAATCAGCGCTGGCAACAAAAGCACGAGAGCGATAAATAGAAGCATCATTAATTTATTTTATCGTAGCCCGTATTAATTGTCTCGGTAAATTAAAGTTGCTACCGATTGTTGGTAATTCGTTCGACCTCGATCGACCGTTTCCAGGCAATAATTCTTCGCGGAATCGATGATGAAAAAAACCCGCAGATGATCTATATAATTTTTATCAGATAAGACGCGAACGCAATTGTTGAATTTTAATTGGCCATTGTCTCTGACGCTAATAACGACTTACCTATAATCATTGTTGTTACACAAGATAAGTTATAATAATGGTAGTCGATTATTATAATAGTATTCCTGTGGATTTTTATTCAGCTTCTTATTCTTCCTCTTTTATTATTTGTGTACACATACATATCACACTCTCTATACGGATTGAAATTGCACATTGTGCGACTTAATTACAATACAAGGAGTGACTCCGCGTCGCAATTATAATAATTATCGTTGGCGCTTTTAATCGTACAGATTGTTTGCAGTGAGACAAGTTTATTGTCTAGGGATTTATAATTAGAATTTCGGTTCAAGCGTTTCGAGCCTTTGATTTTCATTGTTTTTGACATTTCGCGGGTTTAGCCCAGTAAACACACGTAAAACAATAGAACTTTGTATAAACCACAAAGACTATTAGAAAAACACCATTCGACAAATCGAGAATTGAAATTTACCAAATAATGTATTACGTACGTACACAAAAGTTGCTGTTTTTCTCCCAAATTAGAGTATAATTTAATTTGGTACATTAGAGGAAATGGGTATCCCACTGACAGCAGAAATTGCCGATGGTCACAATTAAAGATTTGTGGTATCAATGGAATTGTTGGTATTAATCTTACCGTGAGAGTTATAGATTATATTTAATTTAGATACGAGTCCTGCCACTTCTCTTATTCACTTCAATTTAGTGTCATTCGAAGATAAGGAATAGGGAGAAGCCCAACTAGCAGCAAAACTTGTTCTCATCAACTATTGTCTGATAACTATTTAGCGGTGCTTTATATTGTGGAATGTGGAATCAATTCTATGGTGCCATTTAAGAAAATTTCATTCAATTTAGTAACGGATTCTGCTACTATTCTCATCTGCTTAACTTTTGGCTATTTTTAAAGGAGTTCTTTAGATTAGGGACATGTTCTGCCACTCCTCTTTTATTTGTGTCTGTTGGTGTTATTGGAGAATAGGGCTATAGGTTACAGTGAAACCTACCTGGCGACAGAACTTATCGTTGCTAAGAACTACCTGCCAAATATTGGGCAGACTCGTCGGTATTTGGGGTAGTTTAGGGTCGCTCTGTTTCAACATGAATTTTCTGGTAATTGCATATTTTCGTTTCTACGAGCTCTTAACTTAAACTTTCCGAAGTTTAGTTTTCAATAAAAACACCCAGTATAAAATAACAAGTAAATTGGAGGGGGGGGGTTAACAAGTAAAGCAGAAGTGTGTAGTGATATATTGTTTGGAGAAAATAGGTACATGCATGATATTTTAGTTATAGGTAATTTTCAAAGATTTCTTGAAATTATGATAAACTCTTAAAAATTAAGGTAATAAAGAAAGGTCACATATAATTATCATTAGATTGTTAAAACGTTCAATCGACGATTAGACATATGTGAAAATTGTTTACAATGTATGTGAATTAAAGGTTAATAAGTGGTGATTAAAGTTACTTAAACGTATTTAATGTCCCAATAATTTAAGTTTCCTCTTTATGAAATATCTATATATGAATTAATTTCAGTTCGGACCGTAATATTTATTTCTATATCTTTAAATATAACATAAATTAAAACTTGCACAACTTTTTTAATTATCAGTGAGAAGTTCCTATCGCACTACTATTAAAAATTTAGTAATTGTAGTTTGTAACCGAGTAATAACATGATCTAATGTAAGAACATTCTTCACAGAAAACGTCGCCTTAATAACGTTATATCAAGGTGGAGTAATTTACCGATTATATTTAAAACGTCGATTTTTACATTTTTAATACGTTTAAAGAGCGGATATTTACGGAGTTCGTTGGTATGATTAAAGGAACATTTTCCTGCGCACAAAAGGTAGTCTGTTACACGCCGTACACACTAACATCCTTGCAGCATCCTCTGTTAATCAGGTCAAACAAGATTAATACAAACTATTAAAAATGACCGCGCTAAGCCATTAAAGTGTCTTCGGTGATTTAAAACTTCTTCTAAAGGCGAGATACTTTCACGCAGAGAAGCGAGATCATTGTTTATGAGGTCTCAAATGCCCCCCGGGGGGATCAAGACCCACAAAAGTATAGTTCGAGAAATAAATAATCTGGGGATTCACCCTACGAATTTATAGGCCGAATTACCGAACTATCGTTATAATGGGTACGTATTGTGATAATGACGTCCGTAACATTTCTGCGGTCGGCCAAATCACATCACGTGCCAAAATTACAGTATCACGATTTTTTTTTAATGTAGCGTATAAATAAAACTAGGTATATATACACACACGCATGTATATTCTCATAAGGAAACTCTCTCATGCCATCTTCAATTGATAATTTATGGTACGTTCCTCGTTATCGACAACAGGCAGGTCTTTGTTGTCTAAACAATTTTAGAACAAAAGATTTAAAAATTTTCGCGTGGTCACAATAGCAGCGCAATAAATGATAATAGCTAATCATGAATTAGAATCTCCTCACCATTGACAAGTTGATATATTAAGAAATATGCTTACCGCAAGCACGTCAACAATAGGCCATTGTAATGTAAAATAAATGACGTAATATCATATTGTAATGGATAAACATCAAAATTTCTTGAATACTTCCAGGTGCCCCATGCCTTATAAGCGGACATGGAAAAACATTCAGAGACGAAATTACTCGGATTCGTAACCTTTCGTCGTGAATATTATTTTGCAATATGGCTTTTGCATTACTGCAATACCGACTTTAGATTTATAGCAAGCTGAATCGAAGCTGGATATTTATGTTAAAATTTATCTACTGCTCGAAGTATTCCAACGTGATATACATACTGAGCGGCAGAAAGATACAGTAGTAGAAGTTTTGACTCAGGTAACTAACTGGAAACGAAGGAAAATTATACCCAGATGTTTCCCAAACAACTAATCATTGATTTGATTGCAAATATGTCATGGCTGCATACTACAAGACAATGAACCCCATTACGAACTGAAGATTTAATACACACCGCTACAATAGAAAAGCAATGAAAATGGAGTCATAAATATACATTAATGAGTAAGCATATGAAGAAATAGCAAGACGTAATTAATTGGACATAAATTATAATTTAACAGGTTAGGGAAAATGGAAACAAATGCATGATTTTAAATACCAATTTTATATACCATGTGTAATCTACAAAACAATATTGATTTAATTAAATTCTAATCACTAACTCCAGAATTATAAATTTTAAGTTCTTCGGCAGAACTGAGATGTCACTGAATATTCTAGAACCAAGTATGCAAGGTAAAAAATGAGTAGCCCGCTATATTTCCATAATAAAAAGATTGACCAAAAATTTAAGCATAAAAAAATAACCAAGTTAGCACTAATAACTGATAAGACCTCGACGAACCACCAAAGTAATATCCGTTAGGGTACAGGAGTGGTATTAGTAAATAAATTCATTACAAGCAGGATTGGAACAGTAACAAGCAGTAAAGGTAATAACACTGACTCGATAATGATGATCGGACAAAATTCCTGAACTGTCAAAATACCGTACGTCGTGTCGCAGTAGAGCAACCTTGCTCCCTTTAGGAAGCACGTTATCTTTGAAACTCTGGCGAGCTCAAACGTCGCTCATTCATGCAGTTTAGGGCTGAGAGTAGATCCTCAGCCTTTAGATCCTTTAGATCCTTTAGAGGCTGATCCGTATCTGAATGAACTACTATGCTATACAAAGATTTATTGCTATCGGCTGTGAGTTCTCCAAATACAACAGAAGGTACAACTTCGTTACAAACTTATCGACAGTAATGAACTAAGCTTTTACCATATGAGAAAATAACTGCAAAAACGTTTTGAAACAGATGCGTTTTCCATATTGCACCAAATTTTGAATTCTTATTTATCGAGATAATGCCAGATATAAAATATCTGGTGTCCGGTAATGAGCTTTGAAGTTGTTTATTTCTTAATATCTATAATCGTTTATTAATTTTGGTTTCAAATATCATCGTTCAATAAATAATTGATCAACTGTCAAACTTTGTTTTGCAAATTTTTCCCCGTAAGCATTTTAATGGCCTTTTAAACCATTCTATGATGGATCCAAATTAAATTTATTAATGACAGTTTTGATTTAAAAAATATACGGTGACAATATACTTCAATAAAGTAATCTACATAATCCAGGGACAGTGTTGAAATTTTGAATTCGATTATTTCTAGCGATACCATTTGACCGAGGAACAATTAATTAATCAAACACGTCACGATTCCGTTCTCCTGTAATGAGATAATAATTTATGGTCACAGAAATGACTAGATTAACGAATATGTACACAGATGTAATTTTTTAAAATTTTTATTTTTAAAGTTATGGTTTAAGGTTTAATTTTTTCAAATCTTAAATGGAGTTTGGAACGAGTACATGCTGCAGCCGCATTCAAATAGGGTCGGCTTCACGTTGACCACCAATCACAATCACAATTATTTCTTCAGGGCGTTATTTCCCCTATATCTCATTAATTGCCAACATTAACAGCAAAATAGACGCGTAAGAAGACGGTTAATAATACCGCGAAACGTGACAAAAACCGCGTTGTGACGCCGAGAGAGAAAAGCGCGGCGGAACGCGGTTTACCGCTCCGTTGTGCCAATTAAATAACTTAATTAAGCGGTTTAATCAACTTGTCATACGGGACGGGAATCAATCTGTTCTTGACCTGACGAGCTCTCAAAAGATTGTATCCTCGCATGAATGAAGAACGGATGAAAATGGATGGTCTTAACGAACGGAAACTCACGAAATTATACGGATTACGTGCAAATAAGACGAGGAAAATTATAAAACGGTGCGTTTCTCGAATTATAACTCGTACGTTACAATTAGGACTTCATACGTGATGGATTTGTTAATTATAAACGAATACGATTAAGTACTTAGGACTTGTGAACCAGATGCTTACTTTTTAATCCACTTTCATTGGTTGTTTCTTGTGCTTCATGGTGTAAAATAATCGTTCAATAAGCAATTTATTGCACCACATTCCTTATTTCACGCGTCAATTGTTTCTGTAGGTCTCATGTTTATTTATTCCAATTGGATTGTTTATTACATCATTTATTCGTATACTTAAATCGACTGAAAGTTTAATTGAAAAAAATTTCGTTCAATTTGAAAAAGTTTTTCACGTTACATATACACTTGTTTTTTTCACGTAGGCAAGTACTTCGATGTTGCATGGATGATGTGTGCAATATTCATTTATAGGAGTAGGTATCTCTCAAATGCTTCAATTGGCCCCCTCATTGTAGAATCCATGAAACAGCTCTTAACAATATACATGAATGTAGAAAACATGCAGTACCTTAGCATACTTATTATTAGTTCTATGCTTAGTTCAAATCTAGTGGAATTTCATCATATTATGAAGGTGTTTTCAGCTTATTCGATTCATGGTTTTATTTCCCTATTGGTGTCGTTTTCTAGTTTATTAGTGTACCGATATATCTAAAGAATTTCACTAGTTCCACATTGTTATCACTGATTCTACGGTTATATGTCTTGGTGATTTTTTGAGAGACTCAGTGACACACGAAAAAACACCAATTCTCAATCACTTTCAACATGACAATAAGAGGGAACAGGAAATAGCGTAGTCTCCCATGTTATGTGAATAGGTTTTAAGTTTGATTTTTATGTTAACTCATATACTATAGTGTGGCCAGATGTACGATGCCATGTTCCATTATATTGTAAAAAGTGCAGCAGTAATTATATATTATGGGAAACATCAAATCACATATTAATTGAAATAATACGAACTTGTAAGTAACTTGTAAAAGTAACAACAACGGAATTCGATATGTTCCTCCTACTTAATTTCAACTTGATACTTAATTATTTCAAACAGAATTTGGAAACGTTTGTAATTACTGCAGAACTTTGACCAATTTCATTTAAAACGACACATTTCATAATGCAAGAAAGTGATATATTAAAATAAGCACTGGCAGTCAGTACCCTTATACTGCTTAGCTTGTTTTCCGTTAGTTCCCCCCCACTTCACCGAAGGAATAAAATAAAAAGAAAGGATTTTCACCTCTATTCTCGTTTTCTCGTCGAAAGAACGCTATTTTATCCAGTAAATCAATAAAAAACTACATACCAGACTAATACAAGTGAGCTACGTTAATATTAATACATAATTAATCGCCATAAACGGTTCATTGCCGCTAATTAACAGCCTGAGTTTCATTATCGATTGCCTTAAAATGAACTGCATCTATTAGTATATCTGTGCACTTTGCAATAATAAATAACGAACCATCTGCATTTATGAAGCAGATTCCTCACATATCAGCAAGTCTGGAGAATGCAGAACAAATGGAAAAAGTATACCCGAGGATTATTTGATGGTAATTTTGTTATTTTTAATGGTTGACGATTTAAATTATAACGCTATATTTCGTTCTTAAAAATTCTACGAGTGTCGTTGACGTTTCATCAGCAGAAATACCTTAGAAATTGGACGCTAACCTGCGCCATAATACGTTTTATTAAATGAAATCACACCTTATTTTATTATAGTAGCTACACGTTTAAGGCTGTCATTACTTCCTTCCATTTCAATAATTCCTCCGGGGGTACGGATCCGCCTTAACTATTTTCTCTAACTGTAAAATGATGGAACAACCATTAGCCAATAAAATTTTCAAGCTCGCACCTTCAATAAAAAAATTACACCGTAATAACATAATTAGGTATACGGTAGAATGAACAGTGAGAGAGAGAGAGAGAGAGAGAGAGAGAAAGGTGAGACGTTTAACCCGAAAAACGTTTATTAAAAAGAAAAGAACGTGTACACGAGAAAGAGAGAGAGAGCGCACTTCCTACGAGACGTGTTCCGCATGTAAATTTATTTTTAATAAGTCTAGAGACGTTTCGAAAATGTGTAAGAACTATTAATTTTTCTCATTCTGTACGTCGTGTAAATCACATAGTGTCAGTTAATATGAAATAGTGGAAACGTCTTGAGGTGTTCCTTTCCTCTATTTTAATTCACGCCGTCGAGTGATTTATTCTCCTAATTAGCGGTGGAAGAAATAATGTTCCACAATGGGACCGAATGAGTCGAAATGCGGAAATAAAATTGATCCAGTGAAATTAACTTCGACGTTTAATGATATACTTAAAACGCACTTATCGTGCTGCATATGTTATCAAGTCCGCGAACACGTAATGACATCGCAGTTGCGCAGAACTTAAAACATCATTTACAGGAATGAAAATTTATATCTGAGGCTACAAAGGTGAAATGGGTGATAAATTTTGTGAATTCTCCTTGATGATAACTAAGGCTCAGATTGTATACAATGTATAATGTATGAAACATGCTCATATGTATGCAACAAAATCTCACAAATATGAACATTTACATGCAAAATATGCGTAAGGCGTGAGATAGATGACAAATACCGCCAATTTTATTGAATTACAAGGATTTAATTTAATACATACCTTCTTGTACAAAATACATTCACTACATTCCACGTGAAATTAGTTAATTCGTAACAAAAACGGCATTTTATTTAATTACCAATTAAACAAGGTCATTTAAGTAGAATGTAAATATTACGATTTTACAATGAGCTCTAAAAAATAGTCTTATAATTTTCTTTAGTAAACAAGTTACCGTCTTGGTCACTTGTGTAATGTAAATAAAACCAGAATAGGTCATATTTTATTTGCAATTTGGTACAATATTATCTATCGCTTGTTCAGATTTTAGAAAGTTACTACGAAGAAAGGTTAATTTAAAAAATGTATAATTACATAGTGAAAGGCGGAAATATTCTAAATATTAGGCATTATTGCCTAATAAAAATACATAAGACACGTTTAATATGGCATCAGTTCAATTCAAATCTCTGATTCAGGTAGAGGAAAAATCGAGCATGTGAAGCTAATATTGACAAATGGCAGAAGTGGATTGGGTATTGTTCGAAAAATTCAATGAATATTGTGAATCTGGATTGAATTGACCAAGGACTAATGGTGTAATCGCATTTTTATCAATCTGGAGTTAATCACAAAGCTGCAGCTAATTTTTCTATAGAGTTATGGACTTTCTCATGCAAGCAACTTATTTAGTTAAATATATCTTAACCACATTCAGTACTTCAGTACACAGAAGACAAGAAAGCAAACACACGACGAGATCCCGACAAGGTCGGTTTCATCTAACAAGGACATAATGAAAGTAATCAATTCTCATATGAAATATCCCGACTACTAAAAAAAGAAAATATTTTAAACTACAAAAACCATGAACCTATGGGTAAAAAAGGAAATATTGAATTAGGGAAAACTGAAAAAAGACAAAGCTGTAGAAGAAAAAAAGTATTAGTAAACACACGCTTGGTCTGGAAATCAAACAGTTTCCGTTTTATATTGATTTTAAAAGAAATAAGTGGCAAAGATTCGTAAGGGTCATCAAGACCCTTTCTAGTGGTAACATTATCCTGACATAACACAAAACAGGTGATCATACTTTATTAAACTGTAAATGTATCCGAAACAGCAGTTTTGAATTGTTGCACATTATTAGCTGTGGTACCGCCAATAGCAGAATTATAAACCGACACACAACATGTAAAATGAGGCAGAACGAAAATTTTATATATTTTAAATTTTGAGGAAAAAATGAGATTTGAATTCTTCGTATTTATTTGCAGAATAAAATTACAGGAGAAGGTATAAAAAGTTACTAAATCATTGTTAATAATCAGTACTGCGCTTTACCATTCAGTACGCCGAAATGAAGGGTACAGTTGAGTATAGTCAGCAAACCCTTTTAAAGGGGTTAAAGAAAAATCTGAAATTCATAACGTATATTACGGTCAGAACTTTGAATTACTTATTTAACTGTAATAGCGAGTGATTAGGAAATGAACCCCCTTAATAATAATTGTATTGTTAATACCTCGGCTCCAAATGGTCGAATTGGTTTTCGGTTAAATAGAAAATTCTATTTAATTGCATTATATCGATAGAAGCGAAAATGGTGCGATACTGACGCCACGTTGAGACATCCAGTGACGCCATATTGATTTCCATATTGTTAGGTCTGTAAAATGGTTTTTTAAAATTGTCTAAGAAAACAAATATACTGTGTTAATAAATTAATGTTAAGTAACATCCCGTCCAATTTCAAGATTATCAAAATTACCCCACAATATTCTCAAAGATCCGAGACACCCTCAGAAGCGACAGACCCTCTCAGAAATATATATTTACTTTAAATTAAAATCGGTTCTTTGAAGACGTCGCGCATCGCTCCTAATTTAGAATCCATCGGATTCGGTGTTGTGCTCCCCGCGAGAAGAAGAAAGACGAGAAGGACACGAACAAACGCCTTTAAGGCAATTCCATTACCCATCGTTCATAGCTCGACAGACTTTTAAATAAGCTGCCGGATATCTCGAACTTGGGCGCTCTAGCACACGCCACGCCGGTTTTACGTTTATTTCAATTTTTCATTTTCAATTTGCCTTGCAATTCCGAAATGATTTCTCTCCCTCTCTTTCTTTCTCGCATGTAAGCACACATTATTTCTCCTCGTGTTTTCTATACACGTATATTTGTTAGCGCTGCATTATGAATCGCTAGAAAATAAAATAGAAAATAGGAGACGGGAGCCGGAAAGTTTTAGGAACTTTTTCTGAAAACGGGGTAGTATTATTAAATAAGACAGTATGATACAAATAAATCAATTACTCGATGTAGATATAACATCTTTTCTTTTTTTAACCAGAAAATTATGCTAGGGATATAATTTCAGGTCACAAAACAAATTTATAAATTCAAGTTGATCAAGATCTACTTGATCCTAAACTATTTTTGACTTTGGATATGATTCGAAGTTTTAATAAAGTGGTGCTTATAGTAAAATATGGTGAGCTTAGAGGTTCTAGTAACCAAACGTTCTTAAAATTTTCAGTACTTGGGGTAGAAATTATTCATAGCTCTTATCCTTGTCACACGTGGTTCTCGTAGTGGACGGTGTTGTAATCAGAGATCTTAATCTTCAGAACGTAAATTTGTGGATCAGATCAGCCTAATCGAATTTAGAGAGGGCGTAGGTCTGCCGAAATGTTGAAGGATTGTGCTGTTTTAGAGAGCTGTTTTACTGTGTTTAAGAAGTGTTTTACTGTGCCGTATGTGCACGTTAATAATCGAAATAATGGGAAAACTTGGCACATAAGTAACCCCTAATAAAAAGTGATCAACATGAAGTAGGGAAACCACGTAGTTTCTTAAACTCTGGTTTGTGGCTGCCTACCTGCCTTAGAATAAACAAATTTCTGACCGCCGGGAGTAACTCGTCGGAGCCTTATCATGTGTTCCAAGGATTATAATACTAGTCTGAATGCAGTATTGGACACTTCCTTTTATTTTCCCGTTTTCCTAAGGACTCTTCTATATTTGTTATGGACTCTGTCCAAGGTATATTTTACCAGCCATTTTTAATGCGTCCAATTTCATGGTGGTGTCTTCAGTCAGCGTTCTGGATCGACACCATAGTACTCAGTTCCTCTCTTCATTTCAAAACGCTGCTTCCATTTCAAGTTTACAAAAGCACCGAGGCAGGTAATGCTTTATACTTGTTCTAGCCCCTTCAAATTCTTACTAAGTGGGGCGTTGTTGATTTTGTCCCTGCAAGATCACATTGGCCAACAATGTCAAGACGAAATTTATGGGCAGTCCAGTTGTCCTCTACTACTAAAAAGATTGGTATTAGCAGATTTGGTAGATTGGTTAAGCAGCAGAATTACGCCCTCATTCCACACAAATAATACCAGATACTTTTGTTTTCTTCTCCCGATGAGACCGCGAGCAATTCTTTTTCCTTATCGCGACCGACACCGGCGAAACACAAATAATAACAATAAAATGAAACAATTACCTTCGCATTCTGCTCCGCGAACAATGAGCGGAGGCCGAAGGGCAACACGAGTATTTGCCATGTAAACGCGGTAGCCCACACGTTCGGCTCCGTTTGTAGATTTGCAAGTTCATTAGTAGATAGCTGCGCACACACGTACAGCCCCCGAGATGCGAGGAAAGTAGCGCGCTCTGCATTATCGGCCGCGGCTTCCTACGAAACCTACGACTCCCCGGGTCCTCCTTAGCGGATTTAATAACTCGGGCTCGTTACCAATTAAAACCTATTTCACGGTAGATATCGAGGCAGGATTCCACGGACAATTACGAAAACTTACAACACAGAAATCTACTCGGGAATTGAAGAGCTATCATTTAAAGATTAAACACTAATCAATAATCATTTATAGTTCCTAGGTCTCTAATTAAAGCGGCATGTGGACGCGCCGGTATCTCGTAAGTGATTAATAAGTCAGAAATTAATTATGGGTAAACAGTACATGAACGATACGAACACCTTCGATGTCCCTGCTTCGGTTTGCTGAACTTGTCGATAAGGCAAGTCCTCTAATCGCATAAATTATAACGACGGTTTCGAAACCTAGAAACCGTCATTTTTCAAAAGGCAGAACCGACATATCGCTGTTTTTCTCTCCCTTCAAATCCGCCGCATAGAAATTCTCTCTCATTAACACGTCTTTTCCATTCTGCAATAAACATAGATCTAGATAAGCGTGACAGGTTCCTATTTAGCGGAAATTAGGATGAGCTCGATTCGATCGTACTTCAGCTGCAATTGGCGCCTCCGCACCTTTTTCCCAGTCGATCTAATCCAGTTTCGCGTATCGACGATTGTTATCTGCATAATTAATTTATGGCTTATACTTAGATATCTTAATTAAGAGGAGGTGTTTTCTCATCGGTGTGATAAATAGTTAGAAATAATTTGAATCAGGATGGAATTGGATTGGCGAATAATCTGTTTGGCTAGAAATTAAGAGCAAATAGTAAATAGAAGAAAAGAAAGTATGGTATAAATACAACGTTAATGAAAGTCGTAAAGTACGTAGTAAATTCTAATTCTTGGCCAATGTTGTACTCTCAGCAGATGAATCATTAAAGCTGCTTGCGCGATCGGAAAAAGTTTTCTGGTCAACTTTTCCTAAAATAAAACTTTTTTCCGTTTTAAAAAATCAGATGCTGCGTCACAGTCCGTAAAATTATTTAAAAACCCCATTCTTTTTTTCATATCAGAGATTTAAAACTCGCAATTTAAAAAATTATTTGATTTTTCCTCGTTATTTAAAGAAAAACTATTTCACATTTTTCATCTTCTAATTGGTATTATGTGGGCAATAGATCGGTGTCATTACCAACCATGATATTTTCATGACCTTCATGGGCCAGTTTATCTAAATAACCATTTTCCTGTAGCCGTTTAAAAATAACTATAACTACATTTTATTTCTGTCACTATTTAAAATTATTTTAGCTTTAAACACCGCTTTTGTGTATTCGAAAACTTTTGTTCAAAAATTGTTTGGCCAATCAAGACGTTCAACTGTTTTAGTGCCTTATTTTTCGCACCTGAGAGGAATAGTTAAAGGGTGGAAAATTACTTTTTTAATTAAGAATATGAAATTTAAATCTTTACAAAGAGATTGAGATTTTGAACAGTCAAAAATGTTGGCCTAAAACAAACTTCTGCCAATAAACATAATGAGTTTTGGGATAAACAATTAATATTTCAGTAACACTTGAACTGATTTGCTTTCAAAGACTTCCATTTTATTTAAATTGATGAGGTTTCCTTTTAAAAGTAAAGAACAAAAATGAAAGTTACTTTTGCAATTGATATGTACTAAAATGGCCATTTTTGCAGGAGTTTGGCAGATATGCAATAAATATTTAACGAAAATAATCTGGTGACATCTCCGTTTTCGGGTTTCTAATTCGCTATAACTTGATTTTTGCAATTTTTTTTAAAAACACATTGTTTTATATAATTCAAAAACTAGTCTTAGCCAACATTGAACTATCCCCTAGCGGCCTCTACACAAAATCTCTAGTTTCGTAGCATATAGGATACATCGCACTTAACATTCCTGTATGGGTCTCGTTCATATCCTAATTTTCGTCAAAAATCAAAACTTTTTTCCGGATATTAATTGGCCTAATACTAATTTTCAGAACTTTATGAAGCACTTTCCACCGAAGTTTCATAAAATTTCTTGAAATTCAATCAGTACCTCCGTCATTCCCCCCAAAAAGAAACCAAAACTGTTTGTATTTAAGACACAAGGCACAAGGCAATTTTTTATCAAGCATAATTAATTTTTTTCATTAACTTAAACCCCCGTCCTTAATCAACCAGTCGTGCTCCGGTGCCTAGAAAAAAAAACTGTTTATTTTAAATTTAGATACTCCTAGTAATTGAAAGACGAACCGTTTGTCTGCCTCCCAGCCTATTTGAATATTTTATCCGAGTGTTTATTTTATAATCGGGAACATCAAAAGATCCCGGATAATTATTGTTAAGAGCGGCGTTTAAACATCGACAATAAAACAAACAAAAATAGTGATGTTGATTGTCTGCGCCCGCCTGCGGATTCTCCTTTAAAATTTTTCTTCTCCCCTGGTCTGCTTTTCGTGTTTAAATAACGGCAGGTTATTCTTGTCTGTTCGGTGCCGATCAATTTTCGAAAATTGGCCATCGCGAGCGTATTAATGATTCATTTAGGGCGAGGCGTTACCTTAAACAATGAAATTTATTGTAAACAGGGGAGTTTGTGTCAAAAATGTTAATGTTTTTCTTTGCTGTAAAATATAATTTTAATTTTCATGCTAGAGGCAAAATATTTAGGTTAGTCGATTTTTATTGGGAGTAATGATTTTTTTGTTGGAGAATCAACACGTTTTTACTTCAGTGATATGCCGCCAAGGGAAAGTAACATAGTATATTGATTTTGTGAGAACATTAAAGGTGTGATATATTAAAATTAGATGTACTAAATTTGTCGAACACTGGAAATTAAACAGTTTTCGTGTTTAAACCGAATTATTAAATGACGTTTACATTGGACTTATTTCGGGCAAACATTTGTCTTTTAACACTTACCATTCGCCTCCTGGTAGGAGAGATTCTTGTTCCTTTTGGAAGCCGGGCTCATTTTTCAAAACCCCACCGTAATTATTGTTGTACAGTAGAAAATTACTAATGATTTTCCACAACATGAGACGCGGAACCCTATATAAAAACACACGGCATAAATAATGGCCGATTCTGACAAGAGGAATGTTAACGAAGCTGTTCATAATTTGTCGTTATGACTGTCATTGTTTTCTCTCTCGACAAAATAGAATACAACTGATGCTATTATCTTCCACGTAGTATTTATTGTATCATTATTACGGCCGTTTCGAGAGTTATACCTCTTGGAATCCTGAGGCGAACGACACACGGGAATAGCCTTTTTTTCACTTCTATTATTATTAAGTCATATTTTATGGGATCGCTCATGTGAAAATTAATATCGTTAAATGGGAATGCCTTTTTTGTAAGCTTGATCGCTGCTCCAGAAGAAATAAGTAGTCCGTTTTGCACATACACGACCGACAACGCACGAGAGGCCTTCAAAGAGGCACCTAGCCCTCTAAGGAGCGGGGAATTTTTAGTATACAGGATGTTCAATGAAATTGAAGATAAACAAATCGAAAGTAAGTGCATACATTGGATTGTATATTATACGTGTTTAATTCTCACGTACTTGATGAAAACCTCTGAGAATGTTAACTTACAACAAATTCGTAATAGGTTATGATATCTTATCAGATTTGAATTAGCCTGAAAATTGTTTTTTTTAAAGGCTACTTGGTGTTCGTATAAGTTCTGTTGGATTTTCATGTCTTAAGGGTCAGTCCCCCTTCTTTCCAGTATTTCCAAGAGGTTTTTATGTTTGACAGAGTCGAATACCTTCGTATAATCTATAAAGCTCCGCTGGTCCCTGGATAAATTATAATGTAAAATTGTACCAATGAACTATTTTGTGCTGATACATTACATTACTTCTCTCTTGGTGACAAATAAACAAATGATGGATACAAATACATAAATTGGTATGTATATTTGAGTATATTTGATTTAATATTGAGATTTTATCCCGAATTAATTACCAATGATATAATTTTACCCTATTTTTGTGAACTCCTTGTAACTTGCGATCTACCCTTAAAACTATATTTATTTATTGGTCTGGTGCAAGAAGTCATCAGGATTAAGGCGGAAATGGTTATATAGGTTTTCGAATGTGGTAGACGTGGAACAAGGGAGAAAGAAGGAGAGAAGGGGCAAAGTAGGATTGGAAATTTTGGCTTTCTATGGGTGAGGAGTGTGACAGATGAGATGAATTGGAAGTTAGTTATAGTTTTATTGAAATTATTTAGAAGAGCCAATGAAGTAGCCCTAAAGGGACCATTTGTAACCATTATTTTAACTCGCAGTTACAATCAGTTGTTACTATGCGATATACTAATTATGTACCAATGAACCCATTTTTGGTGATAGATTTGTTACAGTTGGACCAAATTACGGGGAGCTTCACTTACTAAAGCGGCCCTCTCTGTATATCTCGACGACATAATCGTGCTCTTGCAACATTCACGATCAGTTCACAGTGGTTATTAAATTAAAATTTTTTCGTACGATTTATGACTTAAAATCTCCATTTTTATCCACGATATCCAATTTGTCGCCTGTCCGGGGACCTGAAAAAAACCTTTTACTCTTTTCCCATCTCTTTCTCTCTTTTACTCCCAACAACAATAATAACAAATGGTCGGTCGGTACACATAAATAAGGAGAATGCGAGTGGCGCGATCTGTTAGTTGGTCAGTCTATTAGTTGGGAATGTTCGAGGGCCATTGTGCATTTGATGGATATTAATGGCAGGCGGGCTTTTACCCTCTCTCTTTCTCCCGAGAGACCGAGCACAAATATCTAAAACATTTGCATTAGCTTTAAACCTGGCAGGCTACTTATCTTAATGCTCGTTATGCGGTTTTTCGGTCGCGGCGAATGCGTCGAATTCTTCGCTTTTGTTGTCAGGGGTCAAAACGGGAGAGAGATCAACGGATTTATACCCTGTCAAAGAATGAGGCGAAGTAATAAACCGATTATTTCGCAGCTAACCAGAGGCGTTCTTAAAGAAATCAACGAATATTAATAAATGAATTAAAATTGTCTATGTAATGTTGAGTTTCCTTAAAACCGGTATAATTGATTTATTAAAAGGTAGGTATTACGACCGCGATTGTTATCATCTCAGGAACGCTGCCCTTTTTATCTGAATTGTTGTTAACTCGTCATTAATATAACATACTACAATATTGGAAATCGGTATTTTTTATAATATTTTACGGTAATTTTTTTTTCATACTGTTTGTCTAATAAATCCTCGGGATATGGAAGAATCGAAGAGATATGAACATTTCCTACCGAAGTACAAAAGTGGGTGCTGTCTAATCGAGGTGCAGATAAATACTAAAGTTCGGATTATGTGATTAACTATTCCAAGAAGGGACCAAACGGCTATTATTTTCTCAGTAATTCTAGGTAAGTTAAAGGAACTGATTGCGCTTAATGCTTGCGTTAACATATCAGGTGGTTATGTGTATAAGATCGGCCCATTTATTCCATTTAAGCCTAAGACAGTAGTCAGTCAGCATTGCTTATAGACGTGTACGTGTGTGTGATTAGACAGACTTTGACAGTGACTTTCCTGTGTGTTCATAGTGGTATTTTTAAAGTACGGAGATACGTATTGGAGTATGGAGAATTTACCAGGACCATCGAAACGCCCAAAATTAGCGCCGTTCTCAGTTAATGAGAAAGTTCTAATTTTGAATTGTTTCGATTCCATCAAGAAACAAAATTTAGATGCGAGTGTGGATAAAACCGTGGAATTAACCGCTGCGATGCTGAGAGTTGGTAAGACATCAGTGTACAGGTTATTAAAAGAAAGAAAGAGTGGCCCTGTTCAACCGGAGAAAAAGTCTCCAGGACGTCCGAAAATTTCCTTAGACGAATTTCTAAAAAGGGGACTACGTCGAAAAGTTCACGCTTTCTTTTTCCGCAACGAACTTCCAACACTAGATAAAATTCTATTGTCTGTCCAAGAAGACGAGGACTTTCCAAAAATGAGCCGATGTACATTATGGACGATTTTAAAGGATTTGGGATTTCGATGGAAGAAGCACAATAGAAAATCTGTATTGATGGAAAGAGATGACATCATTGTGTGGAGAAGAAGTTACCTGCGCGATATTCGAAGGAGTAGGCTAGAAATGAAAAAAATTTTCTATCTGGACGAAACTTGGATTAACGCAGGACATTCCGTACCAAAATTTTGGCAAGATACCAGTGTAACTAATCGAAGGCAATCTTTTCTAGAAGGTTGGTCCACCGGTTTAAAGCCTTCGTTGGGTAAAGGGCGACGGCTTATTATTACCCACATTGGAAGCGAGGATGGTTTCGTTGAAGGGGGAGAACTAATTTTTGAATCAACTAAGACAGGAGACTACCATGAAGAAATGACTGCGGACGTGTTTGAAGAATGGTTTGGTCAAATGATCGATCTAATTCCGAATGGTTCCGTAATAGTTATGGACAACGCTAGTTACCATTCCCGATTAGAAGAGAAATTACCAAATAGCTCTTGGCGAAAACAACGTATCGCAGAATGGTTATCCTCGAAAAAGATCCAATGTGCCGAAAACCTATTAAAAGTAGAACTCTTGCGTTTAGCCAATTCACGTAAAGGTGATTTTAAAAGGCACGTCGTCGATGGATTAGCCAAGGCGAAAGGAATAACAGTGGTTCGGCTTCCTCCGTACCACTGCGACCTGAATCCCATTGAGCTAATATGGGCACAAATAAAAGGTGACGTGGCGAGGACAAATACAACGTTCAAATTAGCAGATGTCAAAAATTTGCTTAAAGAAGCAATATGTAAAGTTTCCAAGGAAAATTGGCGGAAATGCATAAATCACGTTCTGAAAATAGAAGACCAAATGTTTCAGTTAGATAACATTTCGGAGTCGTTGATAGAACCAATTATTATCAACCCAAATGATGATTCTTCTTCAGATTCCGATGTTTGGGAAGAATTCGACGATGACGACGACGACTGAGGTTACCAAGGAGAAGGTGACGGCTGGGAAAAACTTTTCATAAACTGGCCCTTCTCAGGGCCGCAAAATTTCATAAATTAATGTACGACCATACATGTACTGACGTGTTGTCTTTCTTTCCCTCTCTATCTCGTTCAAGCGCGCGCCCACACACAAACACACACACACGCACGCACGCACACACACACACGCGCACGCACACGTAATTTTTTCAGTTATCGATTATTGCACATTTCGTCATTTTTCCCGACCGTACGCCAGTGAGTGGTTCTTCGCATGTGTCGAGACGCACAAAATAGCAGATGTTCAGGGAGAAACACTCGTAATATAAAGAGATTAGGGGAGGTAGCGTGCAAAACATTAGAGAACTCGACACATTTAGTGGGTGCCACCTTGTATCGGTTTTGCATTTATAATGAGTTTTTATTACTTCGCCTCATTTTTAGACAGACTATAGTCAATAATGGGAAAAATCTTGAAAAGTGACGGTTGACATTCTAACATTATTACGATAATTCAATACCATAATTGAAGTATGAACACAAAGGTCTGCAAAATATTTCCCCGGCTTCACTACTTTAGTCTAATAAAAAATTCAGAGCCTAAAGGTTTGTTATTTTATGTACGTTATCAATACTTATAATTTACTATATTGATGTAGTGTATATTTATATGTAAGTTGTATGAATACGAAATTGTACTTGAACAATAGAATGTCATATACATTCAGTGTTTTATTAAGATGCTTTACTTACTATTAACAAGCATAACAACAAAATCGTTTTCAGTCTGGCCATGTTCTACTTTAGTATAAAATATCACTTTATGACTGCACTAAAGTCATAACACTATTTAACACGTCATGTGTGCATTGTTGGGACGCTTCATCCAAAATTGTCACGGTCCATAGTTTCAATTTTACTTGTTGAAATTCGCTCCAGGGTTTCGGATTTTTGGGGTTTCTGCCATTGGTGTGGTTCTATGTTGTTTAGACGCCTACTATTAAAGGGAGG
Source organism: Cryptocephalus primarius (assembly GCA_963576515.1). Classification (NCBI taxonomy): domain Eukaryota; kingdom Metazoa; phylum Arthropoda; class Insecta; order Coleoptera; family Chrysomelidae; genus Cryptocephalus; species Cryptocephalus primarius. The sequence goes on along the minus strand of OY754940.1, from coordinate 5,088,936 downwards.
GAAGTTACACCCACAATTAGGTTAAGACTCAGCCAAAAATGGGTATTTTTTTGGAGCGCTTTTATTACCTCCTTTTGTCTTTTACCTGCTTTTATACTGGATTTTAAAATAATTCACTGTAAGCTAGACATTTACAATTATTATCATAACTCAGAACTGTATGAATAAAAGTACGAACTGTACGAATCGTCAATATGTAGTAAGCTTGCTTAAGCAGAGGCCAAGAGGCGCGATAGGCAAATCGGTTAATTCGCATTCGTGTCTGTAACGATATGGGCACAAAGTAGTTCATTGGGGACGCAAAAATGTGCAGAAAAATGATGATGTATTTAATTTTGTTATTACATTGTAGGATTGGAGATTCTTCAAGAAAAAAATCAGGTTTGTCGTCATCAACAGTTTGCTGGAGGTTGCGGTCAAAAATACTGCCAAATTTGATACTCAGGGGGTCAAAATTATAACAGAATTCTCTTTCAAATCGAAGCGAATATTAAATCAACCCAAATTTCAGTAGACTATGAGAGTAAATTCGTCAACCTCGACTGCAATAAGCGACTTGATTGTACGTTTTCAGCATAAAAAACTCCCAGTCGAAAAATCTGGTTCACCAAGCCTTTAGTCTCCCTCTTCCATTCCGTCCCGAACAATCGAAACCCTATAACAAACCGACGCGACTCTTGACATGTCATTAATTACCTGTGACGACTATGCGCGTCTCGCGTTTTGTTCGGTGGCAATTTCACGAGGGAAACGTCATCTTCTCGTCTCCTCCTCATGCACCCTCTCAGGTGATCGAGGTATTGTCCCTCCTCGGAGGGACGGGTACACCAGAAGTCCGCCGTCGCCCTTATCTCGTTCGGTGCGGGGGGTAAATAAAAATTCTGCCACTATACTTTCATGTCGAGCGACGGCAATTAATCTGTCGGGAACATACTGCACTGAGCTGGGATTAGGGGGTGTATTGTTGTTTCCGCGTAATCGGCGAGGGGATGGGGATTATTACGATAATGCGGACTTTCTGCTCGAGATCGAAGTTAGAGTTAGTGCAAGGCTTTAGTAAGGGCCATGGGTACAAATAAACAAACAGAAAATTAAAGATCGCTGAGTCTTAAACAGGGGGGGGGGGTGGTAAAACCTTACCATACCAGTAAAAACCGTTTGGAAACGTCTCGAAAGCGTCCAGAGCTGTCTTAGTCGTTACATGAATAAGTTTAATTTGAATTTTTAATTTTAAAATTTCATGTCTCATAAAGGTAAGTTAAAAATCCTTCATCTGTATGTATGTAAAAGTGAATTCACGACAAAGCCTTCTGATCTGCAAGAAACGGTAACCACTGACACGTGTGTCTCCTTATTAGCTACGTCAAGATGGGGTAACGATCGATGTTAACGAAGTTAAAGTAAACGACGGTGGGAACTTGGAGACAACAGTACAACCAAAAGGAAAGTGAAGAGCAGGGTAGACATTATGAATAAATATAGATCAATAAATACTATATATGTAAATCAGAAGGGTAGTTGTGACTGATTAGTTGAACAGTACATCGTTAAAATATGAGGAAAAACAGCCAGGCAATCTGGGTGTTGTAGATAAGAAAATTCCTTTTTACGGTTCCGAACTCTTATTACTGTTTGTTAACTTTAGCTTAGCTAAGAATTATTTAGCTAGAAACTAATTTTCGGTTTATATTTATTTGATTTCAATGATAACACAATCAATTGGCACGTAGACAAAAGAACTGACCTTGTGGTGGCAAATTTTATTTTCCAGATCAGTCAATTTGTCTTTAACATTTAAATAAATTAAAGGAAAGGAATTTTGTTACAATTCGCAACTCTAAAAATTGGTATAACTGCTAATAATGTAACAAAAAAAATACCTTCTCCTTAGATGAATGAAATTATAAATAAAAATGTAAATAATTTAAAATTAGCGCCATAAACACAGTCGATCATACTTATGTTGGCAACATTATACTTTCGATAATCCTTGAAAATCACACAAAGACTTATGAGTTTAATAATCACGTTGTTCTGTTTAAAACACTTCTCCTTTTGTTAAAAGTTTTCCTTTTGATAACAGTATGTAATAACTTTAATTAAAACAATGGTTTTTCAAACTTTCAAATGTTTTTCAAAATTGTCAATCCTTTTAAACATTTAATTACACGTATGTTTCTAATAAATTTTATCTGCTTAATTTTTACATGACTAAATTTTAGCCTTGGTCAATATAATACACATCAAAGAAAATTCGAAAATGTAAAAAGAGTCTCTCCTTCCTACAACACCTACATTTTTGGCTGTTTTTAATATATTTTTATAATAACATAGTAATTATAATGCAAAGGACTCACTAGTTTAAGTGTCATAGGTGGGAGGTGAGGTTTTCATAGTGAAGCGTATTAGAAAATTTGTAGGAAAATGTGAGAAAATGTCGACCATTTTCTCACTTATGATATTTAGTATGTGCATAGAAAACGTTAGCATAGCCATAAGTGTCTCCAAGAGCTGTCACGTTGAAAATCATTAATAAAGTTTCATCAAAGTTACCAGCGGATATTGGAAAATTTGTGGAAATGGCGGCTATTTTTTTCACTTATGCCATTTGGCCTATGAGTAGAAAGAGTTGTTATAAACCCATATTTATAAACCCAAAACCCTATTATTAAACTTATGCCTCTTTCAATATGGGTTGATAACAACTTATTCTTCACAGGCCAAGTGTCATAAGTGAAAACAATTGTCGCCGTTTTCACAAATATTCGAAGACTCGGTGGTAACTTTGATGAAACTTGATTAATGACTTTCAACGCAAAAGCTTTTGCAGTACTTAAGCCACATTTGATAGGAGCTTATGGTAACGTTTTCTATGCAAAAGCTAAAAGACATAAGTAACAAAATGGTCCCTATATTTCCCCATATTTTTCTACAACTTTATGAGTTATGCCTTAAATGTAGATACCTTCAATCGTTTAGCCGATCCAAAGAGAAAGTTCAATCCGTTGTAAATCTGATACAGCTTCAAAGGCATAAGTGGGAAAATCACGAAACCAAGCTAAAAGTTTCCAACAAATGTTATAATAAGAATTTAGCCCCCTTATAATTTCATCTTCCATCCTTTAAATTGGCAGCAATGAGAAATTCACAAGCAATCGTATAGTTTCTTTTTATTACACTTCCATTCCATTATTTCAACCTCCAGGAGCCTTGCTGCACATATGCCGAGTTGATCGATGATAAAGTGGGTACTTTACTTTTATTATTTATAATTGTGGAAGAAGTGAGAAAATTTTCGCACAAAGCTATAATTTTTAGCAAAAACCACCTAATTTATACAAGGATGGCACTTCGTAGATGGCTCAATTTTTCCATTATAGTACTTGTTTCCGGTGTAACTTTCAGTACCCTCGAAGGTAACAAATAGTGGTTGAAGTTTTGTCACTATCTGCCGGTCTAAAATACCCCAAACGAAACAAATATATTTATGGAATACGTTTAGAGTCGATTCGTTCCCTCTGAGTATCAATCGGAGCGACACTTCTGCTCTTAACGTACGGAGATTAAACTCTCTGTCTCCCTTCCTCCGACGATGAAATTACACATGAATCATTGTCGTGGAGCGTGTAATCTCTCGTTGGATACGTCGATACTTTTAAGTTAGTGGAATTATGCGCAATTAGTACCCCGGCGTACGGGTTGGCTACTACAATGATGCGGAGACGGGGCCCGGTGTCTTGGCAGGGTGCTTGGCCGCGGGTTGCCTCGCACGCAAACCACCAAAAGGTCCCACAGAGTCGGTCACGCTCGAATGCCTCCGGGGGAGAAGAGAGGCGGAATCACAGGAAAGGATATGAAATCGCTGCTCTTCTAAAGTGAGATTGACAAACTTGAATTCAAATGATTTAAAACAAATTTATGAGAGACGAGAGAAGGAACAAAGATCGCACTCTTTAAAGATAACATTCTTCTATATCGAGTTGCTTTACGTTGCTTACCGAACTTTAGTCATTAGGAAGAAATCGGGATTAAATTTCTAGTTTCTCAGTACATTATTCCTATTAATTCCTTGTGACTGAATAACCAACAGAATAATTTTTATAACTATATTTAACGAACTATAGCAATACTCAAAAACTATGTACTCTTGTTGCTTAGTATCAGTAACCGCTTATTCAACTGTGCCGAAATTTATTTCATTTAGGAACTAATTATATGATACTTGAGATGAAATAGTAAAAGCGAAACTGCTTTAAAAACGAATACAAAACAACCTATTGGGTATAGACGCGTTCAAAGAATAGGAACGGGTAGCAGATGAGAATGTTATAGACTACAGAAAGAGACAAAGATAAAATAATTCAATTCATAGCATAAGAAAGAGAAATAACAGGTGGGGGCTGCTGCAAGACAATATTGGCAATTAAACATCGAACAACGTGATACATACAGATGTAAAATTAAATATCTCTTTGAAATAAACATGTATTTATCTTTTCTCATTACACTACAAAGGGTCAGGACGAGAGTCCTTGAAGCACTGAGCTTCCGATTGAGGTGTGTTGCACAGAACCGAACAACATATGCACCCCCTGCCCAAACCATCAAGTTTTCTAATTATTATAGAGGGACATACTGTTATAATGTATATAATTCGTGTAAATGGTTAATTGGTGAATGGATCTCCTGAATACCGACGTATTGATAGAAAAATAGTGCAATTAATGACTTTTAGAGTTTTTGCAGTTTTTAAGAGAATTATTTTGATTTTCAAGCCCTCCTCGTTACCGTCCGCGTCCTGTACCACTGCCCGGACATCAGCAACAGGTACCACAGCTTGCGTGTCCATCGTTAATGAATGCAATTCACAATCGGTGCGGTAACTGCTTGCTCGACCTGTTGTTTTCCAGTTCAGCTAGCCTATAATTTTTATTGTCACGGCGGGATAGAATTTTTGCTCCTTTACGTTTTGTTGTAAACCTGTACGTACATATATATACGTCGTACGTGTATACGACGACGGTGGAGAAGGATGCGTCCGTTGTCATCGATCATTTTACGTTTTTCTTTTTGTGTTACTGTTCGTCCAGCTATCGAACGTTCGCTGTTGTACAGAACAAGGTTTGAGTATGTACAGAATGGGTAATTAAGTGCGACTTAAAGTGTTATGAAACTTATTTCGGATTCGATAGGAAAGAAAAAAGGCTCGGTCGGTTACTCCAGGTAATGAGAATGTTCGTACAAGGAAGTTTAACAGCAATCCATTTACCCGACTTTATTTTATATATCAAAAATGTGACATTTTTTGATTTTTGCTTATATTATGAAAAGCATTGAATAAATCGCGTTTCTATCAATGGGATATTGGTAGAGAATTCAACAAAGTAATATTTTGTAGACGTTAATCGAACTATTTTTAACAGAGAAAAGGGTTCAAAGGGTACTTTCACAGGGTGCGATGCAACATCTTGTTTTTACAGGCAAGATAAAAGCAAATAATCAGTAGACAGAAGAAGACAGCAAACTCTACGTCAAAAATAGTAACGAAGTGATAAGAGAAGTAACAATTTGGGAAGAAAAATCTGAAGATATGGGTCGATGTATAAGAGGAACTCAGGTGAAGACGGCATGGTATACAATTAACAACATTAGGAAAGACGAAGATCTACAATTCATTAGTCCTATCTACAATAGGACTTGTAAAGCACGAACCAATTATTTTTAAGAAAAGATTGACATAAAGTATGAATTTACTGTTACTAAATGGACAAGATATACCCAATGAGTGGAATGCACTAGAAAAATGTGCTCTAGCTATAAAGGTGTTAGTGTCACAACTCCAGTTGGGAGATTGTATGGTAGGAATATAGAAAAGCGAATAATAGCATGTATATAATAGGGGATGCTGAAGAACATAGTGGTTTTAAAGCAGGTAGAACTTGCTTTGGTAACATCTTAACGCTGAAGAAATGACAGGGTGATAGGAGATTCGGGTCGAATGAAGAAGTCACTGTTAAAACAAACGCTTATTTTGAGGGCCTCGAGGAATCTTGTTATTTAGAAAGAATAAAAAAGTTAGGAATACGTTGGACTAAATGTATCGAGCTATAAGGAGATTATGTAGAAAAATAAAATGTTTTTTGCTGATAAAAAATTGTTTTCCTTTAAAAGTCACGGACTTATTAAATCACCCTCGTAACATATTATTCATTTTGTCGCATTAAAAAAATTGTAGCAATGGTAGCATGGTATGTTTTACTTGATTTTAGCATATCATTGCAACCAATAAAATAATATATGACCCAATTCAAAGATTACTTTTGTGTTGAAAATGTGCGTGAACGATATTTGAAAATATTTTAAGATCTCCAAATTTCCAATGATTACTGACGATGTAAAAATGTGTCATATAGTAAAACTTTCAGTGATACGCATACTAGAAGAATTTTGAAATAATAAGAAAATACTGCAGTTGTAATGCACTTCACTCTTAATTCTCACAATTTTCACTTAACAAGAACACGTTTGTATTTAAAAGATTTACCTTAAATTTTTCTATAAAAAAAATGAAAGATAAAAGAAGTAGAAGAATGTTTAAAACACAACCTAAATCTGTTTCCCTGATTCTGAAATGTACCCAAGAATGTGTATTTAGGGGTTTGTTATACTCAGGTGCATTTACTTCAAGCTCCAAAATCAAACTTTTCTATATTAGTAAACCATTTTCCCAGCAATCAAAGTGACACTTCTAGACAAATATTACTGATGGTTAATCACCCTAATAAATCAGGAAGAGGCGAAAAAATTACTTCCTGTTGGTGTTTTATTGTAAAAGTTAAACGGATCACGTGCTGGCTTTTCTTTCGTGCCTACAACATCCGACTTCTCTCCTCTACCTGTTGAGTCCTCTGTAAAGGTACCCCTTGTGGGTGTTTATATTTCAATTATGTAGGCGATGCGCTCACGCTCCCGACGACCAACAACTGTCGATGTCTTTCATTCGCAGGTTAACACCACCATTATCTCGAATGATGACTTTTGTGGCTGCGCCGGACGTAAATCACTGCCTACAAGTCATATGTTGATTTAGAGATAATAATGGAGACGATTAATTTCACGCGATGTTTATTAGAAGAAGCGGTACACGGTGATTCGACAAGATTAATATACAAACTTTTTTTATCGAATCTCTTCGTTTTGGATATTTTTAGCTCAGCGACGATAATTATTCTTATCGGATGTCGTAATGGCGATCGGACTCTTCGAATGCGGCAGACGATCATTTTAATTAGTTTTGCGGAATCGAAACTGATCGTCTGTCCATAACGGCGCAAACCATTCCGAACAATCGTTTACAGACAAAAGAAGTTAGAGCGAGTCTATTAGAATGCTTGTATATGGGAGAGTTGACTCTTGGATACCGCTGTTTACCTACTCCAATTAAAGGCTGATGAATGATTATTGTTTACCAAACAATTCAAACTTTCACCCATATGTCGAGGGAAATTGCACAATTCGACGAATCGCTTATGCGGAAAAGTGTTAGAATGTTATTGCTTTGCGGTGTTTGACGATTTAGAATTTTGAAAACTTTCGTATAAATTACTCGGGAAGGTATAATGCAAGATTACTTGTAAAAGATTACCCAGTAAAGTCTGATGCGGTGATACCAACCAGAAAAATTATTAGTCTGATTTATTAAAAATGGTTTCAACCACAAAAACCACTACTTGTAATTTTACAAAATGATTAGATACTCGTAAAGGCTTGGTGCAAAGTTTTAACTTTCATTTTTTTGTATTAGTCGAAATGGGTGTAATCTGTCGAGTTTTCCGGTCCAAGGATGATTCCGGTCCAAAACAATTAAATTAATTAACGGTTGAAGTAAATTTAGAAGTAAGTAAATATTTATTTTCTAAAAAAAAATCGAGATCTAAATGCTCTTCATATATATTTTGCATAACAATCGCTGTCATCTTCACTATAATTTCTTTACAAATGTGCAGCTTGGATATGCCTCCGCATGCACTGTGTGCAATTAAAGAAACAGCCGCGAATCCATACTTGAGGAAATTGTTTATTGATGAATAGTGAATAGAATGAACAACTAAGCCATTGTATGTTTAAAAGATAATTTTGCTTGACTTTTGATTTGTATTGCAATTTAATAAAGTGTAGACAGATCTCTTTAAAGATTTTTTTAGATTTTAAAAAAAAATTACCGACTTTATACCGAGCGCATTCTAAAAATACGTTTTTACCCTATACAAAAGCAGAGTATTCATGTAACGTACCGTTTGACCTTCCCCCGTATATTTGGCGCGGAGAAATGTTATTAATCGCTACGATACATGCCTATATATGAGATGCCTATTAATATCGAGAATTAGACAGGTCCACTACAGCCATTACATTTGAGCGCAGAGCACGTGTTCATTTTCAGTCGTCACTAGAGTTCAGTGGTGTATGTATGCATTTGCAATCATTATTCTAAAATGGCTTTTTGCCAAAAAAAAATTGGGATTTCGTCATAACATTTCATTTACAAAGTGACAAAGTTACAAAGTAACAATCTTTTATATTTCTTTAAATATGGCGCGCCTATGGAACGGTTTCTTGGTCCTTGTGTATCGTTAACATGGCCATTCAATTTTATTGCTCTTTTTTCAACTGAATCAACTGGATGGACTATCTTTTTGGTCGAATGGGATTAATAATACTAAATTTATAAAGGAATATAACTCACCATTTAGTTGTTTTGTAATCAACATAATATTAAATTTACCTTCAAATGATTAACAGAAAACTCGATATTTAGTGATAGTACTCAAAATATTCTTAAATATAACTCGATACAGGACATATAAATGCAATGAAGGGGTTAAGTAACTCCACTATTTGAAGTTGCAAGTAAATTAAGTAAAAATGATGTCATTATTTTCACTCACGAAACGAAATGTCTACTCATTTCGATTAAGTGAAAATTTTATGCAATTATGACAGGATCTGAAATTAGACATTACTGAGTGGTTTTCGAATGAATCTGCACTCAGTTTTTTTACAGTGTGTGGAAAAATTAATTAATTACCAGAATAGTCTGATTGTAAGGCAACAAATCGAAATCATTTTGAAAGCATAAGCATAGACACAACTGGAAATTTCCTGAGACACCCATTTAAATCAATTAGACATTCACAATTAATCAATTTGGAAAATGAGAGGCTATGTATACGTGCACTTAATCAAAATTTGCAATTAACCTCGCTTATCCCGATCAATTAATAAAAAAAAATTGTTTAATCAGCCAGTTTATCTTCTTCTCCCACACTACCTACCTGGCTTCGGCGGTTGTAATATCGGAAAGCACAACAATAAAAGAGAAATATATATATTATGCGCGCCCGAGGCCTGTAATACGTTTACAAATTACGATCCAGATACAGTAGCATTCCTCGAGACATGTAGGGGCGGTGCCTTAATTACTCATTTCATATACTTCACTCACTATTTGTTAATAGATTATTAGCTGCATAGAACAGGTAGCTAGAAAGTTAGAGTGATGATGATGATGATGAGGATGGTGGTGATGACTTTCGCTACAAGCGAAAAAGTAGAGTACGGAAACGAGACTGTTTTGTGTTTATTAATGATCGTTTTGTTGTAATTAGATGTGATTATGAAAGTTGTACGTAAAATCGGTCATGTGCAACGCATTAATATCTGAGGAAATACTTTGATTTCATCATATAAAATGAATAGGTTAAACATGAAGGATAATACCATTAATATTGATTTATTACCGTGAGTATATCTCCGTACATCACTCTTTGCATTCGTGATTCGATGGTTAATTTTACGGAAATTGTTTTAATTCTTTAAAAATATAAAATTACCGCTTTATTACTGGACATCGAGAATTACTGAAATTTGCTTTTAACAATAAAAACAACAAATTATCATCCAACATATACGGGTAGTAATGAACAGTGAATAATGAAGTTGTTGTTCGGCTCTTACTCACCGGAGTCGTAAAACGTGAGCACTTTCTTCCGTTTAAACCGGCAACTAGCGAAAAATTATTGTATGAATATGTAATTTCAGACGTCACTAACTATCTATAGATACATAATCAGTAGCACTTCGAAGATTAAACAGTTACAACGTCTTAAGTATTCAGAAGTAACTAGGGTAATTTTGAAATTTTTGAGTCGTGTATTAAATACAATAATTGAAGTTACTCTGGTAAATTCTAAATCTAGTAGTTAAGTTTATTTAATGTCTCAAACATTAGGTTTTAGACCTAGTGATCCTCTAAATACACAATTATGTGTCTAATTCATAAACTTATATATATATAATACAAGTAATGCCTTAGATTACCTAAATAAGACCAAAAAAATAATGATAAATAAATACGAAAATAGCAACTGAGGCAAATAATTAGCATTATAAAATTAATCAGCACTTTCAAAGGAATATACTCTCAGTAAATTTGAAATTGAAAAACTCACCCAGTTTTTTTTTTTTTGGAAGCAGACCTTTTGGACAAGAAGGAGCAAATATCTCCATCATGTAGGCCTTAGACTGACAACAACGTAGGAGATGTGTTTATACACTTGGCTTATATTTAATTGATAACTTAATCATCCACGAAATTTAGGTACATTGCAGTCAGATAAGGACAATGAATAACCTACTTACGAATATTGCGATTACAAGCAGTTAACTAATTACCTGTACCCAATTTTTATTGGTGCTTCATGGACAAATCAATTAGTGTGAAACAGTTTTTTAAGACCAAGGATTACGCTGTATCTTTTAGAGCATTGTTTCTCTAAAAAGGTATCCATGAAAACCTCAAATACAAGCAGCTTGGTAAAATACCTTCAAATTTTTTAAATTTTTTTTAAAAACACATAACGAACCACAACCTTCCACTTCAACCATTAATATTTTGGAAGATGACCGAGAGCGACCCTCAGAACTTAAGAAATTCAAATCATCCATTCAGAAAACTTTTGAATTTGAAACGATTAGTAAGCAGTTTTTCGGAGAAATATATCTATGTTAACTGCAAAAATGGTCTCACAATTCTGAAAATTACTAGAAGCGATTTGATGCGCGAACTTCTTTAAATATATATATATAAATTAGATTATACGGCAATTTTGTGAAGAAATAAAAATTGAAACAATAAATTATTAACTGATGGCCATTAATTGACTCGTTATCCTTGTTATCCTATCATTATCCTTGGTGTATCAGCCAGATAAGGAACTTTTTTAATGCAAATTATGCTATACAAAATCGAAGCTCTTTGAGATCTGCAATTTGTGATTTGACTTTAAAATTTGAAGATTTTCTTTTCGAAAAAACTGATTTTACCCAAATATACCCTCTTAATTACCTCCTAAATGAACAGCTACCCATAAAAAGCATTTAACAAAATTGAAGCTAAGGTTTTTATAGAGTAAAATGTCTCACACCAGCGAAAGTGTTGGGGTTACGTTTTAGTACCAACCCACGCATTATTCCCTTTCATCCCCTAAAAGTTGTCCTAACCCACTAGACTGACGAAAACTCAGTTTAAGTACAAGAATGACCTACAGAATCTACCGTCGAAAATTCAGCTTTCTGAAATTGTTTGCTTTTCAAAATAAAGTTTGATTTTACCGATAGGATTATAGTACCTTTCGTTTTATACGGGTAATATAGGATTAGTGGTTAGTAATATACGCCCGCCGTTCAGTAAGTGTACCTATTATTTTGACGCTTCACAATCAATATTATCTCTCTCTCTCTCTCTCTCTTTCCCACACAAAAATTCACTGCCACCGATAAAAACACAACCCGATTTAATTTCGCACCGGTCGCGTCGTCGATTCGTCGTTCATTCATCGAAGAGAGCAAGTCATCTAAAATAAAAGCTCCGCGGGACGGGTAGTGAGATCTCCAACAACTGTGCCATCAGCATCATCCGTCTTTTTTCCTTTCTCGTAGTACTTGTCATTCATTACGCCCAGCGTTTTTAAAAAACAATCCCGGCTACCGCCTAAGGCCTCGCCTTTGTCTCACATCCATGCGAATCGATTTTGAACGATCGCCCCACGACCCAGATCGTGGCTGCCGATCGAAAACCAAAGAAGCCTCGTAACAAACGTAGTGGCCCAAGTCTAGGCAATAATAGCGAAAAATGACGTAATGATGGGTTTGTCGCTGTAATCGGATGGTGTTATTAAATAAATCGACGCGTTTAACCGTTACCGGCGCGAGGTGTCGTCGGTGACATTGTTACCAGCAATAAAGTGAAACACCGTTAAATTGTTTATGTTGAAAGGGCTGAGCGAGGGAGAGTGGGAGCGAAACTTGCAGTATGAGAAGTCCCAACATTTACTTAATGACAACGCGTAAAATATAAACTGTCTATTACAAAATCATTGCTATTAACTCACAAACTGGAAAAACGAAATGAGAAACATTAATGTTTTGTCATTTATTTCAAGCTTGACATGAATATCCGCAAAGTACTCTCCTCTATTTATTTTCCCGCATTGACTCACAGTAAAGACTATTTGCCGAAACATTATTTAACTGGAGACAATAAAACCAAACACCGTTAAATTTTCAATACAATCAGAAACACTTACGGTTCGAACCGTGAAATCAATTGCCTAATTAATGAATCAATTCAAAATGTAAATTGCCAATAACAAACCTATTACCCTTTGCAATTACATAATTAAGATGCCAAGTTAGAAAGGTATTGCTATAACACGTAAATATTTGCTTCAAATTACCTTATTGTTAACTCGCAACGTAACAATCTTCTTATTTCAATTAGTTTAACCGATCAAATTCAAATTTTGCCACGCACATTGTACTTTCTGGTAACAATTCCAACGCATACAATATACTTGTGTGTATGTGATTTCAATTTTGGTGTAATCAAGTCGATTTATCCTGTTTGTGTGATTGCTAGCAAACCTTCAGGTATTCATCGGATCCGCGATAATTATGACGTTTGTCTCGTGAAATGAGAACAGCGTGTAGGATTAGGAATTGTCAGGCGTCAAACTCAGGCAGTTCCCTCTCTGCCTCTCTCCGTCTCAGTATACAGGGTGGAAAATCCAGAAATGTAAACATTGCATGTTGCTTTATGCACATCTGAATTTTGTTCAATCTTTCTAGATATCTTGTAGATGAAAAGTGTTAGAAGTAATAAGAGCAGTTTTTCCTCCCTAAAATGGTTTTAGTTTGGTGCGTGTCGGAATTAAGCGCTGTTGTCGTCATTTTCACAATTCACCACCCTGTACAGCTTTGATTTCCGACATACCTCGATTCTTGCACAAAGACGGTGGGAATAATAACACATAATCCACCTCTACGTCCTCTCATTTCACGGGGTACATAATTCGATTTTGCGAACGCGCGAGAGACAATATTTCGTCGCCGGTCTGACTTCCAACTTAATGGATGTAAATTTAATAATAGTGTCATTACTAGTAGGTGTACACGTCGTAAGGCTAGAGCTGTCGAGTAATTCATATAGCCTGCATTATCCGAAGACTCCAGGCGTTTCGTGGTAACCTTTTGAAATTAGTCGCTGGATACGTTAATTAGATTTTCAGGTCGTGGAGTAAAAATGGTGAAGACACTAAAAGCGAGTGGGACTGTACAAGTTTGTTTTGCGTCCGTCACCACCGATTAAAAGTCACTCGCTATTTAAATCGTCATTTCACCACTAATACACTTTACACCTTTACTACTTCCAAGAACTTTTCTGTACCAGAGTGTTGAGTCCAAAGTTTCGCGCCCTTTCTCCGCGTCCCCTTCACAACATTGGGCGGGTATAAACCGCACTATCAGATGAGTTGGGAAGGTTTACTTAACAAGAAATCATGAATCGAAAGTCGGCCCCAAGTGTTATTTGGTGGATTTATCGAAGATACGTTCAACTCCCCCTGGGATCAGCACTAGGTACATCATTGACTTAAACACACTATACAAATTCAAGACAACATATATCACCTTAAGAATAGGAAATATCCTGTGGGATCGATAGCCAGTGGAGAAAGAGAAGTTAATACGACTGTTGTATTGTAAAATTCAATCGAGGACAAGAAGTATAAATTGGTTTCGTGAAAATTATAGCGGCTTAAAAGCAAAGCAAATGTTTTTTATATTCAAATTAAACTAGCCAACATCATTTAAAAAAAAATATTAGTATAATTTCATTACAATATTTCAGTATGTTGTTCATCAATATTAGTAATTTTTAGTCGTAGAGGGTACGATTTAGGCAACCGTTTTCTAAATCTTAAATTAGTATACGAAAACTGCCTTAGCTTGGTTTAGTACAACTCCATTATTTAAAATATGTATTTTCAACTAAAAAGCCGTTACAGTTTATGGAAACATTGTTGAGAGAAACGAAATAAAATATATATAGTGGTAGGCTTAAGGCACGTTTTGTCCATTTTTTGATATGATTAAGTATTGCATGCACAAAAAAATGTGTGAAAACTTCCTATGCAAAATCTTAATTTTCCTATGTAGAAAAGGATAGGAGTATCATGACAATGTAAGGCACAGCATATGAAATTAATTTACATATAAACAATGATAAGATTTATAGAATATTGATATTTTAGTTTGTAGTAAGTTTGGTATGTTTTTTTTTTAGGATTCATACATCATATCAAATAAAAACCCATCGATCCAAATATAAACCAATCACAAAAAATTTATAAAATTTCTAATCAACTGCGCTATTATTACACGTTTATTTTGCTTTTACGAAATTTAATCAGTTAGTTGTTGAGCACATAGAAAACGTGCGATCCAAATTTTTCATGAAATTGCATTAAATAAGTACCACCACTGAAACTCATTAATTCTCTTTATGGTTTATCAACTCATTAATTACCATTTACTGAGTGAGTACGAAGAACGAAATAATTGTTTCTGAAGATTCTTTGGTGACTTGCTTAAGACTAAAAAGTGACAGTTAATTCTGACACAATCATATTCAGCACACAAAAAATATAGGGAGGTCTAAAGGGTAACTGGTAATTTTGACTTTGGGTACGTGCTCAGCAAGCAAAAGTACAGTGAATAATAAATGTGGTATATAAAACAAAGCCAATATGTGTTGCTGATATGTGCATACTTAATTTTTCACAAAAAATGCTACTTTGAGATCATGTAAGGAATGTTTGTTTATTTTTTAGCGTTTTCATTATTTTTACTATAATTTACGTCGACTTGGCTTTAATTAAAAAACAATACCGTTCAAAATGAGGTTTAAGGTAATTATAATATTTACTCATAATAATAAAAAATAAAGCAAACCGCTCAAAACGAGGGTTAGAAGTTTTAATTCTCATTAATCCTTTGAATTAATTCGCATTCTGAGAGTTCATCGATATTCTCAGAAAATGTGTAAATCTGATAATCTGAAATAAATCGAACAATCTCATTTTCTCTCATCTTATTTTCGCCAGCTCCTTTAATATGCTTAGAAAGTACATATTTGCAAATCTGTGCAATGAATCGAACCCAACCTGTTGATCAGTAGAAATCCAATTTAATTGATAAAAATACATGTTTACATACTAAATTTAAATTTCTACGTTCTTCCTTTCGAGTTAAGTAATACGTTTCAATGAAGTACCTTACGCACTGCATTTTCTATGCCCTGTATTTTTTAAATATTTATAAGTGTGTTCAAAATAGGGTTAACAGTATTAATTACGCTAGCGATTTCTAATGGTAATAAATTGGAAATTTTAAGTCATCGATTGAACTTTCATTAAAAGCATTAGTTTTAGTGGTGAAAACAACTTGTAATTATTTTCTCGGCGAGTAGATATTAATTATTAACGACGTCGACTAAAATTTAAAACAAAACGATTTTTTTCTACTAAAATACTCCATTCGCTGCCTTTCCCCGTCCCTTTCGCTCTTTGAATAGGTCAGTTTTACCTTATACGTTGCCAACGAACAAATCTCTCCACTCTGCTCTTGACAAGATAATAGAAGTGAGAACAATGTAACCAATTTATTGTTAGACTGTTTGACAAAGCGAAGCAAGGGTTCTCGGTGCATTGTTTCGCTCCATAAACACCGATTGGACATTGTTTTCGAATAAATCACTTTTACTCGCGTATAACGACCCTCCAAATCGATTCCGTTTGTCCTCGCCGGGAGAACGTTTTTACATGGAAAATTGAAGTTATACATAATCATCGCGTGTAGATACATTAGGTAAGGGGAAGGGGGCAAGCTGCTTTGGAACGTGTCCGGTCCAGGGAGGCGAGAGGGAGAGTGGCAAGTGAGAGGTTTAGAGGAAGATGGCGATATTAATTCATAATACCTCGAGAAAGCAGCAACAATCTCCATTAAGATTTTGCAATTTCTGCTTGTCATATACGACTGCATAAAATCCGACCAGAATTTATACGCCGTTTGTTAATCGGCAAGGAACGACGTAAACGGCCTATAGTTTACCGGAGAGAACCGCAATAAATTAAATATCAATGCAACCTGATCGTTTTCTAATCTTTCTCGTAGTCGAGGTACTCGCCGTACAAATCATAATCGATCGAACATATTTCTTCACCTTCTTCGTCTTCTTCAGATTTTTCGCGCAACATGTGCGTGAGCTTCTTCCCCACGCCACCAGGAGATGTGATGCTTTTTACCTTCGATTGCTCTCAAACACGGTATGAAATTCCAATCAATTTATATTATACACAGCAGACAAGGTAATAATATAATTTATGGTGGCATTATTCTTGCTCACATGCGGCTTTTGTTGAGCGCTGGGCAATTTTTACGGCCGCTCTTCTCCTAAATGATACACCAACCTCTCCGATTAAACGATCGGGAGATGTTAATGTGCGTTATTTGCTGTCATTAATAAATTCGATGCTCGCCCTGCCATATACCACTGAAAAATCCATAATCATCGGTCTATGCTCTCTGTGGCGTATGCTGCTCGAAAACGTCTTGGCGTTTTTGACACGTTTCATTGTTTGCATTATATTTACGAGGGGGTAAATGGTTCTTTTATGCCCCGGTCATTACCTCGAACACTGTCATTTTGTCGTAAAACTCGCGAAAACCGAACAAAGCGCTGGAATCTCTCGGGGGACTTGACACGAGGCAACCCATCCTTGTAACAGGATCCTGAATCGGCCGAACGACCTTTTATTTCGCATACTCGTTTCAATTCCGCCATAAAAGGATTTATGGGAAGGCTCTTCAAGGCATCAAACCACTAAAATATAGTTGGAGTTCAATGAAGAAAATATAACAGGACCACGACAAATTTATTTTTAGATGCAACGATAAAACATATTGTGAAAAGAAATTGCACCAAGTTACAAGATTAAAAAACCTTTCAAGTCATTCAAATGGAGATTTTACTTATGAGGCGTTTTTATTTATAAACTAAATAAAACATATCTAACCTAAAAGTTGATCCTTAGATCCTTTTTCTTACATGTAAGTAAATAAGACTAAACTGACTCTTTTCGTGTATGTATATGTTAGGCGAACTATTAAGAACCCATGAGTTATTCTTCTCCTACTATTTACCGAAGTATCATAATTTTTCAATGAGTTTTTACAATTTCGAACAGTGAAGAGACAGAGAGAAAAAAGAGAGAGCCTCTAGATAAACTATGAACGTGTTAAATCTATCAAATCTAGAAAACGCTTTGAAACCAAGATATTTCAACCTACTACTTAATTGTAAATAAATGGAATGAGGGAAAATAATGGGAAAGTCTTTGGTAAAACCGTGAAAACTTTGCAAACTTTCAACCCCAGACAAAGCTAGCACTAGGTTATGACTATCTAGGTTCGCTTCTCAGGAGAGGAACGAGGTCAGCTACCTTCCTGTCAAAAGATTTATGGACCTTATGAACAACCCGGTCTACGAACCGTCTATGGTGGCTTGGAAATATAGGACGTAAGTCTGGATAGGCCTGTGTATTCCTGGATAACACTGAAGACGCCGGTGGTTGGCCAGGATAGCCTAGCGATTTCTGAACAGCACAGAAGAGGCCGGAAATAGTCTTGATGAATCCATTGGCATGTTAACAAAATCAATACAAATCGACACAACACAAAAAATACAATTGCTCCTGCTACTAACACTAAGTTAGTTATCTAACAGCTAGCTCTAACTAACAGCAGTTATCACTGCTTCAAAAATCCTCCCTGCTACCAACACTTTAACAATCTTTTAACTCTCATTACGTATTTCCCTATCCATTTTGATGACTTGAGACACCCTTGGCAACGTGTACTGGAGCGATTGTTATTTCCTAGGAACTAGGAATTAAATAGTAATGGTGAGAGCATCCACTATTGTCTTACACCATGTTTTATGTCTACTTCCTCTGAAATCTCGCTTCCTAGCCATTTTATTAAAGTACAGATGAGCTATTATCCGTATAGAGGTGCCTATACGCAACGAAAAGGGTAGTCGCAAGAGGTTATGGCAAACTTTATCAAAAGCTTTATTATAACTTAGAAAACTGACATGCAGTTCGTTGAGAAAAAATCTGATGTGACGTCATTCATAGAGAGGCTAACACTATTGTCAAGGTTTTCAAAATGTAATTCACTTAAAGCCAATGACGTCTACCCTGATTTTTATATCACATTAAATACACACATATTCCATTCACTAATCTACCCTGAAAAGTACAGCTGATAAACTGAAGTCTTTACGATGGTATTTAATGAAAACTATAGATTTTAAAACCACGAGCTGTAATGTAACAAATATTGAGATCTGCCGTCCGGTCGAACATACAAAGGATTTGACAATATCGCTCACTATTGCCAAATAAAATAATGGCGCTAATTTGAATGTGTATATAGCAGTGATTTGCCCCGCTAGATTTGAATCTTAGGTCACCAGGTCACGTGATATCAGATAACACAATGAATAGACAGACAGATACACAGATAACAATGAAGTGTGTTATCTGTGTATCTGTTTGTTATTTGTGAATGAACTGTATTTAGACTGACTTACATCCACACGTATCTGAATGAGCACGATAAAACTAATAAAAACCACAATTTTTGGTAGAATAGTAAATGTTGATGTAAGTCATACCGTACAGATGATTCCCGTGATATACATTGTATTTTACAGATCTACAAAGATATCGATTTGTTTTCGACAATAGTACATACATCCTACTGCTATATTAATAGTACAGAATGAATAAGAACGGTATGAAAGGATAAGTAGTGATGAGTATGGTGGTACCGTTAGAGGAGGCCAATAGGAATATCCGAGTATGCCTCCATTATACGGTCTTTCGTGGTTTCATCTGAAGTGGTGTGTTGAGTTACTCTAAGTCCCGAAAGGAAACCGAAGTTGTAGTTTTTTCTTATTGTTCGCCCATCGACAGAGATAAATCCTCTCTCCTCCCACCTCAATTTGTCTCCCTCCGGGGAGGTATTCCGCAAAACATTCGGCAGTTAACAAGTGTCCCCATAAAGAATGAAATTAATGCGTGGTCCGGGCCCGTTAATGTCCCCAATCTGATGCGACCGCCAGTTAACGTCTGCGGAATCTCGCAACTATTAATTCCCGAAGCCGGCTCGTATATTAGATGAAACGCAAGAAGACGAAGACAATAAACGGTCCCTCATGGGACATCCATCGGCCGTTGGATTTTTAAGATTTTCACAATGCGCGCACATACGAAAATCTCTCGCGTTCATTAGCTTCACCGCCTGAATTTTAATTTATTAGGTAGTAATTAGGCGGAGAAGGAAAACGGACAAACTAGAATAGCCATCGGTGAACTGGTCAACCAACCGGTTTTGAAACTTTACCAAATGCATTAAGATAATTTAAATTGACATTCTTTCAATTCTCTCGGTGAAATCTAATAGGGAATTTGTCGTCGTCGTTGTGGTCTTTTTTATACCAACCAGATAACGTCAGATCAGGAAATAATTCCGAAATTAAATTAAACTCGCTCAGAAGAAATATAGAACATCGGTTCTCATTAATTTTTATGCCTACATAGTAATAATCTCCTGAAGATAACCTCTACATAAATTAACTTTCACCATAACTTGCATTAACTCAAACTTTAACACTAACAGTCCATTTACTACAAATGTAAATTGTGTACCTACCAGGAAAATTTCCACATCTCTAGACGTTTTGTAATTGTCTAAAAATACGCCTATCGTTGTTCCGAATGTAACTTTTAATGCATATTAGATGGAAAGCTGTACGCAGTTAATGGGTAATTACCGTTTGATTTATAGAGTGATTTAAATTTACTAGCTATTATTTTAATCGTGGAACCGGAGGCGTTACTCTCCAACTACTAGATGAAAATAAAGTTAATTTACTCAAAATACTCGTAAAATTTAAATAAGTTGTAATTTGATTTTAAATAATTACGTTTTGTCGAACCGATGCTACGTACGTCACGGTCGTTATAAATAAAGCTTAAATAAATGATTAATAAATACTCGCTCGCCTGAATATTTCCAGAGGTTTATTCAAAACGATTGTTGAGTTTGTCGTGTCCAGAGATGTTGACTTATTCCCTTCGTGGGACTGGGATTAATTTTAGCATCTACTGCGATAATCAAATGCGGAGTTTTTGTAGATGCGGATGTTGTGCAAGTTTTACTGATCTGGTATGCAAGGAACATTATGGGATTGATGCAAGAAAAGTTAAAGAATTGGATAATTAATATGAATACATGGAGTGACAATTGGACCAAGCTCCAAGCTGTATTCTGAGTTGGATAGGATAGAAAAAACGATAACTGATGCAGGAAAAAATCAACATTTGAATGTTTCCAGTGGTGGAAGAGTGAGAGTTTAAAGGATGAAATTTTTTAAGATTTATAAGAAGTGTACAACTTACATCCTTCCATTTTTTGGACAACCTCAAAATTTTAGAGTAAAACCCCAAGTAATAATGTTTTTATTTTTATTTTTATTCTCCCAAAAAGATTGAAATTTACGCAATTTGGTAGTATTGCAGCCTTTTTGTTAGAAATAAACGTATTTTTTTTACTTCAAAAATGTAGAAAATTCTTAAAATAATTTATGATTTTTGTGAATAGTGCATTTTTTCAAGTCAGTCAGTTAGCTTATTTTGTTCTATAGAGCTAAAAGAAGGGCTCTATTTTTCGTTATAGCTTCAACTTTCATTTGAAAAAATGAAAATATACTGCATTAATAGGAAAATATAATTTAAATTGCAATATACTGAAAAATATCCCCAAAAAACCAAAAAAATGCTAGAAGCATTTTGGAGCAACTTGTTGCACGGTCCAAAATAATTGTTACATTGCTGTATTGCGTATTGCTACTTAGAAAACAACATTAACCCTTTGATTGCTATAGTGGCGTGTTCGAATTTTCTCAAGTTACAATTTAAAAACAAATTGACACGTATTTCAAGTGAAAACCGTAGCTTCGAAAGGGGATTTTATTTCATACACTGAAGAGGTGAAGTCTACGTTATCCCTAAGCATATGGCGCTTTATGCTGCACCTTCAATTATGTTGAATCTCACAAATTAACATAAATAGAAACCATTCGCCTTCCATCATCTCCACGTATACTAAACATATCTAAGTATACGTTTGAGTATATGTGTGTGTGTGTGTGAGAGAGAGAAAGGACATATCCTTCTTGCCTAATAAAACGGAGTAATTCCAACCCCTGGCATTCATGCATATTTAAATAATCGAAGGAAAACCGATCCCGGTACATTACCGAAATGATGATGGATTCCGTCGTCTCCCCGAACGGTTAAAGTTTGATAGCATGTTGTCATTTCGCGATTAGTAGTCCCTGATGGACTGGACAATCAACGGGAGCCCCTCAGACTCCGGGCCCTTTGTACCTACTTATACATCAAACGGACCCAACAATCGCATAAACTAGAGTCTAATGCCTCCGGGGTACATAAATTTACCCCTCCGGTAATACGTCCCCGGGAAAGCGATATAGAGGAGGACGTCTTGACGATTTAGTCAACCGGTAGATGCGATTGTAATTATAGGACGGCGCCAATGGATCAGATTATTAGTTTCTCTTCTGTTGCGTCAACGACGACCATTATTGATTTGTACCGGGAGCCGCACCGAATTGGGAAATTATTTTAAGTGCTATGAATTTCCATATGGCTTTCATTTAATATGGTTTAAAATATCTGGCAATTTGGGGTTTCAGAATTTAATTGGAGAACTAACCCTTAACGGAGATTTACCTACAAATATGGGTTTCATGTGCACATTTGTGCAGTTAATTTTGGATTTAAATTAGATGTTATATTTGGACCTCGTATTTTAAACAAGGAATTCAGATGATCTGACGAAGTTTGAGAGGTTATCATCGAAAACAACACGTTAGTAGTCTTTGCCTCCCTTTGTGATAGTTACACGACTGTTGAAGTGTTTTTCAGTTTAATGAATTTGATAATGAAATTGAGTACGAATATTTCGAGGGACTTCGTGTCACCAAGGACACCACCAGGGAGGGTTATATAGTGGCTAGCGGAACATACATTTGCCTTGTTACGTAATAACGAATTTTAATACTCATTAACAATTTTCTTGATGTATTACCATATTTTTCCATGCTACAGGGTAAAAGCCATCCCACCAGTTATCCAAGGAACATATTTATACTTATTGCTTGTTCTTCTTCCATATGAGCTAGCCCCATAGTAATTTGCTCAGTATCGACAGTAGCCAGGACTGACCTTTTTCTAGCTATTTCTGCTTATCTTGATACTGCACTTAACCCATTTAAGCCCAGAACTACTTTTTCTCAAAATCTTCATAAAACTCACATTATTTAGGGCAAATGGCATTTAATGAAAGAAGAGTAAGTACCCATCAAAAACCCAGTTTCACTCAGGAGATTTGATGTTTCAGTGTGGGTCGTTTATAACCCACTTTAGTAAAATAAATATACTAGTGCAATCTACCCAGGCAAACAAAATTTTGAACAATTTTATATTTTGCATGCCTATAAAGTCAAAAACTTTTGTATGAAGACAAACAAGAAATCTGAACATTTTAATTTTCTATAATAATCCACGAAACATTTATTACAACTATACATTAGTCACGAGCTTTAGTAGTTTTGTTTTTACAATGAGCTTGTCTTTATTGTGTCTGAGCATTTAAAATGAGATAGTATAAAATAGTAATCAATAACTATCAGTAACAATGATTTAAAAAAATATGTGACCGTGTTAAAACAAACTAAGAAAACTATTGCATTTTTCTTCACTTCTATTGCCTGCACTAATATTTCAACAAATTTCACAAACATTTTAGATATTCAAAATATTTCTTTTTTTTTTCTGTAATGAAATTTACAAAATATAACTGCTTTGTTTTAATATATTTCAAATCAAGCAACAGAACACAAAAAATATGTTCTAAGATTTAATACTTTCAAAGTTTCAAACTGATAGCAGAGTAAATAAGAAAAATAGTAATCGTGTTTACTTAGCAGCGAATTTTGAAAAAAATGGACGGTGGCTGCCGATTTGCCGCTGAATAATGACATTTATAACTAGTGTCCAGTCAAAGTTACGAAAAAATTTACAACCAAAAATTTCGTGGCTTCAGAAAAGGTAGAAAACTACTGAATTAAGACTGGTGGATACTGCCATTGGCCGGAAATTTATTTTAATTGGTATATATCATGTCGATTTGTTATTCATACGTACCTCGATATTTGCCCGATTTTGATTTAGCAACTGCTCACGAGGTATCTATTCTACTTATTGTGTATATTACAACGCAATTGACTCTTAACGCATTCGAATTAACACCGAATGCAGGTACGATTTCTATAAAAATTGTTATACATCACCTCCCTGCCACCCGAGTATTAAATGTGAAGGTAATTTTTGAAATAAACCTGCTGCCAATTTGTAGGTTTCAATTTCGTGTATCGATTCATCGCCCCCTACTGACAGTTTTAACTTTTCTCCTCGCCCAAACAACTGTTACTCTGAATAGGATGTTATGTTCGGAAACTTAACGGCCCCGTTGAAAGAAACGGCTCTGAAGGGAAACAAAGCGAGGCAGTTAATAAAATCGGGCCCCGAAACATATGGAATTGTTTAAGTTGTATGTGTTGATTGAGTGCATAAAGTTTTACGATAAATAAACATCGTTTTATGAAGTCCTTATTAACAAAGCAATTCCGATGGCTTTAATTACACATTGTAACGATCGGTGTTTTATGTTGATTACTTCACTGCATTCTGGATGGAAATACCATTGTTTATGTGTATTACGAAGAAGGTCCATAAAATCGACGATAATTCTTCGGAGTTGTTCTTCCCGTTTCCTCTTCTTCTTTTGAGCAGTTTTCCCTCTGTCTTTTTGCCGATGGTTCACGGTTTGCACCCATCGACCCGAAGATCAATCTAATTTCTTTTTTGCCTACCACCGCTTCGGTTAACGAACCGATCACGACATTATTATTCCACGGGAGGAAAAAAAACAATTAGCGAGCTGCCACCCGTTCCAATCATTAGCATACCCAGTCCGATCCTCGTCTTGTACCTAATACATCCACACTGAGAATACTACATACTAGTTTTTCCCACCATCGGTCATCATATGGACGCTTTATTTCTATTTTGTTCAGATGATTTAATAGACAATCGTTTGCGCAACATGAGCAGCAGACATTATCACGTATACCTTCCATCTTTCTCTATCTTGGTGGACGAGCTTTAATGTACAACATTTAATTATCTCCGTCTTTAGAACGAGAGAGGAAGAAAGGGAGGGAGAAAGAGATGAGAGCTCTCGTCTAAGAGTTATTTTCATCGTTTCTGAGTACTATGGAAGAGAAAATATGAACTTCATCTGAATGCATAAATTAATAATTGAGTTGTATTTCTTGCTGATGAAGGATTACATCGTTCAATACTTATTTATGACATAAGTATACATACGATTAATTAAGGATCATTTAGGACATTCTTGAAGCTCAAGGATTTTCTATGTTACTCATGAAGTTATCGCTCAAGCAATGTTTCAATAAACTGGTGTTTTACCCTTAGGTACATTAACTACTGCCAACAATTACAAGGCAACTTGTAACAAAGCCTCCCTTTCATACTTAAACAACGCAACAGTGAAGACCAGTGATAATTTTGTGTGGACGGCTGCGTAAATTAAAATAATGACAGATTTATTTGACACTTTCCTATTTTTCATACACTTTCAGAAATTAGCTTGACCTCACCCTAGAAAATTACAAAAGTACCTCTCTTTTTACCTCTGCCCTACATCTCTCATACTGAAAAAGAAACGACATTCTACTGCCAATCTGGTCATTACATTGAGAAACTTATGACTGAATCCACAAAATATAAGTGTTCACACTTATATTGAGGTCGGGGAAGCCTAGCTGTGTGCCCGACGAACAGGTTTTTGCAACCACTAAGTCATTACGGTGCGCTTCGTTTCTCCGTTTGTTATAGAATACATGTAGATTCATCATCATCATCATCTACCAACCCCTAAACGTTCACTGCTTGACGTATGCCTCCTTATGTAAGTGCTTTCCGCTCTCTTTCTTTTTACGTATTGTAAGCATATTTAAATTACTTATACACACTTATATTCATTGAAACGTAAAGCATTTTAACCGATAAACTTAATTAAACCTTCATTTCATTGATAAAAAATACTTGTATATGAAACTCATGTAGTTTACATGACAGGAAACAAACATTCTTGGTTGACATTTGCCGCAAGCAAAATTACTAAAGGACGCTGAGGGAAACTTCGGTCTTTAACTATGGCACTAGGGCCGTGATGGCAACTACTTAAATTAAAAATAGTTGATACACGGTATACATGGCATAAAGGCAGTATATGTAATATAGGCGCTATAGATATGGTCTAAAGGGCACAGATGTTAAATTCTATAATCAGTCAAGCTATAAAATCTACTTTCTAATATTTTCCCAAATTATCAATCTTCCCTTAGTACCATATGTATATAATATGTATAACCGAGCAGTTTCCTCTCACGCAATTTATGACAAGTTTTGTTTCAATATTGAACTGACCTTTGGACCCCTGGTGGACACCATCTTAATATCTGCAACCGGCAACACTTCACCTGCTCCGGCCTGCAAATTGAAACTCAAATCAGAAATCATAATAGCAAAACATTAAATATACGTCATTATGACGTCGAATCGATAAATTCAGATCAATAAGTCAATTCAAATCCTACAGTCCGAATGGAAGTGAGGAGTGCACCGCCATTCGCACTTGTTTGTCGGCGTAAAGTTATGCGGAAATTATCAAATGCATAGAAAACGCTTGAAACATACATACAAAAGGTATACATACACATCAACGTGTTGTTAAAGTCCCCCACGTTGTTTCACTCACTAAAAATCGGAAAATCGGAAAAATCACTCGCGGCGATACAAGGGGACGTTCACCCTTCGCGCTACCGATAATGAATAACTTGTCCGAACTCGCAAGCGATCTTCCGTACCGTAGGTACGATAAGGTGCAGAAAATAGTAGGTCAAACTAGGCAAAAAATGAGCGACGGGCGTGGAGGGGGTAGCAATAACAAACGTCCAGACGTCTCGAAACGTCTAGAACGATGCGAGTTAAAAATGTATTGAAATTTTACAACGAAATGAAATACGTAGGATTTCGTTGTTGAAGGCGGATGTATTTTACGTGCACAATGCTGGAATAAAAATGATGCGAATGTTGGAATGGACGTGGTGTATATTTTGAGCAGTTCAAATTCAGTTTGCAGTTTTTCATTTTATCAGACCATCGCGTTGGCTCCCTACACTTTCTTTTTGTCAGCCCGAGTTTTCCGAACCAGCAATTTCATTTTTTCTAGCCACATATCCGGTCAATCGCCATTTTAGCTTTGTGATTATCTCTATTACGTCCTGAATCCCCTTCTGCTTCTCAAATCCTCGTTTAGGACTCTGCTTCTTAGGGTCACACCAAACATTTATCTCTTTATTTTTCTTTGTGTTATATGTAGTTTTGTTATCATCACCTTTGTCAATATGAAATTTTCTGCTCCATACGTGATCACCCGCAATATGCATGTATCAAAAGTTTTCGATAGGCTTATCTGATATATTGATGGATATTTATATACACATAGAGCTACGATATGGTATTTTTAGTATTGAAAAAGATGTAAATTTAAAAAGCTATGTATAGGGAATTGGTACTTTTAAACTTAATAAAGTGATTATTTTCAATACAACTACACCTTTCACAATGATAAAAGGATTTTTATTTATGTGCTTATATCTATAATTGCATTGTATTAGTAATTTTAACTGATAAGGCAGAGTACACCAAAAGGTCGTATTAGAATATTTTGCAAGGTAAATTTTAAGAGTACCCAAGTTGTTATTGGAAAATGAGCTAAGCCTTCTTTGGATTTTTAAGTCGAAAACTCTTAGTGTCAATTAGATGGGGTTTTGAATCAGACTTTTATTACTATTTACAGTGATGCCGAAATCATCACTATAAACCATGGAAAATCATGAAGGTTTGTACCTATTTAATCTGTTATTACTAGCATCGGAAAATCATGCATTTATAATATTAAAAATAAGTATTCAAATATCCACTCAAAAATACTGAAATATGCACTTGTGTATTATAACGTTCTTAGTAAAATAGTGCAAATTTTCATACGAGAATTTTTGTTATTCCTAAAGTCAGGATTCGTGCATGTATTAGAAGGGGTTAAAGATTCCTGAAGTATTTAGAAATAAAATTATTGATCGATTATACATACACCACAACTTCTCCATAACAATCAAAAAATTTTTCCGCGGTTTAGTAGTTCAGATGAATTTTAATGACTGCGGTGAGAAATATATTTTCCTTTCGTGTATCGATGAATTCCCCAAAATTCCTCCAAAGGAAGAAAATTCATGATTATTTTTTGTTGGGTTGTCCACACTCCCACGAAAGTTCCTTCTCCAATTATCCCGCATCGGCATCGTCATGTGACAGTCCAAGGATTGATCGCGGGAGTTTGACATTTGTTCTCTCTCCTTCTCGCTTCTACCCTCTTCTCTCTCTCTCTCTTTTTCACTCATCTAGTTCTGTGAGTAAGGCCGGCAATTACATGATTATCTCCGACAATACTCGGTGATTTCCCGGGCTTTCATTACCCTTATTGTCGGCCCCTTTTGTTGCTACCTCGCCCATTCTACACGTTGTTCGACAAAATGATAGCCTTGCTTCAACTTTTCCAACGTAAAATAGTTTATCTTTTGATTCAGACAAATTTCCGAGGCGCTCGCTCGTCGCTCTCTCGTTCCCGCTTTTCTCTCTCTCTCTCTCACTCTTTCTTTTATCTTTTGTTTTTCTTTACGAACTATTGATTCCGTAAGGGGTTATTTGTTCGTGACGAAAGAGTCGAGTCGATTTCTCCTCTCATTTTTCTCTCTTCTACTTCTATTCGTTTATCGTTGTTGTGTGCTTGTGGACTAATGAAATAGAATCAAGAGCGATCGATCGAGGATGTTCCTTTTTCTTCCCTTTTGCACAATTCCCCTTTGAATGGGAGTACCTTTCGAAATACACATATACTCCCAAACCAGAGCCTTCTAAGTAAACTTTAACATTACACCCGACCAATATCTGTGGCTTTAAGGGTTGTTATACATTGCGAGGGAATAAACAGAAACAGTAAGCTGTAGTGTGTTTCCCTAAGTTTGTGTGTGAGAGTGTATGTGTGTATGTCTCTCTCCCTCCTAAGCTCGAGTAATAAGGCCGAAACGTCGTATCTACTTTGATGTTCCCGAGCATTAATTAACAAACGACAAAATTGTATTTGGACAATGGAGTAAAAGCTACTAAGAAATTTGCTGATATGAATACGACGTCGACGACGACGACAACGACGACGGCTTCTCTCCCTCAAAGCACCATCGTTCGCTTTTGGGGACAACTTCGGGGCTGATGATTACGTGCCAGAGTGAATTTTCGCCCATTTAATTTGGAACAGGAAATGGTTATTCTCCTCCTTGTTTCCGACGAATAGGGAGGAAGGGATTCACTCTCGGGACTTTGACGGCAGTGTCTTTTTAGATGTTTCCGAAATCTACGGCATAATCAACACGGTTTAAGAACGTCGCTGTATTTATATCGTGAATAATAAAAAAATTAGAAGCTTTGTAAATGCCAATGAGGAAAATTGCATTTTTTGTGTAAAAATCCGTGAAAAATGAGTGTTTCACATGCCTAATTCTAAGGTTCGTTGAAACCCATCTAAATAAGAATTATTTATAATAAATAAAGGGGAGCAGCACTATAGGCTATATCGAAAAAGTTATTGATTAATTAAAAAATAGTTGTAGTCCATGGATACATGGATACTACCAAATATTTTATTACTTATACGACTTTTATTAAATGTGTTTATAACTTTATAATAACTACGCTATATTTATATGCTTATAGGTAATGATATGGATGTGGGCTATTCAGGTCACGAAAAAAAAGTATGACAATGGTTTGACAAAAACAGATGGTTTATTGAAGAAACGAACTCTAAGCTCCACATTATGCCATTACTCTGTACAGGAAGAGGCAGTGAAAAACCAGAAATGGTAAGCTATATGATGCCCTTTATTGTCCCTAAATATGTACATATAAATATCCACCAATATATCAGATAAACCTATCGAAAACTTTTGATACATGCATATTGCGGGTGATCACGTATAGAGCAGAAAGTTTCATATTGACAAAGGTGATGATAACAAAACTACATATAACACAAAGAAAAATAAAGAGATAAATGTTTGGTGTGACCCTAAGAAGCAGAGTCCTAAACGAAGATTTGAGAAGCAGAAGGGGATTCAGGACGTAATAGAGATAATCACAAAGCTAAAATGGCGATTGACTGGATATGTGACTAGAAAAAATGAAATTGCTGGTTCGGAAAAGTCGGGCTGATAAAAAGAAAGTGTAGGGAGCCAACGCGGTGGTCTGATAAAGTGAAAAACTACAAACTGAATTTGAACTGCTCAAAATATACACCACGTCCATTCCAACATTCGCATCATTTTTATTCCAGCATTGTGCACGTAAAATACATCCGCCTTCAACAACGAAATCCTACGTGATTCATTTCGTTGTAAAATTTCAATACATTTTTAACTCGCATGGTTCTAGACGTCTCGAGACGCCTGGACGTTTGTTATTGCTACCCCCTCCTCGCCCGTCGCTCATTTTTTGCCTAGTTTGGCCTACTATTTTCGACACCTTATCGTACCTACGGTACGGAAGATCGCTTGCGAGTTCGGACAAGTTATTCATTATCGGTAGCGCGAAGGGTGAACGTCCCCTTGTATCGCCGCGAGTGATTTTTCCGATTTTCCGATTTTTAGTGAGTGAAACAACGTGGGGGACGTTAACAACACCTTGATGTGTATGTATGTATACCTTTTGTATGTATGTTTCAAGCGTTTTCTATGCATTTGATAATTTCCGCATAACTTTACGCCGACAAACAAGTGCGAATGGCGGTGCACTCCTCACTTCCATTCGGACTGTAGGATTTGAATTGACTTATTGATCTGAATTTATCGATTCGACGTCATAATGACGTATATTTAATGTTTTGCTATTATGATTTTTGATTTGAGTTTCAATTTGCAGGCCGGAGCAGGTGAAGTGTTGCCGGTTGCAGATTTTAAGATGGTGTCCACCAGGGGTCCAAAGGTCAGTTCAATATTGAAACAAAACTTGTCATAAATTGCGTGAGAGGAAACTGCTCGGTTATACATATTATATACATATGGTACTAAGGGAAGATTGATAATTTGGGAAAATATTAGAAAGTAGATTTTATAGCTTGACTGATTATAGAATTTAACATGTGTGCCCTTTAGACCATATCTATAGCGCCTATATTACATATACTGCCTTTATGCCATGTATACCGTGTATCAACTATTTTTAATTTAAGTAGTTGCCATCACGGCCCTAGTGCCATAGTTAAAGACCGAAGTTTCCCTCAGCGTCCTTTAGTAATTTTGCTTGTGGCAAATGTCAACCAAGAATGTTTGTTTCCTGTCATGTAAACTACATGAGTTTCATATACAAGTATTTTTTATCAATGAAATGAAGGTTTAATTAAGTTTATCGGTTAAAATGCTTTACGTTTCAATGAATATAAGTGTGTATAAGTAATTTAAATATGCTTACAATACGTAAAAAGAAAGAGAGCGGAAAGCACTTACATAAGGAGGCATACGTCAAGCAGTGAACGTTTAGGGGTTGGTAGATGATGATGATGATGAATCTACATGTATTCTATAACAAACGGAGAAACGAAGCGCACCGTAATGACTTAGTGGTTGCAAAAACCTGTTCGTCGCGCACACAGCTAGGCTTCCCCGACCTCAATATAAGTGTGAACACTTATATTTTGTAGATTCAGTCATAAGTTTCTCAATGTAATGACCAGATTGACACTACAATGTCGTTTCTTTTTCAGCATGAGAGATGTAGGGCAGAGGTAAAGAGAGGTACTTCTTCCTTTGGAGGAAATTTTGGGGAATTCATCGATACACGAAAGGAAAATATATTTCTCACCGCAGTCATTAAAATTCATCTGAACTTCTAAACCGCGAAAAATTTTTTTGATAGTTATGGAGAAGTTGTGGTGTATGTACAATCGATCAATAATTTTATTTCTAAATACTTCAGGAATCTTTCATCCCTTCTAATACATGCACGAATCCTGACTTTAGGAACAACAAAAATTCTCGTATGAAAATTTGCACTATTTTACTAAGAACGTTATAATACACAAGTGCATATTTCAGTATTTTTGAGTGGATATTTGAATACTTATTTTTAATATTATAAATGCATGATTTTCCGATGCTAGTAATAACAGATTAAATAGGTACAAACCTTCATGATTTTCCATGGTTTATAGTGATGATTTCGGCATCACTGTAAATAGTAATAAAAGTCTGATTCAAAACCCCATCTAATTGACACTAAGAGTTTTCGACTTAAAAATCCAAAGAAGGCTTAGCTCATTTTCCAATAACAACTTGGGTACTCTTAAAATTTACCTTGCAAAATATTCTAATACGACCTTTTGGTGTACTCTGCCTTATCAGTTAAAATTACTAATACAATGCAATTATAGATATAAGCACATAAATAAAAATCCTTTTATCATTGTGAAAGGTGTAGTTGTATTGAAAATAATCACTTTATTAAGTTTAAAAGTACCAATTCCCTATACATAGCTTTTTAAATTTACATCTTTTTCAATACTAAAAATACCATATCGTAGCTCTAAGAAGTGCCAAGCATAAAAGTATGAAAATCGAAACAAATAAACTTCCACAGAAGAACACATATTTAAAATAACTCAAAGTACACTTTTTACGTGCTATCAGTTGAGGATTATAGCAATTGTTACCTTGAAATAAAAGATTTGCCTAATAAATTGTCTGCTACTTATGTATTAAGTAATATATTAAAGCCGATTCTGCTTAACCGCATACAAAATACATTTCATTTTATTTCTGTAATTAACGAAAGTAATCGCCTTACTCCTTTTAATCACCAAACTGATGGATTTTTCCTCTTACGAGTACGCGTTTTACTTTTCGCTTTGCATAAATATGCTATTTAATAAGAAATCCCTCGTTGTGAATAAATACACTTAAGTAATTCTTTTAATAACTTACGCGGTACTCCTTGTACGGATACTAAATACCTAGAATTTCCAACTAGAGACGCGATATCGGTCATAATTGGATCATACGAGGCTCGACTACTTATTTTACATAAATTTAATAAGTATATTAAGAAAACAGATGTCGCCATGAATTATACAAATTCGTGTACTTAACCGAACCGACTCCGTAATCCATCTTATAATTTTATTAACGAGACTCAACCGTTGCAAGAATTAAATACAACTACAAAAAGAATCGCGAAAGTCTGATTTATACTAATGAAACGTAAAACTTAATAAAGCTGACTATAAAATAACTCCGAAGTGAAGAGAGTGAGAAAGAGGAAGAGAAAAAGGGAGATAACGAGAGGAGACGCGGCACGTTATTGTTAAAGTAAGAAAAAAGATAATAATCGGGACCTACCCGGTTTAATTTATGACCGGTCAAGTGTAGAATCCTGGCAAAAGGTCACTAACACCACTGCCACACGTACGAACATAGAAAAATTAATTTTCGATTCAAAAATAGACGCGCACCCGCAACAAACTACTTACGATAAAAAAAAAACAGGTTATGTAGTACGTAGTTATTTTAGGAAGCAATTGATTTATTTAAGAGAATGCAGAAAAAGCGTAACTGGTGCATGTTGGAATGAGTAAGAACTTAACTAGTGATCCTGATTTATGGTCTTGTAAGTTTTATTAAGAGGGATTAATATTGTTGCAAGCATTGGCGTCCTGGAAACGACAACTTGACACACTAATCTGAATGTTATGAAATTTACGAGAAGCCAGATGATCTACCTGACGAGTAAAGAGGTATCACAATTAGGAGAAGGTTTCAGTTAACTAGTAGGTTTTGTCGTTGGTGATTTAATATTTTTCAACGCAACAAAAATTGTGCGCTATTGGAGTATGCGATCTGGTTTCTTATCATTGTAGTATGAAGTGTACCTGAAATGACATTCTACGGGGAAGCTACCTATGGTGATGAATGTAATAAGTAAATATGAGCGACGAAAAGCGACGTCATGGGAATACCCGACCTGGGCACAGGCTCTTCGATTGTCCTCTCTTTATAGCCCCAAGGGCTAACGGTTTTCAAACTTACCCGAACTTGGAAAATTCACTAACGCAACAACTTGAGAGCGCCCACTGTGAAGATCTATGGGCCGTTCGTTGACAACTTTTTTTTTGGAAAATTGGCAATACTTTCCTTATTTAGGATTCCTGGCCCTGGAGTACTCCATGCAGGAATTCCGCCTCTATTCCATATGGCGCAGGTCGGCTTAATTTGGGTACCACCTGAATCATAGAAAACTTATCGTTTACTGTATTGTTTGAACAAATAATTCTTTTGTTTCCATACATTCCTCTTAAACCTTGTATGAAGTGTTTTTAAATAAATCATTCATTATATTTCATATCTTTTACAGCAACGTAAAACACATTGTAAATTAACAAGTACTTGCCTGCCTCTATGTTATACATGTCTGTTTTATGCCTACAAATAATTTTATGGAATTACTTTTTTGTGTATTTCTGTTTATATAAGGTATAAACGTTGATTGAAGAGAGTTCTTTTTAATCAATAAATTAGCAATGTCGGTGTTACAGTTTTTGGTTATTATTAACAAGCTGTGAAGAGTGAGAGCAAATCTAGGATGCATTGAGTTGGAAGAAAATTGATCTAGATCTTCAACAGCTACCTACTTACTGAAACCACACGTAATTTAATAAGCAAATCATCCAAAGTGATTGGTAAATATCTCAAGTGACACCCAAATTGGTTAGGTATATATCAGGTTTCGGTTTTTCAACAAATCCGTCTATTTTTCTCAAAACGCTAGAATACGTCTTTCTTTTAGGCTTATTTCGATAGAAATATAAGCTTCAAAAGAAAATTCATTTCAGTTTTGTGTTTTAAGATCCCTGGATGACAAAACTACCCTCAGTCTGAAAGGTTATATCATATCTATATATGATATTAACGCAATTTGTAAAATCGATTGATTTTCAACTAATTAAAGTAAAAATAAAATGGCGGCCTGTCAAACAAAATAAAAATTCGTACTTCTCTTGTTTTCAATCTGATGTAGAAATCTCAGAAAACCTTTTGAAGACCTTAAATCCGTTCTATAACTTTTGTATTTAACATTTTTTATATAAGTTGGGTACAAATAGGTATTTGTTAAGAATTAGAAATTTTATTCCCATATCATATATAACAGAACTAAACAGTATCAGGTGACACTGGGTCAAATGGTATAAATGGTAATAATTTTCACACATGTGCCGTTTAGACTTTTAGTATACAGTGCAAGTCTCTAACTTGGAATAAATTCAGTAAATCGAAGACATTTTCTGTTGGATATATCCTCGGACAGGTCGATTAGTATTTTTAATCGCTCTCTTTTTGATGTAATAAAATGTTATACAGCCTTTACCATGTAAATGGCATTAGTATTGCCATTTAAAAAAATAGTCGATGACGTCATGTCTCAAATTTGGTACAGGCTGTATAACATTTTCCTACATCAAAAAGAGCGCAATTCTAAATACTAATCGAGCTGCCCGACAATATTTACAACAAAAAAAAACTGTCTGATTTACTGCATTAATTCAAAGTTAGAGACTCGCACTGTATTAATTTTTCCACATAGTTTAAGTCGATTTATATACCAACCACTCGGTACATCACACTCATTTAGACAAATTTATTTTAAATTAAATTATAATTAATGAAACAAATGAGTTCAATTTGATCATAAATCAGTTAAGGAAGATATTTCCTTGCTATTAACTCGTACTGATTCATCATACAACTCCAGGAAACTGGCATTCACAAATATTTCAAAGTGTGTTTTCTGAATACAATTACATTTTTCTATTATTCCCTTGATACTATGTCTGTTATTCTTATTCCAATCTTATAATCATTTTAATTGTAATCTAAGTTTTCTAATACAGTTGATTAAATATTTATCTACAACTGCATTAGAATTCAATTATACAGTTTCATTGCGAACGAAGCAAATGGGTTTTATTTTAAATTTATCCACTTAATTTAGGTACGAACTGTTAGCGACTTTCGTCTATTCCCTTATCTCAGCTATGAGCCTGCAACTTTTTGTCGATTTGTTTTCGTCGTTGACCGAACGGTTGCTAGTTAGGACGTTTAGTTGTGAATTGAAGTCGTACAGGTACGGTACAGTTTTATTTACGAAAGAACTCTTACTGATCATAGCTTAGAAATTTCTCGAATTTTTTCAAAGAGTACATGTAGTTGAGCGGAAAGAGTCGTTTTATCATGTGTTTCAAATATTATCAAATTTCCTTAGTGGGTTTTACTGTTATAACATTGTCGATGGCAGTTTTCGTTGATTTTTCGTGATTTCGTGGCTTCTAATGCGATTGATACGTTCACTTATTTTCTATCACACTCGCTATTTGCTGTATGATAAAATTTCTCGCATATATAACTGTTCCATAAATTTAGTGGCGATTATATTTTCGTAAATGTTAGGTAACTTTTCTCATAACTATTTTTCTTCAGTGCAGTTTATGTTATTTCAAATTAACAATCGTGTAAAATATTTATTTCTTACAATTTTAAATTTTAACGTTTTCAATGTATGTAATTTATTGAATTATTTCAGTTGCACTGTATAATCTCTTCTACTGTTATTTAGTTATTTTTCCATAACTGCAATTGAATTCAATTACGAGCGAAATTCATTCCCATTATTTCTCTTTTAAATATGCCTATTTCATTTAACTACGACGTGTGAGTGACCTTCAATGTTTTTTGTCACTTGTTTTGCTTTCACTACTTGAGCGATTGCTCGCTTGTTAGGAAGTACGGTACAGTTTTTTAACCACTGGCAAATCTTTACAATTTCTCAAATATCTTGAAAAATAAATGCGGCAGGTAAAATATTTGTATATCGGAGGCATTTTAAATTTAACATTTTGTGGACTGCAGTTTTTGTTCTAATTTTTCGGTAACTGTATGGAAGATTAATAATTGTTTGATAAATTTAGTCACATTAGTATGTTCGTAATTTTTCTGTTAACTAACTTTTCGTTGTTCGTTCATTTCATTTCGATGTTTGAAATTAGCATTCGTGTAAAGGTATTTATTTTTGACAGTAATAAGGCTTTATTACGTTCTTGCCATTGACTATTATAAAGTTTATAATTTCGATTTTAACCACAGTGTTCGTTATAACTTTTCTATGAGTTTATTCGTTTAATATTAATGATTTCGTTTTAGAATTTTCAAAATTATTATAACTATTGTCATATCTATTTGGACCAGGGGAGAAAAGTTAAAAATATCTTAAGGGAGTCAACTAACTCGTCATTCAAAACTAAGCTGATCCGTACTTTTCTTTATTAGAAAATTTTCAGAAATTACCCCTATTTAAAGGCTAAAAAGTCCTCTCAATAAAATAAAAATCAATAAAACATAAATATCATAAATATAATCATAAAAATCAATATGGGAACAATTTTTGGGAACAGTATTTTTTCTATAAAATAGTGTAGAAAAATCATGTAATTTCTTACTGTGAAAGGTTTGATAAGTGTTGAAAATGTACTCTTCAGTGAGAGGGTAAAATCGTTTTGAAAAATTCTGAGAAAAAATATTTAAATTTAAAAGTTTCAAGTACTAAGAACTATGAAGGACCATTGCTGCTAGTTTTGTTGAGAAAACAATCCCTACCCAATCAGATTGTCATCATTGTCAGAATCATTTTTTTTTTATAAATAATTAAGATTATTATAATCATTCTAATGCACTTTGGTAAAATTTTACCCCGACGAGGGGGTGAAATTCCCAAAACATAATGAAAAATAACAACATTGTCTAAAATTCAAAATCAAAGGATAACTATTTTTTACTAACTTTGATAACTATTTCTATCCCTTTTCATTATATGCTTCTGATTGAGGGTAGCTGTACGCTTCATAGAAGTTATTTTCTTATCGATATTAACCACAAATAGTTGTTTCATAGTTCTCCTGATTTGAAAATACTAAATATTCTTTCTCAGATTTTTTAAAAATGTTTTGTTTCTATTTCAATCTTTGGGGATGGTTTCACTTCCTTACAGCGCTTAAGGGTGCATTTTCAAACCTCATCAACCATTATCCATCAAGGAAGTACATGATTTTACTTTACAGAGATTTATTTGAAAAAAAATACGGTACGAAATATTTCGTTAATCGATATGTTTTACTTTATTTAACTTTTGAAGATTATTCCACCCCTAAATGGGGTAATTTTAGATAATTTTCGTAAAACAAAACATAAGGTCACTTCGGTTTTGAATGACGAATAATTTGCTACTTGTAAAACTTTTTATCTTTTCCCCCTGGTGCATTGGTATCAAATTCTCAAAAAACGACCAATCTTTCTGTTAATTGTTTCTAAAAATTACTTTAAATTTTTTACAGGTGACAGTAGTGAGAAGTGACATTAGTGAACATCTTGGCGGTAGTAGCAGGGCAGGGTTGTAAGCAGTTGCCATCATGCCTATATGTCATTGTCATATGGTATGTCTTTTTGAACTATCTTGAAGCGAAAATTTTATTTTTGTTCTAAGGCAAGGTTCCCCTGCCTCTTATTGAACACGGAAATTTGGCAGTCTATCTATATTACTAGAAAATACTTCAACTAGCTAATGACAAACATTATACTATTTTTTTAAATCGCAGATACCAAGTGCCAGGAGTGAATCCTTTGGTCCATTTTTTTAGAAAATGAGATAACTGTGACATAATAAACCTAGCATAAGTACTATTACACGTGTCACATCTAACGTAGGGTTACTTTAATTAATAAAAACAAGCCATATGTTTCGGTATATTGGGGAAAAACCACTTTACCTCACATCTTCTTGGAAAGATCCACTTGATATCATCTGGTTTAAAAAATTATTTTTATAGCCTGCCTTAACAAAAATTCCGTAAACAGTCAAAAACCTTTACCACTTTAACATCAACTAAACTGAAATTTGTCTGTATTTGACTTTTGTTACGTGATCGAAAACACTCTGCAATTGGTTACACCTGATGCGATATTACATGCTAATAAGCTTTCGATTTCCCGAAAGTTTTCAAATACTTTTTTGTCCAACATGTCCTCTTGAAAGATCAGTTTCATCTTATATTCGTTCAAATTTTTAAAACTATTTATTACAATATTTCAGGTGAGTATTTTCCTCGACAATGACATAGAACTTCATATAAGGGCAGTGAGACCGAAGTAGCTGTTTGTAAGGTTAGTATTGTAAAATCATTTTTAAAGTACTATTTGGTCTTTTATAATTCACTCTTGTTAA
Organism: Cryptocephalus primarius; assembly: GCA_963576515.1. Taxonomy (NCBI): domain Eukaryota; kingdom Metazoa; phylum Arthropoda; class Insecta; order Coleoptera; family Chrysomelidae; genus Cryptocephalus; species Cryptocephalus primarius. The sequence goes on along the minus strand of OY754940.1, from coordinate 5,049,802 downwards.
CGTTATCATTATTTATTTTTGCAGGTAAGTCTTATTAACGACAGTGACGACATCGTTATAGGGCAGAAAATCAAGAGGAATCTTATTATTTAAAGTATAATGGTTAGTATTTTTGAATTACATTTGAATTTTGTTTTTTATCTTATCACGATTAAATGGTGTCAATACATTTATTAATATATTTTCAGGTAGCGACGTCATGCAGCAGTGATGATGAACAACTTCCAAGCAGGTGCAGTTATATACTATTGGTTAGTACTTTTAATTGCTAAAGGGTCTTATTATTCTTATTCTTCAGTGTTGACTGAACGTAAATGATATTTACGTTACTTTAATTTTTAGGAGTTACGATTGCATTGGGTGCAGCGACAGATGTGTTGGCAGGGATTCTTTCGCTGGACTCGTTTTAAGGTTAGTGTTTTTAGATAATTAAGGACTGCTTTATTGTTTATTCTAATTGAATATGACGAGGCTGTTATTGTTGATTATAACATGCGTTATGGAAGTTCGTTTATCGCTGCAATGAGATGCGTTTTAGGTGAATTTGTTCCTGACCAACAAAATACGGCATCAGGTCATAGTATTACTGTTTGAATACAGGTGCCTACTGTGCACAAGGTGTTAAAATACAAATGTTACAAAATTTTGAGGAGGATAGTATGGCCTAATATATAAAAAAATATGTTTCAGGGTACATTTGCCCGAAAACGCATAATTTTGAGATATGGGGCAATTACTTGAAAAAAGTATTCATTACCTTCAAAATTAATGTTAAATGCCAAGCAAAATTTTACACGATTTTAACATATTTTTGGAGGAATGTACTTACATGTGCTTCATGTCAGCGTCTGTGTTCCACTTTTTCTTAGGAACTGTAAATAGCGAAAAGCTAAAACTTTTTATTTGGTCTTGGTACTCTGAAAATATGAATCCTAGTGTATTTGGTTGAAAACAGTTAAGGACAAAGGGCATTTTATCCTCGTGATTTATATCTTCTCTTGAAAACAAATTCAACGGTTTTTCAATTTATATCAAAAATAATATAATAACTTCAAATTAATATCACAAAAATTGCCATAAAATGTTTGTTTTCGTTAATTTTTTAAACTTATACAGAACGCTTTCCACATATGAGAAAGTTTTACGATGAACACATCAACAATTTGTAATAGAAGTTATTCCCAGTCGAACTTCAAATTTTTCAAAAATTGCTTATTTGTTTTGTTTGATACTGTAAACATCAACTTTGTAAGATACAGTAGTTAAAGTCTTATCTCTAAAGTCTCTAATAACATAAAAACGATTATACATTTTATTGCTTCAAAATTTTTGATTTCTTTTATTATTCTGCCACTGCAGACCTGCCGGTGTAAACGTATCTATAGTCTGTCTAAAAATGAGGCGAAGTAATAAAAACTCATTATAAATGCAAAACCGATACAAGGTGGCACCCACTAAATGTGTCGAGTTCTCTAATGTTTTGCACGCTACCTCCCCTAATCTCTTTATATTACGAGTGTTTCTCCCTGAACATCTGCTATTTTGTGCGTCTCGACACATGCGAAGAACCACTCACTGGCGTACGGTCGGGAAAAATGACGAAATGTGCAATAATCGATAACTGAAAAAATTACGTGTGCGTGCGCGTGTGTGTGTGTGCGTGCGTGCGTGTGTGTGTGTTTGTGTGTGGGCGCGCGCTTGAACGAGATAGAGAGGGAAAGAAAGACAACACGTCAGTACATGTATGGTCGTACATTAATTTATGAAATTTTGCGGCCCTGAGAAGGGCCAGTTTATGAAAAGTTTTTCCCAGCCGTCACCTTCTCCTTGGTAACCTCAGTCGTCGTCGTCATCGTCGAATTCTTCCCAAACATCGGAATCTGAAGAAGAATCATCATTTGGGTTGATAATAATTGGTTCTATCAACGACTCCGAAATGTTATCTAACTGAAACATTTGGTCTTCTATTTTCAGAACGTGATTTATGCATTTCCGCCAATTTTCCTTGGAAACTTTACATATTGCTTCTTTAAGCAAATTTTTGACATCTGCTAATTTGAACGTTGTATTTGTCCTCGCCACGTCACCTTTTATTTGTGCCCATATTAGCTCAATGGGATTCAGGTCGCAGTGGTACGGAGGAAGCCGAACCACTGTTATTCCTTTCGCCTTGGCTAATCCATCGACGACGTGCCTTTTAAAATCACCTTTACGTGAATTGGCTAAACGCAAGAGTTCTACTTTTAATAGGTTTTCGGCACATTGGATCTTTTTCGAGGATAACCATTCCTTTAAAATCGTCCATAATGTACATCGGCTCATTTTTGGAAAGTCCTCGTCTTCTTGGACAGACAATAGAATTTTATCTAGTGTTGGAAGTTCGTTGCGGAAAAAGAAAGCGTGAACTTTTCGACGTAGTCCCCTTTTTAGAAATTCGTCTAAGGAAATTTTCGGACGTCCTGGAGACTTTTTCTCCGGTTGAACAGGGCCACTCTTTCTTTCTTTTAATAACCTGTACACTGATGTCTTACCAACTCTCAGCATCGCAGCGGTTAATTCCACGGTTTTATCCACACTCGCATCTAAATTTTGTTTCTTGATGGAATCGAAACAATTCAAAATTAGAACTTTCTCATTAACTGAGAACGGCGCTAATTTTGGGCGTTTCGATGGTCCTGGTAAATTCTCCATACTCCAATACGTATCTCCGTACTTTAAAAATACCACTATGAACACACAGGAAAGTCACTGTCAAAGTCTGTCTAATCACACACACGTACACGTCTATAAGCAATGCTGACTGACTACTGTCTTAGGCTTAAATGGAATAAATGGGCCGATCTTATACACATAACCACCTGATATGTTAACGCAAGCATTAAGCGCAATCAGTTCCTTTAACTTACCTAGAATTACTGAGAAAATAATAGCCGTTTGGTCCCTTCTTGGAATAGTTAATCACATAATCCGAACTTTAGTATTTATCTGCACCTCGATTAGACAGCACCCACTTTTGTACTTCGGTAGGAAATGTTCATATCTCTTCGATTCTTCCATATCCCGAGGATTTATTAGACAAACAGTATGAAAAAAAACATTACCGTAAAATATTATAAAAAATACCGATTTCCAATATTGTAGTATGTTATATTAATGACGAGTTAACAACAATTCAGATAAAAAGGGCAGCGTTCCTGAGATGATAACAATCGCGGTCGTAATACCTACCTTTTAATAAATCAATTATACCGGTTTTAAGGAAACTCAACATTACATAGACAATTTTAATTCATTTATTAATATTCGTTGATTTCTTTAAGAACGCCTCTGGTTAGCTGCGAAATAATCGGTTTATTACTTCGCCTCATTCTTTGACAGGGTATAACAATTTTGAAATATTTATAGTTTCACACCAAAATTCTTAAATCGCTGAACTTTTTCTTCAGAGATCGATCGATTCTCTCAAATAAACACAATCTGTTAAAGATCGAATGGTTTACGCGCCTGCAGTTAAATCGTTAACGAACGCCCATGCGATCCGCGTGACTTTCTCAAAAATAAACGCACAATAAAATCCGAGGCGAAACAAAAGAATCGTTTTACGGCAAACTAAACAAACACGCGTCCTAAAAATAAACACGTGCTGTACGCGCGGGAGGAACGGCTCCCCCTTTATCCCTTTCGACTACCGAAAAGATTTAAACGGCTATTGTTACGGGCTGTCACTCTTCGAACTGTCTAAAACACAATTAACCGAAACTCTAGTAAGTGTTGTAAATATTTCAATGACTTGTATATTTAGAAAACGACTTGGAACGAGAGTAATAACAACAAAGACGACGATCGGGGAATTCGTTGGAATAGTCGAAATACTCGAAGAAAGTTAAAATAAACATATAGTATGTAAAGAGGTGTTAGGAAATGTCTGACGTATGCCTTTTGGGCGAAATCATTGGATGTTGCAATTGTGCACAATGCAATCCTGCCACAAGTCTTTATACGACGTCTACCATTAGGAAACTTTTATACTATGCGCTCGATATTTGAATTGCTACATGCCTTGTAAATTGTTTAACCTACGAAAAAGTGCCCAAATTATTTCTATGGTAAATACGTTCCTGTTTAAAATAGCCTTGTTTTTATTCACAATATTGATGAACAAAGCCGCAATATATTTTATTTAAGTAAATGTTTAAAATACAGTTGTCCAAGTCAAAAAAGGCGTGTGGTACTCCGGTATTGACCTAGAAGCTAACTTTACTATATATTATGATAAATAATGAATAAATTATGATGCTACTTGCTACGGCAGACTTCGCCACCCCACATATCTCTATCCTTATTATTAATTAATTATTAAATTATTAATTATTATTAAATTAATTTTTTTCAAATGGAAACCACCTCTTTTATAATTTTATGTTAAATATTAATAATATAATTGTCAATAATGAATTATTGTTCGGGTAGCAAATATTAACAAAACACTTGTTTTGTTCGCCCTTGGCATAAAACAATTAGGGGTACATTTAATGCGTCGGCACAAACAACCCTTGTGAGGTATTTTTTATTTTATTTTTCCGGTCCGAAATGCATTGCATCCTTTCATATATCATCATAACCCTTCGCTTGCAGCGATATATTATCTCTGATGGATGTTTCCCGGACCACAAATGTCGCCAGGGCTTAATTGCATGCCCATTAAATTCCACACTGATCCCTTTTTGATAGTTCAAGGGTTAAAGGAAGGCACGTTTTTAATTAATGCCAGGCGTGACTGCGGGGCGGCAGACAAAATCCGTCCTATTTCCGGAATACGGAAAACCGGTTAATGATTATTTCAATGCCGATTTTCACTTGTTGATTCAGTTCACTACAATGTAATCATCCAAACGTCTGCGATATGTGTAATCCTGGCATAATATTTCGCATTTACCTGGCGTTGCAATGACGCATGCTTCGAAAAGTCCGAAGGTACTCTATATACGTCGAAAGGCATATACATGGATATTAATTTCATTTGAATGGCCGGCCCGACAACCCCTAACGATATCATTATGCAGATCAGGCTACCTCGGAGCAACGTGATTCTCACTTGTTTCGAGGATTATGCACCAATTAATTCGAGCATAATTTATGGGGACCGCCATATTTGTGTCAAGCCTGTCTAATTAGCGGAGAAGGTGGCTCCGAGTGAAATATCGTTATTTAAATACGATTAAAATCTGAAGGTATCCACAATAATTAGGCATTATGGTTATATATACGTGTGTTTGATGATGCTATTCATTCCCACCTAAGAGGATTTGCCGGGAGGTATATACGAGTGAATTAGTTTGGATTTGTTTTGTCATCGATAAATAATAACGGAAACGTTCAACAGAGGGGAACATCAAACGTCATTTGACGGAAAAATCTCACAAAGATTAACAACATCGAAATTATACCTAAAATGCGCTAAAACGGTGCTAATCTCGAGATTACGATAGCTTTTATGACCTTAATTACCGGCAATTAGTGAAACATTATAATTACAAAAAAATATTAGAGACGTATCATCTGCTGTTTTTTATAACATAACAGCACAACCTGTTACAAAGACGAACGAGATCTCGTTGACCTTAATCCGCAATTTAACATTTCATTGAGTTATTAACACATGTATAAATCAAGAGTTGTAAAGTGTCCATAATCTGCCTTTGACAGGTCCAGTTTTAAAAGACAAAAAATTCTTTGGTATTTCAACAAGAACTGTTTGAAATAAGCTGAGAAATTTTTTGAGGAAGTGCCTTATTAAATCTCCTGCCAATAGGAGATATGCCTACTTAAAGTGGTAAAAGTGGTAACAAATTACCTAAAATGTGTTCTGCTATATTATAACTTCTTCGTTGGATCAGTTTATCACCTTTAAATGGTTCAACAAAAAGAATGTACTCAACTAAAAATAGACATTAAACCTAACGAAAACGGCACAGCCACATCACATCACTCCTGGTAATGATTAAACCCCTTGAAGATCAATCTGTTCATCTTCTATCAGAAATACTCCCTAACAATCATATTGCTTGTTCAAATCTAAAAAATTACCATTTAAATTCTTTGGTCATCTGGTCATAAGATTGTTCCGTTACTTGTCAGTTATGGATTCGTAAGTACTCACGCACATTTTATATTTAAACCATCAACGTGCTCCCGCTTCGCACACCGTACCATTAATATCCATCTCATTAATGCACTTCGAAGACTGGATCCGGTACATTTCTGACCCCTCTGCTTCTACGCCGCGCTTAATCTGGCTCCGACTCCGTAACTAACAGAAACAAATGAGTTATAAACTTTTCTCATTCTTTCCTCTCTTTCTCACTCCCCTTCGCCCGAGCTCGAATTGTTTAGTTGTGTAAACAATAACGGTATTACGAGTTTGATTGATTACGTTTTAAGGAAGCGTGGAAGAACCGGAGGGATCGTTATTGGGAAATTAGGTTTATCTAACGTGAGGGGTCGTGGAGGCAACACCTGAAGCTCGTCCCATGGAAATTGTGAAAATTTAGAATTTTTAGTAATTCGGATGTAAATGTAAGTGGACGGTTTTCATTTTTACCAGAAATGGATACGGTGTTCTCAATGACTTTTTGGATACCGACTAATGAAGGGAAGTTATGATTTTATGGCTTGATTAAATTTTGTAAATTTGCGAAATGATCCAAAATTCTGTTGTGATTTGAACTGGATGACACTTTTCATTTATAATAATTGGTGGAAATTTGTATCAAAAAAATATATATATATTTATATTTATAATAATAGTAATACTAATAAAGATTCAGAGTCATTAGCAGAAAAAAATGAGGAATGTCGTAAAATTCCGAGACCCTTTTCATTATCAAGTTTTTATGAATTAAATTAATCAAATTGCCAACTTTCCTGGTATAACATCATGTATAGACGCTACCCACATCCCAATAAAAATTCCTGAAGGTGTTGTAGGTGACATATACAGAAACAGAAGGAGAATTTTCTCCATTAATTTACAGATACTTATGTTATCCCAATAATGATGGATGAAATTGTTTTAAAGTGTTATTTACAGGTGGTATGTAGCCCAAGAATGCAAATATTAGATATTGTCGCTAGGCATCCAGGGTCCATTCACGATAACACAATATTTCAAAAACTGGGGTTCGTATCAAATATGAAAATAATGAAGTGCCAGGCAGCCTATAATTATTTGTTAACAACAAATTTGCAATATAAATCTGTTATAAATTATGTGTTGTTACAAGTAAAATGTTGGGTGACATTTACTATGCATGTAAAACATATCTGCTTACACCAGTTGTACATCCTAATACACATGCAGGAAGAAATGACAATAGGGCTCATAGAAGCACCAGAAATATCTTCGAAAGATGTTTGGGAATCTGGAAAGAATGATTTAGGTCCTTAAAAAAGAGGGTTGAAGGTTTAAATTTATTTTTCTTAGTTTAATTACAAGTTTTAATTTGTTGTAGTAACCTCACTTTGACACAATCATAGAACCACAGAAATAGAAATAATACTCCATAGAGCGGTTCCTTATTGTGCTCCTTGGCGGAGGCAAGATTTTGTAACTATCGAACAGCTTATCTGAGGTTCCACCAAGACCTCCTTGAGTATTCCTTAAGTGATGTACTATAAATTTGCTGCTAAAAGTTATACCTACTTACGTTATTTGTTATTGATGTTAATAACTGGAAGTCCCAGTGTATTTAAATATGGAACATATGCGAAGAATTTACGACAAATTCGCGCGATGACTAAGTGAAAAAAATATTCATTTGGCACGTGTCGGTTAGTCCTTATAAATTGTTCCTTCGTATATGCATAAAAGAATCCATGTCATTATTACGTCCTTGCCGCTGGGAGGAAGGTCGTAAAAGTAATTTATTTACGTTTCCATTAATATTGAACCGACAACTCGAAAAATAGGTAAATAGGTATTACAGAGCTCCCTCCCTTCATCCTCTTCCCTTTTCCCATTTCCCGAATTTACGAGGCGCGCATTGTCCCCATAGGAAACCTCGAGATTCGCAAACAATCTTTTCCTGCCTCCTTTTCCAGCAAACAACACGTTCTCCCATTGAAAAAAAACCTCGACAGTATATCGTTAGCCGGTCCGGGCAAACTCAACCGGAATGTTTATACAGTTCGCCCTCTAATGGGAATCACAATACATTACCCCCGTAGTGCGTGTATTGACTCGGGGTTGACAAATGCCCACCGCTTCACTACACAAAGCTAACCGCGATGCTTTTTTTACTTTTCCTCATCCTCTCTCTCCCTCTCTCTCTTCGCCTCGACAAGAAAGAATTTCCGTGTTCTCGCCCCGACCTTTTCTCGAGTGCATTCAATCGTTAATCATGAGAATTCGGTTCGAGTCTGGAGCTTTCGAGTGTTTCCATCGCGAACGCGAATAAATCAAGGCGAGAGAGGAAAAAGGAAAAAATGAAGCGAACGACATCGAGCGGTACAAAAGTCGGTTAAGTGAGGCGGACGCGAGGAATGATCATTCGATAGGGCTGCTCTTTCCTTCTGAAGGACCAATCCGGAAAAAATTAGGAAACGGGAAAAAGACAAAGGAGAGGAAGGAGGGTGATGTTTTTCGGGAAGTTTGGAGAAAAAATCGAGACTGCCGTTTACTTTTTATAGTTTATATAGCTTACTTTAGCTTATACAATACCGTTTTGGGGTAGTAAGCGGCTGAACCCTCAGGTTCGGTATTACCATGTTGATTTAAACTAAAATTTGCCAGTTAAGCCAGGAGCTTGAGAAAATCCCCAGTTAATAAGTATACATTAGTGCGTTAACTTCAGTTGCTATCTCATCTTTGGATTCTACTTCAACCAGTAGATATATGTCGGTAACAAGTGTAACAAGTTTTGAGATTAGATGGGTGTATGACATGTAACTTATGGAAAAATGTATACGGGCAATATTTTCGATACTTTTGACTACACCTTAACTGATGAGGAAGAAGATGTTAGGTAAAATAAAATAAATAAAAGCTACAGTAAAGTTGGACCCTGGGCAAAGTGTAGTCATAGCTACAGCCGTACTGCGAAACGTTACATAAGAATAGGGAAATGAAATGGATAATGTGGAAAATAATTAAATGAATGGTAATGTTGTGCCACCACAGGTTCAAAAAATACCTCAGCTATCCACGATAATGCTAGATTACTAAGTAAAAATTTAATTCAAAGACATTTAACGTATTTGTTGTAAAATGAAACACATTAACTTGAACGTAATTGCTAAAAACCATATGGATATATATTTAAATAGTTTTACTTCAATAAATAATATACGTATTTTGCAATAAATACTTCGTGATAGTAATACTTTTATTTTGAGGTCTTTAATTTATTGGGGTGAAAAGTACAAGTAACTATGCATATATTAATTATTATCACAAACAAATACTAGAACACAGGAAAATTACTTTTTCCAAACTTATGATAACTTTCTATTAATACATACAAATAATATAAAGCCAAAATTACACTTTAAAAAATACCACACATCTCGAATTTTTCTCTTTTGTCCCATCTAGCGGATGACTAACCTTCCTAAACGATCCGCGGACTCCAAGTTAATTTATTTTCCCGTAAAACCCCATCAGTTCGTAAAACCGTTAATGAACTCCTCTCGTTTAGAGACTAAACGTTATGTTATACAGAGACAAAAGACGAAGGATAAAGAAAGAAGCGTAAGCGAGAGTAAAGAGAATATACCTCTTACACTTCGACAGTGTTCACACACCTTTTCCATTATCTTAGGAATTCCTACATGGTTCGCTACAAGAGAAAAATTTCGCATTTCTCGAAAACGAGACAAATATCTAACAAGACTCGTGAAGGGGAATGCGTGCCGTGTCAACGCCATTGGCGGATTGTCGAGGAAATTTTTTAAGCGGGTGAGTTCGTCATTAATTAACGAGTGAATTAAAGAAATTTGATAGGGGATAAGAAGCAACACGAAAACAAAATGTCTTCTTGTGATAAATTCACGCGTGTTAAGAGCAAGAACTGTCTTCTATTCAAAAAAGAGTTTGGAAAGTATTGGAAAATCTTTTAAGATTGTTAACTGAGGATGGCACTTACAAAACAGGTCTTTTAGCTTTGTGGTGAAATCTCAGTGACCACCACTATGAAACTTTCCACATATTCTTTGAAATTACAGGGTTTATATCGGTTTTTTTTTTCATTAAAAATTGTCCCAATTTCTTCCAAATTCGATTTTGTTGTGCCATCGCGTTCGCACGCCTCAACTTTTTCGAGAAATCTCCGAGTTTGCGCCACTGGCCGGCAAACGAGAATACCACAACGGGTCACAAGGTACTAAGTACGGGCACAAGTTTGTCAATTGTCACCTGGGCCGTGTACCTGCGGACCGCCTGTCCGCTTACAATACCACATATCACCTTCTTCTACTTCTAGCAATTACCGATCTTGGCGATCTCGGTGGTATCTACAACGACAAGGCAGCAACATCTTGAAATACACCAGTTTTCTAATTGTAACATCGATCAAGGGGGTTATTGTGGGAAAAGCGAATCCAGAACAGGTACGACCCGAGCAGGTACCGATAATGTACTTTATGGCACGGCCGGGGTTGTGAGGCAATACCAAGTATGCTGCGACTGATGGGAGATTTATTTTATTGGGAATGGGGAGATTTCCATGGCTTAGGTGAATTCTGTGGTATTATTCGTAACCCAAGCGCATTTGACAACATGTGCTTTTGAAATATAAAACACATCTTGGTGACTAACTTTAAAAAATCGCTACAATTTTGAGAATGTATCAAATGTTTATTTATGATTTCACGATATAAATAATGGGTGGATGATCAACACAGTTTCGCTATCAGATAAATGGTGCGATTGGTTCCAGTACAAGTAATTTTTGATCCAGTAAAATTAGGTTCTGTATGTACATAGTATGGGAAAATAATTTGTCTATGCTCTTAAAAAAGGCTTAAAATGAAATGTGATGAATAGAAACTTTACTTTAGAAAATCATCGAACAGTTTGTCTGTCTGGAGCAAATCCAGTTACTGACAATCTTTGCATATAACCGTTTCTCGTTAGCTTTTCACAATACACATAAATCATTTGAACTTGCAAATGAACTAGGAACAGGACGAGGATAGCTAACCAAACTTTCTCTTAGAGTTTAATGAATTTTGTAATTCAAGTTTCAAATAAGCTGAATGAAATATGTAATATCTGCATATAAAAGTAGTAGTACCTTGTACACTCAGATTTTAAAAGAACTAATACTGATAGTGCTGTTTTTCTGGATATTAATAATATTGTATACTTTAGTAAGTAACACGAATGTCACAAAAAATATTGGCAATAATGGAAATTGGAAATATAGTGAAGAGTATTTAACAATGTGCTAAGAAATGGATTGTATCATACGATATAAGCTATAGTCCTCTTCCTTATTTATTACAACTAATTCAATACTAGAATGGTTTCAACAAATCCTAAAATTTTTCTCAGCAACTCTTTAGGCTTATTAATAATTAAAGTGGTGAAGACCTCAAAGAGGTAAAGTAAAATCAACCTGCAATAATTGTTAAGCACCACACGTTGGGTTAGTGTAAGTTCCAACTTAGATTAAGAGAAATTCTCAACTATTCTTTTTTTAAATACTATCAAGTCAATATAAAATATATCAAACGAAACATAACACTTTTACAGAAACCAGTAAAATCAAAACCAAACAGTTCAACTCAGGAGTCAAGAAATATGTAAGAATACCTTGAATTTTCTTTCGTTCTGGACATTAAAATGGGATGAGAGAAAATCCAATGGATTTAAAGTCTGGACCGCTTAATTGGTCCTTCAGCAATAAGCCCCTGTCACTACCTGGCACAATTGATTTCTTTATTAACGAATTGGCAGTCACGAAACCGTTGATATGCCCACGGATAAATCCCGGTGTCCCACCTTGCGACTTGAGATATCATTGTAATGCAAAATTTAAATCTCATTATAAACCGAAATGCGAACGTAACTCGGGCAACAAAAGCGACGAAATTGAAAGAGAGAGAGAGAGTCCATCACGTCCGGATCCGAACGTATCGGTTCCTCACGTGTGAAACCTGTTGAGGAATAAGAATCTGTGCGAGATAAATTCATTGTCACGCATGATTTGCCCACAATCGTCATCTGAGGACGGGGGACGACGCTGGCAGAACAAAGGACATCTTTATTAGATGAAAAGGGTCATCCCTTCACCTGCGGACGCGTCGTTTTCTCGTAGGTCATCAAAAGGTCGAATGTACGCGCATATATATACACGTTTTGGACGCTTTGCGTATCACCCAGATGGGTACACAATGGCCTGATGGAATAATAGAGTAGACTGAATAAATACGCGTACACACACAACAAACTGGGAGGGTTCGATTCTTTGAAGTCTCCTGCTCTTTCTTTCTTTCATTCTTTCCTTCTTTCTCTCACAGCTACTGCTGATGCTGTTGCTGCTGCTGTTGCTCTGCTCGCCTCACTTGAGCTATTGTTTTCTTTGTGAAAATACCGCGTTTCGATGTGGTCGGCTCGGTTTGTTTGCAGATAATGTGATGAGATTTTAAATATTACTAAATGCGATGCTCGCGGTTAACAATGGTAACGTGATACGGAATATGCGCGTTCCCTATCGGATTTCAGCAGGGATTTTTCAATGGCCAGCTCATGCCGGATTATGAAGTGGTTGATCAGTTCACCTCCATATCGGTTTATGCAGGAATGTGCTGTTTTGAAGCAGATAAGATTCTTTGATTCTAGATATTGTAAGTCGCAAAATGTGGAGGTTTCTAGAAAATGAATCCTGATTTAAGCCAGGTCGTACATATTAAATATCTTTGTTTCTAAAGAATAGTCCCAGAAAATTCAAAATTTTCAGAATACTGGAAGGCTTTTGAGGTAGATTTGTTACTTTCACCATCAGTCGTCAAACATTTCTAAATTTACAGCTTGTACTTCTGTATTTGAATAATTTAATGAGGACCTTTTAGCATTGAAGGTATGGTTTGAGCTTCTTGACAAAATGACGTAAAATTGTTTCAGTCATTCAGCGTCAAACTACGAAACCTGCTTTGAGGATTTATCTGTGAATGAATTATACTGAATGCGTGTGCATTTAATGTGCCAAAAAAGTATGGGGGATCATTGAGCTTAAACAAATTACCTTTTAGAAACCTCGACGACAGTGTTAGCCTCTCCATGAAACACGACATACCAAATTTATTTTCAACGAGCTGTAGTTACTTCAAAATGTTTGACTCTTACAGATTTTCCCTTAGAAACTCTATAATACATATGTGCTACAGATATGAATTTACCTAGTGAAAAATGTAATTTGATTTAGGTCATTAATTATTCTAATAAGTATGGGATTTTTGGTATAAATTGTTAAGTAATAATGTTAAATTTCACATTAAATATTTATGTATAGGACATGTAAATTTAGCACAAAGTGATTTTCCTATTTTCTATGGATTTTACAGAACAAATTGCCATTTCGTCCAAAAAAAGTAAGGAAATTTGCATAAAAGCAATTACTGCATTTTTCGCAGAAAAATTAGTGAAAAAGTTCCCATTAAATTGTACTGGAAATTTCCATTTCATCATACATTATAGTACATGTACTGTATAATGTAATGACGTTTATATATTCAGGGTGGTCCTGAGGTACTGAACAATAATTCGTTGTTTGACTCCTAAAATAAAAATAATGCGAGGTATTAAATATAAAATATTACTTCAGTTTCTTCCACTTATTTCCTATAAAATGGTTAGGTTACATTTCACAGAGGGCACTAGCTGCGGTAGATTGAATATTTTAAAAACGACGAAACTTTTTATACTTTAAGGTATCCCATCTTTGGTATCAAATTCCGACTTTCCAACTTTTTTCACAGAAAAAGTACCCTTTATGAAAATCACTGTCTCGCACGGTTTTCGGGATGATTACTTTGAAATTTCCACTTCGGATCTTACAAATAATTGGAAATGTCGAATGTTAGGCAATTTTTAGAGTTTAGAACTGCAATAAACAGTAAGATTGTAAATATTAGCAAAAATATACCTTTTTGACTATAAATTCTCAAAGTGTCCTCTTCTAACTTCGAATCATTTATTAACGCATTCATTAAAGTATTACCAGCAATCATCAAAAATTAAAGCTTTCGGCCATAGTTCTTACCTACTAAGAGTAAAAATAATATTATTATTAATCCAAAGCCCACTTAAAAACTTTGCCGCCGAATTATTATATGTATTTTGTAATTTAATGTAACAGTACTGAAAATTTCAAACCCAAATATCTCTAAAACAATGCAAGGCAGCGAATTTTATATAGTATTCTTTTTGGTGTAGAAATAATTGGAAAATAATCGACAGATAACAGCTTAAAATATAGTGTACGACCTGCTACAACCAAGCTGTAAGCAAATTTCAGTTCCTCGGCCTAAGTAAGCCGAAAATATCCGAATATTTTACATTTATCTCTGTAATCACTTTAACTACACATTATAAGACTAAACTCAGATCGACTACTTCCCAATATTTTTACCTTAGCAATCTAGTAATGAATTGGATCATTTTCGCGATACCACCCTGTATATGAAGTTAATTTTATTTCGTTATTTTATCCTATTTTTGTTATATTTGGATATCTAATTACCTAACCTCACCTAACCATTAATATATGGAAATATCTTTGTGATATTGACGTACCTTTTATACTTCTTCTATTATGCCTAAAGAGAATAAAATGATATTTGATTATATTTTATATATCACAATACTGTTATACACAAAAGTATCACTTGTGTTATATAATATTAATTTAAATTAATGAATTTATTTAATATAAATATTAAAATATGATATAATAAAATAATATTATAAATTTAAATTAAAATTTTAATCCAATAATAAGTAGGTCCATTTTCAACGATAAGAAAAACGATGAAAACAATTTTTAGTAATAAATGAAAATAAGTCTGTTGGTAACGTTTTCCGAGTTTCAGGAGAAACGTATGCTCAATCTATTTCGAAATGCGTATTTGTATTAGTTTGGCTGACTGCTTCGAGATTTTATTTATTAAACTTCAAACCCAGGCTTTCAACAGATTCCTATGAGGTATTAAAAGAGTCCTGATAAAACTGAGTAGGATTAACGCCCCACACACGCACGACATAAAAGGGTGTCTATATCGTAGTCGAATAAAACACAATATAACCGTTTAAACCTTTAAAACCTTGTAAAGTTTAACATTTATATTGTTTCTGTAATAAACTTACATTTTTTGTTCCGTTTAGGCAATTGTAAATGGCGTCTCGCCCAGATACGGAAAGGCAGTTTTCTGAAGTAAACGACATTGCGTTTTAATGGTTCTCCTAATCAGGAGTTTTATCGCCCTTAAAACAAAACACCGATCCGTCTCCAAACAAATTATTTTCTAAAATTAGAGGTGCTTAACGACTTCAAGATGAAAATAATAGCTGACAAACTATAATAAAACTTTGGTATAATTACGTGTTAACGACGCACGTTACCTATAAACTTCATGAATCGCAAAAACCCATTCACAATATATTTATTCTAAACAAGAGATAATTGCGAACACTAAAAAGAGTACTTTCAAAGAAATTTTCTGGTTCACAAACAGAAAATTTTACGGTTATGCGTTCGAGGTGTTTACAATGAGGCGGGAGAGAAAAACCCCAGATCAAAAGAAAAATAATCAGCCCCGTCTAGTAAATGTAATAAAATCTGTTGTTTGTTTGAGTAGGGAGGATGCTTATATGTTTTACTTAACTTTGATAATGGTCGCACGATTCGGAGTAATTTCGTAATTAATTATAGAGCTAAAGAATAACACTTCTGTGCGTTCTGTGTTTACCGAGTATTTGTGGTTGGGACCAAATACACAGGGGAGTCAAACAGATCAGGACTCGAGTCTCGACGAGTGTCGAATGAAAAAGGATGAAAATCGCAATTCGATGCGGTCAAAGCAACAGGGGTGATTTACAAGTTGCCGATTTCGCCGAGAACCCATCTACGTTTAATTCGAATCATCTAATGGGAAACCATGATTGAAATCCGGCTGGTACATTAAATCCCCATCCAAAGCCCGTCCCTGTCGCCCAAGAAGTATCTCTTTATAAGTTGTATGTTTGTTTCTGTTTAGGTAAACCTCTCTCCGTTCCTTTTGATTTTCCATCAGCAGCTTCATTTGCTGAATAGTAGTTCCCCGGCTCTTTCTCCCGTTACTAAACCGACGTTTCATTATCCGACTTACTTGCGATTGGTTGTTTAAATTCTTCTCTTATCTCCCGACTTATTTACATACGCCAACATCTCGAATGATCAAGTAGGAGAAGAAAGGAGGGGGTGGAGGAAGGGGGAGGATCCCGATTCCTTTTGCTTTAGCTCGGGGATGGAACTCCTTCGATTCAACTTTTGATTCATCTCGTCGATCTTTCTCTCTCTCTCTCTCCTTCTCTTTCTATGTGTGTGCTGATTCTTTGATATCGACGGGGTGGTTTTTCTTTTAATTAGAGATCCGATACGCAGTCACCGACAGAATTATCGAATAAATGTGGATGGGCTCTCTTAGTTACCGAAAGATACCTAAAAAAGAAAATTTTGCAGTTAAATAAAGTCCTAATAGTAGCTTAGAAAGCCTAAGTCTTAAGCTTAAAAAATTGTATTTTTCGCTATCATTTCCCATGCAGGAAAATCGATATCAAGGGAAACATACTTCTTTTTCCGTCTATTGTTTTCACATTTTAATTTGTCTCGTAAAAATTTGAAAAACTGGTACTAAAACATTCAATCTCGAGATACCATTGGTCAAAAATTGAAAAAAAATAATAATAATTATTTCGATTAAAGGTAGATGTGATCACAAATTTCGCCATGGTTAAAAAAAATTGAAACTCACAGCTCTTATTTATAGGGAACGTTTTAATCATAAATGAAATTTTTGGAAATGTAGAGAAATTTTTTTTAAGTCAACTATTCATTCATTAAATATGTGATAACCTTTTCGCGTCTTAATCTCTTCATGCAATGCTCTCTATATTATATCTCTATATATATATCTCTATAAGATACAGTTAATTTTTTAATTAATTAATATATAAAAGATATTTATTTTACAAATATCGAATTACAAAGCACATTACTCTCGCATAAAACTATATACATATTGTATCCCAAACGATGTATATTACTCGCGAATTATTAAATATTATGATTTCAATGTATTTTGGACCATGCAGAATGTTTTATAAAGAGTTTATTATATTATTCTATCAGCTTAAGTAGACACACGGGATAAAAAGACCCTCGCCCTACATTTCTGACCTCCCTAGCCTAAAGTACTAGCCTAGGTAATGCTCGAGTTTTTCTTTACTTTTTTCTCCTCGGTGTTTTGTTTGGAAAATTTTGAAAAATTGCATTATGGTTCATTTTTGAAATAACTTAAATTTTGAAGAAAAAAAAATTGGGAGTCAAAGTGCGCCTAGCATTTTCTAGTAGTAATAGTAGTTTTCAATCAGTATACCAAGACCCCTTCAGTTCGAGATATTGCAGAAGATTCAATTGAAGATACTAAATATTTAAAGAAAATAAAAATTATACCTTGATTATTGTTGGCAGTCTCATTCAACGTCAGAGAACGTGAAAGTCCAGAAGGGGGGACAGGAATCTAAACCAATCAAGTCCTATTATAACCTATTATCAGAAAATATAAATCTGTTAAATTAGGTTTGTCAAAATTCCCGGCATCACAATAAACTCGAGAACGACTCAAATAATTTAAGTATAAATGAAATAAAAGAAGAGATTAAGAGTTCAGTTTCAATTACCAGTGCAACCTAATACTCGATCCAAGTTTAGAAAGGATTAGGGGGTCACAGAAAATTAGTAAGGATTTGAAAAGGATGAACTGCACGTTAACGATGTCGCGAACTGAGGGGCGTTACTCTCGCTTACGATACTCCACAGTCCCCTGTGGTTCTTTTTTAAGGAGAAGAAATCTTTTATAGACACGAAATGAGATAAAACACGAATAAGATAAGTTTCAACCCTTGAGATTGATCGTTTATAGTATCTGATAGTATGGGAATCCACACAACTTAGTGGTTATCCAAAATAATCCCACCCCCAAATTTATACCCAGTGAACTGGAGGGGTTATATCTGGGACGATATACCAATTTTTTTAATTACAGAAGATTTATTTACTTTTTAGTCTAATATATATACTGTACTATACTATACTATGTACTATATATAGAGTACATATTAAATCCTGATTTTACAGCTACCCCATGTGTTCGTTAGCGTATAGCTGTGTCAGCGTATTGCAGTTAATACTAGTTCTGCGCAAGTTTTTCTTGGATTAAAATAGTCGAATCGTCCGCAAGTCAATAAACGAAAAGTCGATTTTCAGATAATTCAAAGCGAAGAACATCCTCGTAGAAAATACATAGCGAAGCAACACAAAGTGGTTTGAAAATTGGTCAACCAACAAATATACCATATTTGCCGAAATTCTTATGCAATTTGCATAAAATCCGAGCCATAATTATTACAATTTACCACAACTGCTGTCAAAAATCCTGACTATTTTAGACTAAAAATATTCCCAAAATCCCTCCCCGTTCCATCAACCTCAAGTGTTGTTTCCTTCGCCTCTTTCATCGCGTGTAAAAGACTTGTCCGATGGCATGCAGACTTATTGTGCGTTGTATTGTGCGCTGTGGGGAGTCGAGAAGGTTTTTTTTTTCGAATAAGATGCACATGATATGTGGGAACTCAACGTTAAACAGATATTTATTTTAAAACATTAGAAAGTACATCAATCATGATTCGTGTTTCGTTGTTACATCGCTTGTACGTACACAATAGCATCGCTAATGGAAAGAGGTAGATTTTTATACCTGTTTTCGTTTTGAATCGGGATTGAACAATTTTAGTACTGGTTGGATTTCTCTTAAACAATCGGCGATAAAAGAGAAATCGCAAAGAGTGCACGGTGCTGATATGAAACGTAACAGATGTCATCAAACGAAAGAGATATCGCTTTAGAAATTTTTACCCGCGTTTTAATCGGATCAGTGGAATTAATACAATGAAAGTCCTCATTTGATAGAAGGCCCCTATTACAACCATCTTAATTTATTTCCAAAGCGTCTAAAGAGAGATTCCCCGCCTTCGCTGGGATTATTACCGATTCAGGCGGCGTGCTTCCGAGATTGTAAAGGCGATTTTTCACAGACCCGGTACGATATTTCTATAATTTTTCAAAATTGTTCCATCCATCAAACATCCTGCGTGGGCAACCGAACACGATCTATTTGTAATCCCCCAGGAAAAAAATAAGAGAAATGATCGAAAAAACTCCTTCCCAAGTTCCCTGCTAACTGGTGGTGCTTATCTTGTACACACATACACTTATTCTTCTCCAATAAATTAAGAAAGATTTATCGCGAGTGTCACCTGCGCAAGAGAGGTTATGAAACAGTGTGTTTGTCCGAGGATTTTTCATATTTATTAATACCCGTCTAAGCTGTAGAAAATGCCGGATTTATGGCGAGAACCGCTTAACAAGGAAACGCTAAATAAAAGGAACAATTTATTAGCGTTTTTTTAATACTAATAATTTAATTAAAAAATAATTTAGGTGCGTTCGTTATGGCCCCGAGCTGAGATCCCGATACCGGGTTACATAACAGATGTTCTTTGGTTAGGATTTATTTTTAATTGGGAGATGCACGTCTCTAATTAAAGAATGGATACGGTTAGGCTCATAGTCTTAGTCCAATAAAATTTGTCATAAAAAATTGTAATGGATTTCACTTGAAATCCTTATGAGTGATATTTCTATAAATAGGAAGGTAGGCATTTCGAAAAATTTGAGAAATATTTAATTACCGACTCGGTAATAAAATTTGTTAGGAATGCACTTTTATCGATATCCCTTCGGTTTTGTTTCGTCTCCACGTCATAAATCGGTTTTATGCCGCCTCAACAGTTTCCGTGCACGCCACAAATTTCGAGAACAACCGACTGAATCGTAAAGAATTCCATATCGCCAACGAATAAAAGTTACATCTCTCAAGATTACCACCTTTGATCTCGGAAATTTATTTCACACACTCATTCTTCCTAGCGATGTTTTTACGACTATCTAGATATTTATTGTTGGAAAACACAAACATTTACTATGCGAGAAAATAGCTCGTCGAGTTTTCCCCAGCGCGAAAAGACGAGGCACGCACGTATAGAGCCATGCAAATCCGAGATGGACAACCGCTCGTTGCTGCTGCCGAAGAAGAAAGGTGGAAAGAGACGAAGCAGGAGAATGAGAAGAAGAGCAAGCTAATTAATCACGGAATGACGTCCGCATTGTGTGTGCCTAACCGTATCTGGGTTCGCATCTCTATGGTGAACCCGTTGCTATTGTTATAGACCCTCGCCAAATCGGACGTGATGCGGAATATTTAATGATTCGATCCATTGTCCAGGGGCTTGACACTGGATCGTCTCCTTCTTCTTCTTCTTCTTTCGCTTCTCGTTCTCTTCTTTTGCATTTACGCCCATTGTTTATTTTGTAACGGGAGATATCGTCCGGATTTTGCGATTCTCACCAGCAACGGTTCAGCTGGAGCAGGGCCACTGAGGGGCAGAGGGGTTTTGATATCATCGAAAAATTTACATACCATGCCTAATAAAAGCTGGCCATCGACTCGCCACACCAAAAGTGGCAAAAATTCATAAGGCATAAATAACATGTCATATCCAAATTGCCTAAGGCTATGAAAGCATACCCTATTTCAATCTTTCCATCCTCCAATCCTCTGATCCGGTATAGGTAAAGGATACATTCAAGAAAAAAGAAATAGCTGACGATTTCATAAGAGAAGCATGGAAGATATCGATAAAGCAACAAAAGGTGCTTATAGAATCATTGCATACCAACTTAATACTGAAGCTACAGGACGCAGCAATTTTCTGTTCAACAATACATCATGGACGATATCGAGGATTACGAAAATGACTAATACTAATACGTATTAAATGCAGGTGGAAATCTACAATTAAAATGTCATTTCGATTTCAAACATTAGAATCTGAAATAAAACTTCTAGACGTGTTTCCTTAGTTTTAAGTTAACGAAAGTGTTTTACAATTAAATCTAGAAGGCTTCTGCACGTTTCAAATTGTTTTATTCCTTGAGGACTATAGTGAAAATCCAAATTTTCCTAAACATTCTTAGATAGGTTACAGAAGCTTTCTCGTTGTCATTCAAAACAATAAACATTTAAGCTCGACGCCGACGCACCGCGCTACGATACCTTGGTGTTCTTTTATATAATGTACACCTATATACAATAGTTTCCTGACCGGTTTTTGACTGTCGGCAACCCAGCGTTCTTAGCGATAAGAAAGCTAGGCTTTCAAAAAGCATGAAATAAGGACTATAAGCATTCACCCATTTTAACAAATTATTATGTTTCATTATTAATATTTATCCCTATTATTTTTCGTACTAACTACGTAAATTTAAAAGGAATTTTTGTTTCAATAATTTGTAAAATAATGATCAACAGAAATGTTTCTTCTCTACATAACATTTAATTATTTATTTATTTCTAAACACAATTTACCATAGGATAATGTATTTATGGCAGGATGTTTTTGGAAATCTGACCACTGAATACTGGATAAGTGAAAATTGGGGTTTTTCTCTGCATCCTATGTCGGTTTTTAAAATTTCCAAATTTGTTTATTGCTCCAAATTATTAATTAATTTATCGGATAATTAAAAAAATTGACGTGTTATACGTACGCTCGTACTCAACACTGAATCCTAGGATTATTTATGAAATCTGTTATATCTTTATCAATAATTAAGATATGAAAAAACTTTTGAAATGAATTTTGTAGAACAAAGTGTAGTATTTATCGTCAAATTGAAACATTTACTAAATATTCATTATTAAAATAATTACAGCAACAAAATCAAGATCCAAAAATTATTTCATTTTTGCGAAAAATTGCAAACATTTTAGAGTATTCTTTTTCAATTTTGAACTATATATCTTCAAGCACTTACATCCTAACTTTCATCGTCTTGAAATTTTTGCAAAGTAAAACGTGTTCGTTAACCCTGCGCGAAGAGCCCAGTTTGATGCAATGCGCGTTTCAAAAAAATATGAAGAATTTTAAAATTGATGAAATTGGATGACAAGTCGTCATCTGTATTATAATGGTTGTGTCCAACGTTTCGCAAAATTAAAAAAAAATTAAAGCATATTTGACCTAGTTATAAAGATGCTAGTACCGACCAATGAAATCCAAGAGCTGTTAAAAAAGTGAAAAAATTCAGGACTTCATCGATTTTTATAAAATACTCAATATTACTGCTTAATAATGGCCTTTATTATGAAAAAGTTTTACAGAAATCTAACGAAATTTGATAAAATCACAGTATACCACGCCTTAGCACTGGCGTGTAAAGCCCAAGTCAAAAAATTGTACAAAAATCCAGGAGTACCCACAACTGGTTATAGTTCCCAAAGACATTTTGCAATAAAGTTGTCAACTGGTAGAAAATGTATAAAAACGATTGAACCTTACATTAAAAAACGACTTAGCCTCAAAGTGAAAAGTCAATTTGGTACAAAGTCGCAGTACCGTACAAATATACTACTGACCGTACTAATACTAATACTTTTGTATGGACTGCTTTTGCAGGTCCCAAAATCAAATAAATATTTGTTTGTCATGTGCTCCCGGCTATTTTTCTTTAATCCATCTTGTTGCGTTATATCGTAACATTTCCATGTCATAACTTTGATCGTCGATGTGGAACACAAAAAAAATAATAAAAGTATTATTTACATTAATTTATATTTATGCAACGGTTAATGTAGTGAATTCACTCATAACAAATGTTAATCTCTTATTGGCGGTGTCAAGAGGATATCAAATTTAATTATATTTACCAGGAAAGTTATAAGTCGCTACGGTATATTTGTGAATAAAGCTTACCGGTTACATATATATCTAAGAAAATTTATATCTCCATCATCTACAGCCAAATTAGTATCTAATAATTTCACTAATCCGTATTTATACCTTTTGGTGTGTATTATTTTTTATACGTTCCAGAATATGTAAATGATTTATCGCGGTCCGCGGCAGAAGTTAACAGTATAATTTTTTTTCTGTGCAAACAAACCTACCGGCTGCTTGAACAACCGTCCTTCCGGAATAAGACATTTCGTCTCAGCAAACATGTAGTCTTCACATTCTTAACTCGAAGATCTTTTGTTTAAGCAACACTTAGTCAATTTGGAGGTGTTAATAGCCGAATAAAATATTTGCTTTCTAGTAAGTCTCTTAACTGTCCATTGTTAATTAAAAGGCAAACAAAGGTTTGTGTGTATTTTTAATAGTTCAGTTTCTTCCTATTGTCATTCAATACGTAAGATATACCGTTTAGATAGATTCAAACGTGAATTGACGAGAGTGGGTGATTTTTCAATTAGTCGTGTTTGTTTTCTGCATTGTTAAAGTTCCTCGAGGTCAAAAATAAAAGCGCTACAACGCCTGATTTATACGCATAACTTATTAACATTTTTTAGTCTCCGAAGGCAAATATATCGGATAACCGAACAAGATAACATCAATATGTTCAATCTGATATCGCTTTTACGGGCAGATATTATTAATTATCACGGCATTAATACGCTCAAATATTCAAACATCTGTATTCAAAAACCGAGGCGACTTCTATATCTACTTATATTGTCTTTGGAAGGACTTGGACCGGATCTACCGCATATCCAAAAAGGAGAGAGCTTTTCTCTTTCGTCATTATTAACACGAGGTTTTTTTTATAGGCACACGGGCCCTAATTAGGGTCAGGTGGTAATTAGACGCGTTTATAAGGCATGTTCTGGATCCTTAATTATTACCATAAATTAAATACAGTAGCAGATATAATAATAATATATCGGACATTTATAAAAGTTGAGCTCGTTGTGGTTTGTCGCCTGGGGACGCACAAGCCGAGGATTCGAGCCGCTGCCGAGTTTACGATTAGCCACGTTTAGAAGAAACCCATGGAGAGCAGAAACTCATTCAGAAAACCTGTAGAAACGAACGACTTTTGGAAAATCAAACAAAATGGACAAAATGTTATTTTGAAACTCATCAGTTACGAAACAGAGAGTCAAAATCAGGCCAATCAGTCCAATCGGAATGCATACAAACAGAATAAATTATGAGTGGAGGACAAGCCATAAACCCCAACTCACAATAGTTTGTCAGGTTTCGAACGTAGAAAACGTTCATCACCAGGCCATCGAGACTACAAGAAAAACGTCAATTATAACGGCTCTTATCATTACACCATAAATATACTAACAATCGGTTAGGTAAACTCTACACTATCCTCCATGGGCTCGTCCGTGCCATCCATCGTGACTTGCACTTGTTTTAGGGCTAATCGCCCAACGCCGACTGCGGTTACCCGTAACACACTACACACTATCTTTTCCTCTTTCTCTCTCTCTCTCCCTTCCTCGCGTACAGATAGATCGTCGATGGTTTTTCATCGATGATGCCATTGCCGAGATGTGATTGACGTTCCGCTAATCGGCGAGATGTGGGCGAGAAGAGAAAGAGAGGAGAGAACACGAGGCGATGATGCTGCAAGAAATATTAAAAATGATGGGACGGAGGACGAAGGTGGTGGCTGCGATAAAACGGTGGATGTTAAAGCAGGGAGGGCAGGGACATGAGACTTTCTGTATGATTTTGCAGGAAGTTAGGTGATGTAGCTAAAATTTTACAAACATCGGTAGTAGCCCAGTTTATAGAGCAAAAAAGCTGTTATGGTAGATAAAATTTAATAGCAGGCGACCCAAAAAAATTTATTTAGAATGGATCAAAGATGATAAAAACCCAAAATCTAGGCAAATCTGAGATTATGCGTTTTTTTAAACAATAAAAATTTAAAAAAAATTGGTCCTTTTCCAGTTTTCCACCAAATGCAATACATTGTACAGACGATTCGTAGAGAATTGAAATACCTTCAAAATCAGCGTTTCTAAAAGATGATCGGAATATTTTTCACCGAGAAAACTTGGAAAAACCGTTAAAATGGATTCTTTTTTAAAAATTCACCGCTTTGCCCAGATTAAAACTAAAGCCCTAATTTCGCGTGAAATATTAGGACATTATGTCTATTTTAAGCATGCAAAAGTTGGATGCTGTGGGATGAATAATCTTTGCACAATTACGTTATTAACAATATACACCGAAATCTTGCAAAATTTTGCGTATTAACCGAGATTTTGATTTTTCAAACGGTTTTTGGAAGAGGACATCAAAACCTACAATTTGGGTATTTTCGATTTTCATATACATTGGAGAGAAGTGCGAAAAATGGCCTATGAATGGTGGAAAAATGGAGCTAAATGGTAGGCGCCAGTATACTGTTTTATGCTGCTTGAAGTTCGCACTTTTCTCCAAATGTATATGTGTATATTTTGATGTCTTCTTTAAAAATCCGTTGAAAAATTAAAATCAGCCCATCTCAGTATAGTGGACCTTCTGATTCATTGTCAGTTACAAAAGCATAAGCTACCTTCGGGCTATTCCCAAGTGAATCTTTAATGCTTTAGCTTTTGCCTTTCAACATATTTGTATTTATGCTAATTATTTTATTTTCTGGCATATTCATTGATATTATTAATTAAATTAATGTTAACGAAAGGGATATAAAATATTAGTAAATTCACCAAAAAAATAAAAATTTTAACTATGTAAAATTGTCATATCCTTGCCCCTGTTCATATCTTTGAAGGTGTGTTTCAACCAAGCATTGATAATATCCTCGAAGTCCTTACTTGTTGCCTTGGTCGTGTGTATGGCAAATTCTGACAAAAAACAAAAAGTAAAAACAATATTTTTAGAAACATCAAGGATTACTTACCTTTTAATTACTTTTCCTTTAAAATTAAACACAACTATTTTTGTACGTCCTGCATGTGGTATCATTACCCCTTATAGTAAATAAGTATGAAACCTAGAAAATATTAAAAAAGAAAAATGATGCACTTTAATAGTATTAGTTACGCCCTTTCGCGTTTAATTGAACAGAGGAAGATTTTTCCACAGAATTTTAATTGAAAGACGGGATAGAGTTTCAAAATTTCAAGATTTTCAAGAATTCCAAATTTTTCAGAATTTCATAATTATAAAAAAATATGCATATTGTTTCATTGATAATTGTTAGGAATATTTAGGAATTCCTCCAACTAACTTAGCTTTAGCTCTTCCACTTTTTTTAAAGAAGGTCTACTGGAAGTTTTATCTGGGAATTTAAGTTTGGAACTTTGTTTTGTATTAAGTTTATAATTCATTGTTTTTGTTCTCTGTTTTGATATAATTAAGTTTGAAACTTTCTGATTAGTTCTTAAAAGAAAAGAAAAACATGAGAAATAATGTATTGTGCATGTTGATTTATAAAACGAAATTAGATAAGTGGGTGACCTGAAATTTATCTAAAGTTTGGATATTAGATAGTGTCAATGTGTAGTTAGGACTACAATAAAAATTTTGAGCATGGTTTGCTAAAAATATATGGTATTTATTTATATACCCATACAGGGTAAATAAACGTTACTCGATGCTACACCAGCATTTACTCCAAAAGATCTGTGCCATTATTTTGTACATAGTAATTTGAAATTTGTACCCCAAATATAAAAGTTATTGCACCTTTTGTTGAAAATTCTAAAGATATGGCCAGGCTTTAGGTAAAGGTGCATCAGACCCATGTGGTACTACAGCCTTTATTGAGGAAGGAATTGAATGAACACATTGCTATAATAGTTTTTTGGTGAGTGATATGGTTAAATAAATTATTAAAAGGTTTTTTGAAGATGGATATGGTTAAATAATTCCCTACAAGAATTTTCCGAGCATAGGATGATTGAATATATTCATACGAGGGTATTTTTTAGGGGAGTAGGATGAAAAAACAATGTTACCCCTTTTTAACTTTGTACTTTATTCTCGTTAAGTCCCTTTGCATCACGTCTGCATGCGGTTTGCGATTTTATAGTTAGATGTCTCCCGGCTACGTTAATAATCAATATCTTGATACACCTGTGGACAGCTTTTTTGCAGTTGCAGTTTTTCCGTTTTGTCCTTACTATGCTGCTTTTCAAATGGCCCTGTGACATCTCTGCTACCACTAGAATAGTGGTCAAAAACCTTTCTCCAATCTCGCTCGTAAATCCTTCGGATCGCGTGCCGATAAAGGGCGTCGAGTCAACAAAACCGCGCGTCGACCCGAAATATGGTCCACCGTCCCCATCTTTCAACACGTCAGCCTTCGATCAGAGGCCTTATCGAAAAGTCGAGCGCGTCGCGGTCGAGAGCAGCTCCAAAGTGGCGTAATGACTTCGCCAGGCCATTGTTCACAATCCACGGGGGCTGATGAGGACTCAAATCTATTGTGAAGTCAATCATGCGATGCGTTCGTGTCTCCGGGCACTATCACCGGAATCGCCGCCGCAAGAAGAGAGGCAAGCACATCGCAGAAGAGGAGAGAAAGAGAGTCCGTCGTTGTGCCGTGTGTGTCCGATTTATGTGGTTCGCATGTTTATTGGTTGTTTCGGAGAGCGAAGAGGGACGGAGGAGCGATGGAGATAAAGTTAATAACTAACTGGCTTTCTGGCGAGGAGGATTCAAATTTCATCCCTCGAAATATACGTCGTATCCCCATCGCATTTGTAACGGAGAGCCACCTCCACCTATCACGAACTTATTTGAGTCAAAGTCAAAGAGACATTTTTGTTTGAGAAACGATCTTGATGACTTACATGACACTCAGTATGATATAATCACGTCCAGCTTATGTCCTTGGAAGGATCGTCGATAACGATTTACATCGATAATATATCGTGTTGACACCAAACTCTCCGTTTCACATTCGTTGCATTAATATAGAACGACTGAAAGTTGTGATGTCATGGAAAGATCTGGGCTATCTGCAGGCAATATCCATATAACCCTAAAGTTTAGTCCAAATAATCATAAATAGTAACATTTTCAGTTCCTAACTATTTCTGTTACATTTCGTGTTCACTACACTTTTCAAAATTATTTTATCTTTCATGGAAAGTTTAAGGAAGTCTTCGGGGAAACGCTTCATATTCTATTAATTCTAAAAAATCAATATGGTCTATAAGGTTTTCCAGATATTTCTTATTTTACTGTAACTTACTAAATTCCAATGTTTTACAACCCGTTACAATCTAGTCAAATAAACAAAAGTCATTTTGTTATTCTGTGCTCCTCATCCTGTAAATCATCATTATCTACTTTTGCTTGAATCAAACTATTATGAAACGAGGGTAAGCAGAGTTGTGGAACTGTTTGGTACTTTCGTAGACCTCCTAGAGGCGGAACCGCAAATGAAAAATTAAAAAACCTCGTAGATTAACTCTAAAGTTATTTAGCCAGCCGACATGCTAAAGGAACCTCGAGCAACTTTTTCGGTATAATTCCGATTGTCGAATTAAAATTTCATTTCGTATTCAGTGTTTCAATATATTTTCAGTGTTTATTACAATGTAAAAAACGCCATTCCAAATATCTTCTAGATTCGATTTTAAAGCCATTCATGCCTTTCAAAACTTTGAGGAAGATAATCCAAAAATTGAGGTTCTGTGTTATTTTGGATAAGTAGTAATTACACCGTTAATATTCATTCGGACCTTTCATTTTTTCTCCAAAATCAAGTTAAAAAGGCGATTAAGAGAGCCAAAAGAGGAGAAATAGGGCTCCAGCGCCGTGTTCGAACTTTAAAGACGTCAGAGAAATGACGTTTTAAACTAACGATTTATGTCTGTCGGTAGGTGGGGATAACTTCGTGACTAATGGTATTATTTCGTGGTACATTTTTCCTATATTCTTTTTTCCACCAGTTTCGGCGCAAATCCTAAACATAACCTAACTTTCGCGAATGTAAGCATCATAGACTATCTTCTTCATGCAAGAAGAAGACAGAATGTAAGCAGTGTTGAAGCAGAGTTTTGTATTCATCTGCTCACCTTGTGGTTTCACATCATACTTGCTCCGATAACTTCATCTTCATGAAGGAAGAAATTTGGACCTCCGAAAGCTTGGCCAGAATTAAAAGTTCCTATTGCGACAGTCTTGACTGCGATAGAGGCCTTCGTCTCCCCATTAGTTATAATTATATATCAGTCAGACTTTTCAATTACACATGGACTAGTACCGCAAAAAGTGTGAAAAGGTAACAGTACACACGTCTTTCTGACTTTTGATTTTCATCATTGCCATATAACCTGTTCGAAGGGTTTGGAACAAGCGAGTATGACACATAACGAGTTGCACGGTTCTGATGAAGACCAAAAATATGAAACACGTGTCTGTAGCTGCATTTTTCATACTCTTTGTGGTATTGAGCGTCATTATTTATCCCCATGCATTACTTATTTGTGTTTTATTTGGTGAAATCCGCGAAGATTATTACGCCTCGAGAGTTGCGTTAACGCATTATTGTTAACTGCGTATATACAGTCCACTCATAGTATTGACACACAAAATATTTACACAAGAAGATAGAATGTGTCAGGTACTAATATCAAATTTAGAGAAATTATATTCTCCGTTCTTGTTCATGATTTAGACTCATATAGAATATCATTGTACTCTTGATATTTCCACTGTTATCCCATTTGGAAGCCAATAACAGGGAACTCGGACGTTTTACTGGATTAGTTCTCTGTTATTCCTTATTTTGTGCTTAAGGTATCCTTAGTTCTCAAGGAAAATTTTCTTTAAGTAACCAATGTGAATTTCGAATTTATACTTCATCTCGAATGTGTATTACAACCCTTCATTCCCTACTCAATTGTGAGTTTCCTTTAGCCATGAACTCCCCTGGGTTTTCCATGGTCTTTTAATAAAAATCCAAGAGAAATGAGCTGATCACTAATGAAACTTTTTACTTATCACCCGCAGTCTGGCCGATGAGTTACGGACGAGGGTGGTTTGTAAAGAGAGAACGTATGCTTTGTGGACCTTTCGGTTTTTGTCTCTCACATTAAGGGCCGCATCGGTCAGTTAATAAATTTCGAAAACGTCCCTACGAGTAATGTTGGTGGATTTTTCTTTCGCGATCCGAACATTAAACGGCGAACCAGTCTCGTTGTTAATTCACGGTTTAATTGCTAGAGCTCGACGTTCTGACATTCATGGCTGGTAGTGATACAAGAAATTTTACATGCATAAAACATTTTTGCTTCATATTTCAAAGAAGCGAGACGGCGAGAGAAACAGACAGAGCGAAAGGAAAGAGGTACGCTCGCATCTCCTCGTACGTTATTATAATACGACACTAGCAAGCAAGAACTACAACCGGGTATGAATTATCGCACGATAGAATTAACATAGCTGCAACAGACAAAGAAATTTTTTCTCTCTTCTTCGCCGGTGGTTATCTATCAAAGTCTCCGCGGCTGCCTTTTTGCATAAAACGAAACACGTCGAGATTATTTCGTTGTTTGTTTTTTGACTGTCCGGATAAGTGCGGATAAAATTTGTTACTTTGAGAAATTTACGACTGCGACATGACTATACCCGCTTGGCAGTTTATCGGACCCAACTACCAGAAGACAACTAACGTATTTTATATAAATTATTACTTGATTATTACTGCACAAGCACCTCATAAAATTTAACACTTGGTTAGTGTGCCATCCACCATAGGTACTGTTATATCATATTACATCATGTCTATCATTTGCAAACCATTATCGTTAAAACAACATTATTTTATGTGATATATATCTACATATATGTATATAATTTTAATGCCGTAGCAAATTGACAGTCAGTAAAGTTCTTCCAACCAGAAATTGCCTCAATAATAATTATTTTATTGTCCGGGTGCAGTTGATTTCGGTTACTGTTTGCTACTTATAGCCCAGAGAAATTTAGCCCAGTTTATAGAGCAAAAAAGCCTTTTTTAAAAACTTTTTTAAAAAAGGCTAAAAAGCCTAAAAACTTTTTTAAAAATGGATCAAGGATTATAAAACCCCAACATCTAGACAAATCTGAGCTTTTGCGTTTTTTTTTAAGAAGAAAATTTGAATAAAACAAGTTTTTTTCGGTTTTTTTTACCATTGCTTGAAAATTATTGACGAAAACGCAATACGTTGTACAGACGCTTTGTGGAGAATTAAAAGAGTTTTAAAATGAGCATTCTAAAATGTGAACGGAGCATTTTTCACCGAGAAAACTTGCAAAAACCGTTTCACAGCTTTGCCCAGTTTAAAACTGAAAAGCTAATTTTGCATGAAATCTTATTTATTATGTCTAGTTTAAGCGTGAAGTATCCAACCAAAGTAGCCAAGTTGTAGATTTTGATGATGTCCTCTTTCAAAAACCTTTTGAAAAATTAAAATCGGTCCATCTCAGTTAATACGCCGAATTTTGCAAGATTTCTGTATATATTGTTAATAACGTAATTGTGCAAAAACTATTCATCCGACAGCATCCAACTTTTGCACGCTAAAAGTAGACATAATAACCTAACATCTCACGTAAAATTACCGCTTCAGCTTTAAACTGGACAAAGCTGTAAATTTTTGAAAAAGGGTTTCTTTTTGACGGGTTTTCCAAGTTTTCTTGGTGAAAAATGCTCCGATTACCTTTTAATAACGTTCACTTTGAAACTTTTTTAATCTCTACAAATCGTCTGTACAACATATTGCATTTCGACATATTATTTTTAATTTTTATTGTTCCCAAAAAAAATGCAAAAGCTCAGGTTTGTCTATATTTTAGGTTTTTATCATCTCTGATCCATTTTAAACAAAGTTTTTTGGTCCGTATGCTGTTAAAATTTATCTACCAAAATAAAACTATAAACTGGGCTAAATAAACATTGATCAGCACGGACTCTACGGCCTATATCTAGTTACTTTGGGTTAAATAATTTTATTAACTTGGTACATCAAGTCAAAGCTTACACAAAGATCTTCATGTTACTACCTCACTCAAAACCAGAAGACAGTATATTCGTTAACCAATACTTTACTAAGGAGCTTGTAATTTTTTGAACTTATTACTGCATCCATGGCAAGTTAAGCCATGTCTACATTTAGTTGTACATCATCTTCAAGACTATAGAAAATCTATATTGAATTTACTCGTACAGCCCAAAGAACTCAAAATTTTAGTTACGGTTTCGCGAAAAAACATTATTTACCTATATATGACTTCTAACATCATAACAGGTTCGCTCGATCAAGAAATTCCGCCCCTCGGTCTTCCTGTATGGCATCTATTGATCCGTCCCCCTTAGACACACTGTCTGTATATCATATTCTCGACCCTCCGCATCTTGCAACCTGACCGCGCCGATAATAAGATGTAGTGTCCTCTCATTAGCCTATTGATTGGGGCCATTGTCTACCATCTCGCACGGAAACGTTAGATGTCCTTTAACTTTACGAAACTAAATTATTCCGGGAGAATAATGGACAAAGGCGACGTGTAGAGGGTGGTTTGCCCTCCTGCGAAACCGCGCGCTCTCCCGAAATTGATTTATTGTGTCGGCCCTAATCGAATTATTGGTGTACATTTTGACTTTAATTAGAAGGCATATTGTTGAGGAGACGGAGAGCGCGCGGAAGGCTCGCCAAATGAGGAAATTTCCGGACCGGCTACGCGAGGGCAGATTTCGAGTTTATAATCGAAAAAATTAGAAGTAATTTAGTATAAAATCACTCAATTACCTACTCTGAAAATTTTAATTGGTAAGCTCCTTCCCCTTTTTTGTTTAAAAATGAACTTTGATCTGGAAAAAGGTATGGAGTATTTTATTTGTTTTCCTCAAAATGTAACCATATGAAAATAATTCAATGCTTTATGGCGTAACTTCCTATGCTAGTGTCAC
The DNA here is from genome assembly GCA_963576515.1 of Cryptocephalus primarius. Taxonomy (NCBI): domain Eukaryota; kingdom Metazoa; phylum Arthropoda; class Insecta; order Coleoptera; family Chrysomelidae; genus Cryptocephalus; species Cryptocephalus primarius. The sequence goes on along the minus strand of OY754940.1, from coordinate 5,016,710 downwards.
CAGATGATCCTTTTTGGAATAGAATCCACCCAAAATGGGGAAGAGGGAACTTTGTTACTACTTTGCTTGTAGAATTTGGAATATACCTGTCCAACATTATCCAATAGGATTAAGATCTTGGACTGAGAGGGCTATTCAACCAATGTAACCTATTTTGCTACACATGTATATCATGCTAGAATATCCAAAGCATAGGCATCTATTTATAAGCAAATGGCACCATGGTATTCATGATAAGTAAATACAACAGTATATCGCGGTTCCAGTTTTGTGGATCGAGAATATCCATTACGGTATAATAAATTAGTCATGAATTTCATTTACCTTTGTTCATTCCATAGGACAAAATTCCACTTATCCTTGGTTCATTACAAATAATATTTTACAAATGGGAAATGGGCTACCCTGTTCTGTGTAACAAGACTCTTTCACCTGGTAGTCTACCATGGACTCGTGAAACAATTAGACGATTCTCACAGTTCAAATTATGTTGTGATTCTCTACAATTGAATTTATTACCTTTTTTACATACAGCACGTGGTCATTTTTTGGGTATTTGGGTAAGACGGTAGTAGATAGTAGATTTCTATTCTGTCCCATGCAGTGGTTTGGTTTTTATAATTTTCCTTATTAAGGTATTTTCTGTTTTGCATAATATTCGATTCTTTCGGTGCGATATTGGGCTATTGTTAAGTAGCTTTTGACTTGTTTGTTGATTATGTAAACTAGCAATTTAGGGTTAAGTGCACGAATAGTCATAGGCTAAATTTCGCCTGTATCTAAAAAAAAAAACTCAATTTATTATTACTATTATTATCAACATAGGCCGTAGAGCCCAGAGTTATAACCTAAAAAAATTAAGCTAGAGATTGATAATTGCAAATTTTGTTGATAGAGTATTTTAGCCGAGTTTCGGTTGACTACCAAGTGTCCTGATCACGCTCCTGTTAACATTGCGTACTTTTTTAATCGAAGACAGTAAAACACTCACTACCGGGTACGTCAGGACGTAGGGGAACAATTTATCCCGGGATCAAATTACTGCCTTCTGTACGAGTACCTATCCGAAGTCCAGGTTACCTGTTTCGGGACCGTCCGGGCCCCAAAACAATCTCCCCCGTCGATCTTCTTTCGGGCGTCGCGTCCAAAGGCGCTACATTCTCTCTCTCGTCACAATCTCTCTCCGTGGCTTCTTCGGCGGTCCGCTGCCGGACCGCAGCATCTTACCTGGGTATTCCTCTCTTATGTGTGTATGCGTGTGTGTGTGTGTGTTGTGTTGTTGTTGTATCCCCCCACTAGCCGGTCGTACCTTCATGTGTGTGTATGATCAGTGTAAGAAGCGACTCCTCCGGAACACCACGCGAATCATAACACAGAGAGACAGTTATCAGCGATTTCATGAATGGACGTAGTGGGCCCCCGTTTGGCCCGGGGAGCCGATTCCCGGCGGTCCCCACGGCGCCCCCGCTTCTTCTCGCCCTTCCCCACCACCGCCACTCGAGTGCTGAGTTGACCTATGAGTGTTTGTTTGTAATGTTTTGAGTGATAACGGATTTTCTCCGAATTCTCTTGTGACAGTTACTATTGTCGAAGTGATTCCGAGATATTTGTGTCTGTTTCTGAGTGCCGAACTTCTAGGAGGTTTCCCGGTGTTTCCGTTCCTAAAAAGGTAGGCTCACGATTTGACGTTTGACCACGTGCTCAGCAGAGCTGTCAAAGTTGTCGTTACGCGCGCTTCCTTCTATGTTAATGGTACATTGTCGACCCAATGATACGATTACCTTCTTACACATGACGATCCATTACTTTCCATTGTTTAGATTAGAACATGCTCGTTACTTCTGCCGGTATTGATCTAATGTTGAAACATCAACCGAAGTCACGTTTTTAACCATGTGAATTTTTTTATGTTCAATGTTTATATAGGTATTGTTTTTTGTGATTATCTATCTGAAATTTTAGCTAATCATATATCAATTGAAGAACCTTGAATAGTATTCCAAACTGAACATATAATTAACTACACAATGAATATTTATTTATTGAAAACGTGGTTTTGGGACTTGGTGAAGAAACGAAAAAATACCATTACTTCAATTCTATAAAATACTTCAACGTTATGTACTGGATATAAGAAGTAAATTAATTCAGTTTGATCTCGTACTACATAAATTAGTCATTCGTGCAATATCGGGTCGGATTCGGGCCCGTTCGCTATTGCAACTAAAACCACAGCACGCAACACATCTTAAAGTTATCCTAGCTGTCATCATATCATGTTTCATGAGTTTTGAATTCGTTTGGTGCTAGAGTAAAAACTAGTAAACCCTTCTACATTCTTCTGTTTCTATATATCAGTCTTAATATTTTTAGGTCTTGATATTTCACGTTTTTGGGCAAGGATGCAGAAGACATACATACAAATGTTTTTAACAAGTTGTTTGATTTTGCTATTTTAAATGTGAAAAGCTCGAAATACCAGAAACTATTAAGAGGCTACATAAAATAGCTTTAACTACTCACTTTTAGATGTTTGTACAAAGTCGGTGGCGGAACTCGATATTTCTACTGTACTCATACAAATTAGTTTTGTTTTCCTGTCTAATAATAACGCTTAATTCCTAATTTTTGAAGTTTGTTTTATCCAAACTTCTACATTTCGAGATATCCGTTGGTGTGTTCTGCGAATCCATCAGCATTGATAAAATCGCACATTTTTTTCCTCGTTGAAAATGATTAGACCATAAAAACTAAATTATAACAGGTAATTAACAAATATTTATGCATCACCTTTGCAGATAATAAGTGAATTAGCAATTTATATCACGCTCAATGAATTTTTTATTGATTTGTTATCATATAAATAGCCGTCGTTAAGAGTTCTTCTTGACAGAAGTAATATTGAGGTGATATGTGTTTATTTTCGGGACTCTACTAAACATTATCAATTCAGGAATTAATTTGTGACTTATAAATGTGTTTTACGCGTGTTATAACGTCGTAATTGAGTGAAATGTTTTAGAGAATTAAAACAAAATTTACATATCTACCTAAGAGAGAAACATAAGCTGTAGCTCTTCACTTTTACATTGCCAATTGTATATTTACAACAACATTACTGGTATTAATCACTAATAACAATATTTATTACATTATTTTACACTATAATGATGTATCTGAAATTTTCTCCATAAAAACACATATTGCAATAAATACAGAATAAAACAGCACTTAAATCATCTTTATTAAACTTTAATTACTCGTTTTTCTGTGAATTTCTGATTGTCTGTCAGGGTCTGTATTCAGATTTGTTGAATTCTATTTTACGCAGTGAGTCTTATTCACTATTTTTTGTGTTTCAGTAAATTTCAGTTCAATGGCCGCAATTAGTGTTTATTAATTATTTTGTTCATTAAGCAATGGTAATTAATTTTGAGGAGGTGCAAGCTCAAGCGTAATATAAACGATTAAGACGTAAATCAATCTGTTAGAATACTACATTCAATTCACATTGATTCACTAATTTTACACTTTATAGATGTGTCAAGTATGTTGTCCGTACTTAGGAGAGTTGTTCGAAATTTACTTGCACTTACTTACTTAAAATACTAGCAGAAGTATTGTACGTATTTCTGTTTCAAATCATGTAACACCTTCTGACTATTTCTCGTGTCTTATGGATTTTTACATCTTTCTCTTATTAAGCCCATTTCCACATAAAATTTAAAGGTTTGTTTTAGCAAATGTACTGAACTGATTCTATCAAATGGATTCTTTTTATTTCTGTTACTTGACTGCTCACATGCTTAAATTCATACATAGGCATGTTTCTACCTTATATTAGTTAGAAAAGGTTTAAAACATATGTCCTGACATATCTATTGGCAAAAAATTGTGGATGAAGAGGTTTTTCCAACACATCCCTTCCAGTCAATGAAACCCTTTGTGCTTAATTGGTCACGTGACGAAATTGTTACATTTCTTTGGATAAAATCAGGAGTGTGCGTATGTACAAAGTGACTAAATAGAGTAAAGTAGCGCAATTGAACGTCCATATTTTATTCCATATCAGACGACAAATTTAAATTGATTGTTTAGAAGCATAAAGAATTTTTTTCAGTTAATTAGCTCACATCGTTGTGCCTATTATTGAATATAAGTGAGCAAAAGCTTGAACCAAATGCCGAAGGTTAGTTAATTATCATTTAATTTGAGTTTCAATATTTTTTTTTAGTATGTATGCGCGTATAATGTTTTCCAATCTCATCGCCGAGCACATTCGAAATCGTATCGAGATCGCACAGTTAACGATCGCACAATTACTATAAGAGGAGAGGTGCAGATTAATTAACGAGGAACCGCATGCATTCACAATAATAGCCGGGAAATAGTGCGACAGGCAAAAATATTTATAATAGGAATAGCGTGAGCTCCGGTTAACGTCGTCGGTGCTCCTTGCGTGTTTTATCCAGGAAGGAGTTCTTTCTGGAGCGAAAAACCCTCGGCGGCGCTTGTGCTGAGTATACAAAGATGCGGCGCTTAGCGTTTTACGAAATCTCCGTTTACGAACGGCGGCCTTTACATTTAATGGTTCCGCTTTCTTAATTACCATTTATAATTAAATCGCACTGCAAGAAGAGAGGAGTAATCTTAACGGTGTCGAACTCGGAGTGATTTTTGCATACGTTCCCAGTCGAGGATGATGGTCGTAATGATGATGATGGTCTTCTGTGGGCAGATAATACGAAGGAATTGCATAAATTAACAATTCCATTATTTAGCTGGACACCACGTGCTTGAGAGGGCAATTAAACGTGATCGTTATTAATAACCATCGATATAAATAATTGTGCGGAGCTATCCCGTGACAGATAATTGCAACGTTCCTGCGCTCGAGTTGGCGAATTTTATCGGTGGCCGATGTTTTTTCACATTTTGTGGTAATTGGTGCCAAGAATAGACTTTCTTATTGGTGTTTCTTCGTCGTCGTTAACAAGTGCCTCTGTAAGATGCAGCGCTACCTTCTCGTATGTGTTTTCCTAATGGTTTCCGGACGTTATGCAAGAATCGCTCGTCAGACAATTGAAATTAATGATGTAACAGGAGTATTTAAATGCATATCGGGAGGAAGGGACTGCCATTCTATAGTTACACACTTATCGTAGGTTTTTCCAATACATGTTACAAATTGGTTTACCATGTGTTCGACTGTCCAATGGGTAGAATCTCAAAATGAAAATAGTGTGTGTTGCAAGCTTGGTGTAATATATTTTCATTTATGAGCAATCATTTTACAGTAGCTACAATGATTGGCTAAGTCATTTCAGCCTAATAAGTACTATATTCTCAACTACCCCAACATGTAACAGAAAGTGGAATTTTCGTTCGTATTCCATTTGTGACTTGTTTTAGTTTGTCGTTGTTTTTTTTTCTTTTTACAATAAAAGTCAAAATGTGCCATGGTGCCTATGGCGCTAAGGCTTTTAACAATTATAGTTGTTGTTCATATCGGTTCTACCCAATTTTATAGTAGTAATAGCTTAATTGAAAATGAAAATTTCATGGAACTTGAAATTACACTGAGTTAACGTTTTCATATTAAACGTCTTTATATTATTACATTATCACTTATTGAACATGAAAGGCTTTTCATTAGGTAAATTCCTATACCGTCTCAAGAGGGTACTAAACATTCTGAAAGTGAAAATATTTGCTTGTGTCTTTTCAATCTTCTGTCAATATATTTCATAAAGTAAGCGGAATAGGGAAATAATACATCCAGTACCTTTTTATAGAACATTGAATTTTCTATGGAAGTAACTGCCTTCGAATAACATCATTTTTTTTATAAAATATAAGCCGAAAACTGATGCAGTAATGCAGTAATGTAATTGTGTTTTTGTTTTAATTGGAGGGACTTTCTTAACGTAATAATTATCAGAAAAGTAGTAAAAAGGACTTGAATAAATTCTGAAGAACTCTGCGTTTGACGAGTGTGTCAAAATTTTTGTGGAAAATGCCAATTTTCAACATATAGGCTATGAAATAAGATTTTTCCAAAACCAAAGAATATTTAATTGTAGCCCTTAGAAATGCAAAAAAAGCTGCTGGATAAGTTAAAATTGAACTTTTGTGCTTTATGGTAATGGTAGTAAAATGATAATAGATAAAATGGTAAATAGGTAAAATGGTATAATAAAAATAATAATATATATATAATATAATATATAGGTATAATAAAAATAGGTAAAATGACGATAGATAATAGAGTGAAAAAGGCTCATCTGCAGTTAAACGTGCCAAATAAGCTCACGGAGTGATCATGGGTATGATGGGCCTCTCAAACTTCATCACCATTTTCCCACCACTTCGATGTCAGATCGCTCTTAACCCATAACGTCAGATTTTCGGAGATGTTTTTAAGGTACTTGCCTATTGATAACACAATTTTTGTTATGTAGGGGTTGCAAAGCAACTTTTCACAAACAGAGCCGTATGGGCTAGCGTACAGGGCAGAATATTTTCTGAGGCTTCTGTTTTTATATTTTTGCGAATTCATCAAAAAAGTTGTGAATATTTTTTAATAATATTTTAACCAGGAAATGCTACAATTTGAGCTCTGAGGAAATTCCCACACGTGATTTGGAACCAGTTAATTAAATCGGGGAAAATGACACTTTTTCGATTTGATTTTTGATTATAATTTTTCAGTCAAAATTTGCGGGGCTAATTTTGGGCTTTCTGAGCGTTATAATATGACGTATTTCATTATGTGCTTAGATGTTAACAGACCCTTTTTTCCACTTTGTGAATTTTTTGTCACACTTGTTCAGCTCGGATGTTTGCCGGAGTTTATCTCATTACTACTATTTTTCCGCTAATTTTAACACTGAGGAGGCCCTTTGGAAGAGAATTTCATTTCAATTTTTCCTAATTACCCTAGACCAAATTTTTTCCGGATAATGACGGTCCCATTTCCGACACGACTACCGACGAGTACAAAATCCGTCTCGTTCGGCGCGCACAATTTGTCAAATTCACCGTTTTCAGATGTCGCTCGTATGTTAACAAGTCGGGGGGCACCCGACGTTACCTTTGCACCGGAATCCCACCTGCGGCTCGGTCCGACACGCTGGTAAAGGACAACCAGAGAGAAGGCGACGGAGAGGAAGAGAGGAACGTTGTTAAAAACGCCACGGGCACATACATCTCGCCCGGCATGGAGCGGGGCGGTTAATCGGCCCCCCTCGCGGTGATAAATAATTTTTTCTCTCTATGGACGTAGGAAAAGTCGAGCGAGGAAAAGAAATGTTTCGTGAAGTTTTTTCGGGTACTTTTCGATTGATTTCAAATGGCCCAATGTCCCAGTCGGATTAGCATTTTCAAAAATTTAGTTTTTCTAAATATCAGACGGCTGGAGGTTATCCAGATGCTGCTTGATCTCAGAAAACTCTCCGAGTTTTATGAATTTGGAATTTCAAAAACTACAGATAAAAGATCATGATTAGGAACGTCAGTTCACATTTCCAAGTACAATCCTTACTATATTTTTGTTTAATTATTATTGGTTCATCGATTTCTTGAAAAATCCTACAGAGGGAATAGCGTCAGCAAAGGTGTCAATAGAATGAGCGTTCCAAATTCTGACACCGTTGTCCTTTATGCAATGCAATCGTTCTACTCCAAGGAACTTTGATTTCAAATATATGGCTACCATTATACATTTCATACATACTTTAACGAAATATTTCCTACTTGAGGACAAGAAAACCTACTTTTATTGCTGTTGGACTGAATTCCGCACTAAATTTTAGATTCACCATATTCCAATGGGGGGCTAACCAAAGCAAGGTAGGCCTTAGCCCTTGCCTCTTTCCTCGCAGCTTTAAGAATCCTTGTCACAATGTTCAGTACCTAATGTATACGAGTCTGGTTATTTTGTTTATATGATAGCCCTAGCTCAAATTTGACATCAAGTAAACTCCTAGGTGTTTAATAGTATCTGTTGGTTTTGTTATTGAGCCGTTTATGGTAAATTGGATTCTGCGCTGCTAAATTTTATTAACTGACTTTTTTCAATATTCAAGTCAAATTCCGAAAACACCCAGCTTAGCATATTTTTTGAACTTTTTTTCGAAATGCAATAACTTTTCGTTAAGTTCAAAAAACTATTTTTCACATCTAATTAGGCAAAAAAAAATTTTCCTAAAAAAAACTGAAGCCTAAGAAATCATATATTACCATAATCATTTTGAACATCCTCCGACACATCCTCTAATATGTTCCTGTTAGTGCAACGAAAAAATTTTAAGTGAATCAGCTTATTATACTGCTAAACATGTTAAACCCATAAGTACTATAAACTTTGGGACGCACTAAACTTTGCTCAGTGAAACTTCCTTGAAGACGGCTGTACAAATTGAAATCAAAAAGTGAAAGGAATTTTTGGAACATCACACGAAACAAACTGTGCCAGAGGAATGACCATTGATGTAGCTATGTATTAAGAGTATATCAAAATTCTCACCTTACGTCCCATTTTCTATACCCTGTATAATACACGTGAGATTTATTTAGTAGTTCCTGAATTGCTTGAAACTTTAAAGTTGGCAATACCATAGCTTAGGAAATAAAATGAAACCCAGGTAAATCGGACTGTTATATTCAGATTCAAATTTTGGCGCTTATATCATGTTGGCAAGAGTACAACATGAATGTTGAATGTTGACAGTTGTCACAATTTATGAATTGTCGCTTCCACAGTGTAAGCACAAATGTACTTGCTTCCTTTCTTTAATGTTATTGACTACATGTTACTATCATCAGTTATACTACCCTAAAGAAGCTAATATGCAGAAACACTTGTCGTTGGTTACCGTTTCTTTCAGGTCGGATTGCTTTTCATGCGTTTTGTCTTGTATGTATTTTTCTTACAGCTTATATATTCCGAAAGTTCTAGTTTCGAATCCTTGTCACAGTCGTAAACACCTTTTCCCTAATAAATGATGTTTTTGTGATGTATTTGTGGGTAGATTACTAAGGACACGTGTGCATTTGATGTGGCAAAAAAGTAAGGGGGAGGTCATTGATCTTAAGCAAATGCGAATCCATTACTTTTTGAAAACCTCGGCAACAGTGTTAGCCTCTCCATTGATGTGATATCAGATTTGTTTTACATGAACGGTAGATAGCGCGTTTACGCGCACATGAATAATGAACAATGAATAATGTAAATTCAATACTGCTATCGTGGCGTTTGCAACGTCAGTGTTTACATTTTCTAAAATTAATCTCTTGAGAAAACCATCTTTTTAATTCATAAAATTGGGTACCGGGACCCAGTTATCATGAGGAGATACATCTATATTTTCATAGAATTTACTCAAACTCAGTCAAATGATATAACCCAAAAATATTTGTCGGCCTCAGGCCACTTTCCATGAACGATTAGTGAGGGTGTATTAAAGCAATACATATTCGAATCAATTTATAATCAAATTGCAGCAATCATCAGTAAAGATATTATACCTCGTTGCTAATTGTAGTTGCAAGGTAGATTAAAAACAAGGAAGCCCTTGGGCACACCGCTGTCATTTATCGCTATTTCACTGTAAATATACTATTTCCTTGCCGTGGAAAACAATTTACGTTTAACTAAAATCTTACGACTAACAACTTCAAAAGCTACATTAACTAGATAAAAGTGAAATTTAATTATTCCATGAGAGTGGCTCATAAACCCATCAACAATAGGAAACTAATTTGAAGTTAATTGTTTTAAAGTGCCTGTTAATAGAGCAAGTCACGAGTTTTGATGCACTGAGTATCGAAGGCTACTTGTAACCATTGTCTTGTTTTCCTACTTTGAAGAAATCTTGCTTCAGCTGCTCCTTTACATGCTTATATTGAATTTGTTGATACGTTATCGTTTTATCGTAGAAATGTTATCATTCCCTAGACTTGACAGATCCACAGCCATATAAATAATCGATTGATGAGTGATTTATCGATGCAAGCATTGTTGAAATATTTAGTGTAATTATTAATAACGACAGCACTTCATTACGAAATTTGTAATATTATCTCCACAACAGGAATACGTTAAAATATTCAGCGCGATAAAATTATATGTATTGTTTATATCTACTCTCGTGTAAATTCTAGTACTTCATTACGAAATTCGCAGATAAGGATGTTCGAAATAATTCTTTTTTGTACTGGGGCGCAATTAAAGTGAAAATATCGTTTTTCTGCACGAACATGTTTATGTACACGCACACCTGTAATGACTGATATTTTAACTATGCAATACATACGTACGTTCATTCAGTTCAAAACAACGCTAATAATCGCCTTTGTGAAGGCAAAAGATTATTATGATACGTTGAATGTGTAACTGAGGATGTCGTTTCTTAAGAATTTTAAACGTGAAATTAGTATTAACGAAATGCTGATTTGTAAATGATGCAACGAGGCAATGCAGCTTTAATGAGCGTTTCAATTAGAGAGAATTTGTAACGTGGACGTGATAAAACAGTAATAATATGATAGCATATTATTTGATTCTATGAGGTTTATGGCAATGTAATGATTACTACACCTCCAAGGTGCGAGATGGGGTGTTAGTTCTTAACACTTTCTGGAAACATTAAATTTGGAAAAACGACATTTTGAAGTAGAAGAAATGGAATGAAAGTAAAACTTCTATTATAGATCATGGTTAAACACTAGATAGTGAGCTGTTTAAGGATAATGACTCGTTTAAAATCAAAGAAGCTGTTAAATACCATTACTTGCCACCAATGTTGTATCAACATCATTTCATCCTCACAACCCATCGTGTCTGTATTATGTGACCACATAATCGAGCAAGAAGATCATTAATCATCGTCAAAAATACCTCACCGGACGCTCACACACAAACACACACGCTCCAGTTCCCGAGTCGTTCGATCTCTAATTGATTTTTTGGCACGATAACCCCGAAGAAAGCCCTCATCATAAATTATCGACCCCAAACGGGCCGTCGACAGGTTGTCATAAAATGAAGAAACCGAAGATTCTCGTACAAGGTCACCAGGAAGGACCGCAAGATGGACAAGATGATGAAGATGAGGTCAAAACTGGTACGGAACAGTAAGGCGACGTTGCCGGAAGATTCACGTGTGGTGCTCCAATTTTCACGTGGAGTAGTTACCTTCGATTGATGCCTTCGGGCCGTAGTCGTTCTAAATGCAATACTTCCTTTAATTGGTGTCTTGTAGGCAGTTCGCTTGATAATATCTACATGCCAGCGTACAGAGGTCGAGCGAAACGTTTTGCTCTAGCGCAAGATATGCTAGATGAGAAGCAATAAAGTAAAGTACCTTAATTAGTTGCGGTAAAGTTAACAATAAGCTATTCTTTTTGATATTTTGTATAGGTTGTTCAAAAAATTTTGAAAGCGGAAATGAAAAAACGTTTTTTCTTCTGGTAAAATCACTTTTATTGCTCAACATAATCTTCCATAAGACCAACACACTTGGTGCAACGGTCTTCCAACTCGTTTATCCCATCATGGAAGTGACTTTCTGCAAGGCCTCCAAAATTCTCCTCTACGACGGCTATAACCTCTTCGTTTGATGAAAAATGCTTCCCACGAAGGAATTTCTTGAGGTGTAGGAACAGCCAGAAGTCAGAGGGAGCTAAATCAGGCGAATAAGGAGGATGCTGCAACAATTCGTACCTTAATTCAGTTATTTTAGTGATGGTGTTTTGAGCTGTGTGAGCGGGTGCATTGTTTTGATGAAAAATGATTTTTCCTTTTGCAAACCGAGTCTTTTTTCGGGAATTTTTCCATCCAATTGGTCCAAAAGGTTACAATAATATTCCGAATTTATTGTTTTGCCAGTTTGGAGATAATCCACCAACAAAATCCCTTTTGCATCCCAAAAAACTGACGCTAACACCTTCTTCGTCGATTTCTGGACACGAACTCGTTTCGGTGCCGAAGTGCCTAGTTCACGCCACTCCTTAGCCTCTTGTTTTGATTCAGGATCATAGTGGTAGACCCAAGTCTCATCCATAGTGATGAATCGACGCAAAAAATCCTTTTTATCCTTTCGAAAACGCTCTAAATGTTGCTCAGAAAGTCGCATTCGAACGTGTTTTCGTTCCATTGTGAGCGAATGCGGCACCCATTGTGCACAGAGCTTTCTGAAACCCAAAACTTCACTTAAAATATGACTCACACTGCCTAATGAGATGTCTAGGGCCTCTGCTAAATCTCTCTCGGTCAATCGACGATCTTCCAAAACCATATCCTGTACTTTTGCTATGAATGCTGGTGTTGATGCACTTTTTGGACGTCCTGAACGTGGATCGTCTTCAACGCTTTTTCGACCACGTCTAAACTCTAAAACCGATCGATGCACCGTTGGAAATGAAGGAGCAGATTCCTTTAACACTTTCACCATTTTTGTATGAATTTCCGTTGCTGATAAACCTTCCAAAACAAAGAATTTTATCACTGCACGATATTCGGTTTTTTCCATTGTAACGAAATACACTGACACGTCAACTTCGAATGGCTTGTAAACAAACAATGAATTGACAGAGTGGAATACAACTTTGGGTATGCTCATATGAAAGATGAAATATTAAAATGGCGTAGAAATTTTGGTTCTTATGCTGTTCTATAGATGTCGCTTTCAAAACATCTTGAACAACTAGTAATAGATCGAGCAGGTTTCAATTGAAATTTTTTGATGCTAACGTGAATATTACATATTGTGTGTTTTCTCTCACACTCCACTGCCACTTTTACTATCTACTCACGAAGGATCAGCGCTACCCTAGAAAATAACGCAAAGTGATCATTTTCGTGGTGAATTTCCTGGACTACTAGAACTGTGTTTCTGGACGTATCCTCCTAGCCTTATTTTCCTCCTCGTTCCATTTCTCCATTCCATTCGGTGACATCTAAGGGCATCATTCTCGTCACGATCCGTCGATTGGACGGCAATCCAATAACCTCACTGTTCCGGTCGGTATCCGCGCAATTCTTCTTTAAACGGCCACATTAGCGGATGCATTATGTATGACGGGCGGCTACTGCCGCTCGCGATCGCGGATTTTCTATTGTTTTTTCGATTACCGCTAACTTACGATCGATCGGGTCCCGGCGTCCGATCTCCCATCGGACGTACATCAATTATTAATGACCGTAGTGTACGGGAAATATTACAAAAATCTCTCCGGCGCAGCGCAAAAAGGGTCCGTACGTATCGGATTATCGAAGTCGCATGTCTCGGGGAGGGGAAAAAATCGTAAAATAAAAAAGCGAGCGACCCGCGGAATACTCTCCCGGCCGTAATTGTCGTTTTCCTGCATTATTTCCGATTCCTACTGTGAAAAATTTTTGTAGGCAATCCGGAACGAATTTTTTACCGATCGCAGGCCCGATGCGAAAATAGAAGCGGGGAGGGAAGTGTTTTGTGCTGATTGAAAGAATATTGGGCTCTCTCGTACCCTTTCAACGCAAAATATTGTTTGTCGACAGCAGAAATTAAATCAGCTATTCTCTGAACGGAAATGAGTTTTCACATGGGGGGAGCGAATGGGCGATGTAATTCTATTCCGGCAAGTCGAGCGGCATCAATCCGATTTTTCAATATTTACATCTAGTTCCGTGCCATTTACTCGACGTGGAAATCGTAAAGATCTCTCAATTAACTCCTACAGTACTTTGAATAAAACGCAACACTGGGTAATTCAAGGAAAATTCTCAAATTTCAACAAGCACGATAATGAGTTTAAACATGTGAATAGAGTGGAATACACGGGAAGCATTTCGACGCCAAATGTATGAAGGTTTAAAAACAATCTGGGTTAGAACCCACGTAACTTTAATTTAGTTTCAGAATATCAAAATTCTTAAAGACTGTAGAAGTAAATTATTGTAGTATTGCTAACGTAGTATTGTAGTATCAATGATAGGCAAGGGGTGGAAAATTTCAAGTAAGAAACTGCGCATTTAGCAGCAAAATATTAGATAATTAAATATTTTCTCTAGAAAAACTATCTGGCTCTTAGCTAAGGAATTAAATTTCTAATTGCGCCTCACTGACCAAAAAGCCTTTGAGAAAGTACTTACCGAACAAATGAGAAATGACAAAATGACCTTCACAATTTAAAACTGGTAAAGAACAGCTTGTATTATTCTATCTGGCAGCAACAACGCACCAAAGAGAATTGGTGACACTTTAAGTTAATTAACAATTTGAAATGGTTACGATGAGCATTTATTCGACCAGGCGTTTCCATTATACATGTATAATGTATTTTGTGACTTTTTCCCGGATTTTTTTGAGGTAGTTATTTTTACGGAATTTTATTTGCACCCTATCTAATTTGTAAATTATCGCAGTAAAGACTTACTGTAAAGAAGAGTTTTTCTTGCGCATAAACCACAATTAAAATTTTTAAGATCTGTCAATTTATTAACGTTCTAACACATTCTTTGCAGAGAGGACATAGACGCATCACTAATTTCTTCTCATGTTCTTCGGTACGTTACGACTAGGAAGTAATTTCGCAAGACAACTATTAACTCCACAAAAGTAAATTACAATGCGTATTTAATATCTCTTCTTGTTGCAATCTGCCTGTGCGGACTCGAACTCGTAAACATTCGAGGATGTACTAAGATCCGCCGTGTTTTTTCTTCTTCGTCTTTTCATACCGTCTCTCGCATTAGAAATCCACTGATTGACGTTTAAATAAACCGCAGAAAGAAACCAGGCAGTAACAAAAGGAAAGTCGGAATTGTTTTAAGTATGCTATAAACGTTTTGCGCGCAGCAAAAACGAAACGGCACTTGTAGATCTGTGGCAAGTTCCACCGCGCTCCCATCACTGCTGTTTACAGGTAGTTGTTAAAAATCGAAATTATCATTTGTTTTTACCCTCGGGAATACTTTCCATTTCCTTACGGCGTCCGTTTTGCCAGGAGAAAAGCCAGGAGAAAGGCGCAGCTACTAACAACCTCGTCGTCGCATTATTTTAATTAATCACATCACCGAAACAAGCGCGACATATCCATAACAGAAAAATAAACCATATGACCACTAAAAATATTCCGGTATCATTTTTCAACGTGACAGATTGTTTTCGGTGAAAGAAAACATAGATTCTTATCATCTGTGGACTAAAAATTGACTTGTATCATTCATAAGATCGTAATGAGGTGCTAAGTTTTGTTATTTCGGCCATTAATCATAACGTTGTCAAGTGGCGACAGGTAAATACCAGAAGAAGCTGGTGGAACTTCTAAAACAGAAATATTGAACGATACTTCAAAAAAAAACGAGGAAGAGGAAAGGTGTTCATTTGTAGTAGGTGTTCAAGTGGTACAAGCGATTCACCACAAAATCAACCGAATAAATATATAGATAAGAATATATATAGATATATAGAATAAATATATAGATAATAAATATATAATAGAAATCAAGAACAAATTTTGTGTATTTTGTGGTGATAGTCTGATAGTCTAAAAATAAAAAGATTTTATCGAATCGCTCTAATACTCAATTTAATGCATTGTCATTTATTACGTTTATTTAAGGGTATGTGGTGATTCAGTTTCCGTATTTGACAATTGTTTGTCTTTCTTATACGTTTTTATCTCAGGATCTGTACCGATGATGGGTTCTTGCTGATCCCTAATAAAGTGCTACGTAATAAACAGGCTTATCTTAGTTAACTTGTACCAAAATGAAAGTGACTAAACTGGACTTGCCTGGAACTGATAACGATAAAATTTACAAATTTACCTGGTCGACCCTTAGAAGGCCATAGAGCATAACAATACCATGTTCAATAGTAATATTATATGTTCACAGTTCGCATTTAAAAATGGAAAAATTGCAGACATGTTGAATTATATTTATTTACTTGATATGTATTTCAATGTTATAAGATGTAATTACTAAAGAACATTGAAATTGTTGATAGTTACGACCATCTAGAGTGAATTGTGAGGATAATTAGTAATTAATATATTCAGGGTGTAATCTATCTACCAAAATAACTCCTAAATTAACTATATTAACCACATTACTGAAGAACACATTTTAGAACCTATTCAAATAACCTATTACGCCAGAGAGCGACAATAGATTCAGACGCTTTCAATTTCGGTACTTGTAATACTTAACACTTGCAAACCTGAAAGACAACAAAAGATTAAAAATCCAAAAACCAAAAAATTAGACGTACAAAAACGCAAACCAAAGATTAAAAACTCCAAAAATTAAAAAACTACATAAAACTACTTAATTAATTACTGCTGAAAATGGATAGATGTCATGCCACATTCCTACATTTCTTAAATTATCAAATTATACTAAATTGATTTCTGTTGTAATGCTCCAATACTGAATGCTGCAGATCGGAACATGTATTGTCTTCTAACACTCCATATTAGTTAAACAGGATTAAATGTACAGTGATATGGATACAACGGAGGTAGTACCCTACAATGGAGGTAGTATTAAAATAGTATGACCAACATTTTGCAGTACAAATCATCTTACAAAATTCTTAATATACGTGGAACAATGTCAAGCTTTCAAGAATGGATTAGATGCGAAAGTCTCAATAGAACCAAGTAAATACAATTTACCGCGCATTACACACGATGTTCTTTGACAAACTTGAAATAACCAAAGAAATAAACAGAAGTATATGTAAATGAGTCATTTCTAATTACGACGAATGCGACTCGTAGGTAGTGACAAGCTATCTAAAAAAAAATAATTAGTTAGTTAAAAACGTAAAGGCAAAAAACTGCTGAAAATTGAGGACACGATAAAAATGGACGATGAAGATGAGACGAAATGGAAACATATTGATGGGGAAAATTTTTCTAGTAATAAAGACGGTTTTAAGCCAAAAGCAGTAGGTTCAGAACCCCGATTTTATGACATCTTCGTAATACAGGCTTTCTCTACGGTTTTAGTTAGTTTACATGATAGTGAACAAACGGACATATAATGGGAAAAAACTCACTTCACAAATTGATATAAATAAAGCTTTAAAAAAGACTTTATTATATCGAAAACTGCATCTCTACTTAATCATACCGAAGTCAGAAGCTGTAACGGAAGGTGAATTTTAATATTTCCAAAATGGGCTTAAAAGGTTCCATGAAATATGTCAAAAACCTACTTTTTTGCCAAATTTAGTACACAGTAACGTGTTTCACAACAAATAAATGCAATACAATTGCATTGATGACAAAATTCTTTTGAGGAACAAAACTAATTTGTTTTTCAGCCAGTTACCGAAAATTCTTTTATGATTTGCTGTAGCAAAATTAAAGGCAAATTTTAATGCTGACTTTCGAGACAATCTATAACTAATTTGGCTGCAATTTTTCAAATGGTGTTTCAGACTGGAACTCATCTGTTTCAAGAATAGTTGCTTTGAATTCCTCATTCCACAACATTACTAATACTTACACGTATGTGGAAAAAATTCAAATGATAACGAAACTTCGTATTTACAATATAAGAGTAAACTTATGGGGTAAAGTAATAGGCCAAAGTATAACTACTTAGCATCTTTATAGTTCAAGGCACGTATGGGTGAACCAAAATTGCATATTTTCACTTTTTTATACATGTTACTATGTTACTTAAACTTTACAGATCTAAGGATACCATTATTATGAGATAGAAACTCATCCTTTTTGGCCAGAAACCGCCACATGTCTTAGGTTCACCTTCTGGCCACATGAGCGTGACCGAATCATCACATTCTAATCAGATGTCTTTCTCCCTCTTTTTCGTTATTTCCAATTCCTAGCCAACCAGCTGGTTTCCGGCTGTATATAATAGAATGAGAGTTGTTTTCTTCACCCTATCAGACGATCAGTGAACATTTTAAAATAGAAAAAGTTTGTGAAAAACTTGGATAAAAACTGGACGAATTTCCACCTTCATCTTTGGTGACGAAAAAAAGTGTAACGACCCTCTATAGAATTTTTTATCTGTATGATGGTTCTGCGATAAATCATGGCCAAAATTTCAATTTCTCCCCCCTTGGTGCAAATCCTGGTGATCATGCAGTGGCGATTCAGTGAGTATATACACAAAATTATATGAGTTAAACCGGAAACAACTGTCCACTGACATGAATACGAAAATACGAGGGGAACCCGACGCCAGAATTGAACTCTAAATCGTAAGACCAATTGACATTGACAGGTGTTTCTCCCTCGCGACATTCAATTACTGAGATAATTGATAAACATTATCGCTGTGTCGCAATAAATAATCACACGTACACGAAGTTACATTCTGCGAACGAACGAATGCCAATACGCAAGTACATTTACACGAACCCAGCGTGATGCCCAATAAACCAATAAGTTCCTGCTTCATCAATCATACGGAGGTTTTTCTCGTTGGTCAGCGATTGTTTGGGCGAAGCGAGAAGGATAAGAAAGACGCGCCACAGATGCAGCGCATTGTATTCGTAATCTCTCTTTAAGCGTAGTGAAAGTTAAATATCGTTAGAATGATGACATCCGTTGGTTATTGCTATTAATCATCGAAATAGTTCGGTGGTGTTCGTTTATTTTATTGCCGATGATGATGACTCGGCAATCATACTCTCCGCCGATATTATCAGTGCCTCTCGCTCCGTCCTTCGATAACAGTTATCCCTGATGAACGTATCTGCTTATTTACATTTTTCCCGTCTTCTGCTCACAATGAACCAACCTTGCTACTGTATAATCAATAGAATAAGCGGCTCGCCGCTGCACTACTGTCGATGCTGCCGCGACTGCGGAGATATCTCATGAAAATGACTCGATGAGATTAGGTTACGTAAAAATTATATGGTACTTGTGATACGGTCATGGTAGCCGCGAGGTGTAATTTCGAGGAGGAAATTAGTGGAAGTGAAGTTTTCATTACGGGCTCTTCTTCTCTTCGCTCGCCGTTTGCTACGGCAGCATTAGAATCGTCGTTCTCTGCTTTAATCTTGATCGTTATCTGGTAATCGGTAGCCGATCGCAAGACCGAGAGGGAAAAATGTGGGATAATTGTGTTCGGGAGGTCGCTTCGGGTGGAACGAGTTCAAAACTCCATTAATTAAAGAACTATTAAATATTAATCTTATCGATGATCCTTGTGTGTGTGTAAATGAAGATCCTCCTTACGCTCGAAGTGCATGTTGAAGATCGAAGATCGTATGCAACACTGCGAACTATTCAGCAGAATTTGAATGATATTCGAGACAGATATTTCACATCACGTCACTTTTACTTGGAAACGCAATAATTTGAAGTTGACGTGTCAGTCAGTGTCTTTACAATGGAAAAAACCGAATATCGTGCAGTGATAAAATTTTTTGTTTTGGAAGGGATTTCAGCAACAAAAATGGTGAATGTGTTAAAGGAATCTGCTCCTTCATTTCCAACGGTGTATCGATGGGTTTTAGAGTTTAGACGTGGTCGAAAAAGCGTTGAAGACGATCCACGCTCAGGACGTCCAAAAAGTGCATCAACACCAGGATTCATAGCAAAAGTGCAGGATATGGTTTTGGAAGATCGTCGATTGACCCAGAGAGATTTAGCAGAGGCCCTAGACATCTCATTACGCAGTGCGAGTCACATTTTAAGCGAAGTTTTGGGTTTCAGAAAGTT
Organism: Cryptocephalus primarius; assembly: GCA_963576515.1. Taxonomy (NCBI): domain Eukaryota; kingdom Metazoa; phylum Arthropoda; class Insecta; order Coleoptera; family Chrysomelidae; genus Cryptocephalus; species Cryptocephalus primarius. The sequence continues at coordinate 4,997,012 of OY754940.1, read as the reverse complement.
CTGTGCACAATGGGTGCCGCATTCGCTCATAATTGGACGAAAACACGTTGGAATGCGACTTTCTGCACAACTTTTGGAGCGTTTTCGAAAGGATAAAAGGGATTTTTTGCGTCGATTCATCACTATGGATGAGACTTGGGTCTACCACTATGATCCTGAATCAAAACAAGAGGCTAGGGAGTGGTGTGAACCAAGCACTTCGGCACCGAAGCGAGTTCGTGTCCAGAAATCGGCGAAGAAGGTGTTAGCGTCAGTTTTTTGGGATGCAAAAGAGATTTTGTTGGTGGATTATCTCCAAACTGGCAAAACAATAAATTCTGTATATTATTGTAGCCTTTTGGACCAATTGGATGGAAAAATTTGTGAAAAAAGACTCGGTTTGCAAAAGGAAAAATCATTTTTCATCAAGACAATGCACCCGCTCACACAGCTCAAAAAACCATCACTAAAATAACTGAATTAAGGTACGAATTGTTGCAGCATCCTCCTTATTCGCCTGATTTAGCTCCCTCTGACTTCTGGCTGTTCCCACACCTCAAGAAATTCCTTCGTGGGAAGCATTTTTCATCAAACGAAGAGGTTATAGCCGTCGTAGAGGAGTATTTTGCAGGCCTTGCAGAAAGTCACTTCCATGATGGGATAAACGAGTTGGAAGACCGTTGCACCAAGTGTGTTGGTCTTATGGAAGATTATGTTGAGCAATAAAAGTGATTTTACCAGAAGAAAAAACGTATTTTCATTTCCGCTTTCAAAACTTTTCGAACAACCTAGTATATTTACACGTTATACATTCATTCATTTCACAAATACATTCTCAAAAGCACAGTTGATATACTGAGCAGTCTTTTTAAAGTTTAAAACCACGAACGGTAATGTAAACGAGACAATCAGATTTACAATTAACCGGTTTAACAGACAATGGAACCGACAATATTGCTCACTATTTCCACCTGAAATAAACGCGGGAATTTGAATTTGGCCTACACCTCGCTAGAGTTGGTACATGTATGACATCACCGGGTCACGTGATACCAGATTTGTTTTGAATAAACTGTAGTTACATTAATAACTATTAATAATAATACATTAATAACAAATAATTAATAAGAAATCTGATGTGATCTAAAAGTAATATTGAATGAAAATGATTAATATTATTCATTTTTACCTTTCGTGTTTTTTGTATGTACAAGTGCTTCTTACAATGAAAAATGTTAAGTAAACAAACTAATCATTTCGTTGTTTTTGAAAAGCGTATGTGTATATTAAAATGCACGAGAGCATGTTTTAGTACCTATTTCGACTGTTTTCAGTGCATATTTGCATGCATATATTAGGATTTTTAGTGCACATTTGGTCTCATAACTTTACACGAAAGATCCTAGACAACCATTCGAAAACTTCATTGAAAAGAGTGATGCATAAAGCAGAACTATAAAATGAACATTCTGTATATAACCTCAAAGGTAGCCAAAAAGCCATTTTTCGAATACTCAACTTCAAATATCTCAAAATCTTCACACGATGTGCCAATTCTGAGGTCGAATACGAATTATACAACAAATTACCTTCCAGCTGCTCAATAATAAATTTTCACTGACCCGTGTAATTAACCTGATTGGGTATACCTTAAAAGTACTTGCTCTAAGGCAACAGAAATCTTGTTAACATTCCAATTATCATCGCCATTATTAAATAACCTTATCATTATGTTCGTTATCAACACAGGTGATGAGGTACTTCTGTTCGCTTTAATTTTTTATCCTTTGGAGACGCTGTAGTTTAGTGCCGTTCTTTCACAATTACACCAACGTTAACTTTCGTTTGAAACTCTCACTTAATCGAGAGACAAAAACGTTTGGGCTCAAAACCTGCATTGTAACTCAATTAAGGATATGAAGTAAATCCAGACCAGATAGCCGATTGGAAAAGTCTACCTGTTTATATAGAAATCAGTGAAAGCTTCTACAATTGCCAATCGAATTCTTCGACAATTCACTAGGTTGCCCCATCGATAAATCCATTAAGTAAATGCAAACTTGGTGCATTTTGTAGCAATTAGTCCTCTCACATCCTAACGATCTACACCGGATCAAATTGTCGCACTAATGGAATAATGCAAGAATAATAACAGTTGCACTGACAGTCATAACGAGGTGTATTGCATGGGGACTAACGACCGAAATTACTGCAACTTTTCATGGTGAGCTTTTTGATGGAGCAGAGATGGAAAAGCATTATAATTAGAAGCGGTAAAATATTATTAATTCTTTTCGTTAATAGATATTTTTAATGTATGGCAAACCGTTGTTTTCGACATGAGTTATATAAGCTGCAGAGATTAATGTTTCCAACAACGTGTTGGATTCAGTTAGACGACTGAGACTACCTGTTTTGCTGAAATATGTGGTCAGAATGCAAAACATTCTTCAAAGTCCATTAATCAATGATTGTTCTGTTATGAAATATGTCGGCGAACGAACTGGTCGCAGGAATCTCACCATTTTAGATCGAAGAAATATTAAATTACATATCTCGTTGTACGAAACAAAAAACTTGATCTGCTCTTACAGAGCGGCGTTCATTATCCAAAGGGCTCGATTTTTTAACGAAGCGCAGAACCAGGTCGCGTAGTGTTTTTAATTTAGAATAATAATAATCTACTGATGGCAAATTATCGTTTTATTATGAAGTGCGACAGTTGTTGCGCGTAAACATAAAATCGTTTTACATTAAACGAATCTGAGAACCGCACTTTCTTATTCTCTCGGACGGATAACTGGACACAATTTGAATTCAAACGATGTAGCGAGTTTTTAAGTTATCACGATAGAAGATAATTTCGTGAAATATTTGACATAAATTTAAGGCATTGTGGGCTATAAAGTTTTACGATGCATTGCTGTGAGCTTACTTTTCTCCTTCTCTTGGACCTAAATGTATAAGTATGCATTTTATGGGACTAATAAAATCCGGCTTTTTATTGTTTTTGCATAATGTGGAACAATTAAAATTGCTCTCGAGGATTGCGCAAATTATTAACCGCCTGCTGCGTGTTCGGCTTTCGATAGCCGCGACGCACATAAAACTTCGCGTTATTAAAGAGGTTTAATACGTACTTCTGTCCTCAATCGATTTAAATATTTTGTAAAGTTTTAATCAATCTCCTCGGAATTTCCGGGAACTGTAAAAACAATCTCTTACGAGAACAGAAAAAGCACCTTCCCATCCCTTATTATCCTCTCCTAAGGATTTCATCCGGTAAATTGACCGGAACCGAACGCGCGCCTCCCCCGATCGACTACTTTACTAAATATAACATCCACGAAGGGTGATTTTAAATTTATGGGTTACCGTTACTGTAAAAAAAACCATCAAACAAAGTTATCAAACAAAAACAAGCTATTTGCCGGGGAGAAGTCTATAAAGTAGGGTCTTTTTTTAAGAAAAAAAAAAAAGGACCAGAGACTGACCCCGGTCTCGTTAATTTTTTATGCGATTGTGTGCAATGAATAAGTAAGGTGCATTATAAAACCTGGGGCCGGAGGGTAACGGGGGCACGATCGAGGAGGGCGAGGGAAACCCCTTATCGCCAGGGGCGCGCTGTAAGTACGAATTTCCCGTAACATTAAAACGGAAATTATTAAGATGATTTGTGTGGCGAAATGATCGAAATCTGACTATACTTTCAAACTTTCAAATCCTCTACTCCCTTCTTCTTCTTCTTCTTCATGTGAGGCATGGTTGCTGTCAATCACCAAATGGTGGAAAAATGCAGGTATTTTTTAAAAAAATCGCATTAAAACGCATGAAACTTTCAAAATATGCACAGAATTACACAACTGATTAGAGAATAAAGTGACTTTTGTTAAATGTAAGATGTTTAGGAGACATTTTCAGTTGGGAAAACTTTTATCTAAATAGAACAACCTGTTGTAATGCGCGATGTAGGTTATGACACATACATTTTGGAGAGGGAGTAGTAACCCATGGCTTTATACACACAAATCGTTTCCTTATGGGAATTAATATGTGTGCAGAAATAAACTCTGAAATATATATTTTATTTCTGATACAAAAAAATACACAACTGGTTGAACGACGATAGAAAATTTGATTTATTTCGAAGATGAAATTTCACTGCATTCAAATTAGGTGCCAATTTTCTAACTGTTTGAACAATTTGTGGACCAATCAAAATCAAAAACAACACTAGAGTTAAACGTCTCTTCTCTCTCACGCCCACCTTTTTTTTATTCTTGTGATTATTTTGCTTTCAATTGTTGGTGTGAGTGGTTTGCTTTTAAGAAGCATATATGAAGCAATCACACTAAAATAATTCTCGCATATTTTCCTTAGAACCGCTTCTGTGGGTCGTTTAGTAAACTGTTCTGTAAACAACGTTTGGTAATGTTTAGGGCCGTTTTAATTTGTTCAACCTTGCAGTATGTGTTCCACACTTGACCGGTTGCTTTGAAATAATTTTATTCAGCATAAATCTAAATAACTAGAAAGCGTTGTTGAATATTTCTGTCTTATACTTAAAAGAAGATTAGAATAAAACTAACGGACTTAAAATTGAAAGTCATATAAATTTAGCAGCTTTCATTTATATGGGATCACACAACTCTTTTGGTGGGATGCTATAAAAGGGCCGTCTTCTGTTACTATGGGAGAGGGAGGTTAAAATGTTTGTAAAAACAGTGTCACGTAATTTATAAATGACTTCATATGATACTAATTGGCATGTAGGCACTCAAAGTAATTGGAATATTGATATGAAATAATTATTAATTAATGTTATAAGGAACATGAGCCCTTAATCTCCAAGTTTTAAAATGCTGCCCAAAAATCTTCAACTGTCTTTTCTTCTGCAACTAATCGTCATATCATTGAGAAAGGTAATTTGTTTCATGCAGCGATTCTTCCAATAGTTATTATCCACGTTCACCTTTTCCGTCATTATTCTCCATAAGTACGCAGGTATCTATTATTCACGGAGGCACTTAGCTACTTTACGACATGATTATTTAGCTTTAAAACATATACCTTCACAACATATTTGCTCATAACTTGTTATGCCATTGAATTTCCACGTTACACTTTGGTAACTTATGTCACGCCTATGGTTTATCATCATCTTATTGTCGGGACCCATAATTTGCGCTATCAGCCGCAAACGAACGAAGTATAAACGTTAAGCTTTGCCCTAACCATTGTAGCATAGGGTTTAAGGAGTTACTAACAACGTAGTTCAAGTTATAACGGTTATTAATTTATATCTATCTATCTATTATTATATGTAACTATATAATATATTTCTATCCGGTGTTAATTTCTGTAAACATATTTACGAAATAGCCATCAATAAATTTTAAATATTGCAATATTGCAATGCATTTTCTGACAATATCCTTTCACATTTAATTAATCACATAATCATTTATTCGATTCAATGAACGGAAAAGTGCAGGAGTGAGGCGAATTTATGAACGCTTATAGCCAGTCAGATAACAAAAATCTTCATTATTCCTCTAACGGGATATTTCTCCGTACCGCCAGAGCAAATTGTTTCTTATCAGTTTTCCGTGGGTGGTGGCTCTCGCACGCTAATGGTTTTCCTTGTGGCACGTCAAGAATGCCGACCACGTACGATAAGCGGTGGATATCATATAAAATCGAAGCAAATTTCGAGATCGCCGATTCGATTATCTCGCCGGATATTGTGCTTTTCTTGCAGGATCTTTTTTGACTTTCAATTAGTATCTCGGAGGGTCGGGCAGAAATTGGTTTAATCAGGACCGGGAAAAGTCGCAGAGGGAGAATCGAATCGAGCGACGGGGACACGCGGTTACGGGATTGTTAATCCGTGGTTACGTGGCGTGAAAGAAAGTATCGAAGTGTTGGGAAATATTTGATGCCTCCGATATGAAAATAATTTTCTTGTCTCTCGAAAATGCGGGCGAAATGGAGAGATCCAGGGTGGAAATTAATAGCGTTTGCTGATGACAATGTAACATTGTAATGTACAAGAATAATAAATGATATTAACTGCTACCTTGACCCTGCGAAATTACGTTTTCGAATTAGTCTTGCGATGCTTATAACATAACTTAATGGGTTGATGGTGACGGCGGTTGAAAACGTCATATTAGTCATTAGTTAATATCTAACTATATTTAACCGAATTACTTAACATAAACAATTTAATATATGCCGATAACTAAGAAGAGAAAATTGAAGTATTTGACTTGAAAGTTAGAGTAAATCTCGGTTTTTGAATTTTTTAGCATGGGCCGTTATAAAAATGTGTTAACTGTCGTAGATAATAATCTATAGCTAACATTTACTAGCTCTTATGGATTTTTTTGCTAAAATGTTTGGAACAGTTACGAGCACTTTTAACATTAAACTTATCCCTTTTACACAAATATTTTCTTAAGCCCTAGGTGCTCTTATGTGAGAAAGCTGTAGATAAAAGATCTTTCGCCTGATTATCGACATTGCACCCATACACAGTAGACCTCATTTTCTTTGAATTGACTTAGGGAAATGTTCTAAATGATTTGTAAATAACCCGTGATCGATACGGTACGGAAATTTAACTTGCTAGAACGACCCTTCTTTATTTTGGACCCTTTAGAATTATTGTTACCTTATTATTATGCAACTAATGTCATTGCAAAATTAAGGAGCCTTAAAATCAAGGTTGTTAAATCTACTTTTTCAGATGATATTAATAATTTAATTTAATCAAATTTAATCTTATTTAACGCCTTATTGAGCAATGAATGCTCCAAATAACTTTCGACTAGTTCATTTAAAAAAAATTTAAAGCACTACATGATTATTTCAGTTGTTTTTTTTTTCTTGATTTAGTATAACAACTTTACACGCAGACAAAAACTCGCTAAAACAATTTTCATGCATTTTTGACTTTTAATTGTCCATCAATAAAAATATACAAAAAATCGTTGCTATACACTAAAACTATCAAAAAAAAAAATAGTCAGACCATTATTACTGCCATGGTTCCCAACAGACTATTTTTTGCTGATTTTCCTGAGCGACAAGTGTTCAGTGTAACAATACCACCAATCTTCCAGATCCTTCAAATTGAACTCTTACTAGTTCTACAATTGTATTTAGCCTTATTAAAAATTAGATAACGTTCGCACTGATATTTGCACTTTGATGCATGTTTATTACCCAACTTTCAAGTAATTGTGACACGTTATGTTGTCTACAAGGGTTTTTAAATTTATGATTTTGCGAGGAGAGCCCTCAATTTAATAAGCCATAAACGGTTTTACCACAACGCAGGCGCAATGTCTGACTAGGTGGACATAACCGCCAACCAAACAGTATTATTTCCAATTTTTCACATACGACGATAGTGGCGGATTCATTTTGTCCAGGAGCTTACGTAGATTTCACTTCGGATAAAATTTTAAGTTCGGCGTTTAGAGCGTTTTATAGCCCCCGCATAATGCATTTTTTATGTCGCGATATGAATAAATGAATTCGGCGATAACTGGCGTCCTCTAGATTTACGCGTCGATAAGGCGCGTTTTCGTAGAAAGCTGGAGTCCTTCTTTCCGTTTGGTCCTTTTTAGCTGAGCCGCGGGGGGATTTTCACATCGCCTTTAACAGTCGCAGATAGCATTGTAATTTCTTTCTCAATTAACTCGCAGACCATCATCGATCGCTGCTACATTCGGCAAAAAGAAGCGAGGTTACACTCGATTGTACCAGAGATATTTCTAGTTCAATTACCATTGTGGTTTTTAATTGGGAGCGTTTCGCGTGCCCCTCGCCAATCAGTACGCCGAGGTATAATTGCGACAGGTGAGTCGTCCTGGTCGCGATAATGGGACGATTATTATTTTTATTTTTGAAAATCGAAGCAAAAAACTCGATGCGATTAATCGACGGGAGCGTTATCGGACGCTATCATCGTCATCCCCAATAACTCTAGCGAGACAAATTGCTCAATAATAATCTCCTTGTAGACCAAGCCACTATCTGAAGCAGATAATAAAACACATGTAGCAAACAAGAACAATGTAAGAGAATAAAAGCAAAACCGTAGAGAGAGAGAAAGAGCGTTTCCTAGCGTGTGAAATTATCTTCGTACCGTTCGCGCGAGTACAACAATGGCCAAAAAAGAAATAATAAAGAAGAGCCGTGGCGAGGAGGAGAAGAAGGAGATAACGGTCAGCGAGCGAGCAGAGAGATTTGAAGTTAACGATGAGACCAAATACGACTGACAGTTACTTTAATTTTCGTTAATGCGAATGATGTATCGATTCGATTATATTTCACGAACATCGATACGAATCGGCAACGTGATCTAAGTCGATCGCTTTGGTAATTAACTGTTATGAAATAAATATTTTATAGGTTTTTTTTTATTTGCCCCTATTACTGGTCGTTTGGTTAATAAGATGACTGAGAAATTTCGAATCTTTGTTAATCTTATGTACCTTTTTCGATTCCGCTCCTGGCGTTAGGCCATTAGGTTTGTTACGACACCCAGCTCTTCGTTGACCAGCCGAAATATTCACAGAATCTGACTTGGCAGGCAACCCTGCTAGTGCATTAGCCCTACGCGTTCCTTCCATTTCTTTCTATTTTATTTCATGCATTAGTGTTAAAATTTAATTCTCTTTTATGTCACTTTTATTTATTTTGTCAAGTTTTCAGCAATCATTTAAATTATTTCTTTCCTTAAAAGTAGTATCTCGTGAGATTAATGCAACGTGATGGGTCCATTATTTTTATTACTTATTAAGTAATCGTAGTTTAACACTTAATGGTGAGTTCATTAACCTCCATAGTGATACCTACCTATGAAATGTGAAATGAATACTAAATGTGTATTTATGTATGTATATGGATGACTCTTTTTCAGTAACTGTAAGTAGCGGAAAATTGAAATTTTCATTTTGGTTAATCCCATGTAAGTCCAAATCCAAATCCAAAAGCACTTCACTGATGTTATTTTTGTCTAGTACAAAACGCGTACAACTTTTTTATAGTTTACGCGTTTAATACACTTCTAACCCATATTGAATATAATATAATATAATTGTTATCTTGATTGATGTTCTCTCAAGGGCCCTTTTCCTTGTTATTTTTCGGTTTTTTTCACTGTTTTCCAAACCTACTTTTCATATTCTTTCTGAAATATATATAAAATGACATTAAATGCGTATATTTTTTTATTTTAGACGCTTTCTTCTAAAGCTTCCTTAGTAATTTATATCAGATTTCCTAATTTGACTTGTCTTAATATCTATAATTTTTGTTTAAAATCTTTGGTTTGTGAAATCACCGTATACGCTGGGATTTTTTATTTTTTTTTTTATTTTTGCCTGAATGGCTTTAGCGATTTATTTCACTCTTTTAAACCTGACTTATCTACTTAATATCAATAACTTTTCAGTAACATTTAAGAAGGTTTAATTTTTCTTCATTTTCTCCAAAACAATTCTAGTGATTTATTTTAAACGTGATATCTTCACTTATTTATTCACTACCTATAATTTTCATTTCAAACATTTTTTCTAATATTACCCTAAATGGCACTTTACTCTTTCCTATCTTTTTTCCTAAGAGCCTGTAAACTTCTATAAAGCACGTGTCTCATATACCAAAGTTATATGATGACACATAGCCATTTTACTTTCTCATATGAAGCACTTACATATAAGCTCCTTCCAGTCTGAATTGGTCCAGTTGAAAAAAAGCAATAAACTTTAATGGCCATGTTACTGACATACAAAGGCCCAAACACCGCTCCATAGGCGTGCCATATTTAAAGAAATATAAAAGATTGTTACACTTACTATAAAAGATTACGTTGTCAACGAAATTTTATGACGAAATTTCAAATTTGTGTCTCATTTGTTTCTCTAGAATTATTTGTATTGCATATAATGTCTATATCATTACAATTATTAATTACGTCCACGTCGAAAGATCTCCAAAAAGTCATTTTAAAATAATTATTGCGACTTACCTTAGGCCACTGATTTCTAATGACGACTGAAAATGAACACGTACTCGGCGATCAAATTTAATGGCTGTAGTGGACCTGTCTAATTCTCGATACTAATAGGCACTTCCTATATAGACATGTATTGTAGCGACTATCAACATTTACCCGCGCCAAATATACGGGGAAGGTTAAAGGGTACGTTACATAAATACTTTGCTTTTGTATAGGGTAAAAATATTTTTTAAATGCGCTCGGTATAAAGTTGGTAATTTTTTGTTTTTTAACTGGACCAACTCTTACTGGATGAACCTTACGTGTTGTGTTCAGGTCGACTTTTTGATTTTGATTCTTAGCATTTCCAGACATCTAATGTCCCCTGAGTCCAAAAAAGATGCCTGAAAAAATGTCTGTGAGTGTATGCTACGTCATCTTCGAAAATGATAGGTTATAAGCGATTATAACTCTGTATTTGGACTTTGTACTATATCAGAACTTCCCAATTAGCTTTTTATGAAAATCGGCTAAGTAGCTCTGGTCATTTTTCGTTTTTTTTTTAAATTTTTCCCCAAATCCGCTTTAAGGTATTGTTTTGATTGAATATTTATTCTACTGTATGAAATGTAAAAAGTTCGATAACATTTTTGGCTAAATCTTCTCTGTTTCACTTTGGACATTTCGAAAACATCTTAGTGCAGACGTCATAAATACGCCCATTAGAAATAACCCGGCATAAAATCGACGTAAATTGAACGTCTTTAAAACGTCCCACTTTGGACACCTTAAAGGTGTCCAATTGAGGCATAAAAATACCAGAAATATAATCGACGTATATTGAACGTCTTCAAGACGTCCTGGTAAGTATGTCTTACCATTTATCCCTTCAGGCGTCCATGCATGAAAGCAACGCAAAATGGACGTCTTTAAGACGTCCTGTGCTGTCCAGATATATAACCCATATTACCTAATATTTAATATTAGATATATGTAATAATAATATATTCCTGGATTCGTGGGGACGATAGTCACGTAAATTGAAACAATGAAGAGAATTCGTAACCGCTTGAAAAGTGATCAGACATCTTAGAAATTTGGAACCTTCGATTTTCATAAAGGACTCAGATGCACAAATCCGCCTTTTACTCATTGAAACGGAATCGTTCCTTCTTCTGTTTAATTACCGCGTATTCAAATCCTGATCCAATTAACGCTCCCTTCCCATCTCCATCGAATCCCACACAAATGGAAGAGCGGGAAAATGATAATGGTGTTAAAACAAAACCCGTCCGAGATGAAAAAAAGATAACAAGCAAGACGATCGGAGCAGCTGCCGGTTTTTTCAACCCATATGAGAGATATAATAACTTTGTACGTACATACGTAAACCGACAATTTAAACATTCCGGTAAAATCTTCGAATTAATATACTTATCGATGAGTTGAGGACGACTTGTTACAATAAACAAGTCGATAATGTTGGTGATTTGAAGGTATGAAAAGTTTTTTCCGGGGGGGAATAATACGAATTATCCGCGACCGATTTAGCCAAGACATGAGAAACAACACTGCGTTCCCCTGAATTTTACCAGACACACAAATCATATTTTTCCCTTCCTCTCCACCTCTCCATTCGGTCATTATAGTGAAATCATCTTTGTTCGAAGATCGAAAAGCACCGTTACACGTCCGTTGTTGTTATTTCTATGCGGCGAATCCCGCGGACGTTTGAATGGCGTCTTAATTAGATTTTTCAGGTATCTAATGAAAAATAAAAGACCACACGAGATGCTGCTGCCTCCTTCGCGAATTTAATTACAGAAACGTACTTTAATTCCACGACTGTACGAAAGAGGATTGCGACAAAGCTCTCTGGTGGAAACAAATTGGGTCGAAGCCAAAAGAAATGCTTCCTAAAGGAGCGAAAATGATGCAGGAACTTAAATTTTCCTGCCAGCACAGACAGGCTCATAGTTTCTCAAATTTACTCCCCGATTATGGTCATTAAACAAGTTTAATAAATTCACCACTAGCCCTATGGCACAAAAACCTACTATTCTTCCGTCTAATTGATGTTCCTTAACAGCAAACAACTCGCGCATGTCCAGTTACTTCGTTCGAAACCTCTTTTAATTGACAATCGAATACTTAATTCCGCATTTTTTGCTACACGCGTCCAATGTTTTAAAATGCCCACTGCCGCATGTATAAGTTGCAGTGACCGCAAGAAAATAACTTTACTCACTCCGTAATGGGAAAACGAGTTTATTAAAGGAAGGACGGGATCATTGATAAAAGCTGCGACGACTTGCCGAGGAGATATTAAGGGGAATACTCCTCGAGACATTTGACGGACAGTGAAATTCGCGGTGCGTCAGAAACGGGTGATTTTGAAAAATTAAACGGGTCCGGGAATCCAACATATCAATCTGTCAAAATGTGGCGTTAATGGTGATGATTTAGATTGAGTTAACTAGGATTCAATGAAATTATATTGGATAGTTCGTTGAAGTCGTTAAATGTGTAGCAACTCGACATTCTCTTTGCCTTTTAAAATGATAAAAATTATGATTCTTTAAAAAGTGGCTTAAGGATAAAAATATGTTTATTTAAAGTACTTGGTTATGGAATCTCTGTCGCTGGACTTTATTACTATACTAGACTTCACAGCATAGTTTAAAATGTTTTTAGAACCAAATTTAGATTTTATAAGGCTTTACAAGCAAAATCATTGAAACATACATCAGATGGTAATAAAAACAGCATCAATTTAAAATTAAATTGTGTCCAATTAATGTAACAACGTCTTTTATAGCTGAACAAGTACAGCTTACTTATAAACAAGTAATTTTTAGGGTTTAATAAATGAGAACTCAAACATTATTTTTAAATATCTTATAGATGATCTATCTTACTGTAACTTCAAAGACAGAGTTTGAATCATGCTAAAGAAAAAATGGAGGCTCCTTTGTAATTATTGAATTATTAAAATTGAAGTAACAAACGTTAATGGAAATTTCAAACTTTATTTCTAAATTTTAAAAAAACCTCATGAATATGGAAGAGATTCTTCTGGAAATTTCAACATTCAAAATTTCCACCAAAGGTCAAGGTGATTTACAATTTTAATTTTAAAAGTTAGGAAGAGTCAAGAAAGAGAGAGGAAAACTGAAAGATAGAGGTTCCTCTAGAACTTCAATTGCCCGAAAAATTTTTTAGTTCTCCGAGAACCATGGAAACAAGCTAAATTTCTTCTAACTAGAATCTAGAAGCATAGTTTTAGTTTCAAATTCTCTTTTCTCCTATTTTTTGTAACGGTTATTTATTGCTTTGAATTATCTTCAACCAGTTAATGTATCTGGCTTTGCTAGGATGTCGACATAATCTCACCCTTTTCCTTCAAAAAGTCAAATGTGTGATTATTTTAGTTTCTAAAGTAACTGAGAGTTTAATTTATAAAAATACCAAATTTTCACTTTTTTGCCCATCAGTAATTATTGTAGAATACCCCTACCACCCTGTACCCCTGTAGGATGGATACCTCTTTCCACCCCCTCCGTTAACAAAATCTTTTGTCTTTAAGTTTTTTCCAGACACTAAAGAGACTACCTGACCCAACCTAACCGGCAAATTAAATTTCGTCCCTTCACTGAATAGGGAAATTCGGAGTTATATTATTTTTCTGAACCATTTCTAGCTATTGGGACACCATTGAATAAAATTTAACCCTACTTTCCACCTCTCCACCCATTCAAAAAGGGAAATTCAGAATAATAGTGTTATTCTAAATCATATCGGAGCCTAAGGTACAAGAGTGCCGAATTTAAAATTTCTAATTGTTCGAGCACTGTTTTGAGCTAAATTTTGGCGCTAATGTTCACATCTTTGAGTGGATTTCCGTAGTTTGTAAAGTTTTTGAGCCATATATTTATTTAGAAATTTTAAATTTGCGTAGATGCATGAAAAATATGCTCAATATGATACATTTCGCATATACAGGGCACTTTAACAATATAACTAATTATTGAGTAACTCTCGCTGTCCTAGAATCCTAGATCCTAGAATGTTGGCTGACGACGGATCAAAGTGTGTCTGAAACCTGTTTTAATTATTATCGTATAAGTTTCAAATTGTTTCATTGCAATTCTTCTAAAGCTTTCCTCCCAATTGAATGTTGTTATTCTCAATTTTGAGCATGGATTTATTTAGTAAAATGTACGTATGTACTTACATGTGCTCTAACTAATACTGTAATGATGATCTTGTCGATTCAGAATTACAATAATTTCAAGCATTCTAACCGATATACATTTTTCCTACTTAACCTTACCAAAAAGGTCAATTTCGCTTTTCTAAAATTCTGTAAAGAGGTCTAAAAATATTGCTTTAAGTGTCTATCACAGTTAGTGTACCCTACTGTGATTTATAGCCTTTTCTAAATCTACTTTGGGTTTAAAGCACCTCTAGTAGTTTAAAAAGTTTTACTATTTTGTCAACAGTGGTAAAAACGTTTGGAGTTGATCTATTTTGGAAGTTAACATGAAAAATTTCTCTTCATTCTTCATACAACGATACTAATGTAATATATTGCATAAGTAAATTATTTAATCTGAGCTCTAAAGTAATGGTAGAGTTGCTACAGGATAACACATGTCATGGGAGTTTCTTTTAGATTCTCTGAAAGTTGGTGTATTGTCAATTGGGTTATGAGTTATTGACTAGGTGTGCCTCGGGGGAAAGTTCCTGGCAACGAGCGATTACAGCTCGTTAGGTTGAATCAAAGCCGAATCAGATCCCCGATGGGTTAAAAAAGGAGGCGACAATACAAGAGAGAGAGGTACAATTTTCCGTATTAAAGCCGAAACAAGCGACCGACGTCTCACGTCGATAATTATGACTTTTTATGCTATAACGAGACATTCAGACCATTTTAACAAGAGTACACAGCCTATATGGTGCGAGCAAAGAAAAGCGAGTACAAAAACACAGACAACAGAACACAGAGAAAGAGAGATAGGACGTGCTTCTTTCTTTCCTTCTCTCGGTCTCTGTCACCCGCCTGGCTCTCTTGTACACACACATGCACAATATAAGGAAAGTGCTGATGTAAAATGCAACATCGTTATTGTCAGATGAGAACGGAGACAACAAAGCTGCACATTGTGATCTTTTAATGACAGTCTCGAGAGCGACGAAGTAACGAGAGGGAAGAGAGAATTCTTCGCGTGAAACTCGGAAGGTCCCCGGATGGGATAAACGGGATTCACACTATCGCACAATGTGCGGGAACTCCGGGGAGAAAATCGCAACTTCCATTCTCTTGACTCTGGCTGACTACTGTACAGGCTATTCTGGAGACGTACGTTGCTTTACTCGAAGTGTAGGTGAACTTACCTCGGACACAGTCAAAGAGGTGTATTGATGTAAGAGTCAAATATGAAATTAATTGGTTGCGAATTGTATGCTTCGTTCTCTGTACAAAGTACCTGTTATGATTTCCAATATCTTCCTATCATTCAGTCTTTCCAATAATTATAGTGATTTTCTCATCTCATCTACTCGACACCACGACTTGATGGAGACTGATCATATTTTGTAATGTAACCCTAATACTTCAGCAATATTGACGGAACTTCAATCATACTGAAAGAGCTCTATACTTTGTTCGTTTGCGGCTGACAGCTCAAATTATGGGTCCCAACAATAAGACGATGATAAACCATAGACGTTACATAACTCACTAAAGTGTAAGTGGAAATTCAATGGCATAACAAGTTATGAGTATATATGTTGTGTAGGTATATTATTTAAAGCTAATAATCATGTCATAAAGTGTGACATAATTGGCATCGGTTTCACACTTCACACCAGTTAAGCCCAATACAAGAGTAGCATACTCTCTAAGAAAATAGACTGTAGTGCTCAATGTGCACGATGCACTTGTTCATAAAATACCTTCGAGTTTCGTTCGTGAGATAGTTTCAACATGTTTCAATGTGAGGGAAGTTAGCGAATCAACAATTTGTAGGTTTTTAGGAGAGAGAAAACATAGAGATATTAGTGCCCCAAAACGGCCTGCAGGAAGGATTCCACTAGGAAATTTCACTCCCATTTCAGTAAGGAGATACCAACAATAAGCAAAGTTCTACATACAATTCAAGATGACGACGATTTACCTCAAGTACGCAAAACCTACTTGTGCAAAATTTTGCGTGAGTTGGGTTTTTCGTGAGAAAAACAGAATAGAAATTCTATCCTTATTGATAAAGAAGAGATTGTCTGTTGGAGAAGAATGTATTAACCTCAGAGCCTTTAGAAAGTTTACTATTCACTGTAAATGCACTATTAAAATATTTAAAATGGTTAAAAACTAACTTTTCCTTCAAATTTGATCTTAAGCAGCTGCTTTTAATGGTTGGAACTTTGAGAAATATTATAAATTGAGTATATTGAATATATTGAAAAATTGAAGTAAATTGAAATATTGAAGAAAATACATCTTTGCTTGTCATAAGTATAGTAGTTTTCACTCATAAAGAAGAAGAAATGCACAATATAACTTTAGAAGAAGAGGGTAAGAAGGGCTTAATTGCAAGATGATGCCTTATTTTTCCGTCGAACGCTGGACTAATAAGTAGCCCACTTTGCGTGATTTGGATCTATATACAATTTTTCATATTTATACATGAATTACAAATTTCTGATACAAGAAAAAACATTAATATTACTTACCCTATCATTACTTATTCAGAAACTTTAATCTATTCTCCTTCAGAGCCCTGCAGTATCCCAAGATACTTTCTTTAAGCCTTCCTACATTATTTCTAATGGGTCACATCTCAGCTGGTCAACGTAGTGATGATATTTTTTGGTGAATTCAAATTTCTGAGCTACAGTTTTGGGATGGTGGATCCTCAACAATTTCTTCTTGAGCTCGTTCCCGTTTTGCCACATTACTAATTTGCACCTTCTCATGATTCCAAGTAAATTTTGAAAATCCAATTTTGTTGCCTTGGTTAAATAAAAGTTAAAATTAACGAACTGTAATGTAAACAAACATTCAGATGTAATTCAAATCGTCCTGTCGAAACTAGAGTGGATTAGAAACTTATTGTATAACGTATTTTACTCTCCATATAAGCTATTTGCCTGCTCCGCGCTACAGTAAATATATGTACCAAGACACACCAAAAATGCATATTTAGATTGAAAAATTGTTATCTCATAATATCAAAGTTGGAACGCTTGGAACACACCTGCAGACATAATAATAGAATAAAGACAGTATTACAGTTTGCAGTTACGATTTTCCCTCAGCGATGTTTCTTAGGAAAATTTAAGCAGTTGCAACTCTTATTGTAGCTTCTTAAGTTTAGCTTGGATAACCGACAATATTTGTGTTCCCAAACCAGAGAATTTTTTCAGTATACCTTTCCCAGTTTTCATAACATTGTTGTTATTTAATTACCGTCATGCCAGCATCCAATTTTTTAAAGAAATCGTATGGAAATATTTTCGTTTTCTCTTTACTTGCCAGATTTATTACCGGCAGTTGTTTAAGAAAACTAACACGATCGTCCCGAATTATAATTAAAAACCGCCATGTTTTAACTTTCTCCAGATCGCATTACTAAGCTTCTTCTGATTTGAAATATGAAAAATGGCCAGGCGTTTCCCAACAATTCTTTTGCGAAATTACAGGTAGCAGTTTCTTAAGCAGGATGTATTATATTAAATCGCGACATATGTATGAGTGTTCAGAGATGTTTAACAACAGATGTATTACATTACGTACGTATAATTTATTAAAAATAAAAACGATTCATTTAATACATGACGTAACGAATGTCGGTGTGAATGTGTAACACGAGTCGTATTGTAATGAGGAGTATCCGCAGTATTTTGCAGTGATTGCATGGCCTCGAGTAATAGCGAAAGTTCGAAGATATTTAAAAAACCTCTTGTTTTTGATGAAAGTGCTCCAGGTTAAATTTTGCAACGCCACACTATGTAAATGGAATACATTTTGATCTTGCACAACATCCTGTATCACAACCGGCCACTTAACGCAGTTGTCTATCATTAACTACAGATAATATAATATTTCGCATATATAATGTGGCAATATCGTCCGAACCTCTCCGATAGACACTCTGAACGAAAAAAATTCAGAAATCTTTACGATGCAGTTGCGTAATGATAAATACGAAAGAGATAGAAAAAGAGTCAATCTTTCCTCGGTTGAGGAGCACAGACGAGAAGAGCTGGGAGGCTATTACGACACCTCTACGTAAAACACATGTACCAAGGAAAGAAACACTTTCGATTCGAACAATCGCCTAGACGAGATAAACAGCCAGAGAAAAACTTTTACCGCAATTCCAGCAGACTCCGTGGGTAGTCGCCGCGAGGGGTACAACATCTATTAACACCTCGAGTCCTTTTATGTGAAACGGTTGCTAAAAATGTTTAAGTAGTGCCGGTTCATTGTCCACTCACCTGCTATTGAGGTTGAGGATGCGAGACATACTTCTACGCGTATGTGTGTATAGGTTATAAACGGTTTTAGTTGCGCGGACAAGACCGTCAAGCAAATGGACGAAAGGAAGGCCCGTTTGAGGGTTTGCTAGCTTTGCTTGGAGTGGCCGAAGATCGTTAGAACGTAAAAGGACTGTGAGGCTACAATCTGCATAAAATTTACCTTTCGACAGATTTAAATTGAAAATGATGTTTTTACATTTACAATTTACATTACAATAACTAAAATCGTGGTTAACGAAGTTCGTTTCGACCCATTAAAAACTGCTAGTTCTGGAAAATTCAGTCATGCACTTTTGGAGGGTATCACTAAAAGGAAAATTCTTACCACGGTGCGTTAGTTTTGTTTATAATGCCATAACTAACAGCATAATAGTACTTGTCAGTGTTACACTTGGCGTTTGATTTCGTTAACTACCATTCTGAAATACAACAGAAATACAGAAAATAACAATCCTGCTGTATTACGGTATTAAAACACGAACATGAATCGAAATTGCTCGTGTATTTCATGAAAACTTTCCGGATTTGCCACTTATATCCCAAGGTAGTGAAATTGAAAATCGGTTTCACGAGCTGAGGACACGTAGGGTAGATAAAAGAGCACCTTCCAATGCAATTAACAAAGATACTAAATTGGACGTAATGCTTGAGTTTCTGGTAAAGAAATTTTCTGGTTTCTGGATGCTAGCCACTCATCGATTCTTTGAATAGTAAAGGAAAATAAAATACATCTCTATGAAATGATACAGCCTAAGGAGCTCATGGAAAGTTTTGGATGCATGAGGAAACATGGATGTTTTCTCATAAGTGCTCCTTTACATTTCACCGGTATGATAATGGCCAAAACTGTCGCTACTGGTCGACAGACGAAACTCATTAAATGAGGGAAAAACATGCGCAATCTAAGATTATTGTTGGGCAGGGATGATCCAGAACCATGTCCTTGATCCATTTTTCGATCCAAATAATCGAAATCGAGATGCCTAGCAAATAAAAATAGAAGCAACAGCATCATTTTCATAATATCACCTATATCCCGTCTGGAGTAAATGGATTGAGAGAGAAAGAAGTACATATTTAATGTTCTTAGTTAGTTCCCTGTAAGTTAGTTAACTTATGTGAATGATTGTGTACAAATTTTACCCTTAAGTTACTTAACTCTTGAGTCGAGCTACAAAATAACATTGATGGTCTTAAATAATTATTATTAATTATAATTAATTCAAACATAGTACATATGGAGAAACGTTTATGAGTGTCTTTATTTTTGTTAAATCATCCAGTTTCGGACACACTTTTGGATTTATAATGAGATGCTTTGCTGTCAACTCCTTAGAGACTAAGTATACAAAAATACAATATATTTTTCTTTCAAATTTAACCTTAGTAGTTGTTTAATAATAGTTAATTAATCTCATATTCAAATTGCGAAGGAAAATTCTTTCTTAGTGGTAAGAAATATTTTCGTCCTTATTTTCTTTTAATATAAATCTGTTTTCACAAAGGTGGTTTTGAGTTTTGATTAAAAGGACATGTCCACCTCTCTTACTCCTGGACCCCTCTTGCATTTACCGCCGCAAACTACCGGATAAGCTCTCAAATAAAAAAATCCATACTAATTAAATTCCACTTTTAAACTGCACTCCAGTATTTTCCATTCTCCCTTCTGTCATCAACTGTTCTCTCTCTGACGAGATTCTCTGGTTGCCCGGTTTCTACAAATTTAATTTTGCTAAAACGAGTACGGAAAAGCTTCAAAGGTCGGGTTTTACAAGCTACGCATCAACAAGGAACAAGCCCGTAAAGAGACATAATTGCTTTTGACCGAAGTAGTACCAAAAGACTTTTTATTTATTCCAGTGCACGCCGACCAAATCGAATTAAGCGAATCCTCCCTCTCGCTACCGCGTCCACGTCTAATTTCGTCCGGGAGGGATTTTTGTAAATTGCAGGGTGCAGGTGTAACGAATGACGTATTTTTAACGCGATGGGAGCGGGATTACAAGGATTTTTAATCCATGTGAGCTCCTGGGAAATTCGTTAGGAACAACGAATTCCTCGTCTTATCGCAGGTGCAATTTAAGTATTGGCCGATAGCAAAAACGCGGATTAGAAATTTTATCGATAACTGTTTTTACACGACTCGGTATTTACATTATGTTTCGAACCTTGCAACTTACTAATTCTCCCGTTTGTACAATTTTTATCTGTTTGATCGATGTGTCATTGGATCTAAAGCAAACAAACACACCGACTGGTTATTCTGCAAATACATAACAGATATCGCTCGGTCCGTTTCTGAAGAATCTCGTTAGGTGCACGTTATCGAAAGGCAATAAAAGAATTTTTATGCCCCGTAATAGCGTGAAATTTAAACTAATTCGAGGGAGACGCGCGAGGTCGTCCTCTATAATTTATACGTGATGCCTCACACAAATTGAGGCTTATTGTTATTTATTGTGGTGAGAATGAAATGCGCTCACTTTTGAGCAACTTTTGTGACTTAATGTCCGGCTCCATTCGCTGTAATTGGACGTGTAGAGGCGTGATTTAATCGTAGTGGAAAAGCGAGAAAAATTATGTATTATTAAATTATAATGGAGGTTTAATAATAAGCAAACACGGATGTGTTGTTGTGTGAGAGAGAGTGAAGTATGCATGGCTTTGGTTCGCTTTTGTTTTATTGCGCGATTGAATATTGTAAGAAATGTGCGAAATAAAAGGTACACGCGCAAAGGGCGTGGAATAATTAACCACAGTAGGACAAGTAAGGAAATATTCACTGTTAAATAATGCCCTAAAACGTTAAAAAGTCGATGAAATAGGCTGATTGCACGGTGTAATTCGCTGCGAAGAATTGTATTTACTTGGAAAATTCGGGAACATGATGCTTATAAAACAATTTATCAGTTGCGTCACAAATACTAGATTACGTTCATGTCACGATAAAATCCCAACCAACGTGAGGTACCCAATCGCATGGTACGTATGTCGCACGCGCATGGACGGATAATTCTGAAATTATTCCGGTTTTTAGTAACTGTACGGAAAATCGTATCAGTTCAATATTAAAGGATTCGACAATAAATTCAGTGTTTATCTATGGAAAGGTCTCTCGATTCCGCCGATTTATCTCCCCACTTTCAATACCATTATCAAATCGACCGTTTCATTGTTTACACTACCAAAGTAAACCATCGAGTCGTTCTCGATAAGGAATCGTTCTTGATGCCTGCGCGAAATTCTCGATTGATGATAAAATTTCGTTCTTACATACACACGCATATACATCGACATTCATACTCGCATACCAATACGAAAATCCGATTCTTTTCAGAGAGTAGTAGATAGAGAGAGTACAAAAGAGGCTTCAAATATTTTATCGAATGTTTGTTTGTAAAATGATAAGCACACCCAATTTTCTGCAATAGTCAAACAACAACGTGCTTTTTCACAATTACTTTCCGAACCTTGCCCGGTACTATTGTATTACTGTTATTGTTTGCCGGTGTGTCGTTCTTCGATCCGAATGTACAAATCACGCCACAATGGTATTAATTAACAACCTCTCGTACTGCAACGGTCGAATGAGTAAAGTGTTGTTATTTCTGTTTTCCAGGATCGCACTGAACAAGAAGACGGTCACGGTCCAGATGCCATGAACGAGGGGTAAGTCGAACTGATAAACGATAGAGCTCGATTAATTATGTAACTATTATCTCTTAATTAGCACGATTAACGCTTATCTTATCAAAGAGTAATAACATCGCTTATTATATAATTCGTTCCCGTACCAAACCTGAGGAATCCTGACAAACGACCAGGATTCAAATTCACTCTCCCTCTGCGCACCTGTTCGATGAAATCAGCCTCGGCGATTCGAGGAACTCGACGAAAGAGTAATTAGTGGTCGAAGTAGAACGAGATTTCATTATTTGTTATTATTGCCGTTTCGTTGTCTGCCGGTGAAAGTTGAGTGAATTCCGTAAATGCTACCGATCTTGTAACGAAAATAAATAGAAGAAGAGGAGAGCGACGGCGTCATAAGAGCCGCGAGGTTGATTTCAAATCGGACAAAATAGCCGATTCGTAATTGTTTAGGAAGGTGTGGAGGTACGCGGAAGACATAAAATGTAATTATTGTGAGAGGTTCGTTGTATTAAATGGGTTTTGTGGGAAATTCAAATGAGAACGGGGAAGTTTTATGGACTCGAGACGCCATTATTTAATACATCCATTCCGGTAACACCGACGTACCTTTGAATTATCACATTGGACGATTTCGATTATTAAAACTTCCAATCATTACTCCTTGTCTCGTCAGGAACGCAACTCTTGCAAACAGGTCGTTTGATTTCTACTCTCTTGGTTATCGACCCAACTGAACTTTACTACGAAGAAGTTACGCATATTTTATTGAACTTATTGAATTCATAGAACACGAATTCCTTCCTTCTAAGCATGGCGAATTATCTCGGCCCTCAACTCTACCGACTCGGAAATATCTTCAAATATTTGTTTCAACGAACGACACTACTTGTCAGAAAACATTTGGGTAACCGTGAACTTTGGCCCTTTTGCAAATTTATTACTCGATCCATGGTGAAAAAGTTACGAGCACATTATTGAATCTATAAATGATCCACGTTGTACAGCCTAAATTCTATAATTGTACTCATGTTTGAACAGAATATAGCTACGCAAACATTTTAAACAAAATCAAACCTACAAATGGAATTCTTGTTGTATAAATCAATTAAATCACTAGAGTACTCATTGCAGGTTTTACTTATAATATTCTTCCAATTTTTGGAAATATTTTATTAGAACTATTTAACTGTATATCTTTCAATATAAATTTAAAAATATCTGGATGAGCTACATAAAATTTTTTATTAAATTGGTTGCGAAAAGATTCACAAGCGTTGGTAGTACGTTACTACTAGTGCAAGGGACCCATATTTTTGGCGGAAAATAGCCACTCAAAATATAATTTTCAACCTATAATCGGTATATCGTATTACTTTAAAACAATCTTTCTCCTCTGTGAGGTTTAAAAGTATTAAGCCAAATGTCTATTTAAGTCACTATTAGCCTGAGAATATTAAGATGCCTCTATACCTCTCAAATCGTTGTTCCAATATAAATCGCTTAAAAGTCAATTAATTTGAATGTGTTTTGTAGTGAATTGTTCAGAACTAATCAAAGAATTTGGGACTGCTATTAATATTTTCCAATTCCATAAGAAAAATGTCTCTATTCCTTATTTAATTTTATTATCATTGAATTTATTTAAATTTAACCCAGCAAAATTATTAACAAATCCAAATGTGTATTAATAAAATATAGCATATTAACCATCGAATGATGGTAAAATTGCTCCTAAATTATTGTGTACAAATTCACACTGACTAAAAAATGATCTTAGCTCCCAGTGGTCGTAGAATAACTTTTGTGTAATTTTGGTAAAAACATCGGCTTTTCACTCACGGAAATTATAAGTTTGCACATATATATAGTGACGGAGACTTGAGCATAATTTCTTTTTTAGTATTTCTGGTATCCTCAGTACTTTATTATTAACGTATCTTTTGTAAATTTAAAAGGAAAAACGATAGGACCTCCTAAACAAATTCAGCCATGGTAAAAGATAAATACACTCATTCAAGTCGTAATGCGAGCATTTACAACAGTTGTTGGGATAAACAAATAAGCATATCTCAGCAACAAGTTGACATGTGGCGTGCCATAAACGCACGTTTTTCTTACTATAAATACGTCTGTCATTTGAAACGCTTGAAATACAAAAGTCATTACAATACTTGATTATAAAGAACAAAAGTGAGATTTTGAGTTTTTTGCAAACAACTAATTTACGCATTTACTTTCTGAAAGTCTCATTTTATACTTTTTTCTAAGTATCTAAATGAAAAAAAAAACCAAAAATTGCTAATAATGAATTTTCAAGGGTTACTACAAAAAATATGCCACTTTTATCGTTTATACAGGGACATGGGGGGTCTTAGAATTTTTTACTCAACACTAAAATTTTCTCCGACTTTATCATAGTGAAAATTCGCTTTTGACGGATATATTTCCCAAATTTCGTTTGCGATAAGAAATATTTTTTTTTTTTGGACATTTATTACAAAATATAAAACTGCATTAAAGTTCCCTTGAAGCTCCGTGATTTAAAAAGTTGGATAGCGATGCGGTCTCATTTTTTCTCGAGATTGGTCTTTTAAAATAAAGATGATGAATTCCCGTCCGGAATAAAAGTAAAACGGACGTAAAGCAAAGGAAATTTATTAGCATCGCAAGTGGAACATCAAACCGAAGAAGAAGCATCATCATCGCTTTGGTTTATTATATCGGTCCGGGGAGCGCACGTACGCGTTTTGCATAATGCATGTCCATCGCGCACATAAAGCCCGGAGAACTCCGGGAATTTGACAAGGCGGACGCTCTCTCTCCCGATAGACTCCTGCATCTTACATAAGCATAACATCGTCTACATTATAGAGGGTTCGAGGG
Source organism: Cryptocephalus primarius (assembly GCA_963576515.1). NCBI lineage: Eukaryota > Metazoa > Arthropoda > Insecta > Coleoptera > Chrysomelidae > Cryptocephalus > Cryptocephalus primarius. The sequence continues at coordinate 4,971,940 of OY754940.1, read as the reverse complement.
TGTAATTCATTTTCGCGGAACCGGACGCCAGTCAATTATTAAAAAATTGCCGTCCCTCGGTGCATCATTTCCCCGCGAGCGGCAACGCGCGCGCTCCCTCGGCTGTCGTATTTTCCGGGAGAAAGAAGTATCGGAGAGATCGGCTCCGATATTGAGAGGCCCCCCGGATACGATGCCCGCGGGACCACTTCCGACTTGTTTTACATCGTTTTGTTCTAACAATCCGGGGCATAAGTCTCGCTCCTCCCTCCTCCTCTCCCGCGTGCGGGAACTCGGGCATGTAAAGTTTTTTCCGGAGCCACTCGCTGTTATTGAAATTTGAAATTCTGAGGATCGGCCGTAACTCAGTGCCCAACTGAAAACGGATTACGCGGACGGGATCGATGCCTGTCGAGCTTTACCGGACTATTACCCGGTAATTAATTGTTACCTAATAAATCGCGTTAATTAATTATTTTTAGGTTCGATGGAATCAAACAATGACTACAACTGAAAATAAATCCAAGCTTGATTGGGTCCAAGAAGGTTCAAAAGTGAAATCAAAATTACAACAAAATGGATTACCCTCCATTAATATTAGTAAAATGCCCATGTTCGAATATTTTCAAACAAATTTGATCTTTCAATTCTACAATAGTCCATGGAAATTCGACTTGTCATGAAAAAATTCTACTTTCGAATTTTTGATTGTAATTAGCATATTTCTACAAAAATGGTGGATCAAAAATATCATTGTTTTCGATTTTTCTTATTTTTCTCGAAAACAAAAGGTTTTATCAAAAGAAGTTTCAAACAAAATTTGTAAATAACTGAATTGTCCATCCATTAGTACCAGTAAAGTTATAGGTGGCACCACTAGTTATCGAGATATATTTTTTTCGCAAATAATGACGTTCGTATTTTTTAAATGAAACCATATTTATTAACAAAATATTATCCCGAAATACACAACATAAATAGATATTATCATTCTAAAAATAATGCTAAACCAGGGCGTTTTTTATTTTCTTAGAAAATCTACTTCAAAGTTGAAAGTTACACCTCAATTTTCTGCTTTCATAATTAAAATACAGCAACCTTTCATACAACAAATCGTTAAATATGACGGATATTTTTAAGATACGTTGGAAAATTTTGTAATTTTGGGCCAAGAAATATTGAAAAAAAAAAATAATTTTGGCCATGAAAAATTGCAACAAGTTTCCCCTAGGGAATTTGAAATTTTTTGTAATGTTTTTTTCTTACATTCCTCGCTGACTTCCTCAAATACTTGAGAAAAGAAGCTACAATCTGATGTATTTGTGTGGTCTAGCTGCAAGGTTCTCCTTGGACGTCTGCAAGTGTACTTTTCTATAAAGTTGTCATATCCTTTCAATTAACCATACAAAAAATAAATCATCTATATATCTGTAATTAAATTAATTTATGAATTGGTCATTAGTGCACAATTATGCATTAGTATGCACCGGAAGACTAAAGAGCGTCGCGCATGATTGCCATCTGAGCCACAAGCGCACGTGCACAGAGCAGACTTCAATGCAATATACGATTTTTAATATACTAAGATTGGTACTCGACAAAAAAGATAAGTCCTGATTTTCGAGATTTAATACTCATTAGCTTTGCTGTTTATTAAAGTGGGAAATAAACGACCGACATATATATCTTATATAAAAGTTTATGTGTGCATACACAAGTCAAAGCTAACAGCCACATCCTTTTAATGCAATAGTTTAGAAAACAATCCATTCCAATATAATATTTTATAAATACTTTTAAAAAAACAATTAATTCAAATGCCAATTGAAGTGTTTCTTCCTCTTCTTGAGGTTAAGAGAATTAAATCGTTCGCGAAACTTCATATAAATTTGGACATTTGTTAAATGTTAGGTATAATGCTCATATAAATTCAATTCTTTCAATTTGTTGTTACCAGTCGATATATGCTGAACTTGCCATTATAATCGATTGCTGGTATGCGATAAGCTAATAATGTATAATTGTACCAATGGAACCATATTTGCTGATACATTACAAGAAAAACCTCTTTTTAGTTTTCAAAGCTACCTTTAGACATTTTTTCAAGATGGCTGGTAGCATGTTAAGTAACTTAGGTGTAATGTGACTGAGACTCTTGTGACTGGGATGGGCACTGGTAATATAGAATAAGGTCTTTTTAACATGATATTTTATAGCGAATTTTGCTATTATGGGTACATAAATTTGCAGGGTTAATTCTTGTATGCACTAACCTATTAATTGGCAATTAATACATACATATCGATAACCACCATAAAATTCTGCATTTAAGTTAACTCAATCAACAGCACCTCTGCGAAGTCCTTCAAAAAATAATTTTCCCGGTTAATAGCCCTAGCTGACTTCTTGTGGACTTTATTTTTAGTTATTCAGTAACAAATTAGGTATTTCTTGTTTCACCGAAAGTTGCTGCGAACTGTCAGTGGAACGATAATGAATGGACGTAGCGGATCTTTTCTCGGGGAAGTTTTCTCGTTAGATCGTTTCTTTGGCGCCTTTCGAATAAAAAAGAAAGGAAGAAAATAACGAGGAAAGAATGGGGGAGGTGATTTCCAAAGGAGTAACTTATGTAATGAAAACAATATTTGTATGGGTTCTGACTTTCTGCCCAATCTACTCACCGAGGGAGTAGGGAAATTTTTTGTGTTTATTTTTAACCCAAATTCTTATGTATTGTGATAAAAAATGTCTTAGCAAACAAGATGTTCAAAGATTTATTAAAATGGGTTTAGTAGAACCTGAGATTAAATGTCGGCGATTTAAAAAATCGTTGTTTTGCGTTATACTTGTTAGATATTTTTTTAAAAATTGGGTTTTATTTGCAATTACTAAAGCTGCTTGCTATCCCTGGATCATATAAAAGTACACCTGACTCTTCATAAGGTTCCTCTTGTTATTGGGATGTTTTTTCACCAAACGGGTTTCGTTCGATTATGCCCTAATGACTTTTTCAACCATCATAATTCGCTCTTCATCCTTTTTTTAAGCATAATCATAGTGCCAGATCCGATGGTGCACCACATTACTTACATCATTTTTACAGGGGTCTTCATAAAAATTTTCCTACTTTTACTGGATTTTCTATGACGATTTACTTTATGTAAACGATTAATTGTACATTAAGCTCGTATGAAAAAGCTAGCGGTTTGATACATTATGTATGTATATATAACAATGATATCTTGGAGAGAGGAGACGAGTAGCTGCCGAGTTGCTAACAACTATCAAGAGCCGAAAAGGCGTGCTCGCTCAAAAGGCCGTAACTGCTTTCCTTTTTAAAATTCCGTACTTAAATTTTGGGAGGAGGTTTCTGAAGTTATATACAGTTGAACTTTTATTTTAAATTACCGATTTTTTGGACATCAGAACCGGTACGAGTTCCTTAAGAGCCTATATATTTTGAAACATAAAATGATTTGATAAGCCATCTCCACAAATTTCTAACATGCTCCCTAATCACGCTATATATTCCAACCTCCAAACCTCCACCATGGAGCAGCAGAGGCCGCGACGATCGGTGGCAGTGCATTCCCGCACGGCCCCTAAATCTGTCTACCGTTACACGGGCCCATAATGAGACCCTGCGGTTGTCCCCCGGCTCTGCCCCTCATTAACCTTACATAAACTCGCGTGTACCTTTATATTATTCTCCTCGAATTCGACGACCTCACACGCAGAACGAGGAGAACAAGAGGAGGGCTTTCGCGCGTGGAGTTTCCGAAGAAAATTACGAGAAGATAGCGAGTGATGCTCCCTTGGGGCAATCAAAACTCTTTACAAGTTGAGCCTATCTGTGGAAAACCATTAACGTATGTTGATTTAACAAGTATTGGAATACACTTTTCTCAAAAATGATTTGGTTGGTTAACGCAATTAATTGTTAGTCCTTTGGTGGTTTTCAAACGGTTCAATTTTACTTCAAGTAAGTCGGTGAAACTGATAATGTTGAGTTATGTGGAGCTGAAGTAGATTATAACAACCTCTAATCCATGATAGTTGTTTATTTTAGGTGGAAAAATTTCAGGGAAATAACTATAGGAACAAACACTTCAAGCCACAAATGGACAAATTTTATTGAAGTACTTTTAACGAATTAGCAACGTTTCAAGCTGACTTTTAACCCTTGAGGAATTAATCTAAATTTAGCGTACCAGAGAATACCCAATTACCTGAAGTCTGGTCGGTTGGAATGATGAAAACCTCGACAATCTCCACCTAATTATTCGTGATCCTTATAGCCGTTTCTTCCGTTTGATATACCGTCGAAACAGTCGATGAAGCTTTCCAGATTCCTCTATCTAATCTCCCGATAACGTACCGAGAGGGTAACGAGGATCTCGAATTAAGCGGAGGATTCTTCCGCCGCATCGGCCGCTGCCGTTTGAAGAGAGAAGACTTACAATTAATTGAAGCGAGGCGATGTTTTGAAATCTGCATCGGACTCACTCTCGATATAAAACGTTGGATTTACGATCGATTTTACATAGGCGAGTTTAATATTGCCTTCTGGTCGGGTTTTGAATCGGCGGCGGCGGCGGCGGCGCTCCTTTCCCTCATGGACCGCTAATCAATAAATAATCGAAGATATGTGTGCTCGCGTACGTTCGGGCAAGAGAAAGCAAGGGAATAGACAACGCACCTGTTTGACTCGATTTCAGAGCGAACGTGTCGTTTGTTGTAAAATACAAACTCGCCGACATTGTCCGTTCGGCTCGTGGAGCTTTTTCTATCTTTTTCATGGACATGATTAGAAATCCATCCCATTTGTAGCACAAATTTACGAAAAATTATTACACCTTTTAGGGAAATATGAAGAACGATTTGGTGTAAGACTGTAAAAGCGCATATCTAAGTCAATAACTGTTAATTGGTCGGTCGTGGTTAAATTCGCTATTTTTCGGTATAAGCTCTGACTCCTACTTAACTAGAAATTACGAAGCTCTATAAACTGATGAGAAAAACAAGCTAAAATTTCACTACAGGCAGATTTTCACCATGTAGAGAGTAAGAGAGGATATAGGGATGTTGAAGATAGGATAATTGTTCAAGTTACGGTTTGTTAATTTTTCCATATTACATATAATTTATATATTTTGACGTAAATAGCTTGTAGATGAATATATTCTCTATAGATAGAATATACGGGTGAATAATGTTCAATTTTCGAAATTTTTTATTTACTCTTTTTAAAAAAGCACTAATTTGAGCTCTATTGCTTTGTTTCGTTACTTAATATTGATGTAAATGATTGCCAACACCTGACTAGATCCCAAATCGAAATGTTTTTTTCCGTTATTTTGTGAAGTGTCTTATGAGTCTTAAGCTAGCTAGTACAGGTGAGCAACTTGCTGCGGGGACACTTATCAGCTGGAAAATTGCATTGCAAAATGCGGCTCAATCTAATTAACAATTTCATTGCGCAAAACCTATTGCATCATTCAACTTAAAATTTTGAGGGATTACCTTGCACCGTTAGAACCTTTTATTGCGGAATTATTACATACGTCTGATGTGTGTCCTTCTATTTGTTTTTAACAACCGAAAAAACAGCTGTTTTTTAAGTTTTTTTTTTTGAGTAGCAGATAAATAACAATCGATTTTAATGCAGCTAGGATCATTTTATACTCATTTTCAAAAATCATGACATTAGTGGAGAATATTATGTTGTAAAATCAATAGCCTTTGCTATAGCTCAAATAAAATTCAGATCTTAATTGCTTACTAATTTTTTTCCTATAAAAAGTTTAATGGGGCGTTTACAGTCGTGAGTAATCCCATTTTCTCTGATGTTGGGTTACAATTTTGTCAAAAATCTATGTTTGTGATGCTAATTTGGTTTGATTATAAAGTATTTCAAAATATATACCAAGCCAATTCCAGCCAATGTACACCCCTTGACTTTTTTGTTAATTGCCTTAAGAAATGCCTATTTCAGAAGCTATAAAAAATCTTAAGTTTGTACCTGTATGGTGTAAAAATATTATATGTATATAGTGAAGTTACGTACCTTCCTTTTATTGAACTAGATTAGAAATACACATGACTCGTAATTACTCTCAGCTTTTACTATTTTCATAACGAACTCTGCCACTAGGTGAAACACACATGGTCATAGCACAACAACAATTGAATTTTTTTAAAATCTCTTGGTTTTCATTTCGGGAAAGAACTCTAATTACATCATCATCAGGGACAGGCAAAGTTATTAACTTAACAGTTTTCAATACTTATATAGTGATCACACCTAGGTATGTTCCTCAATAGAATTACATTTATCTCATACGTTAAATTAAGAGTGATACAGGAAGAGAGATACATTATTTACTAAAAGCTAAATATGTTAAATATCAGACGAATTGAAGAGGAAACAAAGAAAATGAATGCGGACAAATTACAAAATATCTGAAAAATACTAATTACAAAGTAATACAAGCGACAGAATAGATTCCAATCTATCAATTTATATCAATCGATAGTAAATCTATTATCCTTTAAAAGATAGGCCCGACTCACGAGAAACGAAAGAAAGAGAGGCACCTACACAGATACTTATACGGTTGAAGGACCACATGGAGTTCAGTAAGCAGAAAAATACTGACAATAAAGGAATCACATAGGCATTAGTGAGGTCAATACATCGCTACGTCAACACATCGGTACTCTTCACTTTCTCATATGAGGTACTCACATAATGACAAAGTATTATTTTTGGGTCGATTTTCGGAATTTGAGATACTGGCTTTTCTGAACGTTCCTCAGGGCCCTAAAACGTGTTTTTGAAAAAATGTGTGACTGTATGTTTTCAATTTTTTGTTAAGGAACTCTAAATAGTAAAAACCTGAAATTTTGCATTTCACCTTGGACCCCTGCAAATTCACACCCGTGCGAATTTGGTTAAAATCAGTTAAGGGCAAAGGGCACTCAACTTTTGACAATGTTGTGTTAGAAAACTAGTGTATCGCTAGTTTTTGGTAGTTTAAATATTTAATCTATTGTTAATCCACATTTGATACTATAATCGTTGTCTTGATTAATCTTCTTTAAAGATTGTCATTGTGAATTTTCAGTTTTTCTCAATTTTGTTTTCAAAACGAGTATACATATTTCTATTAATCTTTACATCTGGATCACTACATGAAATTCCTTCAATTCTTATTTAAAATATTTTTCTCATAACGCATCCTAAAGCCTCCTTTACTTCTAAAAATGTTTAGATTTTCTTAATTTTCGTCAAAACAGCTCCAGTGGTTTATTTCAAACTTCGTAGCTTGACATATTTACCTAATATCTAAAGCTCTTATTTGAAATATTTTTTCTAAATTCGCTCTAAAGGGCACTTTCCTCTTGAGAATTACTCCTAAGAGCTTCTAAACTTAATAGAACACGTGCTTCATATGAGATAGTTATACGATGTACACGTCGCCAATTTTTAGATTCATATATGTTAGATTTGGCAGTTTGAGGTAGGAACCTAAATTCCATAATGAGCCAGAGTTATTCTTGCCCTAATTGAATTTCCTCATAAACGTCCACATTGAATTCGTAAATACATGGATAAAACGGCGCCAGCAAATTGATGTTCCCTAGTATTTGCTACAAGTGCTATTTGCTCTCATCTTCGTTCGTTGTTGTTTGGTCTTTTGCTTTCGTTGTTTTTCGTTTCTTTACAGCACTTTCAATATAACATATGAGGTAATCAAACACTTGGTGTATATCTCTACCTCTCGTATGTTCGTCGCCGTCGATTCCAAAAAAGAAAGAAGAGGTATCCGTAAAACGGTGTAAGTAGCGAGAAACAACGAAATCCCCGGAGAGAGAGCGAGAGGAGGAAAAAAAGGAGGTAACCCGTAGCGTAAAGCGACAATGATATCGTCGAAACGGATCGGATGCAAAGTTATGCAGATGTATTCTCCAATCTCATGCAATTGTGCTGTAATTTAAGACGTACAAGTCTGGCCTCCGCATTTTTGTTGGATTTAAATGAGTCTGTATTAAATTATCTCGCGAGTTAACCAAACCAGTCCGGCCAGATTGATCGGCCTGTCGCATCTTTCCTAACACACAATACGACCAAGACCTCAGGAACAACAACAATAACCGGTCGTACCTAAGAGAAAGAAAGGGAGAGAGAGGAAAAGAGAGGAAGAGGCAAGGAGAGAGGAATCATCTTAATCCAGATTTTCACTGACACTTTTGATGCACGTCCCATCGTTATTATTTCTTTTAATTCCGATCGGGTGAGATCTTGATATCCGATACCAGGAGGACGTTAGACAAATAAATCTGTGCGATAACGCCGAGAGAGACGGAGAGAGAACGAGTGGAGGACTTCGAAAGCGACAAACTCGTTTTAATTCATCTTAAGGGTGACAGCTTTATGTAAGACGGGTGTTAAAAAATTAAATGGTTTCGAGATAACACGCACTGAAATAGTCTCTCGTTAGTTTTTACAACTTCAAGCTTAATACTTGAGACGACGTTACGATTAACTCTCCCGGTTTATTTATATTTATCAACGCCAGTTTGGATACCTCTGCCTGTGGGATTTCGAAATTTCCCACCATGAAATTTCGGATAAGTGCTATCGAAAAGCCTTTAACGGGCCTAAAACTGCAATAACGAGGTGAACTCGGATACCGTAGGAAATCGGTTTAAAACGGTTCCCAAAATAAGCAAATTAGTAATTACTTCTATCTTACTTGCTTGTTCCAGTTCAAATGACTTGTTATGACTTGACTGATTTGGCAGAGACAATCAAACACTTAAAACGTAAATTTTAATAATATATAATATATATAATATAAGAATATATATATTCTTAATAAGGGTCGTGTACCCATGGTTTATGCTATACTTTGTAAGCGCCCTTAAGATGGAGCTATGCTGGACTGAGGCAAATGTGTTCTCAAAGTCTACAAATTGAGCAGAACAATATTCAAAACTAAACTAAGAACCCATTATTAAATAATTGTTTCTACTCAGTCTAAGGAAACTTCCATCATTTGCATTTAGATTTAGTGTTACAAACTTTAAACTACTAATGTACACGTATACATTTTATCTTAGATTTATATTTATGCATCTGTAAAATTGATAAGCCACCCATGTGACATTGTGACCATATTGCAGGGTGATTTGTTAATAAAAATTATAATTAAATTAATTTTGTGCAAGGCATACTGTATTTCAGTTGTCATTATGCAATCTTCACAAGAAGGCAATTCTGACATCGGTTCACTCTAATATCGTTAGCGATGACCATTTCCCGTAATACTGCTTCCACTTGGACTTATAACATTATATTGTGCATGGGATTTTCATCAAAGCCGTGTTTTAGTCGGTCATAGAAATCCTGCCTATGCCACTGTCATTAGAGGCTTATAGTCCTTTCTGTCTTCAGTTCCAAACTTTTGCCAGAGCTGGAATGCTTCTTTCTTGGTCTTAAGAAGATCTTTAATATCGCCACTTCACCAGGTGGCGTTCTCTGCAATTGTTGTATTTTCACTCCTCCCAGGCATTTTCCTGGTATAATATTCCATCTATCCACATCATTTTCTCGCTTGTTTTTGGCAGCATCATCGTTCAGGTAAGGTCTTATGCCGTCAATACATCGATCGCGCTTGACGCTACTGTCCAGTCATTTCTAGTTTATTATTTTTGACGACTTGAGCCTTTTTTGGTTTTGGTTGATCCATGATTGTCACTAGTGTCAGCGCTGCATTGTTGGTACGCCCCTGAATTAACTTTACTATTCTTGTACCTATTTAGCATCGATTTAGAAACGATTTTCTGGTCTATTTGGGTTGACGAGTTTGTAGTTGTATATCTTATTAAATGTTCTTCGTTTTCGTTAAAATCCGTGTCAAACCCATGTAAATTTCATTTACATGCAAAACTGAAGTTATATAGGCCTTCTGGGTTTTGGAATAACCCACATGAATGTCTTTGTGCTTTTCTTTAACACCCGCAACTTGCTTGTAGGGCTCATAGCTAAATTGCATTTAGGCCCTATTGGTTGGCCTTGCTTATAAATTATTCTTAGCATCAGATTTTTAGTCGATACTATAGCTACACCTTCTCCCTTAAATCTCCATTTAATAACAAATTCTCGTTTTGCATTTCATGCAACTTGACATTAAATCTCAAGTACCTACCTGGCACGTGAATTTTTCTTTAGCCACAACTTTCCCAAATAAAATTTCTCTCGTTTACTTAAACGTTTCCCATTTGAGATTCATTTTTTGTCCTCTCATCTACGTCCGCAAAATTATAAACTCGAAAGGGACACTCGCTGTCCTGCTCGACGTACCATCGTTCCTCCCGCGCCTAATTAGAAGGCGCGGTCTCCTCTTTCTCTCTCTTTCTATCTCTCCTCGAGTGCAAGTCACCGTGACTAAGGTTTTCCTTTCGGTCGGATAAGGAACGTGTTAGAGGTGGATAAACGGCGCTCCCGTAATTGCTACCGCATTTCAAAGTTGAGGAGTCGCCGACGTCGTCGACGACGACGCTAAATGCTAACTTATTTTCCTTCTTCGACTGTTAGCGCCGGTGCCACTATTAACGTTTGTGCCGTTCGCTTTTCCTTCTTTTCCGCCTTCTAGTTAAGCAGGAAAGACGAGTCATAATTGGATACGAGTTGTAAACAAGTATAAAACGAGAGAATTAATGTGAAAATGTGGTTTTCTGGTCTTAGTGGACCGAATCGTGTTTGATCATCTTTTCGAAAGGTTAAGAACTTTGGTTCAACGTCAAGTTTTGCAAAAGACAGAAGAGTTAGTTCAATATTTTGTCAAAAGTATAATTGCATACTGTAGCAACAAGTAGGTAAAGGCTATAAGGACTCACCTTGAATATTTCAACTATAGACCATGCAAAATCTAATTTTTTTCAATAATTGCGCTGAGCGTTTCAAAAATTTAAAACTTGGTCGACTCCAAGCTATTTCTAATAAATAGTGAGTAAAGGCTACACTGACTTTTCCTTATTATTCAGAATTTAGATCATGTTGAAAAAAGAAAGAATTTTTGTTCAAAATTCCGAAAATAATACAATACAAACAATACAAATAGTGACTACAAGCTGTACTTACTCTTTTGGATTAATGTTTTGGTAATAATGTAATTGCTCAGTCATCAAAAAATGTGTGAAGTTGCTCAAAGTATCAGAATCTGTGTAAATACCCTATTGATTCTTTCAGAGTACTTCAATTTGGACCAATTTTGTAAAAAATAGTAACAAAAAACTCTCAAAATTGTTCCTATGCCCAGTAAGAATCAAAACTATAATGCCTTTTCTAAGGAAGTATTATTTTCAATCTTGTTTGAAAGAAGAAATATAGTTTGGCTCAAAACTGCTGGAATACGTACAATTGGCCATTGTTTCTAAAGTCAAGCAAACCCTATACTGTCTTTCCAAAAATCTTCCAAATTTAGACCTCGTATTGGAGGAAACAATTTATGTATGGTTCGAAATTTTGGTACCGGTGCTTTTATATTAATAAAAAAGCGATCTAACTGATTGTATGACGGTGAAATATATGGCGTTTTCGGCAGTGCGCGTAAGAAAAAATTCCGTAGCGATATTCTCATCCTCCTAAAGGAATCAATGTATACCGTAGACACCCTCGGAATGCTTAAAAGCACGAAATTTCCATATAGAAAACGCAGCGAAGCGTGTATTATGTAATGGCGAGTGAGCATCAGCGAGAGCTATCAGGGTCCAAAAATCGAAGGCACAAAGGTATCCTTTTACACCATGTATGTCATTATATCCTTTCGGTGATATCCCTTTTGTGAGATCCTTTTGTGAACGCGCCCAGAGATCCTCCGCCTTGCATGCCAATGAAGTCCCGTCTGCGCTCCGGAGATTTTAATGTTTTTATAATCACGCTGCCTCTGCTCGCCGGGCCGACGTTAATGTAACACTTTTACTTTTCGGGGAAAATCCGAAAGGGTTTGTTAAAGGAGTTTTTCCTTTTTTATGCAAATTGCCGGCTACGGTTTTATTAGTGTCTTTTCGGCGAGGGAAGGGTAGGTTATAGGTGGGGGAAAATTTTCATCTAAAAACGTTCGGGCCGAGGGGTTAATAGGAGTGTGCGACTCGCTTTAAATCAGCCACCAGGAAAGGGAAAAAGAGAGAGAAGGGACAAGGTGGGGCATCTTTTATGAAAAATCCGGTTATTCTTTAATGCACAAAAATGGAGAGACTTTAAAACTTCTCAGAGGTTGCTGGACTCTGCAGGAATTGCTTTAATTTTCATTACATTAAATTTCACCGATTGTATGGATACAGTGGAAATTTGATGGGATCAATTCAAAAATCGATGGTATTTCAGTATTTCATAGAAATCTGGAATAAGGTATGAGGTATGAGGTATGGTATATGAAAGGTATGAGGCTTCTGACATTTCTCGATTCTGTATATGCTACCCTGTGTGATGCTGACAAGGCGTTGTTTGGTATTGATACTGTCGCTGCTAAAAAAAACCGTGTTGTGGTGATTAGCTTATTAATGCAGCTTAATTTGCCTGGAAGCATAGCCTCTGTTGCCAAAATGTTCATACATATGTGATCTCTCTTCTCCATTAATATCTGTTGACGTACCAAACAAACGTCATCATGCATTCTCTATCTGCACTATTACGTTTATAATTCAGTCCATTATGCAAGATGCAAGTACCAAAAGTCACAAAGACAGCAAACAAGAAGTAATATTACTCCAACTAAGTTACAACATAAACTATTTATCTCACTGTTTATTTATATAAAGAGCTGAGCTTTACTTAACGTTTGATTATATATTTCTTGCAAGATCTTCAGAACATTCTAAATTTGTCTAGTGCGATCATATAACGCAATTGAGAAGCCAAATATATATAGCCAAAGCTCTTATTTTTATAGAGAGCCAAATACAAACAAATCACATTGATTTTAGCTCCCAACTTTTTTGTTTAGTTAGACCAAATATCTTGCTTAAATTAATTATGAAGCTTTTACTATCGCCAAACTCCAGTTCCCCGGGGCGCTGGATGGCACAGCGTGGGAATTACTCGTCTGCAGTATTTTTGGATCACTATGCATGGGCCGAAATGTTCTAAAATGGTCTTAAAAGTTTCCGTGCTATGTCAAAGAACATAATTTGGAAACCAGTGGAACTGATTGGAGATGCGCCTCGACTGTTGAGTCGGGATTTAATCTGGACGAAACTGGATGTGCTAATTCGACGTGTACCGTAAAATGAGATTTATGGACATGTCAAGAGTCATATTTCCTCATTATATTTTACTGGAACTATCCAAATGAAAAATGGTCAGTTAATCGAGGTCACGATAGTAAAAGATTCGAACAATTTCAGTCGGAGGGAAATAAAATTAAACGATTATCCATTTCTAATAGAATCCAATGTTTAAACGGAATATTTACAATCCAATAAATCACTTACTATTCGGCTATCCGAATTAAAGCTGACGTGACACCATAAAAATTTTACGGCTCCTACTATACAACTTTACTTTGAAGAGCAAACGTTCTAAATCAGTTGTTGCTTTTTTTATACATTCGGTTTGTCACAATAACTTTTCAGAAAATTCATTTACTTAATCCTTTAGCTCGTAAAGATGCATTATTTAAATTTTTCTTATTAATAACCGCAAGATGTGGAACGTCTGATGGGATTATTTCGCCAGGATTATCCTTAATTGCCACGCTCTTACAGTTTCTATTAAAAGCATCGATTTTCTCTACAGGTGAACATCAATTTAATAAAATTTCGAAATAATACATGCATGGGTGTACCAGCACGTAAGCTGCGCTTCACCTGCTTTAATTACGTTAGGTTGGAAACGATTACGTATTACATAATTTGCGAGCAATTTTCCACTAATGGTAATCACAATAATTTTGTGCAGATTAGTACCTGTTTGTCTTACGACGCTAATAAGGTTTTAAGGGTTTTAATTAAGTTTTGATTACGGTTGAAACTGAGCAGATGGTTTTTATCAGAACTCAAAAGCTGGTTATTGTGAATTCGCCGTTTATTTGACTTAACTCTGCTATTATTAATAGCCTTTTACGTCCTCTCAAACTATTCCTGCGAAGATTTAATATCTCGCCTCCGCCGTACTAAGATCCAATACATTCATCGGCCCCCAACTCAGCAATCAAATTTCCCCAATAATCCCGCCACATCAGCAACAATATCTGGCCTGCTAAATTATTCCGTTTGGAAACGATGTTGGAACTGAACAGGCAGGGGGGGCTCACCGCTTGTCTAGATTAATATCCAATTGGAAACGACAAATCGTCTCTGAGGGCCCCTCTCTTGTAATTACATTCATTATTGTCATCGCTCGTTTCGTTTTGTTGCCCTCATTGCTTTTTGTGACTTTAATGGACACCTAAAAGGAGTTAAATTTTTCATGTCGAAACGCGGGACACCGAAATCGGGCTATGTCGTTTTAGTTGTATTGTTAAAAATAGGATTTTTTGATTGTTATTTAAGTAAAAGGAACGAGTTTAAAGATACACCTTGTTTTTCTACTTCGCGCATATTTTATGCAATATTGCGTAGTTTTGCGTTATTTATTTCTAATCTGCACATTTTTTTAAACAATGTTCTCACAGTGAGAAGCTATAGCCAAAACTATGTGTAATTTGTCCAAGCATTAGGAAGCAAAGGATTATTCTTCTACAGTAACTTTGATAAAACTAACAGGTAAATCATATATTTGAAATCATTTCTTTTAAAACTAGTTTTATGACCTGCATCATAATATATAAGTAAATGGATTGGTTATATTAAGTTAATAAATTTCCAAAACCATTTGACCGAATACCATGAAAGTTAGTACATGTATGTATATGTATGTATGTTTTCATCGAGAAGGTATTCATAATATATATAATTTATATAATTTTCGATATTCGAAAAATAATTTCGATTACATAATGATTTTAATTATGACATAAAAAAAATTTAAGGTACCAACTAACCTCTTTTTTTTAACCGTCATTTATCTGAAATTAGTAACGTTGAATGAATTTGCCGGTATTCCGGTAGATCACTGCGTTTGCAAAATTTGGTGCAGAAAGAAAATTTTGGAAGCAGTCCAAATGGCACATTAAAACCACAAACCTGATAGAAATAGATTAGTTGAAGTAATTTTAGGTTTTAAACACATCTACACGAAATTTGAATGATTTCACATTTAATAAGTACCATAGTTGGGGTGGACACACTACTTTTAGAATATTTATTTAACACAATAAAAAATTCTCAAAGCACATGAAATGTCCAGAGCATAACTTCGACTGAAATGGTCATGTTAAAATTGTCTTTAAATTTAATCACATAATCGCTAGTGAATTAATTGAAACTTTATAACAGAAATGGGAACAGTTGAAATACTAAATTTCAGGTTCCTCTTTTCCAATTTTTCAGCATTTTCAGCCTACAAATGTTTAGAGCTGACTTTTTGTATCTTTACGAACTATTGCCGGCGTTTAAAATCATTTTCACATAAACTTGTCCAAACATTATTTGTTTTTTACGACCAGAGGAGGGTCATAAACCACCGTTTTGGGTTACGTTTCAAATGAAGCAGCTAGCTACATTAATGGACGATTTTTATACATTTAAATAACATTAATAGCCTTCTCAAACATACATATGCACAGAAAGGATTTACGAAGATGTAAAATGTAATATTTGACTTTTTTCTGTTTCCATTTGATATTAAATTTGTATTAGTATCGAATGTTCAATTTACTTGACATTCCCAATACTCCATAGTCGTTGAAATCCAACCCTGCACGTTCACCTTCCGTTGATTTCTTTCGAGTCGTCGCCGCTCGGGTCGTAAAAACCAAATATTGTTTATCTATTGATTTTACACTTACTGAATGCCACAACGATGACAATACTAAATGAAATAATAATGTTAAAATAATTCATTTTAATCACGTCATCGGTAATTTATCCGGCGTTTGTTATGACGCAAACTGGAAACGACGGAAATCCCAGAATTCAGGTTTCTTCTGTTTCCAAATGTGTCTTCGTCGTTTCTCCCTAAACTGCCTTCCCGCCTTTCAAAATTCCTTTTTTTTTAAATACCATTTTTCCCCTCCCCTGACCGAAAACGACGTATCCATCCTTCATGCTCGGAACCGAAGGAAACGTGAGAGTATCGGTCGATAAATCGGCGTTTGGAAATGGCTTTCGCATAAATCACTTTGACGGACAGCCCTATCTCACTTTTCTCGTTCGCTATGATAGCAATTCTTGGTCTCTATCTCGGGCCCTTTTTTCCACGCATACGCAATTACCGAGCTCCCTCTCCCTCTTTCTCTTTCTCCCACAGCCTCTACCACATTTTACGAAAATTTAAAATCCCGTACGTATGTGTACGTGTGTGTGTGGAGATACCGTTAGGTCAGACAATGTATAGATTTTTTTCATTCTATTAAGATGTTGCACAATATTTCATTGGTGTCCAAGAAAACAGGTGGCAATAAAATCTTAACGACCCGTGGAGCCACAACCTGACAGAAAGAGAGAGAAGAGAGACACCGTTAAGTCGAAAACACAAACAATTTCTCTTTTGTTTAAAAATGAAGGTCGTCAGCATAGCGTTTTAAAACTTGAATTAAGAAAGACAATGTTGCATAATAATTCAATTATACTGAAAATTATTGGACTGTTAAATATTCATGATATCACCCATTCATATTCATGCGTTTTCAAAAGGATTTAATATGGTAAAATATGCAGCAGGTTGTTATTAGCACCGGACCAACCTTCCTTTAAGAAGAATAACAATATGGAGTATTGACAGCTGGAAATTCAAATAAATTCTCGGCAGCGTTGTTGTGATTTCGACTTTTACGTAAAATCTAAAACATGACAAAAACCGAGAAGTAGAGGTGGAAAGCATAATCATGTTTCGAAATAAACCCGTTCTCACGTGCATCTTCAAAATCGACAATAAATCCTCGTCGTTTTAAAAAGAAACCAAAGAGGAAGCATCAATTACGCCAATTAGTTTTAAGTTACCATAATATTTTAAGCACAGACAAACTTAATGCCTTGTATTATTCAACAGAATTCTGGAAATAGTTTTGTTAATAGTCGCATTAGAGGTAATAACGGTTTATGATCGGCATAAAAAGAGAAGCTTTGATGAGAGAAGAATATTTTACATTTTTATTAAGTATTTTGGATTCAGTGGACTGAGATTCACGAGACATGTCAAACTAATCGTTATTCACGATGCCTCCAATTACGTCCGAATTATTAAACTTAAATGTAAAATGTAGAATTTTCCAATCAAGATATAATAACTTATTATCTATTATTTGTCTAGTATTAGTATAAATAAAATCACTATAATAACTAGCTGCGACCCATACCCCACTCGAACTTTTAAATAATTCATTTCTGCTTCTGTTGAAAAAAAAAACATTCGATAATGTTTTTTGCTACTGAATTGATTTGTCTTGCGTTTCCTAATTTACGGTTTCCTAATGAACTCACTGACTTACTATAATTTCATAAATCTCGTTATTAAATTATGACACAATATTTTCTACTGGCATATTTAATTTGCAGTTTATCTCTTAACATGGAGAACGTACACTGTATAATCCTAAGGTTAAATAGGAGATAAATCACGGGATAAAAGCGCGAGTAGGATTTTACCGGCTCGGAAAAAATGGAAAAGGATACAGTTCATGATATGTTGCTAATTTTTCCACTTTACGGTATAAAGTCATGACAGTAGTAATTCCTAACATTTAAGATTAAGATTAATCATTTGAAATTTATAAATCACTGTGTTCACTATTCCAGAATGAGTGCAAATGATTCAACTTTAGTTTAGAAAATGGCGAATGTGAAAACAGTGTGTGATTTGGTGGTGAAATTTTAGAACAGGTTTAGTGCGAAATAAAAAGATACAGGGTGAAAATCCGGTTTTAACGTTACCTGTGGAAGTAGCAGCGTTGGACCAAGTGGCAATGCATAACACCATGAGTACAAGACAATTGGCCGCTGCAACGGTCAGAGAGTTTCATTCCTATAAAATTCAGTTGGTGAGGGAAACCAATGAAGATGACTTTGGTCGTCGCCCAGCGAACACCTCCGCATTGCTTCCGAAATATATGTGATTATTTAAGTCAGAAGTTTCCAGGTCGCTGGATAGGATAGAAGAGGTGCAACTGTGATTTAAGTCCTTTGGATGTCACTTTATGGGTATACATAAAAAACAAAGTTTATAGCACTCTGCTCGATATATTGGAAGACCTGCGCGGAGGCATCATTATCGACACCGTAACTTATGCGTAATTGACGACAACGGGTGGAAGATAATCTCTACTATTGCATGGAAGTTGGGCATTTTCAATATTGACCTCGATACGTTGTTTTTAAGTAAAATAGATTTAATTTTTGCAATTTTGGAAAACGTAATTAGTGAAATTTCAATACTCCATACTTGTAAACGAGTAAACCGAATTTCGGAAAAAGCCTTTTCAATGAGATTTCACCCGTTTGAAAAATTTTGGGATCTGACACCCTCTTTTGTCAGGGTAAGGCTTGGGCTATAATTTTTGGGTCCTGAGTTGTCCTAATGCCAAAAAACTTGACGTGTTTGAGGTTTTTGTCGGCATAAACTTGGTTCTTCCTCGTAAAGCTGTACCACTACTGAAACAATTACAACCGAATGTTTAATTTGCGAGACTCATCTTTCTTATATAAAAATGCAACAACTCATAAGGAAATTAATAACTTATAAATAAAATTTAATGGTTTCCTGAAGGTAGCAAAAGGCAACTTTTCATCCAAGTTTCGGTATTTGATGACGATACCTTTTGGATTGTGTCATTTCGTTTCACCTAAAGTTTGATTTTAAAAAGGCTTCAATCTGAAGCGAGATGCTTTGCAATGTATTAAAATTTTACTTGGTCAGACATAATTAAACCTTCCGTGCAAAAAAGCCTCGCGTTTAATTTCGCCCTGAAAAAGAAGCCCAACGAAAAGGAGGTAAAGCATATAAATTAGCCGGAGGAGATAAATAGTCAGTTTATAGTAGGCGAAACATTCTTGTAGCTTCTATTTTCGCCCACGCGCGGCTTTCTTAATCCTTTCATCATTGTGGGACGCTTTCGTGTTTTTTCTCCGTTTTTCGAATTGCCGCATACCCTGGCACACGTTCAACCGTTTGCCGTATGAATGAACTTTGCGTTTTACGTTCAGAATTTTGCGCTAATTAATATTCCCATTCAGTTCGACGCTTACGAGGTACGATCCGAAAGTAAAAGTCTCTACATACACGGAATGTAATCTGTCTCTCTCTCTCTTCTTTCTCTGTTCCTTTCTCGTCCAGGCACGGTTCACTCGAACTTGTAAAGCTCGACAATTTCCCGTGAATGCGGGGATTAATATACGAGTCGCAATCCCACAATATAATCCGGAACGTAATAACTGACAGTAATAATGTGTACTTATCGCCCGCTTTGAGAGGTGTCGAGTAATGGTGGTTCGGTTTGTGCCGTACAAAAGCTTTATTCTACCAGGATTACACCCTCTGCTCTGTCGAATGTTTGTATATGCTGATCCCTCTCTGGGCGCTTTGACGGCTCTCAATTATTACAGAAAGTAATATCGGTAATCCATGCTTGTGTTCACATCTCGACACCTTCCTCATATCGAACGGGAGGAGTAAAAATTTAATTTTGATGAAAGTCCCTCCGCCTAGAAAATTCAGAGAGAAACGAAGGAAAGAACGTTCACGCTTTTTTTATTAGACGCGAAAAGAAGAACCGTTTAAAAACCGTAAAGCCTTTGAGACTCTTGAATCCGAACGATCAGATCGACTGGATTTTTGACTCGCCTGAAACAATTTCACTCCGATTCATTCCGTGCAAGCTCGACCCGCGTTTTCTTTCCTTTATCTCTCTTTCTCTCTCACCTGTTTATTGCGAGACCGGTAAAGCACGTGGCCGTCACGAACGTACTATGTAATTCAAGTCTTTCCGTATAATTTGTCTCTTATCGTGTAATTGTTTGAATAATTCATACTAATAGCTTATTCAAACAGATTTATTGGCCGGTGGAAGAAGGAACGAAAGAGACAGGGCGAGAGAGATAACGACGTCCTTTGGAATCTTATTGGTGGTTGTTTTGCGCTCGTACTAAATTGTCTGCTTACTTTTAATGTTAATGTTATGTTTTAATGTTAATATTGTTTTGGGGATTTTTGGAAAATATAGAGGTAGACCAAAAACACAGTTAGTACTTCCATTTTTTAAAATTGACGTCAGATAACTTGCCAGATCAGAAATTTTAGTCTATTGACCCTCAGCGCACGATACCCAAATCCCCCAGGATTTTAATATGCCTTGCTCCTTCAGGACTCGCTTATGTTATACTGGCATATACTGACTAATATCAATTAATCATCTGCGGCGATGGAGGCGTCGGGAGCGAAAGTTTTGGAGATTTTTGGAAAATATAAGGGTAGACCAAAAACACAGTTACTACTTCCATTTTTTAAAGTTGATGTCATATAACTTACCAGATCAGAAATTTTAGTCTATTGACCCTCAGCGCACGATACCCAAATCCCCCAGGATTGTAATATGCCTTGCTCCTTCAGGACTCGCTTATGTTATACTGGCATATACTGACTAATATCAATTAATCATCTGCGGCGATGGAGGCGTCGGGGGGGAAAGTTTTGGAGATTTTTGGAAAATATAAGGGTAGACCAAAAACACAGTTACTACTTCCATTTTTTAAAGTTGATGTCATATAACTTACCAGATCAGAAATTTTAATCTATTGACCCTCAGCGCACGATACCCAAATCCACCAGGATTGTAACATTCCTTGCTCCTTCAGGACTGGCTTATGTTATACCGGCATATACTGTTTAATGTTGATTATTCATCTGTGGCGATGGAGGCGTCGGGGGGGAAAGTTTTGGAGATTTTTGGAAAATATAAGGGTAGACCAAAAACACAGTTAGCACTTCCATTTTTTAAAACTGATGTCATATAACTTGCCAGATCAGAAATTTTAGTCTACTGACCGTCAGTCCACGATACCCAAATCCACTATGAGTGTAATACGTTGGCCCTTCAGGCTTATGTTATACTAGCATGTACTGAATAATATTAAACATAAATTAAATCCTCCTCGTGAACATTTACTGGAAAATGAATTTTCTATTTGTAAAATATAATGCAATTTCAAAATGATAAATTCAGCTAGTGATAAGTCAATCAAAGATAAGATCAGTTAATGAGGCTTCTAAACAATGGCATACTCAAAAACGCTGAAATTTTTAAGGCAATTGTTTATAACAATGCCATTGTAGTTTCTGTTAAATAACCACGTAATCAGTCCATTACTCGAATAGTACACTGATCGGTTGGAACAAATCAGTCATAATCGTATCAAATTTATATGGGAATTTTGGAATATTTTGTGATAATCGCAAAGTATGCGCTTGTGGTATTTGTTTATTAATAACATTATTTATCCATTTAATAAACGACATACTTATTGGTTGGAACGAATCTACGAAATTATTGAAAAGAACAAAGGATCATCAGTAAGCGAGAAGTAAAAATATAAATCATCACGCTATTATCATGATAATGGTCTTCATTAATTATTGAATATATCAATTAAAATATAATAATTAGATAATAATAATAAATAATACTTCAGCGGTTCCATATTTTAAATAGTTAATCTTGCGCTAATAACACATCCTATAACAAAATTGTCGGTTTAAAGAATAGGAAGATTTTCGTGAAATATCCGGGTATAATTTGGGGTTTTCTTTGAGAACTTTTCTGAAACAATACGATTTCATCTAATTGATGCGTTACTTCGTGACATCACCGCATATTCCCTCGTTTAGCATAAAATAACTTGAAAGTTTTTGCGGCAGAAAAACTCGTCGAACTACGATACATTCCCAGTACCATTACCATATATTCCGTTGGTCAGTTTGGGGTGAGACAAGTTTGTCTCGCTGTAGGCAGCCTTGTAGTTCTGCGGGAAATTTTTTAATTAATTAATTGCCTTCCGGGTAGTCCTCCCTCTCATATTTGTAAAGGTTTACTGTGTCTAACGTTTCGTAACAGCAGCAGCACGATGATGATGAGAGAGATTCCCAGAAAAATGACGAGAGAAGAGAGTAACTATGGCTGGGCTCTCGCCCTTTGATCTCCGCATAAAGAGATATAACCATTAGGTTTTCATCATAGTGAGTCGACGGCTATTGCGGTTGTCCATCGTTGGCCCGCTTGTGTGTGCTCTCAGGGATTAAGGAAATATAAGTGGCTCCTGCTGCTGCTGATGCTGCTGCTGCTGCCTCTCTCTATCTCTCTCTCGTTCATTATGAATTAATGTTCGACCTTTCACATCAAACGGCGGATGTTCATTTCTGCAATGAGTTAGCCCGTCCATTCCTCTCGCTTCGCCTGTTGTTGTTGTGTTATTCTTTCCCATGTGTTCCAGGCGAACTTTTAGATGAAAAGAGGAATATTCCGATACCGACCCCTCCGATGTTTTCGAGCACACTTTTTGAAAGATACACATTATGTTTTTCTATGAAGCATACATTTCTGTGAGTTGCTGCCTGCAATAGAAGGACCCACAATTCGGCACGTGAATAAGTCAATAGATAAATAAATAAAGTTATTTTTCAAGATTATCATCACGCCAACCTCATTTCGTTTGAAAATTTAATACTAGGTTGGCCATTTTGCGAAACATATATTCAAAAAATCAAATAGACGTTCTTGAAGTAGCAGTTTTAAAAGTACTTGTTTCCGAAATTACCTATTCCAAAAAGAAAAATAATTTAACTTTACTCGTCAGAACCCTCTATCGTTTGTCACCAGAATTTTAAAGTCGATCAAGTTTATTGTTTTGGAAGTTATTTTCCAAAAATTTGTATTTGGAAAACTACTAGTTGCGCAAATTTATTGAACTTTTCTTGTCAGAAGTCTTGTCTTCTATTGTATGTCAATTTTTCCAATAGTTTGGAAAAATCATTTGGCAAAAATTCATATTTCAATGCTGCATGTTTCCGAAGTTTTAAAATGGTTTTGATGGTTTTTGAAACATAAATTTTCAGTGGTTTTTGGCAAAATCAATTTTTAAAAATTCTTATTTCTGTAACTGCACGTTCTAAGAATACACTTAATTTTATTTTCGCAACAGGGAACATTTGATTTTTGTACAATTTGTTTTGTGAATATTATATATTTAAACATTTATATTAGAGAAACTACAAAACACAAAGGAACCTAATTTAACTTTCTTGTAGATAATCGCTCTCCATCATTTATTACCGGAATGTTTTTAAGGGCTCAATTTTCATCAATTTATGTTTCGAAGACTTGACTTTTCTTAAAAAAATCTCATGTAATTTTTCTCCTCAGAAAGTCATCCTATATGATATGACAAATGCATGGGAATTTTTTTAATCAAAGAAGGTCGGCGTTCAAATCAATCAGGTGTTCAGATTTACCGGAATCAATTGTCAAATTTTCATATTTTAGAGCTCTGAAAGAAACTTAATTTGAATTTTCTGGATTGATGTGTTTTGAAAAATAAATTATGTTCAAATTCTCGGGGAAAACAATTTCAATGGAAACTGCACGTTTCGAGAAGAAACTTCATTTAATTTGCATAGCAAGAGGTGTTTCCTAGTCCGCCCGTCTTCCTCTCATCATTTGATATCCGAATTTTCAAAATTTGCCGTTCTTAACGTTTTTGGAAAAATCAAATTTTCAAAAATTGTGTTCCGGAATTTACCCGCCACATACATAGAAACGTAATTAAAGTTTTTAGACTATTTAATTTAATTTAGTGATAAAGCTACAACCTTGACTCGTTTCCAAACAAATGTACTTAGTATTTGATTATTGCAGCATTTATCAGTTTTTATTTTGTGTGTGGGCAACTGTGGACATCTATAAAGTATGGAGATAACAATTTTTCATATTTTACAATAACATACTTGAAAAATGTTTATCGTGTGCTTGGATATAAAATACCCAGACCGTACTAGTAAAAATCATTCTGTTTAAGTTGTTATTTAAATTTAAAAACGAGCTCACGCCCCAGTGTAAAACAGCCCCAGTAAAATTTGTCTAAAAATAACGATAAATTACCCCTTTCGCCGGAAAAGGCTTAAGTCTCAAGTTGCAGATTTATCGAGTGTTTTTCCCTTCGCTTTAAAAAATTGGGGGACCAGATTTCTATCTTTGTTGGAAGAGCGTGGAAACAAAAAATTTTACGGTAATTTAATATACTCCCGTTTTTAGATTGACACATCCGAACGTGTTCTTGCGTAATAAATTGTTCCACAAGGAGATTCCCCTTTTAACCACAAATAATATTTTTAAGTGTAAACAGACCGAGATAATGGTAATAAGTTCTAAATATAAAGTGGTATCTTGGAACTCATCCACTTTTTAAAATCATTTTTATATTTTACGATATCCATATGTTATATTGTTGTTAACCGCTTAATACGCGTCCGTCGTAAAATGTTTACGCATAGAAAAGAGATGTATGGCTTTGAGAGATTTCCGAAAAATACGATCGAGGTTTATATTTAATCCTGTTGCATTTACTCGAAATTCAAAGGTGAATTATTTGCCTCGAATCTAATACGTTACAAGCGTTTCTGAAATATCTATTTCGATTTTGTTCCTTCGCCCAAAGCAAACATTTCCAGGAATGTTTTATTGCGACGATAGATAATTACATAGTGAATGTTGGATACATCTCGTCCCCTGTGGTACATTGTCGCAGGAAATTTTCGATAAAACTTTTCCATCTGTTGGATTAACGTACACGTTTCCCAACTTCCAAAAGGTAAATCCATAAAGAGACTGAGGGCAAAACTCGGGGCTGCGGGGCAGTTTTGTGCTCTACCCACAAGCACTAAAGTATAGATTGGCCAACTTTGTAATGTCTTATCTCATTCAGGCAGATCATAAAACTCACTTAATGGATGATATTTTTCGCGGATATTCTGACCCGTAAGGGATGAAACAACTATATGTGAGTATATAGGAGATGGGAGAGAAAATACAACTTTGCTTCCACATACTCATAAACTCTTCGGGAAAATACTCTTTCAAGCGGATTTCGTACGAGGCAGCAACTTTCCAAGTTTATTTGCTAGATTAACTTTTAATGCAAAGGAAAACTTGCTGTACACGTACACATTATGTAGATAACTAACGTAAACACGGCAATTTAACGCTTCCGAATCCGCGACACGCCAATTAGGCTAACCATAAAAATAAGGAAATTTGTCCTGGACAGTTCCGTTGAGGGCATTATACAAAAAAAAGATATATGTTATATATTAGGCCCCAAATAATAATTTTTTACATAATGCACGCTTCTGTTTATGAATTACACATTACGCACATATTTTAATAACTGATAGGGTGTTTGAACCATCCAATTCTAATTGTTAAAAAAATTAATCAAATGTTGAATTGTTTTAGTTTGTTCGTAGTAGCCTTTGCAAAGCGCTAAAGTAAAGTTCTTCTGGAAATTCGTCCTTTTACATAACTGAAATTTTGATTTTTTAAGTGACAAATTTAGAAAAAAAAATTAATATGGATATATAATTGAATCCGGCCAATTGGCCAAAAAACAATTCACCGAATGATCAATTCACCCAATAACTCTTTTATCTAAAGTGAAATAAAAGTTTTATCAAAACATATGTGTTAATTTTAAGGTGGTAAGTTAGATACGTCATAATTTTGAAAGCTAATTATAGGAATAAGGAAATAACTGATAGATGATTGTTAGATATACATAATAAATTCAATATAAAAATTATTTCAATACAATACTTTAGTGGAGAGAAGTGTACATAACAGGTCAAAAGTTTTAACAACCACAATGCGTCTGACTATGAAATACTTATAATTGCAGATACGAAATAAAATATAATAACATAACTTATTAACCTAATAACATAGGATAATAGGTAGTAAACTGGCTGCAGTTCCTTTTATATTTCAAGATACCAGGATCGTAGCTACTTAAGTGTTTATATGCGTCTTGCACAGTGTTTGAACTTTCGTTTCTTGGGTTTTGGATGTTGCCCGTTTAATATTATTCTGTAAGAACATTCTTACTTGTTCATTGTTGAAGGCAATTGCAAATTTCCAAATTATAGGCTTAAACCAGTGGTAGCGGCTTCAAGCAGCATAAAACAGTATACTTGCGCTATTCACTATTCATCCTACAGCTTCCAACTTTCACATGCTTAAAGTAGACATAATAATCTAACATCTCACGCAAAATTAGCACATCAGCTTTAACCTGGGCAAAACTGTGAATTTTTGAAAAAGGGTCAAATTTAAGGGTTTTCCAAGTTTTCTCAAACATCTTTTAGAAACCTCATTTTGAAGGTTGTTTAGTTTTCCACAAATCGTTTGTACAACATATCGCATTTCCGTCAATAGAACCACCTATTTTCTTAAATTTTTAGCGTTTAAAAAAACGCAAAAACTCCAAGTTGTCTAGATTTTTTATTTTTATCTTTTTTGGCCCATTTTAAACAAAGTTTTTTGGTCCGCTTGCTGTTAAATTTTATCTACCATAACAGGTTTCTTTTTTGTTCTATAACCTGGACTATTTTTTACTTGACTCAACAGAAATACTTTTATGTTATTTAAAGCCGTGGAAAACTCCAGTTCACATATAATATATGAATCTCCAAATGAAAATGATTTCCCAAGATAACTATGCCACACTATGCGAAGGCCGTTTTAAGATAGTAGATGTAAGTAGATTCTTAGAGGATGTTTAGAAATTTTTAGTTTGTAGAGAGATTAGTCGCGTGTATACCAAAATTACAATAGGAGTTTACCCCATGCTAAGTAATATCGTGTTACTGCCTGTTATCTAATATATTTATCCTGCGGGTTAAATGCTGTTCTGACCACTTTTGCATGATACCATAAACATAACAATAAACCGATTCGGATTTGATTGAATGAATAATCCTTAAATTCGCTCTCGGCATGAACAACAATCTAAAAATGTATCGTTAGGAGTAAAACTTTCATCTGACGTACTTAAATTCTGAGCGGTAAATCGAGTGAAATAATTAACGCTTTGAAACATCAGCGTTAACCAATTATAGGTGATGAAAAGTGGAGACGGGCCCGAATTTAAATCTTTCGGAAAATTTTAAGTGGAAACAAAACGCAACGATGACGACGTCGACGTCGATGGCGATACGCGATGGTCATAAAGGCAGAGGCCTAGCGAGAAGGCAGCCTTGTGAGGATAACGAGTTTGCATTATCTCGTTCGGAGATCTTTCCTACGCATTGTTTGAGTGTAACCTATACGTTGTAATAAATTAATAACCGATCATAAATAATGTAAGAAATGGAAGGTAACGGGATTTCGTTCGGAAGCGTAGGTCCTAATATACCTGTCTCAAGGAAAAGATAACAAATTATATCTATTGATGCCTACTTCTTATATACGATCCGATCGCCTTCCAACTCTTCTTCCTTTTATGTTACAGGTGTTGTTGCGCGACTAACAATACCTCCGATTCCTTTTGACATTACACGCTTAAAAACGTTTGAAATATTTTCCCTAATCCGTTTACCTACGGTATCTTTTAAAAACCCCTTCATCTTATATGTGTAAAATACGAAAATGTATTCACCCTGAAAGTCCACTAGAATTTCCTTCCAGGATAGGTCCTAGATCCACTTATGTAACTAATCTAATGAGATAGATTTAGTTGCTTAGCTTAAAAAGGGGTTGAAGGTACGTCCCATAATTTAAAGACCATGTAGCAATTGAAGGTAATAGACCTAAAATTAGGTTAAAGTGATACAGGGTTTTAAACATTAAAATACATTTTCCAAAAGTTTCTGGTATTATTAAGGGGCTGAAATTAACTGCCAGTAGAAATTTTTTCCTAAATGGTTTGATTTGCTCAATAATTCATTTACTGATTTGATTTTTAAACTGAATTTAAAAAAGTTACGTGCTATTGGTTGTTATTAAAGGGATTGATTCGTTCCTGTGTAACCACGAATTTTAATTTTTTTGACAATTTGACATTGAAACAGTATGCTCTTCATTTAACTGTGTTTCATACGGTAATACTTGGAGTATTATGAACTAACACATCATACACATTCAATATGGTTTATTGATGTGGAAATGGTCTCTTCCTATATGGAATAAGGAGTTTTACTTACAAGTTTTCTCGGTTTTGCCGTTGTAGAACACAAATTGCACAATACGAATAGCTTTAAAATATATAACAATTACAATGATAGAAATATCACAACATAACTGACTCGATGGTGTTGCTTAGTTTCGAAATAGCTCTAAAATGCCGTCTATTCTATGTAAGTTATATTACTTAATTATGGGACGACAATATTCGTCTCATAACAGTGTGTTTACCACCGCAAATTCACTTAAGACTCAATAACAAGGATTATGGGAGATTGGGTAAGGGAGAAGGGTAACTGTGGAATGAATTATAGTTGTTAAAGAAATGCCTTATAAGGATGCCCATATTATATGGCACGGCTAATTTAAAAAAATAGTACCTACATATTCAAATTATAACTATTTACAATGTTTCTATAATTTTGCATGTTTGATTCATGAGAAATGCTGCGCCTATGGTTTATTGCTAATGAGGGTATACGGAGGAAGATTCATGCTATTAACAATTTTGGAATGGACTATAAAATTATTTAACGAGTAATCTACGCTTTGATTCATATCGACTGCGTCACTTAATATTCAAAAAAACATTAAGAGGAAATCATTAGTGCCGTGATACTATTTGATTTATATTATATATTCAAGAAAGTGAGATATTTTTTTAAACCGTTTTTGCTTACAATGTTTTGAAGTACTTTTTCTTAAAAACTTCCAATTACCACCGACAGGTTGCATGTTACTGTTACAACCGGTCACAAACATGCAGGTACTTACTATATTCCGCTCGCGTATCACGATTATTACTTACTCCGCTTTGATTTACAGTATTGTATACATATATATGTATGTTTGTATGTCGACAGCTTTAATAAGTAGTCAGATATAAACTTCCTCGCCCAGTTGGTCATTTCCCTCTCTTCACGTATCTAATTCCATAAATCAACGTCATTAACGGGATTACTTATTTTTTATATATATACACACACGCGGAGAAAGCAATAATCTAAATTCTCAAGTGGCGTGAAGTAAGAGATTTTTTATTATCAAACAAGTAGACGTCTTCTTCCATCCTACATACAAAAATAAATTCCATCTAATCAGTGCGTGTTGCCTTCACGACATGATGCGAAGTCGATGTAATCCCGATCATTAATCTCGTATGAAATGTACTATTAATTTCGACTTAAACGATTATTAATTTCGTGTGTTGGTGAAATTTTTAGGATCCCGTGCACGTAGGAGAGTGTTTCTCCGAGACAGGTGTTTAGAAAGTAATATCATTGTCGCGTGAGCGTGTCTTTTAATAAGGAAGCCTAATCTTCCTTCCGAAAGCCTAGGTGTTACCATTACCGAATTCGACGATGGTAATCTCTGAAAACTATTAACCCGAAGGCCGAAACATGTACGCTCTTAAGAGGTCTATTAGCGTAAGAAATAAAAAGAAAATTATTCGTTGTTACGAAATTATAGGTCTGCTCGTGTAATCGGCGTGTTTCATTTGATTAAAATTTTGATTTATTTGACGTGGTGAAAGCGGTTCGGGGGCAGCAGATTACCGGAGGATTAATCTCCAGCGAGAATTACTCCGGGCGGGAGACACACGGGAAATTCCTTTCTTTGGATCACCCATTATCCCTCATTATGCCGGATTCATCGAAACCTCTTCGATGCTCGACTCGTCCGATGAACAAGTGTCAAGACGCGTTATCCTCCACAACGAAAATATGCTTTACACGTCTCGCATTTATAACTCAAATTTCAAAATAGTATCAGCTGGTTTCCGTTTGAAGATGCATTAAACGGATCCAACCGCCATAAATACTGAATACGCATATCCAGCTCGGATTGTATCTATGAATATTGTACCTATGGCAGTGGTGGAGGCGCCACGAAATGAACAATCTGCGGGAATTAATTATTTATTTTACAATTTACGGAATAATTTCGTTTTAATATTTAACAGTAAATCTTCCTCTCGCGCAGGTTAAGTTAACAACAATATATTTTTACTATGTCACATTAAAAACTATCGTAAAGTATTCAGGAAAACAACTTCAACAACAAGGAAAAATGATTGTTGTATATGTCATGAGATGCACGTCGCCTAGTTGAATATGTCCCTAATAAAGTCCATAGATATACGAAAATGCTGCAATCCCTTGAACCCATGCACGTTTAACAGAGACACAGGACAAATCGAACCAAAATTGGGGCTACTTTTTAGGGATTTTGTAGGAACTTTAATTTCTTCATTAAACATTTGTCGTACTTTTGAAAATTGACATCATATCTAGGTGGTTATGCAAAAGTTGTGGCCGAGTCTTAATCCAATTTCTCGATTGGAATTTGTCTCTTTAAAATGGTGTGTTTATATCGAACTACAAAAACCGTACACAGACCGGTTCATGTATTTTTCGGATTTTTTTTACTTATTTCGGAAAATTATTACTAAATATTTATTTAATGGTGGAAAAGCAGTGGGACAATTACTCATTTAATTATCATTAACGGACAAGTATATTTATGCCTCGATTCAAGTACATTCATAGCATCCATCATGCATCAGTCTTGGAGATAATTTAGGTAACTCAGTTGTAGTACAAAACAGTACTTAAGTGTTACGAGAACCACAATATATTCCGACGTTAAAAATTGCCCTTAGTCCTTTTTGTCTTAAAGTCGTTTCATTTTGCTAAAGATGAAGTATAAGTACCATTGTTCAGTGGCCAAAAACCACTTTGGAAATTTGGAAACGTACGCAAGAAAATTGGAACCAAATATTAAGAATTATCGTCATTAAGAATTCGCAAGAAAATGCAAGTAATGCATAAAGCAATTTAGATCATCATCTGTTCTTAAAAAAAAGAATAGTATTACATTTGGTTCCTTCCCATTATTTAATATTTTATTTATTCCAAAGAAGGCAAAAGCAGGACATAATTAAGAACTAAACCCAGTTGTACAATATAATCCAGGTTTAATGTCACATCTACCTGAAGGCCTTGAAGTACCTCCCACTTTTCTCATCATCCCCACAAACTTATGAAGTCTCACAGATCAATAGTTTGAAATCTGATTTTTTATTGTAATTAACATTTTCGGTACACCAACTACCAGATATTAAACCCACTGTTGACGAATGTAAAATTTGTATTTTTGTGCGCATATATTTCTGATGTTGCCATGGAAGTGCCAGATCTGTTAGATGCTCACAAGGAGAATCCAAAAACTACCTGAATCATCCCTCCCTCTCTTTACCCAAAATAAATTTTTCTTCCAAGCCAGTCTGTAGGAAACCATCAAAGTTTTCACCAATAATTTTAATTTTAGTTTTAGTACAAACAAATGGTTCGGATTTTTCCGACAAATCAGTGCAGACGTTGCAGATTAATTTCAGTCAATAAGACCCACTTTATACAATAGCCAATTTTTCATTTGGAGTCGTTACACTTCTGAATTAATAACACGAGTTAAAACATCATCAAATATATGTTAAAACATATATTTGTACTCTCTTATGGTTAAGCAGCTTATCCATGACTCTATTGGAAAGTTGTCAAACTTGTTTAGAAATGGCTCTCGTGGCATCCTAATAATTATTTGAACCATTTATTAGACACCTTATTACTCAAGAGTTTTCTACGTTTGAATGTTGCTTGCTTGTATTGCCACCATAATCCACAACCCATCCTTTCCGTCTAACCGAAAGAATAAGTACCCTCAGGGTACTTCAGAAAATGTTCACGGGTTGCTTCCTTTCTGATAAAGATAAGGCCATAAATTTTAACAGCCTGTTTAAAGTTTAAACGTCGCCAATTTATAAACATACAATATTAATGCAGCTTCTCCTTGTTTCCATAATTCAAGCACATAATAAGCATGTTTTGTTATCGCTCTTGTACAAACCTCATTTACATTTATTAAGGTTTTCTGTGTAGTTTTAGAATTCGTCATTTAGCCAGGCCTCGTTAATTACTGCGTGATGGCATAAAGACCATAACGGAAATATCAAAACTAATTTAACAATGGTAATTGTAAGTAACTGCTATATACAGTCCTTTACCTTTGCTGTCAAACGCCAGAATTCATTACATTTTAAATTTTATCATTTAAAGGATTCTTTAATTAAACATAAATGATGAAGTTTTCATATTTTTGCTTTATTAAAAATTTCAAGGAATATTTTGTGAGTATAACCCCGTAATATAAACGGATTTGTCTTCTCACCACGACAAATTTTCTCCACCAATGCCCATCATGAAGAGAAAACAGCAACACCGACAAGTACTTAACACCGGTTAAAAATACATCCACAATGCGGGAAACATAATTCATAAAGCTTTTAATAAAGTCACTGTTTGGTTTTGGTTTGTTTTACGTCGCGTGATATTTTGCGGCCGCGTCCCCACCTTCGTGGTCTCTTTTTCCTTTCCTTTTCTCATTCTTCGCGTTACACGCCGCACAAAAACGCATCTTTGTGACGACGCACGTCTTAATAAACTCGCTAATCTCCTACTTGTGCAACTAATGAGCGGAGGATTAGAAGAAGTAAGACTTCCTCTCCGGGATTAGTGCTGATAATAAGAGAGAAACTGTTCGTTATTATTTGCAGCAACGTTCTCGAAATGCATCAGGAATAGGTTTAATTGAAGAGCAATTACTTGAATACCACGTTTGTTCGTATCAATTAAACTTAACTTAATTATTGATCTATTACAAGAACGAGCTTCCGAGTTTTTCTCTAGACAGTTTGCTTTTAATTAGAGTCAAACAGAATTACGATTTAAAAGTTTAAGTATTAATCAAATTGATCTGAAGACGTGGTCTTGCGTCCAACTGGATCAGGAATGAAAGAGGATGGAAGACTAGTTAGTGTTAATCTAAATGTAAAACAACTCGTTTTTGGTTTAGAATTTCAAATAATATCGCTCTTTATGACTGAAAGTCGATTGTTTTACTGTTTATCTCCTGCTATTACCGAATTGAGATTTTCTCGTGTTTTTCCCCAAAAATCTCCATTACACATGAATGGGACGCAAAAGCACGCTGGAGAAAATATTCCTGAATGAGAAGAAAGGCAGATCGACCTCGTGTATATTTTTTAACTAAACATCCCGACATTGTAACGATTTATTTAAACTGACAGATATACCGGCTCTTATATCATAAACGTAACCAGGGAGCAAACCACATCTTTCCCATTTATTAGACGTAATGGCGCGATCACAAACGACGCCGTTGTTTAAAAATACACTAACCCAAGGAAAAATCATTATTTCAGTTATTATGAAAGAGAGCCATTCTCTTTTTTTCTCTCTCTCTACCTCTCGACGTTAATGATTAACAACCGACAGCTGCCAAATATTGAATGAAATGAGAGGTGAAGAATGGGGCTCTTTCCTTGAACACACGGAAAGTTACTCAACGCGAGCGGTGAAAAAAATTAATTGGGATAAGAAGTGTCCGTAAACTTTGTCAACAGTACGGTCGATAAATTTTCACGGATCCGTTTCTAATCCATGTCGGTGGAAATTACGTATACAAGAGATCTTTAATAAATTTTCTATGTAGGAGGATAGTGAAATTCGGTGGGTTCGGATCATTTACAACAACGTGGACGGGATACTGGAAGATGTAAAGGCGGGAGTGTCTTGGACAAAACTGATCTTTCTAAGACATTGCCATCACTTGGTTAAGCATCTTCATTGATATTTTGACGACGACTTCAAAAACATTTAAAAATCAATGGAGTCAATATCTTCCAGTGTGTTGTTCTGAATAACTAGAATACTTTAACTCTTCTTCGGTCTATCTATTTTTCATACATTTGTTATTTGCACCTAAAAGCCTGTAAATGTAAATGTAGTGCATTTATACATTATATCTCCGAAGATCTGCATTAATTATATTCATGTCTGTCGATTTTTCTATCGTGGACTTATAGCTTAGACTTGCTTTTCAATTTATATATCACTATATATCAATTACGCTGTTAATTATAAATCTGTATCAAGATTCATCATTTATTTCTTGATTTATTATTTTTCAGAATTAATCTACTTCGATCATAAATTCCATGTTCTTTTCAGTAGCGTTATTAAGACATTGTAGGTAAAATTTATGTGTTTTTCGTCCCTTCTCATATTTCCTGTGATTATACATTTTAACCCTTCTTGTTACTTTCTACTAAGATAGATAGATCTACTAAGATACTAATATCGGCGTTATCAAGGTGTCTTTTTTACTGCTACAAATTGGCATCGCAGTCATGAGCCATAGTGGCACCTCAGGGCTTGGTGGTCGCTAAAAGGACTACAAGAAGTAATAGTCGAACTAGAGTGTAAAAGGGAAAGGGAGAGAGAGTCTGTGAATTAAAGTAGAGTGTTCTGCCACCAAGCGGCGTCACTATCGCCCATGATTTTTCACAATTGTTTAGCATGCTATTCAATTAAGAAGACAATTTTGTTCTACAATTTTTGTTAGTCAGTTTTTAAAAGGAAGAGAAACGTACCTGACATGATGTTAAACGTAAAATTTCTATATGACGAGAACGCAGTTTTGAGCTCCTGTTTTGTTCCTGTCGTTTCCCTGATTACCTCTACAATTCGAATAAGGTTTAACTAGCGTTTTACTTGATCTGGTCAATTACTCTTATACTTTCTTCTTCAATTGAATTATCATTAAAATCTTCTTCATTTGAGGCTTGTTTGCTTGTTTGGACAGCTGCTCCAACCCTTCGTTTACCTGTGTCATTGACTTGTCCAGCTATTTTCTTACCTGTCTATAGAACTTGGTCCTCTAAGTGTCCAAATAGGTTTATGTATTTATGTCCTGATGAATACTTTAATGTTGATGATGACTTCAATCTTAGCTACAAAATCATTTTGGTGAAAAATTCATTAAGTGATTTAACTTGTTTTACGAGAGAGATTTATGCATATAAGAGAAGGCTTGTGTAAGGAAACGAACCATATATCCATTCTGGCCCGGTTCCCAGCGATTAGTGCCTAGAAACTGATACGACTGATTTCGTGCGATCTTCGAAGAACGATTGGGTATCGGTCGTCTGTAGATAGAAGATCCGTCCGGTATTTGCCGGGAACGGCTCACTTTTCTCTCTCGCCGTATGCCTAATGAATTCTGCCCGTTTACAAGCGAAGAGGACAATTTACAATATTCCGATAGGGCACTGGAGGTTCGCGATTACCCGATTCCATCTCATTTCGACGAGGAGAACATGGAACCGGCGCTCAGCGGTCAGCTTTGTACCGCCACCTTCTTCTCCTTGCCTTGTGTGCTGTTATTTCTCTGCCTACCTACCGTAAGGATATACTCACTTCTTCTGCTAACTGCCTCCTCAATCGGGAGCATGTTCTTCTTGAGACGATTGTATCTTTCGCTATTTATTCGGTAGTTGCATTGCCGGGGCCCCGTATCTCTATCAGGGCTGCGAGGTATGCGCTATCTCTATTACCCGGCCCACTCTCGATTATTTTACATTTACACGCATTTCTCAGGCGGGCCGTGCTCTTGTTTCGTCTCTCTTGCTCGTCGTTTTTCCGCTACCTCGATGGAATAATTATAGCCATTACTCCTGAACAAAAGTAGATTAGATCGTCGATAATTGTTGGCTACCGTAATATATTCCGGTGGATTAGCATTGGCTCCATTAATGAACGCACGAGAAAGGGAATTGTCGCGAGCTGGGGAACACTAGGCAGTTTTTTCCATTAAAATGTTAATTACGTCCGCGGATATATCCTGGCTTACTGGCCGTTTTAATAGTTTTGACTACTGAGGTTTACGTCGTATAAAATAACATAAAACAGCCTGTAATTCCAAGCAATTTTTGCGACTTAACCAATTCTAAAGCAATTCCCAAGATTTTTAATCTCTACCAGGAGTTATTTATTTTGTTTCGTTGGCAGATTTCTGGTAGCAGCTTCAGTATACCAAACGCATAAGCATAATTCCAGTTACCAGCTTTAACAAATTGTGCAGTAATGCAATAGAGTCGTAAGATTAACTAAGACAATGTAGTAATAATTGTGAAATAAATAAAAAGTAATAGTGCCCAGGAAAAGGAAAATTGAGAGGAAAATTTGTGTGGAAAGAAACCCAAAATATACAAAAGATGTTCTACTTACTTACAGTCAGTTCAGTTGATTTGTTTGGTTTTTTTTTGAAATTTTTGTTCAAAAATACATACCAGATATATGACGATGACAACAATACATGTATGATAATTTAAATAGTTCTTCGTAAGAATATTAAGTCATCTAGTTTAATCAACAATTACCATAAATTTAAATTTCTTGTCAGGTTTTATAGTGTCAATCAATTCTAAATGTAGAAACAGTAAAAACAAATGAGTGTTTATTTGTAATTTTTCCTGCACTTTTAAATAATATTCTTTGGGAACTAGTCCTTTTTGTTTTTGTATTGAACTTTGTTTTAAGACACTTACACATTTGATAGTTAAATTCTTTAAATTTCTCCATATAACAATAAAAAAGTTTAAATACTAGAATTTTTCCTATTCAGTTCCATTATACAAAGAAATATTTGCAAAATTTTAATAGTCGTAACGTACATTCTTGAAATTAAGTTAACGGTTTCTGATGTTTAATTAACTGCAAACCTGTGTTCTGCAGACTTTTACGGATTTACATTTACATCCAACTAAACTATTATTTGCAACATAAAATAAAATGATAATTTGACACCAGCAAATTAATAATCTTTGCGTTTAATTAGAAATGTTTTGTGTACACCACCGACAAATTCCGATGTCATTATTTTTGTTTTATTTAACTTCTTTAGTTGTAAATCGTATACATTAGTAATATCTATTTTAATTTCCTAATTAACAATTTCAAGTGTAATTAAAACCTATATAATAATAAGAAATATATTTATGTATTTACATACTTAGAAAGTTATGGGTATATTATACGTCGCATTTTATTTGAGACAAAATTACAGTAAACTTGGTACAAGACACCCTAATAAAAGGTCATAAGTTATTTGTTGAATGGGGAAAGGTGCAGTGCTTTATTGCCGATTAGGAGATGCTTTCGAGTAGGATATTTGGACCGTACCGGAATTTCTAAATGATCCGACAAATTAATCTTCTCCATACCATGGAAAAAATTTAAAATCGCCTCCTTTTCTCTTTTTTTTGCATATGGTGTCTAAGGCTATTGCGATGCAGGTTCTATGACGTCGATTTCCTCCTATTCTTCCTCACCTAATTCTGCTCCTTCGCCATACTTCATTTCCTCATCCACTGCTATTTCTTCATCTGAACCTGATTCTTGATTTATTTC
The DNA here is from genome assembly GCA_963576515.1 of Cryptocephalus primarius. NCBI lineage: Eukaryota > Metazoa > Arthropoda > Insecta > Coleoptera > Chrysomelidae > Cryptocephalus > Cryptocephalus primarius. The sequence goes on along the minus strand of OY754940.1, from coordinate 4,934,307 downwards.
AAGTTCTCTATTTAATCAAGGCCGCTACATTTTAAAAATTATGAAAAGAAAACTTGTCAAGATCAGAGTAAAATGAATTTATTTTAATACACCATTTCTTTAAATATATTTTCAGTTCCTATCTTACCCGCCGTTAAGACAATTGTAACTCGTTATTATGCAATTTAAATTTACACCATGACTCATCAATGAGAATACGTTCTTTCTAAGTTTATAAGCTCCTGTTATCTAAGTACTCTAAGTAAGGTCCATTTAATATACCCTGTCACCACGAGCGGATAACAATTTTTAAGCCTCTTCATCTTCTTCGTTTATAATATTTTACAATCGGGGTCCGGGTAACACGCACCACAATTCGAGTCTCAATTAGAATGCGACGAACATTAACACGTACCGTGACTTTTTAAAAAGTGAAAACCTGGAAACATTGATGATGGCTGCAATCTGCCCTCAGGATACAGTAGTTGCCGCCCGAATGGGTTTTCCAACAAAACTACTAATTACGAATGTTATAATTTTTGGACAAAGGGAAAAATTGTAATTCTTAACCAAATAATCTGTTAGGTAATTAGGAATATTCAATATCACTTGGCTCTTAATCAGACAATATTTGTATTTCGGCAAGTTTCAGTTTTATAAATATTTGTCGGAAGTACATAGACCCACTGTTCGAATCTCTATTTAGATATTATTATTAAGTATGAAATTAATTAATTGATTATTTAACAAGCAATTAATTAATGAAATTAAGAAATTAGGTATGGTTTTAATTAAAACCCTCGAAAACAAGCAGACAATTCGTAGACATTAGTCTACAACATTAATAGAGATATTCTCGACGCAACTTCATTTCATTTTTATAAGTGGCACTTGGTTTCTAAAACAAGCCTTAAAAGTTTGCTGTTTAAAAGTAATTGCACGAGATGCTGACAACAAATGTGGCGTGTACTTGAGGGAATTATTGTAAATAACATAATTTTCAACCTTAGACCCATAGGCCTTTGAGTATCAAAAAAATTGACATGCGCTTCTTGAGCGTTCAGTTATTATAAGAAATAAGAACATACAAATGCTTGGGGGAAATATAGTTATCAGTTATCACGTGGTAAAATATCCACACTACGGTTATTCTTCCCTCATCGCAGCAAACCGTCACCCAGCACTTTTGTCTTAACTCCTATCGCACCAACTCTACAAAACTAATTATCCCCGAACCGTGATAATTTTTAAGCCATTACATTATCGAACCTACATAGATATACCCAGTATCCGCATTATCCGGGTATGATAGATTAGGGGTGCTGCTTTGGCATTCACGTTCCATGGCGACGACAATGACGAGGGGGGGTGTGTTCGCATTTTCGACATAATAGGTGATCCGTCTTCTTAATGACATCAGTTGTTGCTGTGTAAAACTTTTAACACCGAACCCGCCACCCCGCCCTTCTCGCCCTCGCACTGGCTCGCACATTTTCTTTTGTGCCTTAACTTTGACGGGCCCATTTAATTACCCTTGAAGTTCGTTTACGCCGCGAGATAATGTTAAGGGATATCATAAAAGTTGGAATGGGGGTTTCTGAAGCGGCGAGAGAGGTAGTTATATTTATAAATAATAATCCTGGATTCGTAAAACAGTCGATGAAACCAAATTTTCAAACTTCCTTTTTGGATATACTAAAGTTTATCGATTGTAGCGATCAAGCTTTTTTTTTAAATTAGGTTATTATTCGGAAATCTATTTCTCTCTTATTCATTCTCTTTCAAGTGTGAATTCCACACACGGAATTCTCGAATATCTTGTTGCCCAATACCAAAGCGATGTACAGACCTTCATATAACTGAACCCAGTCGGCCAGATGGAGCACAAGAAATATCAATTGCAGATCTGTATCCAAAACAATATAGTCATTAAAATTTTACACAGCGGACAACGATATGTTCGAAACCTCAAATGGCGATTAAGGGTTTCTTTTGCAGTCCCAATTCTGCCTAGAAATACCTCCTTGCTAAAATAATTGCCTACATTAAATGTAACTTTGAAACGATTAATTTTTCCACAAGGATCCATTTGAAGTAAAAATCGTTCTAAAAGTTTGATATCGCTTACAATATCTAATAACACAAATGGAGAAATAGCTGTTAAATAAATTTATAACTGCACATGCTTAGACAAAAATTAAATTTTGAGAGAATTTAGAAGGTAGAAATTATTTTATATATATAATACTAGCTGACCCGGCGAACTTCGTATCGCCTAACAGTCGATTCTTTAATTTTTTATTTTTTTAAGTTAATAAGTCAACAATTACATTATGTCAAAAATTAAAAATTATAAAACTCACAAAATTCTTTTAATAGTCACTAAAAAATCACAATGAAAATCACAATTTCAGATTTCTTATTATGATACTTACTTATTATATTTGATTTTATTTTTACTTATTCTAAATCAAGTTTCATTTTTATTGTAGTACTTTATGGTACACGATATTTTTTGTTTGATTGAAAAAATGTATTGTAAAAATGTATATGGGCTATAATAGTTATGATTAATTAACATACAACTGCAAATACTATTACAAACCTTAAAAGTTGGCATAAAATTTTCCCGAACTACTTTTGATGCTCCAAATGAAGTCATTTGAAAGCAGTCGTTATATTGTTGAATATTCTTTGAATATTCACGGGTCTGTCTTAAGCGAATTCTTTCACCTTCATTGCGATCTTCACGTTCCTGGGCAGTACGATTAGATTGATAATGCATTTGATTTGTTGCATTTCTGGTTCTCCTGCCTAAATTTGTCCGCCGCCTTATAGGAGGCATATTTAGTAAGTCACAAACACACAACACTTTTTTAATTTTATAGAAATTTGTGTATTTTAGGTTTAGTAATATTATAGATTATAGATGCACAGCAAAGAGATATTTACATTTCAAGTGACATTTTACCACAGACAATTTACATTTTACCATAGACAACAAAAAAATAAATATTGACAAATATTGACATTAATATTTATACGACACTAACGTCACTCAATTGTTTTGCCTTCCCGGAACCTCTCCACTAACACAAACTTTATCGTATGGTATTAAAGTTCAAATTGACTTTTAAGTATTATCACAAATCTTTTGTATGGGAGTATAGAAAAGTGTTGTTTTTAGACTTTTTCAAGAAATTTTAATTTTTTTTTTTTAGTATTTTTAAAGTTCAAATTGACTTTTAAGTATTATCACAAATCTTTTATATGGGAGTATAGAAAAGTGTTGTTTTTAGACTTTTTCAGGAAATTTAATTTTTTTTTTTTTTTAGTATTTTTAAAGTTCAAATTGACTTTTAATTATTATCACAAATCTTTTGTATAGGAGTATAGAAAAGTGTTGTTTTTAGACTTTTTCAGGAAATTTAAAAATTTTTTTTTTGAATTTTTCTCTCCGTAAGAATCATCCTCGTACTTCTAGGAATATTTTAAAAAAAGAATTAGCGAAATCGGTCCAACCGTTCTCGAGTTTTGCGCTTAGCAACACATTCAGCGACTCATTTTTATATAATAGATTTATAAATGTTTTCACATACGAGATATTTATCTGTAGTTGTGCACACCTTTCCGTTTTTAAAATAGGCTAACGCAACTTTGATCATAATTGTAATGTTAGTCCTCCAGCACATTTATTGCAATGGACAAGAGTAAATCAAACAATAATTACGATAATGCCGCTACGTTATTTGTTTATTAATCCTATTAGTCTACGCTATTGCACTTAATACCTATAAATATCCAATTACAAACATACATTCTAGGTAAATCCCATTAGATTATAATGTCAAACGAAATACCCCTGGTGCGACCTTACCCGGACTTCTAAAATTTCTACGTCAATTAATTATTACTTCTATTTAATAAGAACTCTAGAAATGATAGCATTCAACGTCGCAACATCCAATTTCCATGAACGATCTCTTTAACTTTCAGGTTCGCGTATCCATTTATTGCAATAATAATTCGCTCCTGTCGCTGCGGAGCGTTATTTTCCTTTAACGGAGGGAAATTGTTTTTCCCGGATCCCCATTCATCAAAGTCCCTTCAGCGGGCACAAAAAAATCCGTCTAAATCAACCTAATAACAATCCTGAATTTCCTCTATTTATATTTTCGTGCTTTTATCAAACTTTTCAGGGATTGATAAAGCATAACACAAGTTCGTTAATGAATAACCTGAACAAATGCGAAAGTTCCTGAAAACGCTGAAAGGCGAGATAAAGGAATAAAGGCGCTCAGTACTGAAAATACAGTACAGGTCCACATAATGGCGTTGCGTTTCTATGGGGGAGAACGGGGCAACGGGACGCTTATAACTCGGAATCCGAACAAATTTCCATTTTATTGACGTGGAGTTCACGTTTTCACCATAAATGCAAGTCGTACGTACGCACAAATTACATCAAATGATTTTTATTTTTGCTGATCATAATTTGTTGTTATAACGAATCGACTGTCAACACGTCGACGACTGTAATTAGTATTCAGGAATGTGTCGTAATTCATTAGCACTCGTTAAGTAATTAGTGTCTTATTTACCCATAAACGACATGCTAAAAGTATTTGTTTACAACCGCGGAAAAGAAAGGAAAGTACAACCTGCTACTTTAAGGTAAAGCCCCACGTAAATAATTTCTTTTGATGTCGTCGCTTTCGAAATAAATTTCTTCGATGAAACGTAAAATATTTATTCCCTTCTCGCCCCCGTTCGTCACATAATGGCGCTGTTTTCTGACGGATAGATTTAGCGCTCGATTCATACAGCCGGCGCTTTGAAAATTACCGAAGTAGCAGTATAAAGACAGGTCGTATAATAAAGAAAATAAAGCACATAGAAATTATTGTGCATTCAACGACGCAACATTGATAGGATTTTCTTTCAGCTCCAGTCCCACACGAAATCACGTTTATGGAATCAATTTATGGATTGTCTCGCCCCGCTGAGTGCTATTAGCTGACTCTCGAATTATATTTTCTTTCTTAAACGTAACAACGTTTCCCTAAACGGGGAGATAAATTAACGGGTCGTCACTCGCAAGGGCCGAAATTTATCGATTCCGCTCGCCGGAAAATTTTCAATTAAGATGCGCCCCGGCACGTATAAACATTTTAATTTTAGTGCCCACCAAACGCTGCTCGCTCCTACGGACTTTTTCCCATCGGTAATTTAGTGCGTACTGGAAATTTGTAATGACACAGAAAATGTGCGTTTAATTTGTGTTTCGGTGATTTGTGTGACGGGTTAGATGCGGTAATGTTATGCTCGTGTGCCCACGATGATTCTCCGTCTGTTTTTGTTTTGTAAAACCGTTCGATTGAGAGGTGGAATGACGATAACTGTTCGTGCTAACGTCGTTCAATTTACGTCGATGATTGGGAAAAATACGATGGTGTATTCGAGGCGATTAACATATTTCATGGGGAGATTTCTTAGGTAGTACGGTCAAAAAATCCACCACTGATCGTAATGTTGATTTGTTCACACTTCACCTTTTCCATCTCTCAAAACATGTAACTGTGATAAGCTACTCTTCTTCTCCCTTTATTTGTGTGTGTTGTCACCTGCTCTCATTTCTTCTACTACTTCTACTTGGCCATTTATCGTTTTACCTTTTCTCTTCTTAATTGAATTAGTGCCTATTGGTTTTGACATGTTACTCCCCTTTTCCTTCTCCCATTGAGCTATGACCGCTAAGCGCATTTTGGGCTTTCTTCAGAACCCTAGGCCTGGCATTATATATATAAGACGAAAAATTATTTTTGTCGGTATTGTTCTCAGGTACTTCTCGAGTATCAGTTAAAACCTATAATCTTTGTGCGAGAAGAATTTAAAAACACTGAGTTGGGAAAGTTGGGAAAAACACTGCCATGGGAAGGTGGGCTTCTTTAAATCCTTCTTATCTACGGCCACGGTCATACCTTTCCAAATAAGTCTCAGTGGCGCTGATTTTTAATTCGTACTTTAAACTTACTGTAAAAGTTGCAACTTTCTGCATGTAAATTCATATGGATGAAGCTTAAGTTATAATTCTTCAGAGCATTAATGACCAGAGAAGCTAATGAAAGAATGGATTCCTCGAAGGGGTCGTAATTGTGTACCAAATCGTTGTCTGGTCGAACTTATTGTTGTTGTTAAGTTAAAATATAGGTGCCAATAAATTTTAACTTACATATAACAGTTGCATACCTGCTGCTTTCTACAGTTAGTATAATATATGACGCCCCTTGATTACGTGCCATCGATTATGCTTTAGATGACCAATAGATGATTACTCTAATAAGTGATGGGAGCAAAGAAGGCTTTCATAGTATTTTCTGTACAAGCAACGTTGATATCAAAATTATTGTTGTTCATCACATGTTACCGGTTGAATTGTTATTAATGGATATTAAAAGAGATTGGATTCTATATTTTTATTATCTAATTGTGATTAAATTCAATACTTGTGTATTACTTTAGATTTTAATCCATATTTCGCGATTCTCGGTTCATGACTGCTCATTATTTAGCCAACATACCGGAAAATACAATAAATAATAAATCACGACGTATTATTAAAAGCACGTACTAAATACCAACAGGCAAAAAGGAAGTAACACTGCAGTCTCCCCCTGAATGAATTTATGAATTTATTTTACCAGGTTTAAGAAATTTCCTTACGTTGTACATCTTATGTAATGTTAATAAAAGTAACTCTTACAGGTAACTATTATGTTGTTAAAATTTAATGATCAGTTATTTTTCATTTTAAGAGTTAAAAATTAGATATCTATCTAATCTATATTTTAGACTAATTGCTACTAGGGTGGGATGTCGTAGTAGTGGCATAAAGGGATGAAAAATTAGCTCTCTAACTTAGCAATTTGAATTTCCCTGCTTAATTTGGGAGAAAAATGCTACTGACGGCATAGCAATTTTATTGCATTTTTCACCAGTGTTACTTCTAAAATATCGATTGTATTATTCAGTTTTAGTTTGAAAAGTCATTATCTTTGAATATGTATTACCACGACATTTTCGTATAAAAGGGCTCGAACAGACCCCCTCTTAAATATTTCAGAAAAACATAAAACTTTATTTTTAAAACCCATTCATTTCAACGTTTTCCCCAAAAAAAACACCTAAAAAACGCACCCTCTGTCCTTACAGATAATTTCCACTCAATCCACCCTCGCTCGCCTAATAATTCACACCCCTTTGCTCCCTGTTCCTGCCGGTAATCCACTGCCACTGGAACTACCGTAGCAGTCATTTTCAGTTAAAAGCCGTCAGCAAAGGATGTTTGGTCTTCAGGCGAAAGAACGAGGCGCTATAAATAAGTGTCAAAGTATGGGCTGCGAGTCACCTATTCTGCAGTTTTCGTAAACAACGAGACTGTAAGGACCAGATGGATCTCGGGACCTTATGATGAACAAGTGCAGCCGAGTCGATGTTTATTGCGCGTGTACTTTCACCTTAAATTAGAGTTTATTGGGGGGTAAATGGTGGGCGGGCAGAGCCGGCGTAGGGAAAAAAGAACAAATGCTGAGTATACAGGATGTTGAGTAAGAAGAAGTAACATAAATTTTAGTGCAATAATTATCCAATTACATTTTGATTATCATTCTGAAGTCACGAAAGTGAAAAAAGTTGTACTTATAAATCATTATTAATTACCAAACTTTAAAATTTAAATAAAGTAACCATGAGTCTACAGTCCCTAAACTAATTCATCAGAACCCATTTGAATTTTATATTTTTATATTTTCAAAATTTTTATTTGAACATTATATTTAACAAAAGAAAACACAATCACATTTTTTGTGATAAAAATATTTGGGTGTGTAAAAATACACACCAATTTAAACATTCATTTCTCGGCAAACTATTGATTTAGGTACAAAAGGTAGATTTGAGGGTTAGACTATGGTGAAAGTTAAATAGTTTTCTGGAAAATTAACTTGAGTTTATTAGATTTGTGAATCAGATCTTTGGTAAAATTTTCATCTTATGGACTAAAATGATAATGTCTTAGACACGGGGTGCATTTTCCTGAGTAATAATCACGGCAACGTGTGATTTTTTTGAAAAATATTGTAATTGGAAATATCCAAATTTAAGGCTCAGTTGTTTTGTTTAATTTTCTAAAATTTAACATTTTCAAAATTAAGAATAATTTCTAAATGACCGCAGAATGTCAGGTTTTTCTACTAACAAAATATATTTTCAAGAAAAAATTATTAACGGTTTAATTTAGAAACTTCAGTGCTGCATGAGTTTCTTTTCAATAACTCTGCTGGATGATTTCGTAGGAAAAAAATTGAAATACAAACAAGTTCATATTATAAGTAGCTACAAAATTGCTGTCTGATTCCGAGATTTGCCATACGACATGCCAATTGACGACATGTTGATTTAAACTTATTTACAAATGGAAATGCAAACATTTTAATTTAATTCCAAATACCAATAGTTGCGAATTTGATATTTTTATTTTAAAGTAGTCATTTTTTGATTACCAAATTTCCAAGATATTCATTTTCTATTGTATGCAAAATACTGTGCTGCTCTTCTTATATGTAACACCCTGTATACATTTCTTAAAGATGAAGCTACAGCCGTGATCATATAATTATACTTTCAAAAGTGACTACCAGTGATCATTACTGTTTATTACTTAAGGACAGTCCTGACGACTGCATTTAATACTTCTTTTAGACATTTTTTTACAAATTTGTTTAGTACTAATAAAATTTCGATTTAAAAACGGTAATAAATCTAATAAAGGCCTCATTAATGACCAGGCCATTTAGTAAAAGTCAAATTTCTGATGTAGTTACAAAACTTTAAGCAACTACAGACCACAGCAGCAACTACAGCAAAGCAAAGCAACTACTTTTTTAAATATTAAATTTTTTAAATTTAATGAAATTGATGTTTTCAACATGACATTTTTTAAAACGAACCATCGACTTCCTCGTTCCACCTCTGTCCTGATTCCTCTTTACCACTGCCATAAACTCCTCCCGAACCGATGACACCTTTAATTTTTCACTCGCTATATCACATACATTTTAAGTACGTCATACATTTTTCTTGTGTGCTATGGAAAAACAGTAAAATTTTTACGATTGGTTTTTTCGTAAACAGCTTTTAAGTAACTAATGTCCTCTAAACGTTGCATAAATTCCTGGATGTATACGGCATCTCAAACGTAATTGGGTTTGAAAGCGTTATTTTCGTTCGTGAAAAAAGGGGGTGGCAGGAGTTATGGAAAAACCATCCATTTTCTTTTTTTGGAGAATTTATTTTGGAAATTCGACAAAATATCGAGTGAAGAGGAAGCATATTTATTTATTTTTGTTATTTAGGTATCCGGCGAGATCCTTAAATGAATTTCCTCTTTCATTACATCTAACCGATTTAATCTCGGACCTGTCATAACATTTTGTCGTCTTTTAATTTACTTGTGAGATGTTTATTATTCCGCCTAGTTCAACATAAACGTAATTAAATTAAGTTATTGAGTATATTTTATTACGGGCATTCGCAAACGACGGCGTTCATAGATCGACAATCAATTTATGAATGTACGATTTACGCGAATTATGAAACGTTTCGATATCATACACTCGTTGACAGAGCTAAATATTTGACATGAGTTAAAACAAGAAAAAAGTGACTATCATTATAAAGGAAGTAGTAGATACGACGATACGACTTTTCGCATCCAATTTACTCATTCTCGGACATATTTAGAAATCCAGCGCAGGATGTTGATGCGCTTCGCAAGAATGTCGTGTCATTCAGTTTAAGAAGATCTTAACTATGGATTTTAATTGTAAACATAAACCACACGCCGACTGCCGCCGCCACACAACATCTGTTTTAACTTTGTGATGTTTTATTACCTGCCAAACCCACGCCTTCATAATTTCTCAAGTTATTAACCGAGCTGCTAATGTTTGTATTGTTGCTTTTCTTAACATTAACATGAACAACTGGATTGAAACGTATTCCGAAGCAATTAGGTGAGTGCGACCGTATGTGGTGGACAGATAATATGTATACACGAGGATTAGTGTCTTTCCACACACTTTCCAAACATTTGAATGCTCTTTCTTTAAATATTGAAGGTTGTTTAAGCGTCTGACATGTGAAATAGAATTGACTTTTTAAGTCACCCATAAATATGAATTTGACAAGGCCCTATTTGAAGAGTTTCTCTCTCTACTGCAGATATTCCTGTAGAAGACCGAAACGCGGTGAATGTCGACTTTGGCTGGCGTATGTTGACATTCACCGTTTCATAAGAAGAAGATAACCTGAAACCATTATTATTTCGGACTTAAACAGGTGGATGTCGGTGTACACCGAAACACTCTGGTGGTTGTTAGTCAAGTCATGTGTTAAGTGTTAAGCGGACCAAGTGAACACCACTAATCCGACGCGCCATAACAGGCCAGAATCAACCTCATTTTTCTTCACTTATTTAAAGAAATAGAAAAGATATTAGAACATTTTTATTTAAATTTACAAATGCATAATATCATATATTATATATTATACAAAGCGTTTAAAATCATTTGAACTCTGGTGCTTGACAAAGTGCTAAAAAATGCTTGACAGGGTTGAAAGAAGGAAAATGGACATTTTGGATATATTCTTCGAGGCTCTAAGAGGCTTAGGATGAAAGGCAAGATTGCAGGCAAACGGAATCCAGGCCGAACATGTAACTCATGGGCTGAAAGACTTCAGACAATGGACATGTCTTACGTCGACGGAATTATTTAGATCAGCAGTCAACAAAGCAAAATGGGCCAAAATGATCGTCAGCATTCACTTAGGACGTGACACCATGAGAAGATTTATAGCTTTCCAGTATCATAGACAAATAGTGTTCATCTTATCAATCATTTTAATTTTTGGTTTAGAGTTTGGGTACTATTAGGGAAAGAGTCCACCACAGAAACTGTAGTGTTGCTTTTCCGCTCCAGGTTACTTTTGTGGACAATTCTGTAAACAGTTGACTGGGAAACTGCCTGGAGGAAGCGTCAATTTCTTCGACATTTCCAATATTTTCTTCCTCCAACTCGAAAGGCATTCACTGTATAAATACAGGAATAGTATAAATTCAAAACTGTTTAATTCGCTTACCTTTTAGTCAAAACTTTGTATTACTCTTGACTAAATATTCACATTCAGTAACAAAAAGTTCTTAAGCCAGTCAGAGACGGACTACAGTAGGATGGAAAATGAATTTGGTTTCAATAATGTTAGTGAATATTTACAGAGTCAGATAGTTTTACATTATTGGCAACATAGTAAAATTTCCGTCTGCTTAAATTTTCCTGTGGACCATCATCCCTGGCGAAGCTAACATGGTACCCTTATTGCGTACTTAACATGTCAGTTCCATTTTACCAGTCCGAGCCACAAAACTGCATATTGTCGCTATTCTGAAAGTAAGGATAACCGATTATTTATCCGCGTTAATTTGCAATGAAAGGTTTTCACATAAAATTCAGCGAACCTGGTAGAAGATGTGAAGTACCCACTACTCAAATGGGGTATATTAATTACCTAACGATTAATAAATCAATGGAGAGAATCCGTATCTATTCAAATTTTTCCTCGTCGTAAAATACGAATAAGACATTACCAATAATGAGAATTTTAAGTTAGATTTCAATCTCAATAATAATCATCATCGTCCCGGATCCCGAGCGACGCGAAATAATGATTCCTTCATCCAATTAGGAAGGCAAGAATCCCTACAATCGCCCGTCTCGCATATAGAGGCATATTTATTGTGTCGTTTTTGCCGAGAAACCAAATGCAAAAATTAATGGGATCTTATCTCATTAACAGCGCCGGGTTTTATATTTATTTTTTTGTATTCGGGAATCTCACTCTTTCTCTTCTCGAGCAGAAACGATGGTTTTTAATTATTCAAGCGAGCCATTGTCGGCTGGAAAAAAGTTGCTGAATGAATTACGAATTAACGCCGGGATCATTAAAAAATATATGTGAACGTAGTTGATCCTCGATGAGCCCTTATGGAATGTGACGATCGAGGATTTTTAAGTTATTGGAAATGGGCAAATATTTTCTTTCTAGCGTTTTTGAGAAGGTGTTTTTGTGTCTTTTACTAAACTGACGACGTAGACAATGGCGTAGAATGGCGGTAAATAAAGATGAAATTAATCATTTAAGCAGCTGAATTGTGATGGGTTATAACAAAATTAAATTTAGGCATAACAACACATACATATTTCGTACCAGGAATAAACAAAACAATAATTAAATCATAAATTTTCTTTCCATAATCTGCGTACTGTTAATTATTTTTTAATGCGTCATAATTTATTAAATTAGTTAATTATCGACAGTAAAAACGAAGCAAAATAGAAAATTAAATATGATTTATCGGTCGTAAATAAACACAATCCTAATTAACTTAAACAATAAACAAATGAACGTGCGGTGTATTAACTTTTAAGTTTTGGCCGACTGAAACAACCAATTCTATCTAGTATGAGTTTCACAGTGGAGGTACATAATAAAGTTAATTAAATATTCTCCTACGTTTATAATATTTACTTTTAGCGCTTATGAATTGTTTTAATAAAGAGTACTTACTGTAGTTACCGAGTAAAAACTGGGTAGTGTAAAATTTGAAAAATTCCAAACCGCTCTGATCTAAATATTCATTTAATTTTTCATTACATTCATTTGATTCTGATGAAGTGGTATAATGAAATTTAGGAAATAAAAGTACAAAAATACATTTAGGAAATGTATTTTTTGTTTGTGGTTTTCGGGGAATGAATTAATTTGATACTTGCATAAACCTTGTAGATTCTAGATTCTGGAATTGTTTTGGAAATTGCCTAAACCATATAGATTTCCTTAAGTTTGAAGCTTGTAGGTTGAAATTTTCAAAAGAACTTTTGCAGTCTTTTTTCTAGATTCTGGAAGTTTTCTAACGTTTAGAATTAAAACTGAGACATTTAAAATGTCAATAAACCTGGATTTAATTTTAACTCACTCTGACTCTTCACTACTTTTCTTCTCCTTCTATTAAATCTTCTACTAAAAGCCATTCTAGACTTGTATATTAGTATTCTAGACTAGTATGATTCAGTCTCTAGTATATTTGGAGTTAAGACAACCGAAATATCGCTTCAACTCAATTCCTGTTCTCAAAATATCAATATTTACTGCAGAGTTTATTGTTATTTTGAAAATATAACTGTCAAAGTCAACGTCATTTTTCGGTCAGAGTCCAACATAATTTGAATTAAATTCCTATTACGAAATATCATTTCACGAAAAACTAATTTTCACTATGAAATTTAGCAAAGCTATGGATTTTTGAAAAAAGGCACATTTTAACGGTTTTTCTTGGTTTCCTCGATAGAATACAGTTCCGTAAGGGCTCATTTTAAAGCTTTTTTAATTACGTACAACTATCCACTTGTGCTTAAAACGGTTTGCTTAATACTTTTTGAACTACAGCCAAAAAACACAAAAGGCCTTATTTTTGCAATAATTATCCTCTATAAAATTCGTGAAAGGTGATCGCGAGTTGCATTTTTCATTTTTAGCCTCTATATTTGATCCCCTGAATAATCGCTCTTAAATTCCATGTTAAGACAAGGCCCGACATAAATTAGACCAATATTGTTTCCCTTCTATCTGCTGCTTCCAACACTTTTGTGAATTTTGTTCTCAAACGGCAACCTGCAGTTAGTCGCTTAAACACATCACCTCAAACTTCTCTTCACATTTGACTGATAAAGCGTCCTTACCTTCTCAGTAGAATTTTGTCGAGATTGGAATCGGCAAATCATCGAGAATTAATTTTTCTCCGTCTCGCCCGACGAAAGCCGAATCCCACAAAGCGAGTCGACTTTCACAATTGTTAAATCAAACATTACGCAACCTCCCGGTTCCGTACAATAGCCAAATTAATGAGTGTTTAAATATGGACACACTCGAACCGTAAATACAAGAACTTACACATACACGTACACGGCCCTCTTCTTATTATTATAAAGTTATTATAATGGCCGGCGCATAAAAAACAAGACGATGAGAAAGAAAGAGAGAACGGACATTGATTGTGTTCGGGAATGAATGCGTGGAGCTTAATAAAGAAAAGTCTTATTCTTATCTCTCTGGTCGGAGTACAATAGGATCGACTGTTGTGTGACATAATGGATTTTATAATTTGAATGGGGAGATTAAAAACGGGGCCTCGAGTGTAACAACTGGTATACAGTAGCGTGTCATAAACAAATGGATCCGATCAGGGCTGAACCGGCCCCGCCGTCCGGATCTTGATGAAATTTCACGAGTCACTCTCGGTAGGTAGGTGCGCGCACTTAGGCGATTCCCGCAGATCTAGCTGTTGCTATAGAAGAAAACATACAAAGGTTGTATAGTCCAGTAAATAAAGGGGAAAATTTCATCAATGTTAGTTGATTTTTTCATACCGCCAGGAATAAGAGATAATTACAAATCATTTAAGATGAGCCAAAGTCTACAAGAATAGAGTTCCCGGAGGGGCCTGAAAATGACCCCCAAAGCCTGGAAAATGGGGTTTTCGGCCAATATCTCCTAAAATATGACATTTAGAGACTTTTTGCTCAAACAAAAGATGAAGATCAGTTCATTCTCTACAAAAATGGTCCTTGTCATTTTTTTCGGAAAATTGATCGTTCCCGAGATAATCAAGTCCAAGCGCACCCAGAATTTTGAGCTCTCGAGCTGGGTATCAGAGAGCACGCTGCGGGAATTTACGCATGCCAGGGCGGACAAATTGTCCAATAACTTGGGTAAAAATGCATGTTTTCTCATGATTCAAAGTTCATGTGAAAGATAAAATCTGCCCCTATCATCCCCTGTCACTTGAGCCACGATTTGACTCTTTGGCCATATTGAAAAAACGGGTCAAACTTTCTGCTCCGGCGCAATTTTGACCTCGCCCGCAATTTGCTCGTACTTTTTTTCTAGTACCCTGATTTGCTTCGGATTTTCCCGAATATTGATCTTGGATGTGTCCATAGTCATCCCAGAAAATTGCAGGAACTCATTTTTTTGCGTTGCAATAAAAAAGTTTGGTCAAAAATTTCCAATTTTTGACTGTTTTTTGAGTCTTTTCTGGGATCGTGCGTTTTTTGAATTTTCTGGAAAATCCCTGATTTTTTGAAAAAAAGTGATAGCACAGCCGAAAACTAGACAATCTCACCTTTCAAAAGACATGCCTTGAAGGGCCATTTTATTAAAGTATAAATTAGTAATGACTCATTGCAGGCAAATTTTTCAAGACTCAAGAACGTTTGTTCCAAACTCTGTCATCTGGGTAACGAACACTTGCCTTTCTACAACACTCGAGTAGGATAGTAGCATGTTATGTGCTGCAGGGCACGTGGATTCTTAAATTGAGTTTGGATGGAGAGCACGCTTGTACTATAACATTAGTAGCATGCCATAACCTCCTAACAAAATCTTTGAAAAATGTTTAACAACGAGACTGGTACGTTAACCCTCCTTGATGTAAACCGAAAGTTAACTGCAACCACTACCATCTAGTATAGTTAAAAATTCATTCTACGATCACTTACCTATTAAAGAACGAATCCATCCCTGTGTCTCGCAAAGAAGAGTTTCAATTACCACGTCTTTCGGGACTGCGACTTAAACGCACGGAAAGGGCATGTCGACGAATGGAGTCGCAGGCATTATAGAATCTCAATCCCGATTTAAAATCCAGCCGCGATTGTTCGAACAAAAGCATTCAATTCCGGCGGCTTTGTCCCTTCCCGGGCAGCATTAGCGACATATTTCCTACACTTAGCGGGATTTGGCTGCGGGATCCGCATCTGGAGCAAATTGGAAAATTCTAATTAGGCGTTTCGTATCGGCGGAGGTGATTTGTTGAGGGAAATTGGAGTGGGGAAATGCACGGGTCCGCTTAAGATATTCGGTCAGGTTGGGGTTCGTTTTGTACGATTGTTTGTTGTTGTTCGGATCGCATAAGAGATAACACGACAAAGTTCATGTGGCAATAATTAGGTAGTGAGTTTCTATAAAATTCTATTTGTAACAAACAGAAGATTGGAAAATTTGAAAAAACTGGTACTAATTGGTACAGATGATGGTACAGAAAATTTCGAAAGCAGATCTATCTAAGTGGACACAATTAGTATGATTTTTAACAAAAAGAGTTTTGACATTTTCAGTGAGTATGCAAATTACAGGGTTTTGGCGAAATATCTGTAAACTTACACTATTTATTAGAGTATTATTAGTAATTCTAATTATTGTATTATTTTAGCGGCACTATTACTAATTAATATCTTTGCATGTATGTTTAATGTGTCCTCCTGTTAAATTTTTATGTTCCTGTCTATTTGGCTGTAGGCGTATTAAATTCGCTGCGAGGAGATTCACATGCATGGAGTTATGCGTTCTATATCACTTATACAGATTACCTCCATGGTAAGGGAAATATAAAATCACTGGAAC
This sequence comes from Cryptocephalus primarius, assembly GCA_963576515.1. Taxonomy (NCBI): domain Eukaryota; kingdom Metazoa; phylum Arthropoda; class Insecta; order Coleoptera; family Chrysomelidae; genus Cryptocephalus; species Cryptocephalus primarius. The sequence goes on along the minus strand of OY754940.1, from coordinate 4,917,750 downwards.
TCCCAAATCAACCTGGTCTAGATTTGAAAACAACTTATTTATTGACTATCGTTTTCTAGGATTTTGATACATAAATCACAACAAAACGTCCCTTTAACTCAGTTGAATCCAATAACAATATAGTGATAATAATAACAATTCGAACGTCCAACGTAATCGCTAGGCTGTTGTAGAATTATTATAGCGAAGCTGTTTAGCTCCAGCTTCCATCGCAAGACTAGAATAATTTAAGGTAGTAATTGAAATTGTATATGTATATTTTTTGATTTACCACTGACCAAGAGAGAGCTTTTACATTTGTTGATTGTGCAGTGCAAGACTCAATAAGATTGTCATAAGTGGCTTATCCGAAGCTAGGAAGGGTGGTAATGTAGGTGCTTTTTACATATACATATAATTGAACGCTCAGGCACCAAATTTGTATGTATATGGGCTAAGTGGCACCATTATCTACGTTTTGGCACCATTTAGTGGTGCCAGAACGTTTTTCTATGTATTTGCGTTTATAGGCACAATCCCTATCAAATTTCATAACGGAGCCTGCGCAGAATCTGCACTCCGTCAATATATGACATATTCATACAGTGGCACCGGTTTCTCTGGGTTTAACGATACCTTCTGGCATCATTCGTATTAGAGATTCAATAGCTTTTTAGCACTTTTCTCCAAACCTTATGAAAATCCAAGATAGCCAAGTTGTAGGTTTTGATGTCCTCTTTCAAAAAACCGTTTGAAAAATTAGACTCGGCCTATCTCAGTTAATACGTCAAATTTTCCAAATTTGGGTGTATATTGTTAATAACGTAATTGTGCAAAAACTATTCATCCGACAGCATTCCACTCTTGCATGCTTAAAATAGACATAATAACCTAAGATTTCACGAAAAATTAAGGCTTCAGCTTTAAATTTTTGAAAAAGGGTCCATTTTAACGGTTCTTTTCAAGTTTCCTCGGTGAAAAATGCTCCGATTACCTTTTAGAAGCATTCATTTTGAACGTCCTTTAATTCTCCACAAATCATCTATACAACGTATTGCATAGCCATCAATAATTTTCACGCTATGCTGAAAAACGAAGAAACGACTTGTTTTTTTAATTATTATTGTTAAAAAAAACACAAAATTTCAGATTTGTCTAGATTTGGATTTGTATCATCTTTGATCCATTTAAACAAAGTTTTTTTTTGATCCGTCTGCCGTTACATTTTATCTACCAAAGCAGCTCTTTTTGCTGTATAAACTAGGCTAAAATAAGAGGTTCTTGGGGACGTATAAGTAGGTATAATTCTATTTTATATTTACCCTATATTCCCTTTGACGCGGCACTAACTCGAGAACAATCCCCGTTGACCCGTCGCACCGTCGTCGCTGCTGAAAATAAAAAAGAGACACAACTAATTGATCATTAGTCTGGGAAATATAACGAAGGCACTCGTAGCCTAGCATGAAATAGGCGAGCCGACGCCGATTTTACTTCCGTATGCGTGATTCCATTGGCGCTAGTCACTTCCACGGCCCCGGCCGACATTTATTATTATTATCATTATCGCGGGAATGATGATGGTTCTTAAAAATCAGCCGGCCGCACAAGAGGAGTACCACTTCAACAAGTTGGCCTACGCGAAGGGGGCGGAATAATATGAAACGACCAGTGGTAGGTGGGTCTTTGTATATATACTTTGTTTGGCAGTGTTAAAAATCGATTTCACTGAAACTTTTGTTGTAATCATAATACAAAGTTATCATTGCAGAACTTATATCTACACTATGAAATAGCCAGAAGTATAGTAGCTATATTATTAAACTACATAGGTGTGAGTAGTGTTGAGTCGAAATGCCACGAAAATTGAGGAGCCAATCAATCACCACGATCGCTTTTAAGACGTGAAAATACACTTATCTCAAAATTTAATAGCGGCCCATTTCACAAGTGAATTAAAGATTCAATCGTTCCTACTTTAAATGAATCGGAACCGTTTAGTCCCCCGATAATACAGATATTACTTCTGAATATTAAATCCGTCAATTAATCAATTTGAATTTCCTCACGGTCGCGGCCCCGAAAGAGCCCAAAAAGCCCGGCCTCTCCTTATCTACCCGAAACGAGATATTATGAAGACTTATCCATCGGCCCAAAGATTCCGCCTCGTGGGGTGACAATGCAACCTGTCAATGGCGGGAGAGGGACGTCATTAATCAATGTTGCGCGTCCTCGTTGACACCTTTCTGGGTTAGAGAGATAGCGACTCGCAGCATCTGCCGATGATCTCTTTTTCCCTCTCTCTCTCTCTCTCTCTCTCTTGCTTTCCCGTCTTCTTCTCCTTTCCTTTTTTTCTCTCTCTCCACCGGCAGCGGTTGACAGCCAGCCGAAAAAGTGCATTTCGCTCGAACGCTAACGAGCCATCTGGAGTAAAAAGTACGCGCACATACATACACACGCGTGCTACTTCTATCATACATACGTATTATGAATGGGGATGAAATATCGCCGTTCGCGGTGACGTCGGTGCTAAATTGTTGGGACGTGATTGGGGGGAGCTAGGGCCGGCGAAGATTCGGTTTCAATTGTGGCTCATATATAATGTATGTGTTCAAGCAGAAAGTGTCCAAAATGTCTGCCGAGGAAATTAGACCACCGATATCACAAAAAACACAAATATAGAAGTGATTTTAACCTTTACCTGGCACAAGGGCCAGGTAAACTACTTTTAATAGGCTTTTAGACTTTTAATGTGCCCCAATTGTACCGGGTATTAACGAATTAGACTCTACGTCTTGAAAAAAGAATATTTTGTAATGAATTTGTTGAAAAAATAAAAAAACCGAGACTTTTTCACTATTTAAAAAAAAATTTTTTTCGTGAAATCCATACCTTCATTTCTCCAAATAAATACCCATGGGGAAGGGGGAAGACCCATGAAAACTAATATTTTTCCTTTTTAGTGATATAATTGAAGACACACCTAAAATTTTAGCCCATTTTATCAAAAAACAAAAAAGTTATGAATTTTTTTGTAAAAAATTATTTTCTTCAAGTTTTTCAAGTTTCCGAATTTTCCCTGAACGCCAATCTTCATTTTTCTAAACTCTGACTATTTCACCCATTGAAGGGGTATCTGAAGTTGATGTCTGATTTTTTCTAAAAAGATACGATCAATATTTCAAGTTTTACAAGGATATTTGTCACTGGGGTTCGTACGAACCCCATGTGCCAGGTATGTTACTCAGGAGAGGTGTGCCAGGTAAAGGTTAAGGCGATTTCGCCAAAATCACATCATCTGAAAATGGGAGGTAGCGCCTTTGACGATGGTATCTCGCTCTAATTTCACAGGCACACACAATTGAATATGCTTTTCGTGCAGTGTATGTTATTAGTAGTATTTTTGCCTCCTGGCCACGAATCCTGTTACCTAGATGTCACGTGACCATGTTTTCCTAATCTCAAAAAAACATTTAAAAGGATGAAAATGGGTACCTAAGGAAGAAATCAGAATTTTTTTTCATGCCCTATACTATTTATATGCACGGCCAGAATTAGGTTAGCACGTTGCTTGCACTTTAGCTCAGTGTTTTCTAACTTGAAAAAAACAGCCACAGCCAGATTTTTAAAAACTTAACGAAATTAAGCAAAATTCCCCAAAAGAAGGGTTGTTTGTATCATATTATATCATGCTATATCATGTTGTATATCGTAATGAAATAATATTACATTTTACTATAAAAAAAAATAGTCAATACTGTGAATCCAATGAATATTTTCCAATTTTTGGTTAAATTTTTATATTTGATACAAAAGGCCTGTGAGAACTGTCATAAGCTAATTTTCATTAAAACGCCTGTTAATGCTTAATTGAACTATTTTATAAAGCCGTAATTAAATTAAATAGATTACGTATTTTTGGCACCCTGGCATAATAAATTTAATATAATTATTATAGTAATTTACTAATAATTAAATTAATTACATATATTAAATTATAATTGACATATTTAAACTGTGTCCACTTTTTGAAAAGTAATTTGAAGGTGACTTTTCCTGCTGAAAATGTTTTGTAAACCAAGTCATGTTCAAATAATTCTACTCTGAACCCGTCGACTAGACTATTAATAAGTAATGACAGTTTTTTCCATACAAAATAAAACCTAATATTTTGCAACAGTTTCTTCACATTCAGCGTTTCAAGATTTTCTCTCATTTTAAAGACCCGTACGTTTGATTTTTGTTCTTAATTATCCTTTGAATATTCATTGAGATTACGAAATAATACCTCGCCTGAAAAGTTATTACGAAAATTGTCTCTGCTGGTCTGTATTCGAGAAAAATAAATTATTCCATACATTTTATATATCCAGGGACAGAATCCACATGCACACACATACACAGAAGTTCTGTTTTCTTTTAGTACCGATATAATATGGCGCGGGGACGGGCGTATCGCCGTCTTGTCCGCGAAATACGATAAAACAGAAATAAAATAAGAATATGGCCGCCATAAAACCAACAACTCAGGTGTCTTTTAAAGAATGGCCACGTCTCTTTCCCTCTTTAAAATTTCCCGCAAATAATAAAACAAAAGGTGGTCGGCGTCGTTTCTCTCCGTCTCTCTTTTCCCTCCATCTCTCGAGCTTTTATACGTTTCCATGTCTCGGCAATATACACTTTTATTTACGGCAATTCTGCGAGTTCCCGTTTTTATTATTCCCCTCCGAGAGAGGAGAAGATGATGATAGTTCTCGAGATAGTTATTCCTTCCGAGCGACTTGGGCCTCTTAAGAGGATTTTAATTATGCGATGGGTATCTAGGTTCTGATGTGGGCACCGGCAATTTCGCTATGAAATATGCAAGAATTTCAAATAGGCAAGACGTAGGAGATTTTTTAATGAAATTTACTGTTTTACAAGATCTTCACTGGGAGAGAAAATGCCTAGTGCCTCTTGAATTGTCACGTAAACATTTCAGATGATCATGGGTACGCATACCTGACGTGTTGCTGTTGCTGAGATGTTAAAAAACATTTTTTTTTTCAGATTTAACAACAATTTTTCTTACTGTAGTCGATTCTCGCATCCCTCAGTTTTGCGCAGACGCAGATTAATTGCACCACGTCTCTCATGTAATATAAACAACCAAGTCCGTAGGTTTCCTAAAAAAATTCGATTTACATTACTGAACTGTATCACCGGTGGTATACAGTGACAAACAACTTTGAAATTTATGTTAAGCTTGTCATAAACAGTCAAGTTTATGAGATCTGCAAAATGGGTTTAATCAATCTCTCTCAATATTGCAACTGATTTTACAATCAAAATGTTCTTGGCATTTCTTATAGATGGCGCAAATACAAATCCAGCTATTTCTTGCTAGCTATACCTAAAAATATGGTAACTGAGTATTATGACATTTGGTATGAATTTTGATATATTTTTGCTATTCTAATCTCGCTCTGAATGCTCTCTTGGGTATTCCAACTGCTGTGGCAGCTTTGTCTCTAACTGCCTTGGCCACATCATTTAGGATTTGTGCCTCCTTCAGACACATGCTATTTATATTCTTTCTACTGTGAGATGAAATACGTTCAGGTAGGAACACATTTAAAAAGGGCTTTAATGCCCTATACTAAAGCGCACCATTTATTTCTGATATTTCGCTCAACAGACCCTGCATAGTTTATCTATAGTACTAGGCAACGTGAAGTACATTCCGTACTTATACTCTTAAAATTTATGTTCTAGTCCAAACATTATTTCGATTTTACGACCCGATAGTAGCACCCGAGGTAGTATTCTACCTACCTGAGTGGTCTGGACCTTGGAAATTTAAATATCAGTAATAGCCTTCTTGAACATAAGTATGCTCAGAACAATATTAAGACGATATAAACGAAGTTTTGTTTATTTTAACTTCCATTTGACGTTAAATTTGTACGAAAATATTGTGAATTTTTTTAGGACACTGTATACTCGATGGAATTAAACCCTGTACGTGCACCCTCCGTCGATATTTTTTGAACCACCCTATGCTGTTAATAACATACTCCTCGTCGTCAACGTCCGTGTCAAAAAATTCAAATATTGTTTGGTCAAGTTTACCTAAACGATTCTGCCCTATCAATTATATGATTGTTTGCTATTATCTTGCAAAGTGGAATATCAACAGACTGCATAGTATTTCATACCTCAACCCCTTCGACGTCTCTTCCATTAGAAAGAGGAAAGAACATAGAACAAACGAATCAAAATCCGCCTCTTGAAATATCCCGCGAAAACCTTTGAACTCGCCTAAATAAATGAATGTTAAAACACGACTAAGTACAGAAGGAGAAGAGTGAGTGGTCCCTTCCTGCAGCCGCCAACTCGCATCAGGAACGAGGCAGAATCACGTGTCATAATTGAAAATTATTTCTGGTGTTTTTGAACTAGTTACTTGTAATTTGCTGAACTATAATAAGAAGAGCACATACGACAGCTGCGGATTTACAACCGGATGTTCCAGAGTTGTCGTACAGTTTCAGGGCACTTGATATATAGATACCCGTGTTTCGTGGTTTATCAACGCATCGCTCGGGATGAGTAGGTGAGAGACAGGGACGTACACACGCGTATTTAAAAACACGTGTATCAAAAGGAAAAAGTGATTTCCGAGGAAAAACTAGATCTCCAGCTATCTGGGAAGCGTCTTAGAATTTCCTTTCTTTGTGTTAATGTGGTGGTCTAGTCAAGTAATCTTTTTTAAACACACTCTCGAAAAGTGTAGTTTAAAATTATCGAATTTTTCTCAATCATTTAAAAGCCAAATCTGCTACCATGCCAAGTTTTCAGTTACTGGCTGTTTAAGTAACTCTTCACGTGAATTTTGCCCTCTTTCCACCCTCTCGATAAGTGAAGTTGGAAGTTTTCAAATTTTTTCGATTCAATGGAGGGCCGATTAGCCACTGCCGGGAGAGTTTAAAGTTTCTAAATCGCAGATCTAACATTTACAAAATAAATGTACCCCCTGTGTTTCCCCCTACCTACCCCTTACGTAAAGGGTAAAATTGGGTCCAGGTTTATTTTAGAATTGATGCATTTTACTTTGCACTTGCTATTTTAGTGTTTTTGCGATAAATATCATTGTGCTTTACCGTTGAGTTATATTTCAAGACGTAGAGCATGGCAAGTGAACAAAGGAAAACATTAGTACTTATTGATGGTTTCAAATTTCGACATTATAAAATGTTATCAGATAATATTCAACATTGGAAATTTCTTATCTCTGCCTGTAAATCATTCATAAAACTTAACGATAAAAAAAACGAAATTATGGAAAAAGTTATTAAGTGCACAATCGACAAAAGATTAGTAATAATTTGAAAACATAGACGGTAGATGACATTTCTTCAACACTTACTAAAGTGTTACATACCGAACTACGAAAATGTGATATAGAGTCATGAGTAGGGCAAGATCTCAATTTTCCAAATTGCCAAAATCTTTAACTGATGTCCATGATGCATTAAACAGTACGAATGTTATCACTAATAATAACGAAAAAATTTTACTTACAATGATAGGACGACAAATATATTATTTTCAGCATATCAAAATTTAGTGTTTTTGTCGACTTTCCAACTTTTTAGTAGATGGAAATTCTATAGCTGCCCAATACAGCTTTCTCAAGTGTTTACCATCCAGGAAGTGTCTAACAATGTGTATATACTCTTAGTTTCTTTCTGCTTCCTGGAAAATTGGCCAATACTTATTGTAACGCATTTCATGATTTGATTTCTGTGTGTAAAAAAATTTCTTCAATTGTTTTCCCAAAAATACTTTTTGTGAACTTTGAACAGTCGATAAATTGGGCAAAAAAAGACCTTTCCCTCAGCATTTATAAAAGACTGTCGATTTCACTTGAGTCAGTCTTAGTGGCGTAAAATTCAAGAACCAGGTTTAACCAAGAAATATATTAAAGATAATTCAGAAACTGGAGTGTTTTTAGAACTTTCAGATAAAGACAATTTTTTAACTCACCATTTTATGTCAATTCAGATTGTCACAAAGTGACAAAGGAGTTCACGACTTTTGTGATTACATTTTGGAAATCTGCCTTTGGATATCTGCCTCTTCAAGGTTTCCACCTCATATTTAGGCTAATTTTTCTTCAACAATCGAGAGAACTACAAATTGTTGCGAATCTCTCCATTCAAAATTTAATGCCAAGTTCCACCGTTCTAATCCAAATATATTTGTATTTACTGAAACCCTAAAACATATTCAGTCTAAATTATATATAAAAATGAAAAGTGAAGCAGAAAATCACAGACACACAATAGAAAAGGAGAAATATTTGCAAGAAAGAATGTTTCTTTTACAAAATAAAGAAATAGATCGCCTAGATTTTGTTCGCCAAGTTTCGCGTAAATTTCTGCCTGCTACATGTAATATCTGAATATACAAGTATCAAAAGTTTTTTAAAAATAAATTAATAAATAATAATAATTTAAAAAAAAACAAATACTTCTTTTAAAAAAAAGTTATAAAATAATATTGACAAGAACTGCTCGGTTTTTAATAGAGTTACCGTAGCATACTTTTATTAAACATTTTTACAAAAGGTTATAGTTTTTACTATAGTGTTTTTTACGATCTTTCAACCAAATAGTAGATCAAAAGAAAATAAGTTTGATGCAAGTTTGTTACTCAAGACAAAAATTCAACGGCACCAGAACTATAAAACTTTCATTTAAATTAAAACACTTAGATATACCATCTTATTCAGTCGAGATGCAAAATGAAAACGAATTCTGAGTCATGGTAGGTTTGTAAAAAGATTATCATATTCAAAATTTTTTGTCGCACTATGTATGAGAACTATTTTTACTGAAAACAAATTTACCTGTACTGTTTTTAACCCGAGACTCAATTGGGCCAAGAGGTTAAGGAACGTGGGACTCAACTCTACCATTTTTCTGAGCATGGGACCCAATTGGCCCTCAGCCTATTTTTCACCCTCTGGAAAAGGGAAATTCGGTTGTCTGAAAACGGTAATGTAGAATTTAACGCAACTTTCAAATAATTTATTAATCAGTTGCCAATTTGTTTCGTTTATTTTTTCTAAGATATGTTTTTCCACATTGTTTTCTTACGCATTCAGAAAGGATCACAAAATGGTTGTGATTGTAAAATGGACCCATTTTAATACATAGATTTTCACCTCTAACCGTCTCCTTCTCTAAGAAAACTCACTTGGATCTCGACACCCAGGTGATATTTTTGGGTTTTTTAAATATCCATGGCGTGTGTATACCCAAGCTATACGAATTTTAGATTCCCAGCTATCCTAGAATTTTCAAAGTTTGTGATACACACAAACACACATTTTTCATATGTTAGATTGAAGTGGTGTCTCTCTGGCCTCTTAAATCGGTTGTTATTAGTGCGTGTATCCTAAGCGCAGATAAATGTCAGCTCTCCCCATCTGAAATCCCAAACGTTCCCCATTTCGATGTTATTCGAAGAATTCGGTCGGATTATGCACCGAGATATATCCACTGGAATGGCGCAGCGAATATCTGTGAATGAACTTTGGCAGAGTGTGCGTCCCTTCCGGGTACAAAACAGTTTTGTATACGTTAGTATATACATATATATTCGTACATTGGTACCGAGAAGAAGATTATGAATGAATCTCTCGCCCGGACAGATTTAGTTCGTGCGGTGGCGAAACGACACTATTCATGGGACATCCGCTCGTTCTCCTGCTGCCAACCAGTAGCGTAGAAAGACTGCAACTCTTTTTGAATTTTGTTTGACGTTTCAAATCGAAATTCCCAGTGAAAAATCGAGACTATCGGTCACTTCACAGGCACAGTTTAATTTAAATTTTCTGTAACTTCATAGAAATTCCTTCAGTGTTTCGTAATAGAACCGATATAACTGACAATTTCGTTCCTAATCTCGTACCGTTCTGCGTGTTATTCGTAACATAAAACCCGCTCGTATAATAGGTCTTTATCTTTATCCGGGATAATAATTATTACGCAATACTGTTAATGTAAGAAGAGAACGAATCCAAGTGGTGGAGCACCTATTACTATGGTTAAAGTGTTAAACGATTTCACTTTTATTACGGCTATAATCTGGCACACGTGAGGTGTTCTCTTAGAGGCGGATTGTTTTACCGGACGGAAAATTTTTTTATGTACAGATTCTTATTTCGAAACGACAACCGCAGCAACAAAACGCCAGGAGAGAAATAGCAGAAATAGTTTTGAATACGTAATTGAATTGTTGCGGTCAATTATAATATCACGGAAAGTGTTTCCCAACGTTTTGTCCCCGAGATTTAACAGCATCAGGACGAAGAGCGAAACTTAAAGCGAAATTAAAAAATCAGATTCTAGTGGTGTTCCATGTCACTCACTGTTCCGTGCCCACCCCAAAGGGGCCTTACGGGGGCCCAACGCGCAGCACTGACCGCACGCCCGGGCACTCACCATGGGTGCTACTCCCCCTGCGGACTCCTGTCCACCAGGGCGATATTTCAAATTTTGGCGCCATCCCTCCCATCGCCCCCACTCTTGCATGTCAAAGGGGCCCCCGGGGGGTGGAGCCCTACCTCTACCAGCGGGGGCTACTCCCCCCACCCGGCTTAGGTTAGGGACCCGGCCGGCGAAAACATGGGGGCTTAGGTTAGGGGCCCGCCCGGCGAAAAAGTGGGGTTATGCCGGCCGGCGAAAAAAAGTGAGGTTATGTTACAAATTTTGTCGCCAAATTCCTATAGTACATCTACTTTCGTGTTGCTCAAATCTTTACAATGGTGTTCTATGTCATGGGTATTTATTTTCTAAACGTCTCCTTTATTATGGTATTGTTGGATACCAAAGTTACACTGGTATCGATGGAAACACTAATAAGGCAAGCAAAATCCCTTGGTTCAATTACTCCTACACGATGTTCGATAACTATTTACTGTCAGCGACGACTTTGGTGTGCCAAATAACTGACGCATCTTCTTTCTGATTGCGGCAAGCTAGAAGACCCTCAACACCGAATGTATTGAACAATCCACGACATACAAGTTCTATACCAAAAATCAAAATTTCCAAAAAGTTTTTTTTGAATCGCTACCTTTACGTGAATTATTATTCTAAGAAACAATAGTGAACTTTAAATTAGTGTGAGATTTCCTGATATTTTCCAACATCAAATTGTAACTACAATCATATATAATTTTAAAGTAGGATCAAAGTATAGAGATCGTTGAATAAGTCAGCTCACGCCCTGATTTCGTCGAAAATCCCCCTCCTGCCGACTCACCTCCCTTACCTAAGGGCTGACTGTCACTTGCTTGCTTGGTAAGCTATATTCTTGTACAGGGTATCCTCGAATCGGGTTGTACCGGGTGTGCCAGTGTTTTTAGTTGTATTGGACCGTTTTTCTTGTTTCGGTTATGTGTTAGTTGTTTTTTAGTTATTAGGTTACAAAATTTTTGTACCTAATGGCCACTTACATTTATTATTCTTGTGTCGATAATTGAACCATTAAGAATATCGACAACGTCTCATTATTTCGATGCCCTAAGGACCCTATCAAGTAAACATGTATTTTGCTATATTAAATTATAGTAAAGCTGAGTGGATATAAGGAATATCTAAGAAATTTTAAAATGAGTAAAATTTATTTCAAATTATCAAAAGTTATAGAATTTTTTTACTTTACTTACTGTTTGTTTTATTTTATATTGTGATAAATTAATAATTTGGTAGAAACTTTACACATTATTTTCTTTGATCTCTTTTATCTGCTCCTCTACTAAAACACTAATACCTTTATCCAATGTTATTAATTATACACGTAGGTATCTTTGATATCAAGAAGAGCTCATTTGGTACTTATTATTTCTGTCCTTAATTTATAAATTCCTTGTAACAATTAGGCCCCAATCTTAAGACGAAGGATTAAATATATTATTTACTCCAACTTATCAGTTAATGTGCCTCCTTGCAAATACATTCACCCACCACGAATTTAATAACATGCAGATACTGTTATTCTGAATACATTTGTCATATTAATGTTCTATGTTATTATCATATCAATATCATTAATATTGATATAGAACTGTTATTATAATTATTATTATTATGGTACATTGATTATTGTTTAAATTAATACACTTACAAAAATTTAATGTTTTTCATACCACTTTTTAATACAACTTTTGCAACGTATAACTCTTTATATGTATAGCTATTTTATCTATGATCCCTCGTATTATGATCGCAACTGAAATTATTCCTATTTATCGTTGTTTAACCCTCGTATTACCCACTCAGGGTGTGAAACGAAATGATTTAAAACCAGGGGTAAAAGATGCCGGCTTTTCGCATTCCTCAAAAGAGTGAGCAGACTTGTTATACCCTGTCAAAGAATGAGGCGAAGTAATAAACCGATTATTTCGCCGCTAACCAGAGGCGTTCTTAAAGAAATCAACGAATATTAATAAATGCATTAAATTTGTCTATGTAATGTTGAGTTTCCTTAAAACCGGTATAATTGATTTATTAAAAGGTAGGTATTACGACCGCGATTGTTATCATCTCAGGAACGCTTCCCTTTTTACCTGAATTGTTGTTAACTCGTCATTAATATAACATATTACAATATTGGAAATCGGTATTTTTTATAATATTTTACGGTAATGTTTTTTTTCATACTGTTTGTCTAATAAATCCTCGGGATATGGAAGAAACGAAGAGATATGAAAATTTCCTACCGATGTACAAAAGTGGGTGCTGTCTAATCGAGGTGCAGATAAATACTAAAGTTCCTTAGACGAATTTCTAAAAAGGGGACTACGTCGAAAAGTTCACGCTTTCTTTTTCCGCAACGAACTTCCAACACTAGATAAAATTCTATTGTCTGTCCAAGAAGACGAGGACTTTCCAAAAATGAGCCGATGTACATTATGGACGATTTTAAAGGATTTGGGATTTCGATGGAAGAAGCACAATAGAAAATCTGTATTGATGGAAAGAGATGACATCATTGTGTGGAGAAGAAGTTACCTGCGCGATATTCGAAGGAGTAGGCTAGAAATGAAAAAAATTTTCTATCTGGACGAAACTTGGATTAACGCAGGACATTCCGTGCCAAAATTTTGGCAAGATACCAGTGTAACTAATCGAAGGCAAGCTTTTCTAGAAGGTTGGTCCACCGGTTTAAAGCTTTCGTTGGGTAAAAGGCGACGGCTTATTATTACCCACATTGGAAGCGAGGATGGTTTCGTTGAAGGGGGAGAACTAATTTTTGAATCAACTAAGACAGGAGACTACCATGAAGAAATGACTGCGAACGTGTTTGAAGAATGGTTTGGTCAAATGATCGATCTAATTCCGAATGGTTCCATAATAGTTATGGACAACGCTAGTTACCATTCCCGATTAGAAGAGAAATTACCAAATAGCTCTTGGCGAAAACAACGTATCGCAGAATGGTTATCCTCGAAAAAGATCCAATGTGCCGAAAACCTATTAAAAGTAGAACTCTTGCGTTTAGCCAATTCACGTAAAGGTGATTTTAAAAGGCACGTCGTCGATGAATTAGCCAAGGCGAAAGGAATAACAGTGGTTCGGCTTCCTCCGTACCACTGCGACCTGAATCCCATTGAGCTAATATGGGCACAAATAAAAGGGGACGTGGCGAGAACAAATACAACGTTCAAATTAGCAGATGTCAAAAATTTGCTTAAAGAAGCAATATGTAAAGTTTCCAAGGAAAATTGGCAAAAATGCATAAATCACGTTCTGAAAATTGAAGACCAAATGTTACAGTTGGATAACATTTCGGAGTCGTTGATAGAATCAAGTATTATCAACCCAAATGATTATTCTTCTTCAGATTCCGATGTTTGGGAAGAATTCGACGATGGCAACGACGACTGAGGTTACCAAGGAGAAGGTGACGGCTGGGAAAAACTTTTCATAAACTGGCCCTTCTCAGGGCCGCAAAATTTCATAAACTAATGCACGACCATACATGTACTGAAGTGTTGTCTTTCTTTCCCTCTCTATCTCGTTCAAGCGCGCGCCCACACACAAACACACACACACGCACGCACGCACGCACACACACGCGCACGCACACGTAATTTTTTCAGTTATCGATTATTGCACATTTCGTCATTTTTCCCGACCGTACGCCAGTGAGTGGTTCTACGCATGTGCCGAGGCGTACAAAATAGCCAATGGTCAGGGAGAAACACTCGTAATATAAAGAGATTACGGAAGGTAGCGTGCAAAACATTAGAGAACTCGACATATTTAGTGGGTGCCACCTTGTATCGGTTTTGCATTTATAATGAGTTTTTATTACTTCGCCTCATTTTTAGACAGACTATAATAAATAGACTTTGGTAGAACTATAAATACCTGATCGAACATGTTAAGAAAGACGTGAATGCAATTTCTCCTCGTTTAAGTTCCCTCTTGGATCTTAACATTTTGTGGAACGTCTTAAAGTTACATAGCACGGGCTCAATCAAGGTAAATCACATGACTTACCACAAAATGTTACTTTCCAAGGGAGAACTTCAACAAGGGAAAATTTCAGTTGTGTCTTTCATGATTTTTCTAAGCAGATATTAAAAGTTCTCTTCTCATTAATTTTTCTGCCAAATATTCGGAACAGAATCACTACCTTTGTCGGTACTGGCAGGGTTTTGCAGGGTGCAGGGCACTCTGCTTTCGGTTTTGCTGTTTCACTTTCCTACGGTATGTAACAGACTTTTCCTTAGTAAAGAGACCCGACATAAAAACATTAATGCATCATCAAAGAAGACTTTCGAAAAATTGATGCTTTACATTCATTCATTATACATATGTAACTGTATACAGTATAAAAATAATAGTCAGCTGTGAACGCGCACGCTTGCTGGATGCGCCTCACGCACTGCTTGAAGTCCAATTTCATTATTAATTTTATAACAGAAAAACTGAAGTGGGTGTACAGTCAAAAAATAACAGCCAGCTGCACGCACGTTCGTCCAGAGGCCACGACTGACGCATTCAAAGATACAAAGTGCACGCAGAGCTCTTTAGATGGTGTCAGTCGATGCCTTACGGCATAGATACATGTGTAATATCCAACTTTCAGCATCGCTATTATGACTCAAATTTGTTGTTTTTTGGTTCCTTTATTTGACTAACTGACATATAATTGACCATTCATTAGGCGTTTGACTGGCTGTTCAATATTACATTTGTCAGCTATAGGTATACAAAATTCACGATTGATATTTTCACCCTTTTTCTTAATTTCTTTACGCCCTTAAGAGGGTGTCGTCGCCTTACCTACCGCTCCGAGGGTCATTTCGTTTAATGTCAATACTATATCAGTTAGGGAAATTATTACGAGATTTACCAAACAACTCAAGAAATAGGTCGCTGTCTTGTGGACCATAGCTATCGCCCATTACAAAGGGAGGAATTTTGCATACAAGCTATCTACCTGTAATTAAGACAATGATACATATATAAAATTAAGATACATGGTTAAGATTATTTATAAATTGATAATAGAATATTTTCAACACATAGCCAGAGGAAAATTGTTGAACTTCGACCAACTTTTCCAGTTAGGATAGAATACGCTTGAAGTGCGCCTTCCTGAATGGCTATCATACAAATAGAGAGCTATGAATCAAGCTTAAAGCTCGCCCACTTTTAAAAGCGTAATAAGTCGCTTGCAGTACGTGTTTACGAGGCGACACGGTTAATTTCTTTAAAGTTTATCGCTTCATTTTTTGAGATAAATGGATCTAAGTATTACCATTAAATAGGGGAGTCAACATTTTGACAATTCAAAAATTCAACTTATTTTGGATTTTGTCTTCGTTGTTATATGTGTTGTAAAACGACAAAAGAAACCACAATAATATTCCTACAATTTTAAGATGAAGGTCTAAATTCCCGAAATGTGTCCATAACTTCCTTACAGAAATACTGGTATTTTATTTAGTGCAGCAGACAGTGTGTTTGGATACCCTAAACCCTCCTTTCGACCATGACACCAAATGATTGTTGGAGAACAGGAGAACAACATTAATTTTTTCGGCATCACCTAAAAAATTTTCCTTTTTGGTTTTTACTTGCTGTTTCGTTTTTGTTACATCGCGTCCTTATTCGTTTTTACCCCAATCCGACAAACGACCTTCGCTTATCGCAAAAAGCTCACCTTTCCCAGACGGATCCCGGCCTGGAAAATTTTATTTCGGGAGAAGCGAACCTGCCATCGGATCATATTTTCTTTGTCATCTCCCGCGCACACTCGAACACCTCTCGTCTCGGTGTCGACGGCGATAAAAGAATCGAAGTTAATTAGGGCCGACTTCAAAAGATCGCTGACAATCGCCCGTCCAGAAATAGAAGAGAGCAAGACGGGGGCCGAAGAGGAGGAAAGGAGAAGACGGCCCATCTTTTCGTTCCCGAGACTTCCGGCAGGCTCCGTGCCAAAACGGCTACAATAGGGATCTTACGGGCGGATCGGAAACACGGAACGGGATCGATGGTGTCCAGTGGGAAGGTGTGCTCGGAAGCCGGTTTCCACTGCGCGTACAGGACATCAGGGAACACTCCAGCCAGTTGAAACCCATATCCTATGTTATGTATCCATACTATGTTAAAAGGAAGAACATTTGCTTTTATCAGAAAATTCTTTAATCGATTGAAAATTCCTGCCACAGATCACAATAAACTTATTTAGAAAACAATCGTCGGTCACCGGTTTCGGGGCTTTATCCCGATCAGACCTGATGAAATAGGCAATCAAATTTAAATGTAAATAACCAATAAAACCGTAGAAGTACTTTGCTTTCCAACGGTATGCTTACAGAGAGAAATTGAAAAGACTCATAAGTATGATACTAAAAATGATACAAAATTTCAAAATGTTAAACATGGCAAAACATTAGCAATATGTCCATCGTACAACTTGCTCATATGACGCACGTACGCTATATACCTCTACAAACTCTTAGGAAATTCTTAAGAATAAAGTGCCCTTTAGGATAAAACAGATGGTTTAAATCTAAGTTAAAGATATCAATGGAAGAAGTTAAATTGCTAAGGTTAAAAAATTCGCTAGAGCCGTTCAGGACAAATTTAAGAACAACTAAAAGTTCTCAAGAGTAAAGTGCGCTTTACGGTGGTTTAAACTTTCTGACACGAGTCATTTAAATTGTCAAAGTGTCATCATTGGTCCATTACCATCCTACTGAATGTTGTAGACTTTGTATTTACACATAGGGTGTCTGTTTTAAAACTTTGCGTTGGCTATAATTCTGGAGATTTTTGTAAGGTAGCTAAGTAGGTTTAAAGAAATATAAGAGCAAATATGAATAAATAAACAATAAGTATCTAGACCAAGAAACAGACAGAAAGATTAAGGAAGCCCAAGTACAATGGAAAATGCGATGAGACATGAAGCGCGTGAAATGCATGGCAAAAGTCAAAGAATTTGCAAGACTTTGGAGACCTAGAGGTTGACGACCATAAGGTATTAGAATTTAACAAGAACACGCCAAAAGAAATGTGTGTGAGAGAGAGAGATCCATTGATCTGAGCTGAGATAAGGGCCCAGAGATACAAGCAGACGACAGTCCATATATTGTGTTATCAGAAATGCAGGCAATTGGCGAGACCAAATGTTATTAGGCACCCGTAGAAGACATGACGACAGCAGAACGCTTCAAACACTGAAGTAATTGGGCTTTGAGAGTGTTGATAAATATTTTTAACATCAAATCTACAACACCTGAAAAATACCAGAGGGGTGGTTGATTTCATAGTTGTCCCGAAAAAACTCTGACAAAGACGACGTATCCTACATACAGCGCACAATGGAGAAGAATGTAGAAGATCTATGAAGAGGAGGAGGTTCTATTTTCATGTTGTTTCTATCTCTCCACTGATATAATTTTTGTTGTTTTTTTTTCACGTTTGGTCTTTTTGCGCATATTATACAAACCTGGCTTCGCTCGGAGATCGATCCAGATTCATCCCCTTTTCCCCCCTCAGATGGTGATATTTGGGATTATAAAATTTGTCCGTCTAAGAGTCCAATATGTGAGCGTTCCAAGATTTCAGTTTCTAACCTTTTGATTGATATTACTTAACTCTTTTCGCCTCTTCAGTATTCCAAAGATGAAATGATGATTAGTTGAAATCCAAATTATTAAATGAATTGCAAAATTAACTTTAATTAAATGTGAATGTCAATTTGTCGCAATATTTTTTTGTCTTCGGATGCTTTGATATATATTCAACACTGAAAAATAAATTAATTCTAACTGAATGACGCTATTTAACCATGTAACGTTCTTGTTAAGTCTAATCGGATTTTAACTTCAACGCCTTGTTTTCGACTTTTTAAATCGACTATAGTTTGACTTTTGGAGCAATTTTTCTAATTTTTCATATATTTTTGTATCATTAGAAACCCAAAGTGCCAACAAACAACACAACTTCCAATCAAACTTCTGCCTTTCCTCGATTCCTTCCATGCAAATTCCTAATTATTCAATTACCGGTCTCATTATTTTTTCCTGTCTCTCTCTTTCTCTGTGTCCTGTCTCCAGTTACTGTATCGGCTCGCCTCCGATCTAATTAGTCTCCGGACGAAATAACACGTACGGCCGCATCATTAAAACGTTACAATTGTCCGCGACAGGCGCCGTCTTAAATCGAACTGTCGGAAATTACACCTTATCAGCACCGGTAGTGATTCACTTCTACTGTTATGCATCACCTACGTGCACTGCGCGTCGTAGTAATTAATAATAACAAGTTCGCATCGGTACCTGTTCGAAATTGCACAAACAGTAAGTAAACCTACTTAACTTCCGTTCGATCTGGTGCCTTACGCTTCGTCTCCTCTTGTCGGTGAATTGATGATCGGTCGTATGTACAGCGAAATTTTGCGTTAATTTTATTGCATACTTACTTACCTTGCGGTAACATCGCGGATTTAATCCCCCGACCGATTTATGTCAGAGATAAATATCCCTTGGTCGTCTTGGCTTGGTATGTGCATGTGTCTCTTCCGTTAAAATCCAGTGATTTGCAATATTAACCGAGCTACGCCGGTGTTATCTTCTGCTCCAATCAAAGGCGATTCACATTATCTTAATTCGTCCAGGCCTGCTAAAAATACGAGATATATAATCCCTCTTTCGTTATCTTTATCGGGATAATTGCGCTGCCGTTGTATCTCTTTCAGAAATAGGAGGAACTCGTAGTGTCATCAGCCGTCGTCGTAATGCGCCTAATTTACGAGATATAAACAAAAGCAACTTCATTACAAGCTCGTAAATATTTAAGAGGAATATTGTTAATGGCCGCGGCAGTATTCCCTTTGTGTATCAGCTTACCGCTTAATTGCAATAAAACAATAACGGGAACCGTGGCGCGCGAGAGGAGATGGAGTGGAATGCGAAGAGCGAGAGTGGACAAAAATAAGGCAGTGAGGTACGTCAGAAGATCTTCGGCGAGAGAGGGATGTTTGATTGGCCGATTCACTGTTCGGGGTACTAAAATTGTCGAAACGATTCTTACGGGAATTAGGATAGAAGCGCAACAGAGAAATTTCAGAAGTCAAATGTCCAGCTATCGAGTGGAAGTGTTTCGCATGCAGTCAGACGAAGATAACACAGCAAAATCGATAGTAGTGCAGAAAAAAGTGAAATCTTCTGAAGAAGAAATCAAGAAAATCAAACATGCAACCAAAGACCGTAAGATAGAAGCACAACAGAAGAATTTAAGAAGTCAAATGTCCAGCTATCATGTGGAAGTGTTTCGCATGCAGTCAGATGAAGATAACACAGCAAAATCGATAGTAGTACAGAAAAAAGTGAATTCTTCCGAAGAGGAAATCAAGAAAGTCAACCATGCAACCAAAGACCGTAAGATAGAAGCACAACAGAAGAATTTAAGAAGTCAAATGTCCAGCTATCATGTGGAAGTGTTTCGCATGCAGTCAGATGAAGATAACACAGCAAAATCGATAGTAGTACAGAAAAAAGTGAATTCTTCCGAAGAGGAAATCAAGAAAGTCAACCATGCAACCAAAGACCGTAAGATAGAAGCACAACAGAAGAATTTAAGAAGTCAAATGTCCAGCTATCATGTGGAAGTGTTTCGCATGCAGTCAGATGAAGATAACACAGCAAAATCGATAGTAGTACAGAAAAAAGTGAATTCTTCCGAAGAGGAAATCAAGAAAGTCAACCATGCAACCAAAGACCGTAAGATAGAAGCACAACAGAAGAATTTAAGAAGTCAAATGTCCAGCTATCATGTGGAAGTGTTTCGCATGCAGTCAGATGAAGATAACACAGCAAAATCAATAGTAGCGCAGAAAAAAGTGAAATCTTCTGAAGAAGAAATCAAGAAAATCAAACATGCAACCAAAGACCGTAAGATAGAAGCACAACAGAAGAATTTAAGAAGTCAAATGTCCAGCTATCATGTGGAAGTGTTTCGCATGCAGTCAGATGAAGATAACACAGCAAAATCGATAGTAGTACAGAAAAAAGTGAATTCTTCCGAAGAGGAAATCAAGAAAGTCAACCATGCAACCAAAGACCGTAAGATAGAAGCACAACAGAAGAATTTAAGAAGTCAAATGTCCAGCTATCATGTGGAAGTGTTTCGCATGCAGTCAGATGAAGATAACACAGCAAAATCGATAGTAGTACAGAAAAAAGTGAATTCTTCCGAAGAGGAAATCAAGAAAGTCAACCATGCAACCAAAGACCGTAAGATAGAAGCACAACAGAAGAATTTAAGAAGTCAAATGTCCAGCTATCATGTGGAAGTGTTTCGCATGCAGTCAGATGAAGATAACACAGCAAAATCGATAGTAGTACAGAAAAAAGTGAATTCTTCCGAAGAGGAAATCAAGAAAGTCAACCATGCAACCAAAGACCGTAAGATAGAAGCACAACAGAAGAATTTAAGAAGTCAAATGTCCAGCTATCATGTGGAAGTGTTTCGCATGCAGTCAGATGAAGATAACACAGCAAAATCAATAGTAGCGCAGAAAAAAGTGAAATCTTCTGAAGAAGAAATCAAGAAAATCAAACATGCAACCAAAGACCGTAAGATAGAAGCACAACAGAAGAATTTAAGAAGTCAAATGTCCAGCTATCATGTGGAAGTGTTTCGCATGCAGTCAGATGAAGATAACACAGCAAAATCGATAGTAGTACAGAAAAAAGTGAATTCTTCCGAAGAGGAAATCAAGAAAGTCAACCATGCAACCAAAGACCGTAAGATAGAAGCTCAACAGAAGAATTTAAGAAGTCAAATGTCCAGCTATCATGTGGAAGTGTTTCGCATGCAGTCAGATGAAGATAACACAGCAAAATCGATAGTAGTGCAGAAAAAAAGTGAATTCTTCTGAAGAGGAAATCAAGAAAGTCAAACATGCAACCAAAGACCGTAAGATAGAAGCACAACAGAAGAATTTAAGAAGTTAAATGTCCAGCTATCAAGTGGAAGTGTTTCGCATGCAGTCAGATGAAGATAACACAGCAAAATCGATAGTAGTGCAGAAAAAAGTGAATTCTTCCGAAGAAGAAATCAAGAAAGTCAACCATGCAACCAAAGACCGTACGATAGAAGCACAACAGAAGAATTTCAGAAGTCAAATGTCCAGCTATCAAGTGGAAGTGCTTCGCATGCAAGCAAATGGAGATAATTCAACAAAATCGATAATAGTGCAGAAACAAAGTGTATTCCTTTGAAGAAGAGATCAAGAAAGATGAGGAAGATTCTTACCAAGTTGGTTATTTAAAAGTATTAAAAGGTGGGGCAAATAATTTAAAATTAGCTTTAACAGGAAATGTATCTAGTCTTGCATTTGAAATCATTATTAAAAAAAGGGAAGTGTGGGAGTAGCTTCAGGTGTTTGTAAGCTTGTTTACTTATTGATGTTAAATATTTCTTAAAACAGTTAACTAGTCAAGTTTAAAAGCAATAACTTTCAAATTTTAGTCAAATTTCAGTAGATGTCAGGTATGAAAAGTAGAAATATTTCTTACAACTAATTGTCTTGAACAATAAAACAAAATCTATACCTAATTTGTTAAACATTTTAAGTCCCAATTGGAGAAATTAAATGTAAAAACATAAAATAGTCTAAAAAAAGTATGGTCGAGTCATTGGAAAGTCAAAGGAAATGTTTTTAAATTAAATCATAAGAATACGTAAGTGACTTCATGGTAGAAATTAATCTTAAAAAAGGTGTTACGTCAAGAAAATGAAAACATAATAATAACAACGTTACTAAAATTGCTTCCATACTTTCGTTATAGACAACCGGATTAGGATGGATAAGTAAGCAAAATAAGTAACGTTACATTTGTAATATGTAATTTGTTTTAAATGCCATAAAAAAGTGGGAAATATTATTTATAGTTGGTATCAAGGTGGTTATAAAAATCTATTTGCTGTATGTGATGTCATAATTGTAGCATGAAAATATATGAATGTATATAAACACATAATATCTCCTCGACTTCTTTATAATACATGTAGAAAATCCTTTATTGTTTCGATTATATACCACAGATAAGTTAAGTACTTGTCGAACCTTCACCCTTTATAGCATTTTGACACGTGCCTTTGGGAAATTCGTAGTCATTCTGGAATAGAGTCAAACGCTTCTATTTTATTCACAGTAAAGATTTTTAGTGCCCATGTGCGTAGAATATGCACCGGCTTTATGAATTTGTATTTATTTTCGTTTTATACAGGAAAATTTAAAACTCGTGCTATCAGTTTTCACAGCTGCGATCTCCCGCGAGGCATTCGAATGGAACCGACTTTTCTCTATCAGACCGACTTCGCGCTATAAATCCTAACGTTATATATCCTGTTGAATTTTTCACAAAAGCCCTCCACCGACCACATCCGCTTGACGTCTTAAGAGCGAAAACAAACGTCAATGCGGTAGGTTGCATCCAGCCTATGTTAATTGGACACAATAAGCGAGAAAGCTGCCACAATATTTTATTTTTCGGAGCATAGTTGAGATTGTAAAGTTGATGACATGGAACTCTCTTCATCCGAGGTGGTCGACTGTATCTTGGCATCGGACCAAATACTTTCGGTCGCGAGAGAGCGAGAAAGAGATGACGAAGTCGATGAGGCTGACGACGATGATGATGACTCTCGCGATTGTTGGTTATGGTATTAAAAGAGACAATAACCAGGGCCCGCTTGAGGTCAGTCGCGCGATCCATCGAATATTTTGTATGTTTTACTGTTATCGTGCATATAAAAAAGGAACACGAACGAGTTGCATCAAAATTTATCTCGTGGAGAGCAAGGCAGTCCGGTCGGTTTTTCGTCTTATGAGAACGCTAGCGATTTCTTTTTAAAATAAAACTGGAAGAGAAACGCGACGAAAGAAGTGGAGGTGTTTGTGGATTTCGAAAGCTCTGAACTAATTTGCGCCCACGGATCGCCTTATCCAGGAGTAAAATGGTCTTCACCAGCCCATTTCGACACGAACGTCATAACAAGATTTAATTTCTTTCATTTTGCTGCAAAAATTTTGAATTTTATAATTTGGTAACGGGTTCAGAAGGAAATAGTTTAGGTTGGTTTAAATTTTATTTAAAAAAATGGGTTAATTATCACAACCTAAACCCTGAGGTGCCTCAAGGCTCTGTGCCGGGGCCACTCATATTTTTGTTGTTCGTTAATGATTTACCAGACTCAGTTGAACCAGATGTACTTAAAATAGTGATCAATAATTTTATTCGCTGGTATGAGGTAAACGCTTTAATAAATAAAATTGACAAAGCTATTTACTACCCAAGTCATAATCACTACTTGGACACACGTTTAGTAAATATTATGCTCACACCAATTAACTCAGTCCTTATAGTTCCTATAGAGTTTACTCTAAATCCTAGGTACATATGTGGACCAAAACCTCAGGTGGATTGAATACATTGGCTATATATGTAAAAAGTAAAGCCTCAAATTATGCTATAGTCCGTATAAAAAATTTATTTCAGTGCAGTATTAAATGTTTATTACAGCTTGGTATATATGGTATATATATGGTAATATAGCCATATCTTTGACGATAGTGGTAGGCTTTACATTGAAACATGCAAGAAATATTTTCAGCATAGCAACAAACCCCTTACCGGATTTCCTGTGAACCATATTTTATAAATCACAAAATAATTAACTAAAAAATAATAAATATTAATTTGTATTTATATATAAAGCAAATTAAGTTCAATTGTAATAACTAAAATCTCTACAAATCACAAGAAACGGAAATCACAAGAATACCAATTACAAAACAAAAAGTTTTTTTTGAACCGTCGTAAAGGGCACTTTGCCCATGGGAAATTAGAACTATTCTTAATTTTCTGCTAACTGACTTGAGCGATTTATATCAACCTTTTTAACTTTACTTAGCTATTTAATACCTTCGTTTAAAATTTTGTCTTCTTTTTTTTTTAATTTTTTTTCTATTTTTCTGTAGATTATTCTTCGTCTATCGTCTATTGTTTCGAAAATGGACTAGAAGGGCACTTTACTCTAATAATATTCCATTTTTTTAAATTTTCTACAAAACAGTAATTTATTTGAAAAATCACAGCTTGACTCTCTGCCTTAATAACTATAACTTCTATTTGAAACATATTTTGGCTAAATCACCTTAAAGAAACTTTACATCACCAATTATTTTTCACGAATGAAATAGGCTTTTATTATCTTAATATTTAGAATCTTAATGATTGTTGCCTATATTTTTAACAGCATATTAGTTGACATAGATCTTTGTTTTCCAAATGTCGGATTCAGTAAGTGGGATAGTTTATCAAACTGTGAAAAACTATCTATGAAATTTGAAGAAGAATATAAAGAAGATAAGTTAAAATTAGGTTATAAACCCATGAACGTCACTAGATCAGTAGTACCGATCTTAAGAGCCGATAAGATAATATAAGATATAATTTAATTCAGAACAAATTTTAAAACACATTCTAAGAGTTCATATTAAAATTATAATTTAATCAACAATATTGGGACTTTTATATTGCTATTGATACTTAATATACTGCGAATCCTCTCATAGCATAATGATGATACCTTCTTGAGGGCGTCTATAATTTTCGAAATTGTTGGAGTCCATATTTCATATCGTGGCTTCCTATGTACTGCTTGGAAAAGATTATTCGTTCGATCTCTATGATTGGTAAGACGGCACTAAACGGACCAGAAAACCAGGGAAATAAGGGCTGGCGTTTTTCGTTAACTAGGTATAAAAATATTATACGCTTTTCTATGCAAAAATTTATAGTTATTAAAAATTTAAATACGTCGAAATATTTTTGGGAGATCATTGTAACACCCTGTATTATCCTTCCAAAGTGAATTACACGCTTACGGAAATCAATGTACCGAGCGCATTTCAAAAGTGGCTTATTGCTCTATGCCAACGCACTTCTTTGATACTTTGAGCAATGAATTATCCTATAACTGAGGAAATGCTATAGTCATTAATATTTTGTGTAATGTAAAAGCCTACCGATTTCAACAAATGATTTGTTGTATCCTGCGACAAAAAGTTAGAGATTTTAGAGTAAATTTATAAATAATAACCAGGCACATGTTTAGTTGAAATATCATATTTTATAACGCAATCTCGGTTGTCATTCAAAAGGATAATCGGTTGAAATGACAATACAATTAATGTTCAAAATGCGGGTAAAATAATTTTCTTTGCGTCAAAACGCCCCTGCGATAAAGGGTCAGCGTCAAAATGGGCAAGGGGCGGAATGGCCCCGCAAAACCGGATTAAGCCGTCCCAATCTGGATTATTGAATACAATTTAATACCATTTTTGAAGTCATCGTAGGCTTGAGTTCAAAAATAATTCATCTTCGTGATGGATTGAATCTTCACCGAGTAGAAAAATAATTCAAAGTAAAATAAAGACTGTGCTGTTCCGGGCGAGATTTTGATGGAAATCAAGGCACATCCATGCCGTGTAAGTGACAATTTCCATCCCCTGTACCGTCAATTACGTACCATTAACTATAACGATACTGTTTCAATATGTAATTCGCCGAAACGAAAAGAGCGCATCCTCCCTCTGTCCCCCCCCCCTTCCTCACCCCCACTCCTGTCAACCAACCGACCAATAAACTCGTTTGTAGTTCTCAAACCCTTCATGAGAATTTCATGACATTTAATGCACCACCGTCTAATTGGGTTAGTTTGCTAACCAAGGCTCATCCTCGCCTCTCTCCTTTCTCTCTTTTGCTCTCTCCCTCTCTCGTGTCTCCCATGAGCCTTCTCTCTCTCCCTCTCTCCCTCACTCTTACACATCCATCCGGTGTTTGTTCCGAGAGTCAAACGGCTTCAAACAGAACCTCATTATAAGTTGTCTGATGTTCATAAAATATACAGAGAGCACCGAGAGTTGCGAATGTAGTGGCGTCGTCACCGACGACGTCGTCATCGCCGTCGTCGGATAATTCCATGTTGTTGCCGGGTTTCTGGGATAATGCGGTTAACCCGATAAGCCCCTTTGGAGAGAGGGAGAGAAAGAGAGAGAGAGAGGGAGTAGAAACATTATTCGGATCACAGGGAAAGAGGGTCGCTCCCGGGGCCATTGGCGGGGCCACACGTCGCCCCGAAATATCTAAAGTTTTTGAATGTCGGTGGTTTCGTCTTGGACAGGGAACGAATGGATTTTACGAAGAAGTTTGGTCGAAGTGTCCTTGTACACTGAGCGCATGGAACGTAATGGATCGTTGCGTTATTAAATTTAATGAATGATTTAATGAATTCAGTGTTTGAAATTATATTTTGTATTGAAAAATCTGTTTAGTACAGCCATTCCTTTTTTTGTTCTTAGATATTTCGTATTCTCCATATGGTCATGTCAAATTCCATGAGAAAATGTCATCAAACAATCAGAGGAAGTAATATCAATCCCATTACCAATACATACAGTATAATTATCGTCAGACCCAATCTACCATTGGTTTTTATTGTATGGGATGTAAATTGTAGCATCCTTCTTGGGACAGAGTTCTTGGTGCCTCAATGATATGATGAACGCAAACAATTCACCATATGATAATTCTAAAGCCTGAAACGACTCGCGAATTAATGCCAGAATTCTACTTTTCTTTTTAACATTGCTGAAAAATAAAGTACAAAAATTCGAAAACCACCGTTATTTAGTTAATTTGTTGACGAATTCAGTGTAATTTATAGCACACCTCAGATGATACTGACGTTAATCTTACCTTAATCTAACGTCCTTTTAATCTTAAAACCATTTTGAGTCAATTGAAACTTACCATAAATATAATTATCGAAAGCAAAATACCCACAGCGTAATCCGAATTAACACTTTCAACTACTTTCTGCTATGAAAATTCGAAAGTATCGTATTTGTGGAAAAAACACAAGTGTAGTCGCACAACTTCGAACAACCTATAGAGTTAAAGTTTTAAACACTTTAAATAATGTAACTTGAAACACCCTTTTTGGGCATTCTTTTACGGAAAGAAGCATTCCAGGAGTTACCAATTTTGGTAAAGATTACTGAAGTTTAAAATGTTTCCAATGGAGTAATTTCGAAAACAGTGAGCTTCAGAAGTGTCATATTTATAAGAATACATAAGTGGAGTTGCACAATTTCAAACAATTTAGAGAGTTAGAGTTGTAAACACATTGTATTGTAAATATTACAATACTAAACTGGATTGGTTTAAATTTCCCAAAAAATGACAATTCGTCAATAATAATTATATACCTTACCAAAAAATCGAATAATCAAAAAAGTGGAGGTAAAATAAATTTCAACTTACACTTTAACACAATTAACATATTCTCAGTTGTAAGCTTTAAAATAATTATTGCCAGAGACGGCATAAAAACATAATGGAAAATAAAATATTTAGGGTTCCAACTTTTAATCCCTTTCGAGAGCAGCAGGTGGTTAAAAATGTTGGAAAAGAAATCTTTGAAAAGAAGTTTTATCTCAGGTTTCTCATTATGTTTTCAAATTTTAGTTTTCAATTTCGGTTAAATTTTACCTCTAAAGGGTGGTACTAATTAGTTCCTTCTATTCTGATAATTCTTTCTAACAATTATATGAAAACGCGGGCTAATATTATTAGGATTATGATAGATAGCATATGTATGAGGAACACATACATATACATATGGATAGAGGTTAATTTTTTGTAGGATATTTATTTATTTAGAATTTAAAACTGACAAGCATGCTACCCCTCAGAAATTGTTGAAATACCATATTTGCACTCTCTTTTAGCAGGAAATGAATATCGAAAATTTTGATTCCAAGCTGGGAAATATCAAATCAATTCAAAAAATTTCAAAAACAAACCTGATTATAAACCAGAAACAAAAACCTGATTAAAGAAGGAATAGAGAAATCTTAAAAAACAAGGAAAAGCTAAAGGTAAAGTGATCATGTAAGGGGCAACTACAGAAAAAATAACTATTGATAGTTTTATTTCAAATGAAGTGCAAAATTGTTGAAAGTTTAAAAATTTGTATGCGTGGCACTTCCTTTAAAATACTCAAAAATACGTTAAAAAACGACTTTATGTGGAACCTAATATGGTTAGAGAAGCTGTTATTTTTAAAAATTCCTTCTATTTGATATTCTATATCTATACAATATGTATCTAAACAATAATCTGTATTTAAACTGATATCCTACTAAATTGAGTAAAATTCCCAATCTTCGCTGAACACATGAAAGTTAATAGATGTTTAAATAAAAAAAGAATAAATTTAAAGCTTACAACCTTGCAGATTAACACGTACCGAAAATCTATACATAACAAATATCCCGCTTTTTTCTTACACAGTCCCAAACACTGCCAGCCATTTATCAAAAGAGTGTAGAAAATAAATGTTTCAGGTGACGTCGTTACAGATGAATGACTTGCTTCTAATGAACATGGCGACCTCGTAAACTCAAAAACCGTACGCGTCCCATCAATTTTCTTTTCCTCGCTTATAAAAAATTCAATAATGGACCATTCCAGAGATTGCGGAGCGGTGCGCTCCCATTGGCCGTCCGCTTGCCAATTCGCGATTATTTTTTTAAAATAATGGATCGGCGCTGCCAAGGGATTTATTTTCGATGTCCGAGAGGTATGCGCATTTTTCCGCGCACTATTGGTCGGGATCTTTGCCTAATAACTGTCCCACTTTCGAAAATTCAAAAAACAATCACGATCGAAAATCCCTTCGACTCCTACTTTCGGGAACGGTACACGGACGAGAAGCAGAACCTTCGATTACGAGAGGAGAAAACGCGAAAAATACATTTATAATTTTTATTGCCGCTTGAATTATCGCGACGTCGAAGCGAAATGCAAAGGAAGAATCTTTGTGAGCGAATAGTCGAAAGGAATGGGAGCTGCCATGCAAGAAATTCTCGTCGGGGGTTTCCAGGGGCGTCGGTCCGGGTTCGAGCGACGAGACCCCGCCGCGACGACCTCGCAGACGCTCGTTCCTACTAATTAAGGGGCCTAGAATGGAGAATATCGGATACCAATTAGGACCCGTTACGACAATTATATTAATTAGTGAATTAATTTGAAATTTTTACGTTCGCACAGTGTGATTAATTTGGAAATAATCAGGTTTTACAATATTAATAATTAACGACTAATTTTTCATATGGTTTAATTGGATATTAACGGGTTTCTTTACAATAAATGTCGCAGTTGAATGTCTCCAAGCACGGTGTTTTCCAAAAGCCAGTCACATAATATATACCTCGCCTATCGTTAGGTTTCAGATGCGTTACTGCATAATAATTAATGTTAAATTTTTAGATGAATTGAATAAACATGAAGTTTTGCACCAAATGAGGATGGTTTAAAAATATTGGCTGAAGTATATAAAACGAAAAAAAATTGTAATATTCTTTCTTTAAAAAAAATGCGTGTAAAAAGTTAAAAAAAGCGCTAATTTAGGTACTCTTCAATTCCTACAGCAGGAATATTAAATCCTTTTTATTTTAGGGCGGGAACTACGTTCAACTGTTTTCTCATTCAAACTAAAGAAAATGAATATAGGGGGTACAAAAAAAAATGAAAAAAACTCGTTTCACTTTAAAAATAATACTATTAACAATTAAAACACAAAAAAATAAAAATACCCCAAAAAGTGTCACACAAATACACAAAATTAAAACAATTAAAAATAGTATATATAATATTATACATAAAAATAAAAACGAACAAATACATTACCAATGCAATACCAAAACAATACCATTACAGTACATAAACCTATTTATTACTTAAAAGAAAAGCACAAATGGGAAAAAAATTATCTAAAAATAACAAACTAAATAACAATAAATTAGAATAAAAAAAATAAAAAAAAGCAAAAAATAAAAAAACCTGTACGAGCAAAAGACGTATATATACACACAAAAACCACACAAAAAAGGCTGTCTTTTGTTGTTCCTCAGCCATGGCATGATTGCACTTTCTGTCGCCTGTTGGCTACCTCCTGGTGTAAATAATCCAATAAATAATTCAATAAAAATTAATAATATATATATATATATATATATATATATATATATATATATATATATATATATATATATACTATCGTTTACTTATACTATATATTTACTTTATATTTATATTTACTATTTAATATATTTTATATATTTATATTTACTTTATACTATATATACTATCGTTTTTGATATTAGGTATTGGGTTAATTTTAATAAAAGTAATACGAAATTTCATAAACATTGAAGAATATTAAAAAACTCGTTATAAAACCAAGTGATATTGCAAATGACTTTTTAGCATGACAAAAAGATTGTCAATTCGAATACAAAAAATTGTGCCATGGATGAAGCAAGTTTTGACTGAATGCACTACGCACTATACGCACTAGTATATTACATATAGGTATATTATTGATTTAATAAAAATATTTTATGACAATAAAACCACAGCAGTGCCGATAATACAGTTTTGTTCATTGTACAAACCATTTCATCACATTTACAAACGACATGTAGGGTAAATAAAATAAAAAGGTTTTAGTATTTTGTTTAATTGCCAATTAACTAAACGATTGTATCATTGAATAAATTCAGGTACAAAAAGTTTTGTATATTAATATTCTACACTTTTATCAAATTTATAATAATTGAAGGATATCACCATGAAAACATTTTTTTTTTTGTTATTATGATTATTACTTGCCATGCTCAATAAAATAGTGATTAAATTATTGTAGGCTTGCTGCATAAAATTGAGCGAGAATGTATACTCGTACTTACCAAAAACCGCATCTTTAAATATTTTTACCAAATGAGCCAAGCCAGATAATTACCAAATCATTTATCCATGATGACGGAACTGTTTCAACTGACGCATCCTCAGTAAATTGATTGTCCAACTACTGTCCATCATCTACTTGTAAAATAAGCCGTTGACAGGAACTACATTAATTGCGGTACACGGAAATGAAACGTAATACGAACAAGGAAGGATGCGACACATACAAGAATAATTATATATAGATTCATAAAATAAATAAATTTTATAAAAATTAAAACGTACCAGAGACAAAGTCGACATTAAATATCGATCGATAAATTAAATCTTTAGGTCGTCCACCTTTGGATATTTTAAAGACGTCCTGACGTGGGTACCTCATAGGCGTAGTACTTATGTCTTTGGGCGTCTAGGCACAAAATTGGCGTTAAAATCGACGTCTTTGAGATGCCCTGTGATGTCTCGATACTTACGAAATTTGTATCAACAGTAGATGTGCAAACGAACTAAACATTCCTTGCACAGTATTCATGCTTTTCCATAACACAAAAGGCACCTTCTCTGAGAACAATTTTCTCTAATGGGTTCTTAAAACATCAGCATGTTAAGAACTCCATTCGCAGATGTAATGAGACTGAGTAATGTTATTGCTCAGTGTCAACGAGGGTGATACATCAACTTCGCCTCACCATTTTTAAGTAACGATTCACTGTTTTACAAGTTTTGACCTCTGTTTAAGTGTGCCTAGAAGTCGTACATTTTTATTAAAAATTATCTCTGGTTCTCGTCAGTTTTGAATATACTGCTAAATTTCCGCAGGTTATCCAGATCAAAAATTGCCAAAACACATTTACAAATTTTATAGGCTTGCCAGAAAATGGCGATCGTCCATCTTCATTCCTATTTGATGAAAGTCGTTTTAGGGCCCACCTGAACCAAATGAAATTCAATAAAATTGTCAATTTATGCCCTGAAGCTTTCCAGATTCTACAAATTGTAGAAGGCTATCTAGAAGTCTAGCAGGTATACGAAAAATTGAACAGCCTCGGTATAGTGGAAATTTCCTTTAAGATGCAAATATCTACTGAAATTCAGAAACAGTTTTGGTCATATTAAGATTATTCGCGCACCTATTGAAACGTATTGGTTTATATGGATGTAAATCAATTCAAAGTCAACAGATGAACTCTAACTTTATCTAAGCTTCAGATGAGTCTAACTCACCTCATCATTAATATTAACACTATATTAAGTTCCTTTTTGTAAAATTCGCCCACCACTGGGAATACTCTGTCGATGTGTTTTTGTATATGATGTGAGTGTGCGGTAGGAATCTCGCGCAAAAGGGACTTCGCCGCCTGTAAATCCTGGCCGCCTCAAAAGCTTTGTAAACTGTATTTAATAGAAACGCACCGAAATGGACTTTTATCTCGTTAAAAATTGTGTATAATCCGCCACACAATGACGCGTTCTCGGTACGGGAAGACGATGACGTTGTCCTGATGATGATGTCGTAATTAAAATTTTTCCAGGGAGAGAGACAGGAAAAATGTCGTAGAAATTAGTGCTTCAAAAGACATGCGGCCACTCGAGATGTGTGTTAATTTGGCGCACTGGGGGAAATGTATTTGCTTCGGTTGTACTTTTAACCGCTTCCTAGTGAATTAGGAACGTTCCCTAGTTATTGTTTATGATGCATATTTGGACATCAAAGTCCGTGGGGGCGGTGCTGATGTCTGCGCCACGTTTTTATTTGGATTGTTTGAAACGCGATTGAGTCATGAGTACTTGTCATCCATGACCACGTCAATAACGTAACAAGCATCATGCACCGTAATAAGCATTAGAGGCGTAGGATAATAACGTGCGTGATTCGACGCTTTACCGTATAACTTAATAACGGCCGTCAACTCTTTAAATTTGATGTGTAAATCAGTGTAATTACAACAACAAATTAGAACAATCGGATTGGAAAAGTAATTTGAAAACGTTCCCTAAGTAAGAATGCTAAATTAAAACGGTGCGACAAATGAGGAAATAAATATTATTTGTAAAAATATCCATTTGATAAAAACCTGGAAACATTTTGAAATTCCCGTTATTCAAATTATCAGTTCAAGAACACAAAGATTCAAAGAACTAAATTGTCGAAATCTGTATGTTGAGTGTTTCTTGGACATCAAAACATTCGATATTATGTTTGATTAGAGCCATTGACGGATCACTCATAAAAGGATTCACAGAATAGCAGCGAGTCCTTTATTCAACCAATTTGTATCCATCTTTTCCATCAACCATCTTTTTTTCTGTGTTTTTGTTAAAAATCCTATGGTCTTAAGCTCTCCTTCATTTTTTTTGGCTTCGAAATACTTTGGTATCGCTAGCAGTGATTGAAGGTATTATCCATTATTCAGGTGTCCAGAAATTCTTCTTATAACAGGAACACAAATACTAGAACTGATTTTGTGCCTATTTAACCAAAATGATCCTTATAAACATCCTTCAATTATTTTTTCAAACATCTTCTAAAACGCCTATGTAGAAAAGGTGAAACCTTCTACATGGATTTTTAATTGGTATCAGAAGCAGGGAAGGGGGCAGTGGCACTTTATATCTCATTTTTTTATTTGTCAATTTAAAGCAGTAATAATAAATTTTAAACATATCGATTGTGTTCTTTTACTAATGTATTTTTGTTTAGGCGATGCGTCGATTTCGAGAAAAATCGATTCAAATTTTCTGCGCTGGCGGTTAATATTATCAACACATAAATTGATTCGTCCCCTCAAAGATAACTGAATCCTTTCAAGAATTTCTCAATTATTTCGAAATTCAGTACATGAACTTTTAATTTTTATCTTATGATGATGTCGTACATAAGAATAAACCAACGATTTTAAGTATACCCATATACAGGAATCAGAAGGATTAACATCAGGTCATTTTGCTGGCTAAACAATTGTTTCAACCCTCATAATCCAATGAACTCGATATGTGTTGTTTAAACCTTTATACCGTAGCAAATTGTAACTTCTCAAGTAAATATGAATAATTTTTATTGCTGTCCTCGTGATATCCCCAATAAATCTCAGAGAAAGCAGAAGGTGATATCTGAAACAGGGTGATTTTTTAGAATAAGTAGTATTTTTGTCAATTAACGATTAGCTAGGACATAAAGCACATTAAATTCGTAGACTCGTAGTGTAGCTCGTAGTTACTAATACTTACGTTCCTTTATTACATTACATTATATTAGTTATTGATGACAAATTATTGTTATTGAAAAATATTTAATAGGAGCCTTGAAGCTTATTAATAGATGTTTCACTAAAACCTCGCTAAATAACTTTGGGGAATTTTCAAAATTGAAGCTTCAAAAAAAAATTTGTGATTTTTTTTAATTCTGTTTTATGTAAGTAAATTTCAAACTGAATATTGAAACGAATTCAAAAAATAGCCCCAAAAAGAGCCCCATAAATACTTCAACAAAGTCCTGCTAAAACTTGGAGAAATTTCACCAAAATTGAAGTTATTAATTTATTTATGAATTTTCAAAGTTTAGCTTAGTAAGGAGATTTTTAAACATTCCAAACTTAAGTTTATAATGAAGTGAATTCGAATTGAAAAGTTCGTTGGTATTCTAACAAATTCGTATTATGCTTCGTATTATGGAAGCAAATTCAAAAATTAACATTAAAATTTGTGAGTTTTTTAATAATACCTTATTCGGTAACTTTGAGTTTACATAATAATTTTCATATTTTTTGAACTTTTTTAAAATCCAGCAATATGTACCTAAACAGATTTTACTAACACGTTAAAGTCCAATTCACATTACCCAAAAAATTCAAGTAATATTCTGAAATTTCGTCAGTACTTTTATGAAACGCATTATACATTTATGAGCAGTTCCATTAAATTTGCAATTTGGATAAAATTTTTATGGATTTTTAATATTCCGCGTTATTTAAGCAGATTTCGAATAAATCAAATTCAGATTTTTAATTTAATTAATTCAATAGGTAATTTTCTAATTTGACTACAAAATTTGGTTACACTTAGAACTGTTTTAGATAAAGTTTTTGACTATATTAACAATTTCTTGCAGGTTTTTAAGATTACGAAATTTGACAAAATTCTTGAACATGCTGTACAAAATATATCGTCACCATTCCACTTCATCTCATAGAACGTTATTAAATTAGGTTTGTTTTTGGCATTTTTAAATTTTCAGAACAACCGTTCAGTTCAATTTGTACTAAGTATATATGACCTTTATAAAAGGTACGAACACATTGAATTTTCTCGGTTGGAATTTTCCCCTTCCCGAATTGCGGGGGAAATAAAATAGGATTTCGTACCCATTTTTGAACTTCTCATTGGCCAGAACACTCCTCTCAAGTAGATCTCGACCAATGGAGGTGTACGTACCATTACTAGAAAGCACGAAAAATTCCCAGGTTATGTTTGCAAGTACCTATCGTTCAGTTATTCCTGTACAAATACGGTGTATTATAATTCTTGAATTTCGGATTGCAAACTTTGTTTGTTTAAATTTCCAGCAGATTTCAAGAGAAAATGCAAATTTGGGAAAAAATGTGATTAAAACAAAAACTTATTGTTGCCGCCCATTGCACGAGACCAATGAAAACAAGAGGCGCAGGCGCTAAACTATTAATTCGTGTCAGGCAGTGATATTAACCAACTGAATAGTACACATTTCCTGGAGTTCAATAAAAATAATTTAACTTCATTGATGCACTTTTAAAAATTTCGTTCTATTATTGTTCTGTATTAATTTCAGTTTGACATACGGAAATAGTTAAATCAAAGCGTGAAATTAATAAAATTTAGTTATTCAGAAAAACAATTCTTTATTGGAGCAGCTCGTTTTTTCTTGATGATAGAGGAGATCGTATCAACGATTTGAAAACAAAATATGTTTTTATCGGATATGCCGAACTGTTGTTGCATATATTTTCCATTTTGCATTGCAAATTCTGTCATATTGTTTTTTGGTGTTTAATTTCCATGACGGCAGCAAATAGGGAATATCATGAACCACGTGTAAAGTTCCATATTCTTTTTAAAAATAAGGGAGAGGTCTCGAGTACCCACAGGCACTCGTACGAAAACAATCGCATTAACGCAGCCACCCCGCGACCGTCCGTTACGTAAGCGGGCCTATTATCACCGTCGGGGCGGCGGCGGCGGCGTCGGTCGCGTCGCGACGGCGGCGGCCGCGGCGGGGGTGGGAGGGAGGCAGCTTAGCCCTCGGCCCCGCCCTCCCGCCGACGACAATGCGAATTCGGGGCCTCCTCGGCTCTCCCGTCCGCGGCAACGAGAACAATATTATTCGCGAAAGGAGGCGTTCTGCACACGTGGGTCGGGGGGGGTGGGGCGAGGGCGGGCCCCGCGTGCCCTCCGGCGGAAAGGCGGGGGGACGCAGCGCCGAGGAGCGAAAAAGACGGAGCGAAGGAGGGACGGAGAAAGAGAGAGAGAGAGAGGCGAGAAGGATCGCCGGACCCGAGACACAGACGCATCCCGGCACGCAGTGTATACGCACACATGTACGCGGACACATGAGAGAAGGTACATGTACATACAAATAGTGAGTGTGTGCGGTGTTTAGGGGTTGAAACACATCGTAGGTGCGAGTCGTGTGCGGTACGCGTCCTCGTCGCTGTGCCATGGATAGGATCGAGTCCGACGCCGGATCGGCCCAATCGCGCCCCGCTGGACAATAGGTGGTCTCGTGGGGTTGCGCGCGTCCGAGGGAGACAAATCACCACCGTCACCGAACTAGTGCGATTCCACCGCAGCCGTTACAGTTGTCGCCGTCCCCCTTCGGTTTTTAAGTATCAACCCGCGGACGTCGTGCTCCCTCTTCCCTATTTTTCGGTGTGCGGACAGTAGTCGGCGGTGGACGACACGGTGGCTACCGCACACCTACCGGAGGTTCGCTCGCAAGCGAATCTGCAAACATGTGTTGATCTGTCGCCGATCACGCATCTGAGGTGAGTTTCTGTTCCGGAAAGTGCACGACACGCTACGTCCGCACTTGCCGCGGTAATTAACTCATCGCTGTCGCCAGTTAAGAAAACCCACGAGGTGTCATTTATCGCAGGAGCCACGCGGTAGCGAAAGAACCCGTGACATTGACTCGACGTAGGTCGAATCGGCACTTGCGATAGCTTGTAGAATTAGAGTAATGTTCATACAATAACACCCTAGGTTTGGTACGTTTTTCTAGATAACTAGTCAGGTGCTACGTATTTAGGACTGGCAAAGTAACCCTAATACTGTTAAAATTTCCCCTATTTGGTCTGAGTGCAAACTTCATGGTCTACCAGATTTTACGTGTAGAGGTCAATTCTGTAACTTGTCTAGTCATAAAATCCATAGAATTGGAGTAACATTCATACGGTGACGCCCTAGGTTTGATACGTTTTTCTAGATAAAGAATCAAGGGCTGCCTACTTTCATCAGGCTTAAAACTAGCAAATTAACCCTAATACTATTAAAATTTCCCCTATTTGGTCTTAGTGCAAACTTTGTTGTTTACCAGGTTTTACGTATACAGTCCAGTTCTGTAAAATTTCTGACCATAAAATCCATGGACTCGATAAAAATCCCCTAGTCTAACTGTGATAATTTGTAGGATTAAAGCTCTTGCAGAAATCAAGGCATAACATGCCAATTGTTACTTTTCACGTTTCGTCAAAATAAATATTATCACACTACATCAGTCCAAAAACTCGAGGACAACACAGCAGTCATTACCTTCCCAAATTTGTCAACTCGATAAACTACATTAATTCACTTAGATTTTACACGGTCTTTCTATATTTGCCAAATCATGGGTAAGTGGTGAAGTAACCAACCGTAAAATTAATAAAATTTACCCGTTTTTTATGTCAACAAGTCTTATTACCTACCAGGTTTCACTAGTTACTCAGAATTTAAAAGCCAATCCAGTAAATACCTGCACAATTCTGCAAAGTGTACCAAATAATTTCTTTCAAGTAGTAAATTGAAAATGATCAGAATTTCTACCATATTTTTACTTAAACTGTCCCTTAAATTTTTACGTATATCAAAAATTTTTAGTTTTAAAGGTATCAGTGTAGAGAAGACAGGGATCACAACTAAAACACCTGCAAAAAGCAGTAATTAATTATAGGATTATATGAGGTTTCTAAATTACTGGAATCATTGATCCATGCTTGACTGTCAGAGTATGAGACTGGAAAATGTTT
This sequence comes from Cryptocephalus primarius, assembly GCA_963576515.1. Lineage (NCBI taxonomy): Eukaryota > Metazoa > Arthropoda > Insecta > Coleoptera > Chrysomelidae > Cryptocephalus > Cryptocephalus primarius. The sequence continues at coordinate 4,879,107 of OY754940.1, read as the reverse complement.
AAATATTTAAATATCGAAATATTTGAGTCATATTGCTTGGTTGTAGGAAATAACAATTAAAATGTAAAGGGTATTAAAGTAATTAGCTCGAATCATTTTTAATTGCATTTCGCGCTGTTATGTAATCTTCTTATATAGAAATCTGAAACATGTAAACTAAACAATATATGGGCGAAATATTAAATATTTAGAAAATAGAAAACTCTGCTCTCAAATTTTGTTACTTCTTTGTATTTACTTCTAAATAAATTCCGAATTAAAACTAACCCTCCTATCAAACGTTTTAAAATTACCATAGTAGAGGAGACACACACCAAAATTAGTACAAGTAATGCATACTTAAGTACTAAAGTGGGCTGTCAAAGTAAAAGGTTGGAGGTTATAAAATTTAAATATTGCAATACCACAGTGTATTTGCGAGTCATACTGTTTCATACCCTTTGTAGATAATAACAATTGAAACATGTGATAATGTACTTTTAGCTCCATTTTGCAGTACTGTGCAATATCTGTATATAAAATTACCAAACATTTGAAACGAAATCGATATAGGGGCGAACTATTAACTATTTTTACATTTAAAATTATGTTTTTAAATTTTATTATCTGTACTTTCGTTCTTGTCCCTTAAATTTGTGCTCATAAATAAGTTGTTTATGGTTTAGATTCTTTCATGTGGATTCGATTAAAACTTTACTCATACCAAAATTACTTAAAATACATCTTGTCTTAAAATTGCCGTTGTATCCACTTTTACAGGTGCTCTATGCAAAGTATGTAACAAATTTATTATATAGTTATTATATTATATATTTCTTCCATTTTTCTTCAGGCAATACATTCATAATACTTTTAATAGGCAGTGAAACTTATCCTTTGGTTAAAAGCCGAAGACAAAATTGCCGGTTAATTAAATTATGAATGTACTAATTATCTAGAAGAAAACTTTTTAAAGCTTATTACTTACAGAAAGTAGTCCAGTCAATTTTCACCAAAATTATAAACGCATATGTCTTGATCTGATATGATTGAAGTTCTTGATAGAGATCTGATGTTGTCTTGAATATTTTTTTTACTTTCTTATATGATTTATTCATTTAGTGAGAAAGTGTCAGCGGGTCGATTTTAGAATTTTATTTATATTTAATCTACTATTTCATCGATATGGATTTGCCATAATGGTAATATTAACTGATCTCTGAAGGCCAAAGTCACACAAAGTTTTTTTTTTGTTATTGCTTTGGGAATAAATTACAGTTAACTAAAATTAAATCCAAAGTGGAATTTGTCGATTCGGAGGCCAGTTTGGAAATATTCTGTTTTAAGGGGCTCATCAACGTCTATTATTTGCAAGGAACTGACAGTTGGGTTCATCCTAAAGATTTCCATAAGCTTGAAGTTTTCATAACGTTTTAAATAGCAAATGGGAAATGACTTCCCAGATCAAAAAGGATTAGTGGTATGGTCCTGGTAAGGGACCGTAAAAGGTGTCGGAAAATCCCCATACTATCAGGCCCCCTTCGAAGCAGGTAAATTCTCTTATGGCACTTATTTACCCAAACATCCTTAAGAACACATGCATATCATTTCATTTTTCGGTAGATAAGGTATACCAGCTAGTTTTAAAATTTCAACAAGAGTGTAGAAAATATCCCTAAGGATAACATCTTCGCATCCCGTCTGTTTAGTCGTTATTAGTAATTATAAATAAAGTGTTAACTATTTCGCTGTGCTATTGAGTGCTTGCTTTGAAGAAATCCATGTAAAATTCTGCAGTTCTAAGAAAAAAATTTGAGTAAAGTAATTACGAGTAAAGGGTGAAATGTACCTATTTTTGAGGAATGGTTGATTTGCCCAAAAATTTAGAAGTTTAACAAGGAAAGATTCTTAATGAAATAAAATTTTATTCAACAAAAATGTAAATATGCGATTTCTTCGTATATATGCGAAATATGCAATATACATACAATCCGCTCTCTAGTTATGACTTGTCCATTATCGCTGTTTTATAACCATTTAGTAGCACTTTTCAATTACCAGATAAAAGATAAATTCCTTTTATATGGCGCTAATTAAACAAGACGAAAGAAATCTCATCTCGTAATTATCCTAATCATCTCACCTTTAACATGGTCTGTAGTTCAGTGGCAAAAAACTGAAGCTGTATGAAATCCCTCGTCCGACAGATGTTCGGTACCGCCTAACCGGTTCAAACATTCAGCTACTTTATTTAAATTTATGCCAATCACATGTGAAAAATCTCGAGATGTATTTAGTGCACGAGATACTCGGTTTAAATGTGTGTAATAAACGTACTTATATGTACGGCTTTCAACGAGTAACGCTAGTTTTATGGATTCAAACTTTTCTGACGGGGCAAGACTCCATCTCAGGCAGTTTCCATAACGATTTAAAAACTATAAATTTTGTTCAGAAATTTCTGTGGCACCTCGTATGTAATGAACCTCGTTAACTAAATGATACTTTGTCTCGATGTATAAATACATTGTCATTCGTGATAATTTTAGAAATTAAAAAAGTGCGATTAAAAATTGTTTACAAGAAATTAATAACACTGTCAGTGTAAATAATCTCACAGCATCAGACGTGGAATTTTTTAAATAAAAATGTGCAAAAATTGTAATGTAGCAACAAGACTAGAAAACGAATTTAAGAGCGCAGGAAATTATTACTTTGACAAGAAATAGAAAATACAGTGGCGTGCTGTAAGGAAGACTATGTGTAGGAAACATTAAAATCATTCAAGGATCCAGGAAATAATAAAATAACTTTGAATTGCCAATAATTTAAATCTAAAACAAAAATATATTGTTTCGCATTTATTGTTTTCGGATGTTGTTACACTAAAACCTCGTGGTTAAATATATGCTTTATTACTCATTTCTTTAACGTAAACGCAATTGAATTTTAACGCTTTACAGCGTCCGAGGGGACAATTAGTCATTTATAGTCGTAGAACGTGGGATTCGATAAATATTGAACAATTCCTCGGATCTGACCTACACGGGCGATGAAAGGAACACTTTACCATGGAGAAGAATAAATAAAAATGTGGATTCGTCGAAACCTAACGTCAATAGAATAAATCAAATCGCTACAAAATAGAAAAGATTTGTTAGCTTTCCGGCCGAATGACGAGACCTATCGTTTGAAACAAAAATAAAAGGCGACAAATTCATCTTTGTCTTTGAACAGACAGACTTCAAAAGCCGCGGATTCCGCAACAGACGACGTATCTGGGGCCGATTTTTTACGCTGCGAGCCTTTAATAACACACAAACGATAAATCAAAAAATTGCCGGTAGGGAATTAATACGGCGGTTTGTTTTCTTTAATCGACGATAATAAAATTATAAGTTTAAATCGACTTTATACAACCAAACAGTTACTAATCGCGAAGCAAATGTTTACGCTAGGGACGAGTCCTGAATTTCTGATTGACTCGATCGAGAGGAGAGAGGAGGCTTTTGTCTGTGGGATGGTAACGATTCGGGTACAGAAATAGAACGGATGAGAGAATTTTAAACATTTCATAACAAGCGTTAAGTTGAAAAATTTTCATTTTGAAATTAGCACTTAGGTGCGAGCAGGGGCGATCCTAGAGTGGCATTTTAGTCGTTTGAACAAGGACAATCACATTATTCCAATAAACATATATCAACACAATAATAAATAAATAAATAAATACGTACAGAGTGGTCTATACCAAGGCACCTATTCCTGAGTGTGGGTAAGTGTAATTACCTGGGGAAATTTTAAAATTACTGTTCCACCAATGAGTATAATTATTGATGGAACGGTAATTTCAAAATTTCCCTAGGTAATTACAATTTCCCACATTCAGGAATAGGTGCCCAGGAGGAGAAAAGTAAAGTATTACTGTGTTCGAAAATTTTGCAGGGCGGTTAGGAGGTTTACGTACCTTCCACATTATTTTGTTTTAATTTTAAACGCTACAAAGAATCACGAATAAAATTCATCCCACAACATTAAACTGCCAAATATGAATTAACATCGGATGTGGAAGTTTGTTGAAAATTAATTTATTTTTATTCTTCGAGGAACACAGGAAACCCAAAATTTTCCTAAATGTACTCGAGTATTTCAAATACAAATCAGAGACAGTGAATCATACCAGAAGCTCTGGAGGTTCCTTTAAAAATTTAGAAGGATATGATTTGCTTCAGAAACGAATCTACAGGGTTTATAGAAGTTTCAAATAATTGCATTTTCATTTGGAACCTTAGAAGGATTAAGAAATAGAGATTTCAGAATTTAAGTTGACGTAAGTGCCTCAAAATTAAAACAAGAAAGTTTATGCAAGTTTCTAATTGTTTCTCCCCTAGGATCACGAATTAAGATTTGCCTTTAAAAAATTAAATTTTCGTTAACATGTTCTGAAAGTTTTCCCGTTGTAATTTCAGACATCAGATTTAGTCTAAATAGGAGATCTTAATCATGCTGAAAGAACTAAAGTTCCTAAAATTTTGGTTTGAATCTAGAAGAAAATTATGACCATTTCAACAATTATAAACCTCATAAAACTTCAAAAATCTAGTAAAAGGAATCCAGAGGTTCTTCTGGAACTTTCAACATCCAAAACTACCCCAAGGGAAACGTAAATGTTTTATGGAGATTCGAAATAGTTTGACTATATTATAACGTTACAAAGAGTTTAAAATACGAATTCGAGACGTTTTTCTAGAATCTCGGATAAGCGAAAATAAATCGAAATTTGCTTCGCATATATGGCGCACCGATATATATGCCACTGTTCACGCGGTTTAGAAAAATAAAAATTTGTATTTAATATACTTATATTGTAATGTATCAAATATTTTTTTAACATACACCTACCTATGTCTATTTTTTTTAAAAACCAAAAAGCCATCATAAAGGAGTTGAACCAAAAACCACAATATGTCGTCATGGGGTATGGGATTAAATTATGCCTCAAATAGAGCCACGTAATTTATGATCCTCATTTCCCGTTAATGTGTACTAAATTTTTAATTCCTCTTTTCCCAATCAGCTCTAAAATACGATTGGCCATTGTGCAGGTACATTAGGTTAAAGTTGGGGGAGGCAAGTGAAGTTTAGGCTGGTGGTAAGAAATATTGAAGTTATTTTCAATTAAAAAAATTTCAGTTCCAAAATATCAACTATTGGTTAATAATAAATTTCGGTTTCCACAAAAATCAATCCGATGAAAAGGCAAATAAAATAAATAAATTCAATTAACGCCCGAAGACCGTTTGAATCGGTATGGTTAAATTTAAATTTTTCAAGTCAAGTAAGTGAGAACTACGAAAAGGAGTAAATAATTAATAATTCCGTTTAGAAATTTATCTGGAAAAAAGATTCAATTTTTAAAAATACATTTTTTTTTCCATAAATGTAAATCATATACCATTTATTAGGAAATCATTTGGATATGTCGTGATGGGCAAAACTATGCTCCAGAAAACATCATTTGACTTTTTTAAATAGTGTCTATTTTTGGAAGAAAAACCAAACCTGTATGCAAAATTGTTTATTAAATTCAATTTTTGGTATTTCGTCTCGAAACTCTAATCATTGACGGATTTAAAGGAAGTAGTTCAAATAAAAGGATCTGTATATGAATTCGTGAGACATCCCTGGTCTTCTTTCATTAGACGCCACGTTATTGTATACTAAAATTTTTAATTGCTCCTTTCCCAACCACATCAAAAAAAAAGTATTCACGTTAAAGCGAATTAAAAATTTTTTAATAGTTTATTAGTTTGACATCAATTCCACCGCCTCGGGCGTCGGATCAATGAAATCTCGCTACAAAGCAACAAATTACCCTCGCATTGGGACATCTCCCCTTCTGTTTGATTAAACCCATTACAAAAGCCTTTTCACAATCCCAACCTGTTGTTTTGCATTTCGACCCCATTCGCATAACGCGATACTTATCTACGGCAGCACCCGAAAGCATTTCCACAATACGAACTTTGTGCGGTTTTGTTTGTCGCGACAATAATAAATACCCGGCACGTCGACGTTGCGCAGCTTCGATAAAATTGTCCTCTCTCCCATGATGAGGCTCTGATTGATCCGCCGTACTGTTTATCTTCCTCGGCGAAAAAAACGAAAACTGCGTTTATCTACCGCCAAAGAAACTTTGTTGCCAGTGCAATTAAGAGCTCCACCAGTTTAGGTGATAAGTCATTAACGACGATTCAGCTTGCGAACGGTCCGGAGATAGCCTAAACAAAGTTTTGTAAAACACTAAATCGTTATTATTGATATTAAGGGTACATACAGGCTTCTCTGTTAAGGAATATACCGGCATAAGCAGAAACCCATGGAGAACTTCTTTCTTTGATCGTGAGACGAAATGTTTACGAAATTAAAAAATATTTCTCCAAGTGTGCAGAACTCGTAAAAATTCACGTTATAAACCGCTTAATTGTTGTGTCAAACCCTTTTAACCGGTGATTTTAAAGCAGGGGTCGCGACCCTCATGCTACCGCAACAAAAAATATTTAGGGAGATTTACAAAAAAAAATAATTATGAAGATGAATCATTTTTTTTTCAGACATTGTATAAATTTACTGTAGATTTTGTTTAAGAATATTAGAAGTAGGTTACTAAAATACTACTAATACATACTAAAATATATACTAAAAATAAAAGGCATTAGTAGGTTAAGAAAATCACAAGATCTTAGTATGTTCTTAAATAATGCCATGCTTATTACAAATTTCATAAAATGTGTTTTATTTTTAATATATACAGGTAGCTGTCAAAGAGACGGGCATTACAACGAATAATTTTAGGTACATAGGTACATAATAATTAAAGTATAAAAGCAATAAAAAGTAGTGAATAAAATATGAAGTACTATTAAAACATTCCATAATAATTTAAACGTTTCGACAGGGGTTCGACCAAAATAAACGTTAATACACAGAGTAACGCTTAAAATTGGAAATAACTAATAGATTTTATTAATTTAAGATTTTAAAATTATAAAGTAAAACTGCATATCGGCAACGATGAAATAATTTTGTTAGTAAGAATAATTTTGATAATATTTTTGTCAGCAAAATAACAACTAATCATTTAAAAAATATATTCTATTAGATTTAATACTGAACAGTCTACCTGGCTGTAAAATTTATTTCTTGTAGAAATTGGGCAAGTGTAACATCTTTCATTAGTGCCCAAGACAAATGGTGTGATGCAAAACTCAAAATCAAGTTTAGTAAACGAACATGGAACAATTCTTTTGACTTATTGTGTAAACACAAATGTGGTTAGTCGCTACAATACGTCCCTATATATGAAATGCCTATTAGGCAGGTCCACTACAGCCATTAAATTTCAGCGCCGAGCACGTGTTCATTTTCAGTCGTCACTAGAGTTCAGTGGCGTATGTATCCAATTGCAATCATTATTTTAAAATGGCTTTTTTGAGACCTTCCGACGAGGACTAAATTAGCAATGGCAATGATATAGACATTATACACAATACATATAATGTTATAGAAACAAATGAGGGACAAATTTGGGATTTCGTCATAAAATTTCGTTGACGAAATATCAATCTTTTATATTTCTTTAAATATGGCGCGCCTATGGAGCGGTTTCTTGGTTTTTGTGTGTCGTTAACATGGCTATTAAATTAGGCCTTAGGCAGAATTTTCTGTCACTTTCTACTGTGTAACGCGAGGGAAAAGGTGCTTTTACCCGTATTCCATCCTGCTACTAGAATGAAGTGCTACAAACGAAATGATTCATTCTAGTGGTATGGATTTTAGTTCCGGCACCATTTCTTCTTACCCACACTTTAATGTATAAATTACATGCAATACTGGATAACGGACTTTGATGAACAAGATAAATATGTTTAACAGTCATGATGTGACAAATTACTATTGTTATGGCTGTTGAGTTTCAATAGAAACAAGTATAACAATTTGCTTGAGAATTATGCCAGACGTTCTTTGATGGTTGAGACAAATGTTTTTCATAAACCCACCGTGTTTATTGCGAGAGCTGCCTTGATTCGATGGACCGTCCTGAGAAGTAAAATTATTACCTCGATAAAACGATAACGTTAGAAAAATATTACTTTTTCGTAAAATTCCTCTACTTTCAAAATTTTTGCATTTCAAATACATTGAAATATATGTATACTCCTCCATCTCTCTTCATATATTTACGATCATTCTTTCAAACAAACTGTTGTTTTCCCATTGTGGAAAAAATGTATTATTCAAATCTTAAATGTGAATGTTTCGGATGCTTTTGCTATTTTTACCGATTAAACATTGTTTTACGTAGGATTTGATGTTTTTTATTGCTCATTCGGTCGTAGAGAACTTATTTATCGTCGCCCGGAGCGCCTCGAATGTCCGAGTATAAATTTTTTTTCGTTATTCCATTAAACTAAGAAACGATAATGACTCCGGAGACGACTGTTTTATGTGAGAAACGCGCTTTTTAATTTTCGTCTCACAAAAGGGTACAAGTTGATTAATAGACGTTAACAATTTCTACGTAACGTTTTTTTAAATACCATTTAATTGTTATGCAACACAAACCTGAGCGCACACCGAAAGGCTCGATCATTACCTGGCTTCTATTTACGAATAATTATTTTTAAATGATAAATAGCCTCTTTGCATCTATTAATATACAATTTCGACCTTTCGTTTCGAATCCAATAGGCTCCCTCTCTCTTTCCAAATACAATCACAGGTATTGTGTCCGTGGCCCTAATTATTAAAAATTACAAAACTGAGCTGAAGCCGTTGTGATTTAACCAACATTAATTTACATGTTCAAATAATATTTCGTCGGAGGTATGATTTATTGACAAATCGGTCTTGTAGATACTTTTGCTTCTGACTTCTTTAAACGATTTAATTTATTAGCGTCGCTCCGTCTATTAACGTGCAGTTCAAACATGCGAAAGATTATGTCCAGAGGGTTTAATAGGTAGCCCATTGCCACATTCGGATATTTAATCATGGTCGAAAGATAAATTGTGTTATGAGCTGCTGTGAAATAAATTATTTTATTTAATTTATCGTCTCCCTCTAGACTTACGAATAAGGAAAGTGCCCGAGATGAAGTTTTGAACATAATTTCGCTGCCCGGAATTCTTTGTTAACTCCCATACGTTTTAAGCCGTGAAGTCGAGCTAGCCCGGCTATAAAAAAAATTTGTAAACCGATACGTCACCATATGGACTTTACAATAGTTATGCGAGTAGTTCGTGATGTGTGTGGAAAACGTTTTCGGGACGCTGGCTTGAAACAAAAGGAGAGGCACATCTGGTAACCATTCACGTTTTTAAGCGGGCCGCTTTTAAAATTTTGGAAATGTCATCCGTCTCGAACATCCGCTAAAATTTTTAATCTGCCGACGTAAAACCTGACGCTCCGGATATTTCAAATCCCCCTATATATACATTGTTGCGGCCGCAGATCGATTTCCATATTTACCCGCTTACATACGGAGAATATGTGTTTTTGTCGTAACGCTAATATTGTATATAATGTATTCGTACCAGGATACCCGTATAATATTCCTCTTATTTTAAGACAGATATGTTAATTAGTAATAAATATTCTCGGTGCAATTCCATATTTGAATTCCTCTCGATTTTATGCATCAGTTTCTATGTAGATACAAGGTTTTTCCTTGTAGCGCTGTCGTCGTGCATAATCGCAATCCTACCAATTTATATTTCACGTTAATTACGAAAAATACACGTCTCCGGTATTTGCATAAGGATTATCAGAATCCGCTGATTAACATACGTATACGCCGCAGGAGAAACTTATCGATTGACAACTAACGCATTGTACTAACAGTAAATTGGGATATTAAATCAGGTAGGTTGAGGCAGGTAGCGGTTCTTTATCGACAAATTGGTACGAAAAAGGCGCACTTTCAGGTCGGCGGGTTCGACCTTTCGAGGCGTATTAGTCGTTCTTATTGTCTGGCTCTGATTTGATTTGATAAGGGGAGCGGAAATCGACAGAAGAATCTTAATAGGAGAAGATAAAGGAAGCTCGCCGGGGCGATAAAGGGCGAGGCAGCTGGAAATCAAACAAAAAAAATATCTACTAAAAGTGTATAAATAAATCGACAGGGTGATGTTAGGAAAACTTTTCGTTCTAGTCATGAAAAGACGACGTCAAAATTTTCCGAGTGACCCTCGATTCGATTCGCTCTCTTCTCAACTTCGATAAGGAAATGTAATATAATACATATTTACAACTCATTACCAGACTAGATAAACGTTATTGCTACTGATAAATTATTGCGAATGTGAAAAAATCGAAACGGCGACTTATACAATTAGAAAACGATAAGCGGACGGCTATTTACTGCAGCGGAATAGAATTTATTTTGAACCTTCATGAACAGCATTGATAAGGGATAGGTACTTACGGATGTAACGTAATCGCCGCCTTGAACTTGATGAAGCTAAAATTAAATCTAAGGCACACTGTTAAAGAAGAAGGATTTATTAGACACAACCATACATAACGGGACGTGTAAAGGGTTGAAAACAGTCAAATAAGAAACCAAGTCTATTTGGTCGAAACGCTTTATTAGATATAATTTTCTATGACGGAGGCATTAAGTACCTTAGGTGCTTCTTAGTATCCACAGTTTTTGCACTGAAAATTTATCGATCACTCTTGGTTAAATCGGCGAAAAGTTCAACCCTTATATTATGTTTAATCTTTAAAGTACCTAGACTTGTTTTTCATTTACTGTTTTTATTTACATTGATATATTAAGGGCGTTTCACATTTTCTTGCCCAGCTAATATCTCCGAAATTCACAGTCGGTACGCACAGTGAAAGCTCTGTAAACTGAACATTTGTGGGGTCAAATTTGTTCTTATTAGAGAGGTGTCCGTATTAAGGGGATTTTTCATTGAAAACCTACATTAAGTACATTCCTAGAGGTTAATTTGTTCTTACATAACTAATTTTTTTTTTAAATTGAACTTCAAACATGAAATGTGTTAGTACAGAAATGAAATGGCAATTAAAAAAGATTTATTTGGGTATAATTGTAACAATTTTTAGGTTTTATTATTTTTCAAGCACGCAATGAACTAAAAAGTGTGTTTTTTAATATATCTTATTAAACAACAGTATTTTAAGACTACATTAAAAATATAATTTTTATTATTGCGTAATTAGATATAAATATTTTTGAATAATATGGCCGTGTGAAATGTTACTAATGTAACCTAATTTAACTTACGTTACTCTGTCAAATAAGGTTTTAGGCTTAAAAATAACATTATATTTATCCTAAGACACTTCAGGCAGTTTTATTGCTATTGAACGCATTTTCTCTAAAATGTTTAAAGGTTTTAAGGAACCTCGGCCGCAGTCATAAGTTTTTTGAATATGAAACCTCCTCTTCAGGTTGCCTTTGTTGGAACAATTTAACTCCACGAAATACAATACAAAATTTTAAGGTAGAAAATCTTGACTTATGATGATAAATCGCATCTCGGACTATTGTCGCAATACCAAACAGATCTCCAAAATAACAAATTTTAAAAGCCTCAGCCACAGGCGTGAATTAAACAGTTGGTATTTGTGCTATGAAACTTCTTCTTGAGGATGCGTAGTTTGAACTGTTTTGGGTGTATCAAATAGAATACAAAGATTTAGGGTGAAAAATCTTATATTTGTCCTAAAATGCACTACGGGCTGTTGTAGCAACATCAATCACATTTTCTCTAAAATCTTAAAAACACTCTAAAGCCTCGCCCGCAGTGATCTTTTCACAGTTTGTATTTGTTCTATGGAACCTCTTCTTGAGCTGTTATCGCTCCATCAAATAGCAAGGGTTTAGGGTAAACAATTTTGTATTCATCCTAAAAAGCACCTCGTGCTGCTATGGCCATCTCAAACACGTTTTCTCTAAAATGTTAAAATATTTAGTCTGCCACAGTCATTACAGTTTGTATTTGCGCTATAAAACCTCTTCTTGAATTTGTGCTATGAGAACTGTTATGGCTCTAAACACATGGGTTTTTTCTCAGCTCTTTCTATCTTGACCTACATTTGACACGAATTTCAAGTTATTAAGCTATTTAAGTACAGCCAGTAATCTCCGACTGAAATAAATAAAACTTGCGAGATTTTCTTGTCAGAATGTTCAGAGCATTTACCCAATCTTGAAAACTGAAAATCTGTGTAATTTTCGAAGTTGCCTCGAACAAATTGTTATTAAATTTTTATTCAATATTAATTTTTTGAGAAGTATTTAAAAAAAATGGTGTAGTATTCTCCCTCTTAAATGTTAAAAAGTTAGATCAGAATTCGAGGGCATTTTTAAACTACATTTTGAAAAGTTTCGGAAATTTTAAAGCATAATGCAATTACTGCTGATTCATCAAGTAATTGCGACCAGTCTTGAGACTTATACTCCACTTGTGAAGAGGTATAAAGAAAGGCATTTTTTGATTTCCGTGCAACTTTTTAATACCAAATTTTTTTGAACAGCGTTCTTACTTTGAAAATAGTTAAAATGTAACTATTTTACCTTACTTTATATATGCGATCGTTGATACTGAGTAAATTAGATGTTTAGCCACCTATTCATTTTTAAGAAATATTAAATTATATTATTTCCTTAAATTTGGTAAATTGTAAGGTCTTCCAACCTTAAAAGTCTCTAAACTTCATTAAATTTGGCGTCATTTGCTTCCCCTGTATAAATGCTGCATTATAACATTTAAGTAAATATCGCATTATGCAACAATATCTAAATAAAATTAACATTTTTTTTGTCTGTTCGTTAAATCCCGACTTTTCGTATTTCCAACCAACGATAACCGAAACAAGGTCAAATACAATCATGATCCGGTTGTAACAATAATTTAACAAAGTAATTGAGATTAAACTTTGTACAATAAATTTTAAACAGACAAGTTCGTAGAAGATGGCTGCCACATAGTATTGGTAGTAACGATATATCCCTGTTATTACAGCAGGTTGCAGATTCCCGTCAATAGTTGCACATTGTCCTGCAGCAGCAGGAAACCCCATATGGGAAGCAACCGTCCCCGGTTTCCGGCGCAGAAGAAAAGACCGATTCATTCCCACAATTGCATCATATTTTAAATTGGCGAATTTTTGTAAACAAACACTATGAGACGAGAGCTGAGAGAAAGAGAACATCTCTTTGAATCGCTCAAGTGGCTTCTGGCCGGGATATACATAAGAAAGGAATCTTTGTTCGGGTAGAGTGCCACATCTGTTTTTACTCGAAAGATTAGGCACTCGACTGCTGGACTTTTAATGGCAAACGAAACTAGCAGGCCTCCATCATGTGCGGTGTGGGTGTCGACCTGGTTTTTCAGCATTCAGATGCATTGGACGTGGGGGCGAAAGGGAAAGGAGACTATTGTTTCCAGGATTCTTCTGGGAGCAGTCAAAATAACAACGATCCACAAAAAACCAAGTAGTTTCAAGTACCACAAGGTGCTGTCTCATTAATCACCTCAGTCGATACTTGTTGAAATTTATAATGGTTTCATTGAATGGATCTGTATGAGCATTAGATAACCGATATTGTTTCTACATGTGGAAATACCGACTTATCTTGACTATTTCACTTTATCCAAAATTATTAAAATATAGCAACTCTCACTGGTTAGGTTAGGTTAAGAATTGTTGTTTGATTAATTTTAGATTTGTTCTCCTGGAATCACGTTGAGTGATTAACTGTCCCGGACGTAATGAGGAAAAATATTAAGAATTTTAATAACAAACTAGTATTTAAGTGTATTGACTTACTGAGCTTGCTACTTGTGTACTTGGGTTAGGAGCAATGATGTGTGGATTATGTATATTATAAGTAGATAAAGTGGTTTCTTTTGTAGAATATCCCAAAATCTGTCTGGCTAAAGCTATTAATACGCTTTAGTTCTCAGCCTTAACTGGAAATACTGTTATTTCTTGTATATTCAAGTCATACGCGAATTTAATAAACACCTCCTACACTTCACTCGAACTTAAAGCTGAAAACAGTCACTGTGATTATTTTGAAAATTTTCCTGTTCTAAAACCTCATTGAAGTTCTATTCAATTCCTATCGACTATCGTCCCCCTATTACTGTTACCTCCATTTCTGCCCCGATTGTCCCTACGCTTTCCTGAAAACTTCAGGTTTCACACACACATTCTCTCGCACACATGTTCCTCTCGTAATATCAAATTTCACCACTGACCCAGCTCTCAATAAATCAGGTTGAGAGTGGTTGCAAATGCAACGGGAGCGCCCTCGAGGCCCTTAGGGTGAATATTTGAGTCCTCGTCGGGAAAAAATTAGGATAGGACATGTGTGCTTTCGTGTTGCGTGGGCGGTCGAGAGAAAAATGGTAAAGAGACGCTTCTCCTCTCTGATTCGTCGATGTGGGTTTTGATTGAGAAATTAGGTAATTAAAGGTGAAAGAAGGTGGGCGGTGGATGTCTTTGTTTAATTAATTGTCCGTCGTTATTTTCTCCTGCGATTGTGCGCTAGTGTTGAATTCGGTGTAATTTATCATCGACGAGGGAATTTAGAAACGTGCCTAATTACTTGTCAAGATAAATTTTCGTGTTTCTATTGCTTCGAGTCGAGAAAAAAAATGACAAATACTTTTCAGACTTCACAATTCTTGACAAGTCGTTTTTTTCACTTCTCTAATTGAAACAGAACAGGTTACATCAGAAACAATCAGTGTGAAGGTTTTCTTAAAATTTTACCTATTTAAAATTCTTACATAGAAAAATTATAAATCTAAGGTGTCCAAAACGAAACAAAGGAAGCTGTTATGTTGCAGAAAAAAAGGAACTAAGAATTTGGAGGCGGTTTTATGCAGATTTTACCAAAATCGCCTTATACGAAATTGTGGTAAAGTAATCGAAGTTATACCCATTGAAGATGGTATCCTCATTTCATTTTTGTCACAGTGTCTAAAACTTCTCTAAAGGACACGTTCATAAATTTTGTAAGTGATTTTCTTATTCGAGGGCTCTTTCCAAGATTTTAGTTAACAAAACTTTCGTTTTTCGTTTGTTTCCACTGTTTACAAGACATTTGAAAAATTTGACAATTTTCTTGTTTATTTTTGGATCATATACAAAACGAATGTTTTTGACTTTCCAAAAATTATTCGAAAAACATCGATTTCAAAGTTTGCTTTGAAAAAATAAAACAATTGAATCGTTCAATCATCGTTAAAAATAACGAAAAATTGTTCAAAAGACTGGCTTCATGTAGCTTGATGTTTCAAAATGTTCTGTTTGAATATTGTTAAATTGTTTATTTGCAAACTAGTTCAAGCAATAAAGGGGCTAAGCACTTTAAATCTTGAATAAAACGTTGGGTCTTAGTCGTTTCGTGATACGTACACGTGATACATTTTGTGCATTTTGCTTATTTTCTTAAATATTCGGAAATGGCACGTCATACATTTGTTAAACAACTTGTACTGAGAAAAGTAACAGTTTCATGGTTATTGACATGTAAACATCATAAAATGAAGGATGTAAGGAAGATTCGTGCTTTACAAAATAACAATAAAATAATAAAAATTGAACACGATTTAAGAAACAAATTGCATACGTTAAAATTAGAAACCACAATAAGTGTTACTACTCAAATCGTATTAAAGTGATAATCTTTCTGTGAACGAAATAAACGGAACTTTAGACTTTCAGTCCTCACATATCAGCGTTTTCATTTTATTCATTATCTAGACAATTTTGACGATAATGATGTTTGATTTACCGACATGCAATTATACGGCCATATGGGCCGTGTGTTGGTTTTATTATCGTTTAGTAAGTTTAGTGCTTTTGTTTCAGATAATAAATGTGAGGGTCAGATTTTAACAAAATTGGCAGGTTTAAAAATGGCATTAAATATACACCATATTTATATAAAAAAAAAAACATTTTTCGAGTATGTAACCTTAAATACCTCAAACTTCTGACTTGTTAAGCCCATTCTTAACTCCGATTTGGATTCTAGGTAGAAAAATACTTTGGAAATGACCCTTAACTGCTCAACAACAAAATCTTTCAGATTTTGTGTTATTGTCCATATGGAAGATTTTGAAACGTTAGTGTACATAGCAGAAATTGTTATAACGATAATCTCAGGATTTTTGTCAATTTGCAACATGTCCTCTTCGTATTTTTCCATAACGTGAGGGTTTCGACCCGTTTCAATTATTTAGAAAATACTTAGAATATACTTCTTTTAAATTGGTTCAAATGTTGTGCAAGTGTTTTCGGCTCTACACTCATTTGTATATTTTATTTCACCATAAATTAAATGTATATATATAATTTTTAATAACGATAGCAAACTAACCTTTAATAAGATTAATAATACTAACAGTTTTATAAACATTTTCGTTTACAAATGTCAAGTTTCATTGATTTCTCTAAGCCAATGCGGTATTGTAATAAATTAATTTCTTAATCGCAAGGAATGCAAAAGTTCAAATTAGTTCTCGATAACGCTGTGTTATAGCGGTTTTAAACAGGGTACATTATTTTTAGAAGATTTAGACAGTTTGCAAATATATCATAAAAGAATGTTAAAACTTTGAAAAAATGAAAATTATAATTGAATGTATCTGTTGATTCCCTCCATTTCAGCACTTGTTATTACGATAGAAATATAAGGTTTACCAATAATAAAATTACTATAATGAAATTTATCGTTTAAAATATAAACTTACTATCACAACCAAGAACGAAAAGAAATGCAAAATCCGCACATTTCTTTCGGCGAACAGACGAAATAATGAAACTGGGTGATCATGAGAGGGGCAGCAGATATTACGCGCATGCTTAGTTCTAATACGTTTTCATTTAAAATCTGGAGCAATGTCTACGTATCAAAAATTTAACCGAATTTTGGCTCGGGCTAATTTAATTATTGGGTACAATAATCGCAGATACGAGTATACTACACGATATTTGCCACAAATACTCATTTCTAATTGAGAAGGTGATGATATGAATAGAAAATGTTTAAAAGAGGCAAAATGCATAGGCGCAAAAAAAGAATCTGCAAAATCTGCCTGTGCTTTAAGTTAACAGTTAGTTTCTCAAAGGGTATGAGCATTCTATTGGCTACTGCGTACTTGCCACGGTTAAAACTTGGATTTTTGTACTTTTTGGTTATTTTCATTTAGGCTCGTTAGGTGGTATGGGGTTATCTGGTGGCTGTAGTAATAAAAATGTGCAAAAATTTCAAATTCCATTAATGTCATACGGGGTCGTTGTGTGACAGAATTTTTGCACCTGAATACCACAAAACATATATTATACAGTCACAGTAAGAGTAAAAATAAGCCATTTTCATACAGAATACTGGAAAAGCTACTTTTGTCTTCTTATTGGACGGTTGAAAGGCTAATGAGTGCAATTCCGTGTTCATGTGTTATTAAAACTGGTCGCTCGGTCGTTATTACCGCACGTCTAAAATCGCTCTAAACAATAACCTTTTGTTGTTAGCCTCGATAAATCAATGCACATAATGAAAGACAGATGGAAATTGAAACATCGAAATGAGATCACTCGTGTGTAATAAAAAAAACTGAAAGCTTGCACAGTATATTAGTTCTATTATTAGACTTATTATTTTAGTTTACATTGTCGTCATCTTTAACGTTAGCCAGTAGCTATACATATATTACACGGAGAGCTATTTTAATTATCCTATTTTTTGTGTGTACGTGTAGACGCACACACAATGTCCGGGTAATGTGACACATTATTCGCGCGCTCGGAACCTTTTTTCTTCCCCTCCGACGTTAATTATAATCTGAATTATAGTTTCTTATAAATGCAATTTCTACCGTTCTCACTCGACGACATCTGCTTTATATCTCCATTGATTTCGAAAACTCTATACTTTCTCTCTCTCTCCTCTCCACTTATGATATTTCGATGCACTTTCTGCGATAAATCCGCGATGGAGTAAATCCATCGTTTAAGAATTTTTCGCGGTGGCGTTTGATGTCGCCTATAAAATTCGTTACGCCGATAATTGAAGGCATTAATAACAAAGCATGTTAAATGTTGGTATTGACTTTATAGCCGGATTAATGCCCGTTATAAATTTAGTAACGCGTAAAATTTTGACGTGCTTTTTTGTATATTAATCCGCGTATGCGTGTGTGTAGATCGATGCATAACGGAACTGATGGAAGATCTCAAGGCTATTTATTCTATGGGAAGTATTTGGTACTGTGGAAGAACAAGTGCTGACATGTTAATTAATAGTACCAATGTAATGGGCTCGTAATTAGCTTCGGTTACGCCGTTAATTTAATTTTTAACCTAAGGGGAAGTGCTCAGTCATTCTACCATTGTGTTAGGTCCAAACTGTCTTCATTTTAAAAAGTTTATGAACATCAATAAACTGTGTGTTATAAGGGACTTTTCGCTCCATTTTTGTTTTTACATGAATGAAACACAAACAGGACAAACCCAAAAAAGTATTTCCAATGAGTGGCGACCTAAACAATAATTATAAATTAAAGAAATTCATAAATTTACTTAATTACATTAATCGTAACACATAGTGAGAGTTAGAGATTATGGAAAGACCTTTCTATATTACCGATAAAAATTGCTTCTACAGAGAATTCTCAAAGGTACTCCAATGAGAAGAAAAAATGTTAGTCAAGAAAAAGTTTCAAAATTTTTTATATCTCCGAGGACCATGGAAGAAATTGAAGTTTTCCTAAACGGTCTCAATCAGAATCGATAAACTGTTTCAAGAACTTCTTTCGGTAGCATAACAATTCAGCAATGGACATTTGTTCAATAATTTGCTGGTAGATACGCCACTGGATTGAATCATGTTTAAGGCTTTTACAGCTAATTAACAATTTACTAAGTAATAGTAGTAAGTCCTGTAATGTTGTACTGCAAAGTGTATAGCTCTTTAAGTATGGAGGGTCAATCTGCTCTAGTGCAATTTTTATATTTCACATATGCCGACTAAAGCGTTCATATAAAAATAAAATCCTCCCAAGTTTACGGCTCCTAGTTAGGGCGCAGAAGGGCCGTAGCGTAAATATTGCCAATCTTTAATTGCAATTCCTGTGGTTTTGCTCTATAACAGCTAACAATGTATGTGGTAACATCGAATATTTGGAAACATTGTAAAACATTGCTGGTAACCTTTAAACTATTTACAAATAATGTAACTTAATCTGCTCTTAGAGTCGTCACAGTTAGAATATCCTCAGAATGCTGCGCTGAGTAAAAATGCCCAAAATCATATTTTCTAATGTTTAAGGATATTTTATCTTGTAAACAGTTATGTCAACCAGTTTTCTGAAGAACCATTAATTACTCTTCTTACAAATTTCCCCCGCTGTACCTCTCGTGAGTTTATTAAATATGACACGAAAAGCCTTTTCTCCCGATTTGTGCCAACTTAACCTCTTATTTTTTGACCGTCCTCTGTGATATTCTGTCACATACGTTTTAATGTTGAGAAAATTCAAGTAAAAATTTGACCGCTTTGGCTCAAATGGTTTAGAAGATTTAGCATGTGCTTATTTCACCTCCAATGTTTGGTTCTTCGATACATTGGAAACCCCTGGATTGTTGAAAATGCTTTGAAACAAAATTTAATTCTACATACAATGTAAAATGTAAGCAAAAATTATGTTTAAACAAAAGTAAACTAATATTTCTAACAGTCTCTACAAAATCATAGCTTTAATTTATTTGTGTTAGATAATTTTCAAGCTCACCTGACGCGATGTAACAGTAATGCTTTAGTAAAAGCTTGCCGCTAACTACTCATAACGTGTCATATAAATTCATAAGCGTTATGTCCAGGGAGTTGTTAATGTCGTTTATGCTAAGTATAAATATTAATGGCCCAAGATATCTCTTCGGAGACACCTGAGTTAGATGTCATCTCGTTGGACCATCTATTCTTGATTTTTAACTAATGCTAGATTAATTAGTTAAACAATATATCGTAGGTAACGTAGAAGTATTAATTTTTGTTTTGATTTTCATTTTGGTAACACCTTGTCACCAGATGTTGTTAACGTGTCATATGAATTAGTAAATTTCCAATTCAGAGAGTTTTCCATATCGTTTATGTAAAGTATGATCATTAATAGCTCAAGTATACGTCCCCTGCGGATACCTGTATTTTATGTCACCTGGTTGAGCCACATATTCTTGATTTTAACCTTTGGCTAAGTTAATAGTCATGGGTTACCTTAAAACCTCAATATTTTAGCTGTATTGCGATGATTTTGTTTATTAGAAATCTCCTGAACCGCTTGCAGATAATTCGATGAAAAAAACATAAACAAACATTTTTTTAAAAGCCATCTTCCCAAGGCTTCCAAGCAGAAGACGTCGTGGCTTCGCCCACTTTGACCGCTTCTCGTTTCGTAAAATGCCAAGGAACCGTCTCATACTTTTTTCGAATTTTTCCGTTACGCGTTTACTTCGTTCTCGCCCTCTTCTTCCTTTCTTTCTTTCTCGAACTCCAATTAACAGGTTGTTTTTGTAGCAGCAGAAGCAGCAGCAGCAGCAAGCAGCAGCAGGACGGACTCTCTTCTCTCTTTTTCGTATCTCTCTCTCCGAAGAAGAGAGGACAATTGTTATGTTAATCGTCAAACCGGTTTGGAATTTTGAAAAGGTTATTCACTTTATAAAATAGCGATACGATGGGAAATAATCGAAGGCTCTCCTTTTATAATCGTATGCAAATGTTATTTTTAGTTGTCATTATGTAATCTAAATTACCATATTTATTTCGGAGCCGATCCAAATACATCTAGGCTATCAATTAGGCTTTACCATAAATTCCATGGGATTACTCAACGAGAAATTACGCCGAATTACCTAATTCTTTACGGGAGGAATAATATACATACTCTATGTAATCTGAGAAGTTTTTTACAAAGACCGAAAAAAACACGCTGAAACCATAGATGCTAATCATTTAAAATTCTCTACCGAAGCAATCATTATTGCTGTCATCAGGACTTCCCTGATATGTCAGTGAGCCTTTAGCAGGGATAGTGTAACGTGTAAAGGGCTTGTACACTTTCCTTCCCAAAGGAACAATACCATCAAATCGGTCCTCAACAGTGACGTTAATTCGGACTGAAGACATGAACCCAGAATATAACGCGTGAGTGCAGTGTGCGCTTATAATCGTTAAATCCACTTTGTGCTAATTTATTTTTGGACCAAATTTCCCGAAGAAACATACATTTTCGTTTCGACCGACTCGCTATTTCCGAAAGCCTCGGCTTCGTATTAAAGCTTCATTTAACGTTAATAGCGTTTCTTTTATCATGCCCGTAGTGATGAATGAAGCCATAATAATCGACACATATTCAAATTCGGAACAGACTTCCTAGTCGATCGTTCGAGGCGCCGCGTTTCTGCTAACAATATTCCGACCAATTATCTAATGCGATTTTTACGATTTCAAACTGGTAGGGAACCGTTAAATTACCGTTCCGTTAACGAATGCCGATTAATGTTTTCCAATTTTGTTATTTTTTTAATAACATATTATTACAGAGGTTCGGGAGGTGTCCGAGCTTTCTTTTTTAATTAATAGAAAAGCAGGAAGTGTCGACAAAATTATCAATTATCGTGTTATAAATAATAATCTCGATTAGGTTGGAAAGTATTAGCTATCAAACCGATAATTAACTCATTTCGGAGCTTTCTTCCATTTTAGCGACTCTAATCCACTTAAGTCTTGAAATATCGTTAGGAAAAGTAGCTAACAGGCTTGACTATTTATGTTGGATGCGGGTAAGACGTGAAACTTTTTCTGTAGTCTAAATGAAGGTATGGGTAAGTCATAGACGCGTCCTAAGATTTTCTTTGATGATCACAAGAAAACCGATGGGTAAATGTTGATAAAGGCATCGGTCTCAATTCTGATTATATTTGATGAATCATCATTACAGAGTTAATCTGTGATGAGTCTGTTTTTGCAGAAAATCGAAGAGGCAAATAAATTTTAACGGTCTTCGACAGGGAAACCTAGCTACTATGCCTTGTGACTAGATGATCAAAGCCGAGGAAAACCGTTTATTAATATTTAATTATCTGTTTTTCGGTTTTGAGGTCTAGATACTTGGCATTGAAACCTATGAAACATTTACAGAATTTTAACAAAAGACGTACGAAGGGAGTTAGTTAAGATGTAAAAATTTGATAATACGGTTTGCAAGTTGCATATAACTAAATTTTCGAAAACTAATATGCGGAAAAAATGAAACGGCACTAAAAAATTTTTTAACGCCTGAAAATAAATCATTTCTTTCTTCTTATGAAATGTGTCATCGACATACAAATAGGACAAAGACAAAAATTTTAAATTAGTTTCCCAGGAATCAATGATATGTTCTGTGTCATTTTGTGGCACGTGAATTTTGTTCCATCTCATCGCCAGTTCTTCAAAATTAATTTGACAACGCCATAGTTATTTTACTACAAATTATTTAGATTTTACCGTTCCACGTGAAAATATCCCTGGCCCCAATTCAGGTGTCCTGACCTCCCCAGTTCACATGAAAAATAATCTGCCGGACCCGACCGGAATCCGATTCGGAGGCTCCAATTTTTTTAATGTTTACCGTACATGTTAATGAAGTGTTCAGGTTAAAATTTTTGGAAAATTTGTGTTTTCTTACTTACAAACGCTAGAATCAAAAATGTATAACTAAAATATATTTTCATGGGCATTTTCTCGAGCTACAAAAAAGTATTCTATAATTTTGTACTAAGATTACGTGTAAGGGAGGTAAACGTTAAACCCAAAAAAATCTTTAAACGTAGACACTTTTCCTCAACTTCGAGGTTAGGGGTATTACGGAGGTCTTATTCTCTAATGGAACTTCTGTCAAAACCTCTTACATTAAATGCGTAAAATGCTTCTTCGGTTTTTATGCCTATCGACTGGACTATAACATGACTTCGGTAGAATTTGAAAACATTGCGTTGGTTTTGCCGCCCTAACAGACCAGAATAAAAATTGAGTGCATGTTTGTACCTGAACTTAACTTGTCAGGTTTAAAAATTTTTAATATATTTGTAAATGTATGAGTGTTTTAAAATTTATTTTTTCTCTTTTCCAGGTAAGTCATCCAATACTACTGCTTGACGATGCCGTGAGTATATTTCAAACTAATACACAAAATATCATATCATTAACTAGGTGCACATTAACTAGAAAAGCGACGATTTATTTAAATTTCCCCAAGTACCCCATTAATAGTGACGAGTTGCCACTGAACGGTACATAATCTCTGACAGAATCCTTACGTGTTCCTTTATCGCGAAGAGTCTCGATCTCCATTTAAATAATCACTTCAATAATTCTAATCCCCCCGTGATTAATATTGGTTAAAGCAAGTTCCTTTGATCATATCGGCTTATAAAAGAGAGAGACGCACAAAAGGACGCGCGGTGTGGATTTTTTGACAAGACACCTGAGAAGAACAAATTTGATGTCTTTATTCCTGAACGTAGTCAGTTATTAATACGACTCCGGTTTCCATCTCCTATCTTAACCGTTCTTAACGATTAAGTTTAATGGTTGAGACATTTCTGTAAGGACACGCGGGCTTATTTTAAGATCGAGACGTCACGTTTTGAAAATCGAACGTTGATATACGTGCCTCTTCTTTTTTTGATAAATCTCGAATTTCGTCGGGATTTCGCACGACCTGTGACGAATATGATGGACGGCCTCTATTTCTCTTTCCGTCTCTCCGTAAACAACTATCATGTGTGTTATTTTAAGGAAGCGAACATCCGCCTTTCAGTGAAATATCGCCTTGTCTTCTCAAGAACAATTCTAAACAAGTCGTACTTTTGTCCTCAACCCCATGTGAGATGATCCGTTAGTAAAACGCTTCGCCGGATCTCTTCTCTCTGCGGAAAATAAATAGGCTGTGGGCAGGGGCGGATTTTAGAGATTTTCCTTACTGTCTTTTCCATTCGTCCATAATTCGCCACATCACAAAAATTTCGGTTTCGATGAGGCTTTTACAGCAAACATGCATAGGAATTTAAAAAACTTTGGGAGAGTAAAACCGACGAAGCCGAATTTTGTCATATAGTTATTTCTGAACCAATCGCGGTGCTAGAAATTTACAAAATTTTCACGTTGGAATTTTTCAAATCCAAATCAAAAACAACATGATGATATTAAGGGGGAAGTTACCGTTTCGAACAACCAAATTTTCACAATTTATTATCGATGACAAAAACATAAAATATGTCGTTTACTTTAGATTTTCATTTGAGATGTCTTGAAATTTACCATCCAAGCCAGGCAAGGGCGTATACACCAATTATTAGATTTACAGTGAGATACACGTGAGGGTAGGTTCTTAGGAAAAACTGAAGAAAAGTAGGAAGACGAACTGGGTCGAAGACTTTAAAGGTCCTAGTGGTTGTTGCAATAAGCGAAGTAATTCAGCTTAATGAAAACTAGAGATTATTTCTCAAGATTCATGATGTTTGAAACATAGTAAATTCCTATTGATACTAATAGAGGTTAGATGCAGGTTACTTTTTAAAATTCCGGCAAATTGAATTTTTGGTGAATTTGCCGAAATTCCAGAAGGCGCGTTTTGGCTTTGGCCTACCGAGAATTAAGCCAGATTTGATCGCTTTAGATCTTCTGCTAAA
Source organism: Cryptocephalus primarius (assembly GCA_963576515.1). NCBI lineage: Eukaryota > Metazoa > Arthropoda > Insecta > Coleoptera > Chrysomelidae > Cryptocephalus > Cryptocephalus primarius. Next base: position 4,854,345 of record OY754940.1, on the reverse strand, counting down.
ACGAAGTTGAGCAATTTGCTTTAGTATTCATGAACAAAAAAGTTAGCGAATCTAAACAAACGTTCACTGATCGCGAATCTTAAACGTCGTTGATTTGAGATCCATCTGCATAGAATAAATATAACCTGTGGCGGAAATTCATATCTAGTAAAATTTCCATAAATCATCTCGTTTAATATTCGAACTCGATTCCTGCTGGGCACTGCTCAACACACTTGGTTTATTACTGGCGGGTTCATAAATATCTGTACATAAAAGTCTACAAGAAATTTTTTTTCCAATGTTGGCGATGGGGGCCGTCAGTTGTACCACGGAAGGTTCGAAACTGATAAGCCTACCCTACTGTTATACCACGGAGGTCCTGCGAGGGGGTTAACGGCTTATAGTCGTTAGAAGGTTTTATGCCACCTGAATTTATGGTGCTAGGCAGAAGTCGGAAACTTTTGAAAAAATGGAAAAACCATTTTAAGGGAAAAAAGGTTATATTCCACCTGAATTTATCGTACGAGGCAGAAGTCCGAAATTTTTGAAAAAATGGAAAAACCATTTTAAGGGAAAAAGGTTATATGCCACCTGAATTTATCGTGCGAGGCAGAAGTCCGAAATTTTTGAAAAAATGGAAAAACCATTTTAAGGGAAAAAGGTTATATGCCACCTGAATTTATCGTGCGAGGCAGAAGTCCGAAATTTTTGAAAAAATGGAAAAACCATTTTAAGGGAAAAAGGTTATATGCCACCTGAATTTATCGTGCGAGGCAGAAGTCCGAAATTTTTGAAAAAATGGAAAAACCATTTTAAGGGAAAAAGGTTATATGCCACCTGAATTTATCGTGCGAGGCAGAAGTCCGAAATTTTTGAAAAAAATGAAAAAACCATATTAAGTGAAAAGGGTGTTAGGTTAGGTTTGGTTAGGTTAAAATAATGAAAATAATGAAATGTTTTCCCTGATTGCGTATCGTCTCTCATTATAATTATGTGTTAATCCTATCCCAGAAAAATTGGTGGTTATACAATTCGACAGAACCCTAATTGGACTGTGATAATTAAGCGGTTGATGGTGGTACAACCGTAGGGTGGGATTAAAGTCACAAGTCGAAGATTATCTCCAGTATCCGTGGTACAAGTAACCAGTCCCCGTCGGCGGATGCGGTCCTGCATCACCGGATTCTTCGAGGGAAATAAATAGGCTTTGATAGCAGCACACACATAGGAACTAAGCGAACATCAGAATGCATAAACGACGGTTCTTTATTCTTTGAATTATTGTCGTTTTTTGTTGCCGAGTATATTGTGGATCAGTTGACCAGAAATAATGGATCAAAAAGTGATGCAGAATACGACGTCGACCGAGGTGAATAAATTACCGCTCTGCGGCCGCCTTTTAGGAACTTTTTCCTTTCTTTCGTCTCCTACAAAGCCGCCTCGTTTCTTCAATGGTGACTTAACAGATGCGTTTGTGTGGCTAATGTGGCGTCCAAGTTGAAAATTTTAACGTCCTTAATGATTTTATTACGCCTAATTTACGAGCGAGTACGTTAAGGAACTTAATTAGCGATTCGGGCAAATTAAAAGATAACGAAGCACACCTAGCTTTCTCAAAATTTATCGTCGGGTAAAATTAATTTATACAATTACACAAATATAATTATCGGAGAGCTCGATCCGAGCTGCTCGGGTACCGTTTCTTCGATCTCTCGAGCATACATACATGCACACATGCGATTGTCTATATTTTACAATCTAGTCTTGTACGATTCGATAAAACAAGTGGAAGATCAACATCTACCTTTCTCTCTCTCTCTCTCTTTCACTCCTATTCCCGAGTACGTCCGCTCTACCTTGCTTGTCGTTGTTTGTTGTTGTTCGATATGTGCGTGAGCTCGATATCTTTAAACAACTTTTTGTCCGGCATATCGGGTCAAAAGCACTCTTAACAATTTCGCAGTTATTCCAGATATGTCGGAGGTATTTCTGTATTTATTAAATCGCGGATGAGGCTTGATTTGGTTTCATTGAAATCGCTTAATTGGCGGAAAAAGTGTGTTCGTACCGTCAATAAAATCACCTACGAGCTGTTGAAAATATTTCACACAACACGGCAACTTCAATTCAGAGAAAAATCCGAAACGTTATGTAAAGATGTTTCGATCTATTATGACATTGGTAGTGATTATCAAAGTGGCAAATAATTGCAATGATTGAAAAAATGTAATTGTCTTAAAATTAGAACTGTAGGGATGGAAAATAACAGTAGTAAAAGGAACTAAGACGTTAGTGGAAAGACAATTCACTTTTTGAGGAAATTTGTATAAAATCTGCGCAACCTCGGATCAGCCATTTTGAATTTCTAGTATCAAATTACTTTTGTTGGATTCTCGGAGTTAGTTTTTAATAATCATCAATAATATCAACTTTTCTCGGATGTGACCTTAAAGAAAATTTTCTAAAAAGTCGGCCATTGTTACGACTAGCCCACAGCCCAGCTAGCTAGTTAGAGACCTACGCGTCACTTCTCAAAAAGGGTCGTGTAGGAGAAAGTCCATGTGATCTTTCATGCCCTAACAAATACTTCCCTCAAGAGAGCAAGCAAGGGCAAAGACTTTTTAATACTACTATTAGCTGGGCAATTATGGACAATTTTTTCAAGACCTGAAATTCTAAATTTTTCGTACGTTTTCACATTTTTTTTTTTGGTATATTTCTTAAATTTGATGAAAGGCCATTCCAAATTCCTTTGAAGCACTGCTGAGAATGATTCGTATTTTTCTGGATTCTCGATGTAAAGTTGGTATTGGACGTTATGAGCAATATATTCTTTTATGATTTTTATCATCTTCGAAGTTATTTTTTGAAATTTACAGTGAGATCTCGAGTTTCTTTTCCACAAACCGGTTATTTTCAGTTATCCTACTGACTGTGCCAATTTTATTTTCGATTACCCGAATTGCCTTTTTGTAAACGTTAATTTAACTTTTACGTTTATTAGATGAAAACGTTTATTAGATGAAATAATTGTGTTTACATTGCAAGGGTAGAAATTAACTGTGTCCCATCGTTATATTTATATTATAACGTGCCATTAGTCACCTCGGTATCTTCTTGGGGAGATAACTCATTACAACATAAATTACACTTATTTCTTCATAAATTCTGTATTAAAAGTCCACAATCTTTTCTGATTTTTCGACTTCAAGTATTTCCAAGAAGAGGCCTTGTAGCTTGATAATTGATTCGAAATTGTCAATTGTGTAATTGTCAATATCAAATCGACGACGATGTTGGTGATGATGATAATGATGACGATTCCGTCGTCGACGACTATGATGGTAATAACGATGATGAATAAACATTTTTCAGATCTGGCGTGTATCGCGCTTCCCTGGGGATAATTGAAATTGAAACGTTGCTACAAAACGCTGCACAAATACAACAAGGACAATTTGACGGGGCCTCTCTCTCTCCCTCTGTAGTGTAGGCGCGCTTCCGTGATCCCCAATAGCCCAGGCTATAATCCCTCTTGCGCTTTGCATAGAAAATCTCTTTTCAAAACGTTTTACTGTCATTTCAGCAGATCCGATTCAATAAATTCTTTGATCAATGGCGCGCCATTATTTTGATATATTCCCTGATACAAAACGGGAATGTGTCCTGTTATTTTGAACGCTGTATGATGATGGGATTTATTATTAAAAGTGGAGTCGTTTATGGGAAAAGTTCCGTTCGCTTCTATAACGAATCACGCAATTTAAAATTGTACATTTTTAAGTCCAATTAACGGCAACAATTTAGGCGTATGCCGCCGTTTTAATCCCAGCAATTAATTGACATGTCAAATAATATTAATAAAATGCGTCGAGCAAATATTCAGCTAAAGTTGCAATGAATACCAATCAAGGCTATTGTTACACGTACTAACACAAAAATATATTATATACAAACAGCTTTATAATGTTTATGCTCTCAGATACTTTCATAAATTAGCTGCGATAATGCAGTCTAATGACAGCATAGGAACGTTACAATTTGTTATACAAATTGGACAACTATGTTTACATATTACTACTATAAGGTTTAATAACGTTAACCGTTAGATTCAACTTTAAATCCTTCACACTACCAATTACTATTGTAGCGGTTTCTTATACAAACAGATTTAGTTCTTCCAAAATTACAACAGTCTTTACACACAGAGATTTTGTACTACACTGACGTCAGTATTTACATTTCACAATTACATAAACAACTACTTGTTTTCCCATAACAACGACCTATACGGGGCATTCGCTACACTATCCCTCCCCGTCTTCAGGGTCGCCCTCGACCCTCGGACGATCTACTTCCACAGCAGTCCATATCAGCGAACTGCTACTGCTACGGGTACTGCTACAGCTACTGCTACTGTTCCTGCTACGGCTACGGCTACTGCTACGGTTACGGCTACTGCTACTGCTGCTACTACTGCTACTGCTACGGCTACTGCTACAGCTACTGCTACTGCAACTGCTACTGCTACTGCTCCTGCTACGGCTACGGCTACCGCTACTGTTACAGTTACTGCTACTGCTGCTACTGCTATGGTTACGGCTACTACTACTGCTACTGCTGCTACTGCTACAGCTATGGCTTTTGCCACTGCTACGGCTACTGCTACTGCTAATGCTACGGTTGCGGTTACTGCTACTGCTACAGCTACGGCTAATGCTTCGGCTACTGCTTCGGTTACTGCTACTGCTGCTACTGCTACGGCTTCTCCCCTTCTTCAGAGATTCCGCCTGATCCTTGCCAAATCCATTTGATTAACTCCATTGAGCGGGTTGGACTGCAAATCTTGTACAAAAATTAATCAGCAGCAAATCGAAACCAAGCAGGCCAATCCTCTTTCTGACCATGAAAGACACCAGGGATGACCAATCCCATCCAATGCTCCAGGTAGAAGAGGGACCTGTCTCTTGAAATCCTCCAAGCAGGCCAATCCTACTTCTGACCATCAGAGACACCAGGGATGACCAATCCCATCCAATGCTCCAGGTAGAAGAGGGACCTGTCTCTTGAAATCCTTCGCTGCTCCTGCAGTTACTGAAATCCCCAGCAACTGCTTCATGGCTCCAGACACACAACCCAGTGGTCAACCATCACCAATTCTTGTACTAAAGATGAACAGCGCCCGTCTCCCAATATGAGTTACAAATGTGGGTGTAGCACTCAAACGGGCCACGCGCGCCAGCCGCACGCAGTCAATCCATTCGAGTGTTATCCTAAATGTAACTTAGCTGTAAGTCCTGTGGAATCTCGAGTCGCGCCAGCCGCTCAACAACTCCATAACGCCGCACAGACTGCACTCCTCGCCTCTCCGCCGCGTGCCATCGCCATCACTTCTGTACGCCATCCCAGGTCCACCAAAATTTTTCCGCTACTTCGGTTCACCAAATCCCGGACAGGCCCCCAATTGTAGCGGTTTCTTATACAAACAGATTTAGTTCTTCCAAAATTACAACAGTCTTTACACACAGAGATTTTGTACTACACTGACGTCAGTATTTACATTTCACAATTACATAAACAACTACTTGTTTTCCCATAACAACGACCTATACGGGGCATTCGCTACACTATCATTATTTTAAAATAATTATTTAACTATCACTACAATTAATATAACTACTTATATTTTTAATTGTGCACAAATATAATTACCAACACATTAACTTTTTTCTCTTTAGTTTTATTCTTGATCACTCGATGCCTACCTGGGCATAACATACATACATCCACTCTTTATTTTCGGTAGCTGTGAAATTTAGTTTTTAAAATTAGGCCTTCCCGACACCGATGTCTTATAGGAGTCCCGCAAGACTCTATTTTAGACCCTGTTCCCTTTATTTTATACATAAATTCTCTCGATTGTCTCTCGGGTGATAATGTTTGTTTAACTTGCGCGCTGATGACGCGTCAGTTCCTTTATCCAATAATAGTAAATCAACTACTGGATCACGAAGGAGTTCCCTAAGTGTTTTACACGAAATGAATTCGTGGCTACGGAAACGTTTGAAATTTATAACAATTAAAACCCTGGTTAGATCGTAGATTACGCCTCTGTGGTTAAATATATACAGTTTTAAAGTTCACTGCCATTGTTTGGTATCTAAATTGGAAGTCAAATAAAAAAATGTCGGTTTCGTAATCTTGAAGCTTCTAATCAAAAAATGAAATGGCCAAAGTAAAGGGCGCATGAATATTAACTGCAGTAATATTTTAGACGCTTATTTTTATTAGTTGAGTATTTTATTTAAGATGTTACGTCTAGTAAAAAGAGTTGTTTTAAACATCTCTTCTTCAGGATGGCCAAAGTAATTTACATCAAGTTCGGATTTGTTAACAAAATTTGTGTTCTCACGTTAAACTATTCTTGGGGATTAATCTTGATTTAAAGGAGAATCATTCAGGCGATAAACAACACAACATGACAACATATTTAGTTAAGAAATGTTCTGAAAAATACAGTTGTAAACATTAGTGGAAGATATGCCTTTTTGACGACAATTGCATGTCCACCTCTAACTTTGATGCATTTATCAACGCGTTCATTAAAATATAGTCTTATTTTAAAGTAAAGGTAAACAGCGCCAAATTAAAGCAATATTTAATATTTCCGGCCATAGTTCTTTCCGGGTGTTTATAATTTTTCTATAAACAGTTGATTTCATGTTACCCAGAAAATAAAAATTCATGGTGTATGCAGAAAATATGAATACCGCTCAAAACTCGAGGAAACTCGTGATTTCATGTGAACTCGTGAATTTTTGTGATTTCATGTACGTACTTAAAAAAACTTTGTTGCTTAATTTGGTAATTGTAATTTCATGTAATTAATGTGACTAATGTAATTAATCATGAATACAATACGGGGCAGCGATTTCCATAGAATCTAAAAATAAGAAATTGGTAGCAAAGATGAGATACCTTAAAGTATATAGAAGTTCTGTCGTTTTTCTGTCGCAGCTAGTGCCCTGTATGAATTACAACCAAGCACTGAACCGATTTTAATTTCTCCAAGGACTAGAATTTTGTATGAGGTATTAGCCCTTTTTAAGAAAAGAATGAACTAATAGGCTGGATAATATTCTACGTTAAACGCCTCGTATCTCTTTAATTATCAACTTTTAAACCAAACTCATTTGAGCTAAATCGTAATTAATTTACTTTAAGAACCTACCCAGTTGGCTAATTAACTCAGGATCAGTCTGCCATGTCAAATAAACACTTAATTTTGCTTATACGAATGAAATTAGCGTTTGGTTCATTTTTGTGAAGAAAAAAACCGTTTCTGTTTAGCTTAAGTGTTACCTAATTCTACGGTGGCTGAACTTTATCGAACAGAATGGTTTAAATTTTATTACTTGTCCAAATAATATTTGGTTTTTAGCCCAAGCGCCGTTGATGTGGGATCAGTTATTAAAGCTGTGGTGGAGTTGCGCTCATAACCGTCATCAGTACTCAGACTAGGCGAATGTACTGTGGAATTGCGTAACAATCTAACCAATTTGTTGGATTTTTCGGTACCACGATTAACTCAAATGAAACTGGCAACCCCTATTTTCTGCGTAAGGAAAGGGCATGGGTTTGCCTTTGTGGATTTCTATTTTAGAGTCTGCAGTGACAATTTTTGGTGCCCACAGTTTTAAACATTCCTCCTTTAGTGAAGTACAAGTACAAAAATACGTATGGTGAGTTTTGTTAGGAAGAAGATAAAACACCAAGGGAACGTAGTGATTGTTTTTTAAACCGTAAATGGTGACCAACTGTAGACAAAATCTGAAGCAATATTGATATGTGCGATACCACATAGAAACAGATGACAAATTTTTTATGATCTTTTCGCAAGAAAATCTTACGATATGAATTAATTTGTCACTTTTGATTAAACAAATTTTATTTTTGTTGGTAAGAACTGAACCGATTTCATCTGAATTACGAAATTTTGAGATATTTTTCACAACTTTTAGTAACATTTTTGGTATGGCATATATTATGTATTAACCTTACTAACACGGGTACTTGTAAAAGCCTCTATACTAGTATTCCTCATTTCACTACGAATTAACTTCTTAACTTAAGGTCGTTCATCACCTGCTGAACATGACCCAGCCAACCAACTGGTGCTAGCAACCGAATATTGTTTGGAGAAGTTCACCTGAGCCAATCGAATGTGGTTGAGTACCTTCGAATGATATATTATTTGCAAAACTGAGCTATCGCTTTGATGAAAATTGTGTCTTCTACAACCATCCGACGTTACAAAAATGCCAAACCTCAACGGAATCCTCAGCATTCCAAACTGGTTGAATATCCATTTTTCACCTCTCTCTCTCTATCTCCATTGTAATGTTAAAAATAAAGCCCTCGTGTGTATACACAGAAAGCGAACGCAAAGACACACTCACAAACACATCGTTGTGTTCCATTCCGTGGACATTGTTTTCGTAGCGAGAGTACGTATTATTCTTGTGAAAAACCTTTTCTAGTCGCCTTAATGACGTCTAGCTGGAAACAATAAATCCCGATTGGGTCAAGTGTATCCTCAATATCCGAGGAAAATGACTTCCTCGATGAACAAGCGGACTTGATGACACGCATTGTAACAGTCATTATGTAAACGGAGAGGAAAGGAGGAAGAGAGAGGGAGATGGTGGTTACATAATAAAACTCGTCGGCTCTTTCCCTCACTCCCTCTCTTTCGTTCTTCGTCACCCTAGTTTTGCCGCTCTCCAAACTCAATGAGACATGCACATGTAATAACGTGGGCAACAATAGAAGAGCGCCCTGTGTATTATTATGGGGTTTCTCCTACGGTGATTACGTATTACGAATCTTTTTTTGATGTACTGATTACTGACATGTCGTCGACCGGTCCAGTAATTTTCGATGGAAAATATTTTGTTGACACATGTACGAATGATAGCACTTTTGGAATTGACGGGGATTAACCAGATTTATTCTCTAATTAAGTGGTATGTGCCGAAGGATGCGCGAACGTAATTGCGTGAATAAAAGATTCAAACCGTTATTAATTGACAATTACGTTTGATATAAAGGAGGATCTTCTAAAAACGGAATCCCGTCTCCGATCCGAGCGAAATGCTAATCTGAAATCGTTCATTGATCGGTTAAAGCCTTAATGACATCCAATCATTCATAACATTATCAGCAGTACCTGTAGATGATGCCCTTATACGTTAAGTAGAAGTTGCCTTGATAAACGACCGCAAATAAAATACATTATAATTGGATTTCTTGTACATTTTATGCATTACTAACATTTTCCGCTTTAATGTTTGTAAATTGTCAAGTTATAAAAGTCGATATACACTTTTGTTGTTGGTCGACTGGCAATAATTTATACTTTTTCCGGTCAGACCAGATTGCGATGTTGCCCGGTGAATTATAATGATACTGCACACTCACACACGTATACACGGGTTCAATAATTGAGCCGTTTTTTAACGGCCAATTGTCCTCTCGCGATGCAATGCGACGCAGAGGAAAAACGATCGCGTACTTATAGTAGAAAACAGTCATTAAATGCGTGCTAATTAAGCTCTGTATGAGGAAACAGATAATGATGCTTTGGCAATAACTAAAGAAAGAAAGCAGCGGTCGGCAGCCACCGAACGGGACCTGATTTATATCGGGATTTGTTTTATTTTGTCGTTTGAAATGAAGAGATAACGTAACTCGAACCGCCGCCGACGCCGGTAGCACGTACGTGCTTATAAGTTACCTGAGGGAGAATGACTGAAGGCTGATTAGCACAAAAATTTATTCCCTCTACTAAAGTATATTCTATAATAATATTTGCGTGAGTGGACGTTCGGGCCCGGCTAAAGACGAGAGGTATAATTCGTCGCATTTTATTTGAGACTCGAATTGTGGTACGCGTTAACCGGACTCCTATTGTAAAAGATTATAAACGAAGAAGATGAAGAGGCTTAAAAATTGTTATCCGCTCGTAGTGACAGGGTATTTACATATATTAAATGGACCGTACTTAGACAACAACAGGGGCTTCAAGAACTTATAAACTTAGAAGGAACTTATTCTCATTGATGAGTCGTAGTGTAAATTGAAATTACACACTAACGAGGTAAAATTGTCTTAACGGTAGGTAAGATAAGGACTGAAAATATACTTAAACGGCGTATTAAAATAAATTCATTTTGCTCTGATCGTGACAAGTGTTCGTTTCATATTTTTAAAATGTGGCGGCCTTGATTAAACAGAGAACTTGAAATAAATCAAGAAGCAGGTTCAGATGAAGAAATAGCAGTGGATGAAGATATGGAGTATGGCGAAGGACAAGAATTAGGCTAGGAAGAATTGGAAAGAGTCGATAACATAGAACCTGCTTGGTAATGGCCTAGACATCATTTGCAAAAAAGAGAAAAGGTGATTTAAATTTTTTTAAAGTGTGGAAAAGATTAATTTGTCATTTAAAAATTCCGGTACGGTCCAAATATCCCAGACGACCATTCAAAACCGCCTACTAGTCGGCAATAAAGCACTTCACCTTTATCCATAGATAATTTATGATCTTTTATTAGGGTGTCTTGTACCACGTTTACTGTGATTTTGTCTCATATAAAATGCGACGTACTATACGTTTATACTTTATTACTATGCGTTTATGTCTTATTTTTAACCAAGTTTTGTATTTGAAAGTTTATTCGAAAATTAGCTTTTTGACTCAAAACTTCGTCACACAGAAGTACAGATAGCATACGTCATACATATGACTGTAACCGTAATAACAATTTGTACCGTTACATAAAAGGCTATGTCGTCCCTTACTATTAGTCTCAGAGAGGTAAAACCTCTAACCATAACAATGGGTTATAATAAATGTTGACGAGCATATTTTACCGTTGCCGTGCCCATATCATGGACATGGTGATACAAAATGACCCTCAAATGTGTCCATGATATCACGTAGCTTGTATCAATTTATGGATGGACCTATAAATAACATAAGTCACAATAAAAAATAAAAAATTAGGTGACTTTAATTATTCCTTACTCACTACCCCGCTCTGGGGAATATTCAAAGGAAAATCAAAAGAAATTAAAAAGAGTAAATAAACAGACTCCTAAGGGACATCACGACGACGTGTCCACCATATGTCACGCCCAGGGATTTGAAGTATCCCTGAAGGTGTGCTTTAGGGACCAAAGTAAGAGGGCTAGCAAAAATGTATTTATTTACGCGTTACTCCAAATAAATACAGCATGGTAAATACAAAGAACTAGGCAGTATACAAGGCAGTTGAAAAGGATTAATTAATTAAAACGTTAAGTAATTACAAATACATAAGAAATAAATTCTATGTGGACGTAATTACACTAAACAGTAGAAGTTGCTGATTCGACGGCTTAACGTCGCCTAATTGCTACCACAAATTAAGGAATCCCAATGGTTTTATAATCGCAAACTAGTATTTTCATGCCTTTTGAACCGGTCGTTAAATTTATGTTAATTGATGCGCTTAGCGATTGATGAACCCATGTCGTAAATTTAAATGACAGTTTTCCTCCAAGTCTAGTCTAGTTTCCTTCAAGTGAGATGAAAATAAAAATGTACCAGTGTAATATGGGACTCCCTATACTATTACAGTATGGTTTCAGCTTCAAGTTTACTGTAATCACGATATGTCGCTTAGTTTAGGGAATTGGTGTGTAAGAAACGTAGAGGAGAGGTATGAGTTACCCTAAAATTATCCAGAAATAAAAAAATCATCACTTAATTAACCAATTAATTTTTTATTCATTATACACGGTTAAAACGGAACTTATCGGAGCCGCCTTTTTCTCAATTAGCTTGAAACGTTGATTAGGAAACTTTCAATTATATTGAATATAGTATATTCCATGGGGAATTTCATTTGAATAGCTTCTATGGCTTCGACGGCGGGCGGCTTTTTCGTCGATTCGATATATACCTACCGATATAAAAATGGCGAGCGTTCATGAAAATAATAATACGTAGAAAGCTACTGTTCATCAAATTCGATGAATTATTAAAGACGATTTCAATTTACCGGCATAATGGGGAAGCCGTAGCGGAAAAGAAATAAAAATTAAAATTTCCTTCCATAAAGGACGATAATGTATTTATTTTGGAGCTTTAATGATACATTTTTATGAAAATGTCGACTACCTTTATATTGAAAGAAGCGGCGCGGCGGCGGCGGGAGGCGGTCGAAACAAAATCTCTCCATCTATCTCCGTTTTCTCTCTCGTCCTCTCTTTTTTCCTCAGATATACCATATCGATTGAAAAAGGCAGCCTGAGCAATTCCAGCGGCGACAAAGAACGGCAACAAATCTAATTTCTCAAATAAATATTTTCTTTGCTTCATTATATTATTTCTGTTTTCTCTCTAAGAGGATAGAGAGAGAGGAAGAGAGGCGACGCCGACGTCGGAGGCGGGGACGAGGACGGGGGAGAGAGCCGCTTTCTTTCGTCTCTCGCTAATATTTCCATCTTTACAATTCGATAATGACATTTTTTCCACAATAAACACAAATATAAGTCCCTAAAATGCCAATCAGAATTGATTTTGCTTCTGTTTAACTTCCCTTTGCGAAGCGGCGACGTGTTCTCGGCTTCCCTCCCACGAACTTTGCGAATTAAATAATCGATGGGGCGAGTCTCATACGCTTTCCCGTAAGGGAAAATGTAATCTACAGTGCGATAAGACTTTTAAGAGGCGGTTTTGTTTTCAAATTCACTATAAAGTAAAAACTGAAATTTTGTACGGTTTAAATAAGTGACATGATGACCTACAATGAAACCAATTAAGTCTCTCGGTTAATTTACTGTGACATGTTTCGGGTGAACTAGGACCAATCATCAGCCTAGTTAAAAGTAACTATTGCCAAGTCTAAACGGTTCTTGTTAACCTTCTAATTGAAGAAGTACTCGTTAACAAATATTGTGAAACAAATTTTACGGCCTCTATTTTTACTGCCTGTCTGCTTTACAACTTTGAATCCGGGCTCTAATCCTGGCGACATATTTTTCATGGCATTAATGTAAATAGTTGGTTTGTCTTAATAGGTAACAATTATTATGATGAAATCGAACTATTGTGCAAAAAAGGGATCAGAAAATTTCCTCATAGTCTTTTTGTCCGCATGCGGTTTTATTTGAAATATTTGATTTTTCCTGGGGCAGGAAAATTGCGTGGAAATTTCATAAGTAAAAAATGGGAAAACGTAATTCAATAAGAAATGATTGAGATTGTATCCCTGTGACCTTATTAGTTCAGCAATAGTTAGTGACAATAAGTAACAGCGAGCGGAGGAAATTACTTTCTGACTTATTTACCAATAGATCATAAGGAGCTTAACAATACCCACCGTGGGGACGAGTCAATGCGTCCCAATTAAGTAGTAATGAATTATATGCGTAATTTCCATCATATGTTTAAATCACTCATTATTAGTGGGATGATATCTTTAGACTTATCGCGAACTTTCAAAAGCGCGCCTCTAACATTTTTCGAAATTTTTCTAGAGACATAATTAAATAAAGTGTTGTATTCTATTTACGCTGCTACCCTTTTAATTTTTACTGCCCGCTTCGGCATGTAATTGACTGTGAACCCGCCCATAAGCAACATCAGCTTTTCTCTAGTTTCAAGACCTATACATTATACATTAAAACTTCCATAATTTTCAAAATATATTAGAGGTCTGAAAAGCCTATGAGTAATCATCTATTCAAATACATTTATTTAAATATCTTCTGAAAATAACAAAAACATAGTTTTAACAATTTTTGTTTGGATAATATTAACGTTAGGTACGCATCCTTGTTACGTACACTACGAGATTGAATTTTATGACCGTCTCGGTTCCTCAAGATACTTAACTAAATGCAATCACATAAACTTGGCATAAATTACTACCAGGGACCATATTAGAGTACTTTGGTCAGGTAAACTTTACGACCGCATGAAATTCAACAATCCTTAATGTAACATGTTATATTTTTGAAGAAAATTATTTCCCAAAGTTTTAAAAGCAGGAAAATTTTCTAAATCATACATAATCGTCACACCATAAATGGTCATAATAAATCATACATTGCACATTTGCAATTACCAGCAAACTTATCCAAACATTATTTAGTTTTTACGACCTGAGCGGCAGCGACAAGTGGTCGTGATTATCAGGTCACGTCATTTGCTCTATATTTTTCTGCTTTTAAGGTAGGGCCAAGAGTTCTATTATTGCGATTTCGAAACAAAAGGCCATTGACGTCGCTTAATTTCTTACCATGTCCTAAAAACCATTTATGAAATCTCAGGGTACATTTAAATACTTGTAGTGCCGTTAAATATTCATAAGTTTCGTTAATCCTCGTAATAATTTTCCAGCTATCAAGCAGTAATATTACAACAAACCGATAACTTATTGTCCAGTAATTGGTGTTTTGCCCTAAGGGCGGTGTAAGCTAGTGAAATGTAATTTAAATAATTGAAACATCTAATAGAATATTAAAAATACATTCTTCATGAATTCCAATTTGTAAATAATTTTTATTTGGAAAATATTAAGGTAGTGGTTCCTTGCTTCATAGAAACTTGTAACTTCTTCAAATGTTATAAGTTACATTGGTCTTTCCAAAAATTTTCGAGGCATACAGTATATTACAGTAATATAACAAGAAACCGATAACGTTACTACCTATGAGTTACTTGGATAACTCATTCCAGTGTTGTTGATGTACATATTTTTAGACTCTAAAGATGTTAAAATCTTTCCATGCCTCATTTGCTTACCTTCAAAAAATTCAGGGTGCAGTTTATTTGCGGTAAATTGCTGTTTGGAAAAGAGATTATCGTAGCGTATCCTCATTACGACCTCCTAACTTTGCATCGATTGTTTGTATTCCCGAGGGACGGATAAGCTTAAGTTCAATTATTTTTGAGCTGGTGTTGAGTAGGTTTTCACGAAGTGTTTAGACTATTAAAATTCTACGCGTTAGGTTTCCAGAGGAGAAAATCCCATTTCCTCGGCTCACTCCCAGTAACACAATACTAACGGCCCCGAGAAAGGAAATAAGAAGATCGCGGATTGTTTTGTAGACAAAACATCGTCAAAATAAAGCCACAAAAGACCTCACCGTTCCTTCGAGCTTTGTATTCAACACGGAGGCCGTTCTGTCTTTCTCTCTGCCTTTTATTTTCTCTCCTTATTGTATAAATAGAGTCCTGTCTCGCAAATTAGTCGGCGTTCATTTTTCATCCGCGTTTAAAAGATAATAGAGCAAAACTCTTGAAATGTTCATTATTTTAATTGTTCGGACTGCCACCGGCTAATTTTAGTCATTGTTCATTAATTAGCGTATTTACATTCAACAATCTGGATCGTTCTGGATGCCAGGGCTAAAATCGGAAAGACTCGCATGCGCTCCGGGTCCATTTTCTCTTCAGCGTCTTCAGCCTCTTCAGCATTACCGAGATAGGATCTATTAGGACCTTTCCGAAATTGAAATTAACGGTGGGTACTTATCGGGAGGAGTTTACGCCAGAGTTCAAATTCTCTCATGCCCTGCTCACATGTGATTGTTCTGTTCTAATATCTAGCGTTTCGTTCGTTATTTCGTGCATTAAATACAAATTAAAATTGAAGATAATCGTAGCGTTGTGACCCCGCTGATCCCACGATTGTTCTCAGATAAAACGCCAAACAGTCGTATTTTGGAAGTGGACTGTGAAACTACACCATGTCCACTATCTCCTCGAATATAATATTTACGGGTTAGAACTACTATTTGTTACCGGAAATTGTCGACTAAATAGTGTCTTGATGGTGTGGTCTGTGCAAGGGTGATTTTCCTCCTGATTCGGCGCCTAATACGGAAGTCGATCCCAGTTAGGAGAAAATCTTAATGATTATGCGGTACGTTAACGTTGATTTCGAATTTTAGCTAATACGATTCGAACTTAATTCCGTAATGAACGCGTGGACACGGGTACGACGAACCAATTATTTTTCGCAGGTGGAAGACGTGAATGCCATCGATTAACCTGCTTAATTAAAACAACAACAAACGCGCTATGAATATTCATGATAACATCGCGTAATCGATCAATAAGTTGCGAGCACTTTTGTACTCGACAAAAGACAAATTTAATTAAAAGCCAATCTATCCGATCCATCAAAGGGACTTTCTCTCTGCTCACCTGACAATGCGCTGAAGGGATTTTTGTCAGATATGCATCGATGTATTCAAATTATGTTACAAGGAATACACTTTACGAAGGTAATAGTCGTAAACAAATTTTTCAAGCACCAGTTTTACAAGTTTTAAAATTTGTTAATTTTTAAATATTTTTTATTTTATTAAAGGATTGCACTTTAGTATAATATAACGTTAATTGGTTATGGTAGGACTATTTCTGTATCAGCTCAGCTATTGTTTTATTTTTACTTTTTTTCCATACTGAAGAAAAGGACTCCCGTTTAAGAACGAACTGCCCTCGCTATAGTTGCACTTGCGCTATAGCTCACCTAACCTAACTTCACTTAAAATATATCTTTTTTCCTTCTTCAAGTATTCAAATAGAGTAGATAAGCATGAAGTTTATTGGTCAAAACCTAAACGTCTTAATTTTACCAGTAAATTTAGGAAGTGAACGTTTGGAATTTTCGGTCGAAATTTTGATTTTATGTTCATGATCTCTTTAATTTAAAAAGTAATGGTTTCAAACCATCTCTGTCCCCTTTGAACAAATCGACATGTTGAAAAGTTCCAAGGTAGTCAAGAATTGTTTAAACAATTTCTTAAACAAACTAAAAATTTATTTACCTCGGAATTTTTTTCCGATTCTTTTGGGTTTTTTTTGAATTAAGATGGCATTATCAACTTTTGCTAAAGTTGATAGTTGAGGTATAAATTATTTAAAGTTTGGGAAGACGCAAAAGCGGCCATATTCAACCAATTCAACAAATTGACTACTATTAAACTACTATTATTGCACATGAAACAGATATTAACCCACCACAACATACCCATAATAACGGACGTCCAACTTAAATTTACCATTAAATTTGAAAACTCCTAGAAGTCTCTTGTCAATATATTAAAAAAGACCTTTAAGTCTCGAGAAAATTTGGGAGGATCCCCCTTAAATAACCATGAAAAATAATAAGAAGTACAAGTGTAACCAGGGTAATTAGGAGATTTGAAAAGGATTCTCCTATTATTCCTATAGATCTTCAAGGCTTTGCACTGCTTCGACGATAGATAGTAGAAGTTTCTACGGCTTTTTTTAAATTTTTTAACCTGTAGGTCTGATGATGGTCATGGGCCAAAACTGATAACCAGTTTGGACTTCAGTTTTAATACATTTTAACACGTTTATGTAATATTACTTCGTTTTACACGAAGGCATTCTCTGCCTCACCTTTAACTATGCATTATTTTCATTGCACCTAAGATAACCCACGATAACCCACATGTAAAATTTTCGAAATTTTGACAAACAAGTAAAAATTTTGCGTTTTTGACTTCGTGAATCCTTTAAACCGAAGGGCCCAGTACCACATGAGGAAATGTCTTACGGTTTCTACTCTATTCTGAAGCGAATTTTTTTCCTTCCAGAAATATGTCCTCGAAGCGGAAGTCTCCACCGACGAAGTTACACGAAGGCTCTCACAACGCCGCGTCGGACCACCTGACTTACCATCACCACCACCACCACCACCTCCAGCAGCAGCAATCGACCGCTAACCTAGGGAGCGGCAGCGAGGGCGGCGGCCTCACAGACCTGGAGGAGAACAGCAGCAACAACCTGAGCGACATCTGCGAGGAGGACGCCGCCGCCGCCGCCGCAGCCGCCGCCGTCGGCAACGCCCTGCCGAACAACTCTAGCGCCTTCTACAAGCTGTCCGGGTCGTCGTCGTCGCCGGGGAGCCTCTCGGCCGGCAGCGAGCCCGAGGACCCGGAGGACCCGCCGAACAAGACGCCGAGGATGATGGTCGACCCGAACCTGCTCGTCTCGACGAGCATCCAGGCGCTCTCGCTGCACTCGGCCGCCGCCTCGCACGACGGCAGAAGGAACTCCTCGGAGTGCAGCAGCCCCGGGTCGGACATCAAGTCGAACGTGCACTTCAATAACAACAACAACATCAGCCTACACAATAATAACAGTTCCTCACACCCGTTGAAACGGTCCATGGACGACGTCCTCAAGAGGCTCACGTCCAAGATCAACAACAGCACCATCAAGGAGGAAAAGAGGCCGACGCCTTCTTCTACGCCGAATTCCACACATAATTCGTAAGTTTCCTTCAAATCACAGCGAACTTACTTTTACGCGGGTACCTATAGCTTTTGATAACGGAAATTGATTTCATGTGGATGTAAGAGCTAACATCTTAAGCATATTGCCTAGAATATAATGATTGTCTTATCCTCTGAAACGCAGGGGTTGGACAAAAAGGCAACAATTTAAAATAAAATGAAAATAATCGCGTTTTTTACCTTTCAACTTCCTCTGCTTCTAATTTTTAAACCAGTGATTCCCAAAATGTGCGTCGTGGCGTCCAGGGGAGCCGGGACTTCTTCATAGCCGAGCAGCGAAATATTGTAAAAGCTTTATAATTAATTTAGCAGACATTTGGTCTAACTAAAGAAAAACGTGAAATGGTCCGATTTTTTAACAGTAATAGATGTAATAATGCAGCTAGAGAATTTACCCCTTTAGCCAGTTTCACCAGTGTGACGAAACGTAAATATCGTAGATATGGTGACATTTATTTAGAGTTTGGGTTTACGTCAACAAAAATAAATGGAGAAGAGAGGCCACAATGTGAATTATGTATGAATGTTTTGGCAGCAGATTGCATGTTCCCAAGTAAATTGAAGCGCCATTTAGAAGTTAACCGTCATGTCATGGTCGGCAAAACCCGTGATTTTTCCGCCAGGAAGTTAAAAGAACTTAAAAATACGATTTTTAAAACAGCATCAGTACCGAACAACACTTTGCTGATATCAAGGTGGCTTACAGATCGCGAAAAGCGTCATACCCTTGCAGAAATGATTTTTCTGGTTGACTGATGCAGATATGGTGAACACCGTGATTGACGAGTCTGCTAAGGAGCTGCTTTTAAAAGTGGCTTTTGTCAAATAACACGGGTATTAGGAGAATACAAGATATGGCAGATGATCAACAAACACTCATCTTTGTTAGAGTACGATGGCTGTTTCGTGACAATGTGTCATGTACTTTGGAATTGCGATAAGAAATTTTTAATTTCCTTGAAGAAGAAGGGTACAAAAATGCAGAATATTTTACTGATACCGACAATACTGAACACTAGCGAGATTAGAAAGCTAAATTCTTTTGATCGTCTCTGCAGGGAAACCATGCACCTTCTGAAATCAACTGAAAAATATCAGCATTTATAAAAAACTAAAACTATGGAAAGGAAAATTCAGTGGAAATGCAGGCAAAGATTGTTTTCCAATATTACAGCATTTTTTGACGTCAAAGGTACTTGGACTTTCTCGAGATATAAAACCATGTTTGGGGGGCACTTGTCACAGCTAATCTGGTTTAAAAAATATTTTCAAAATGAAAGTATCCGTAAGTTTGTATAGATTAAAGAATGGAAGAATATAAAGAGTATAAAGATACAAGAAGAGAATCATATCGAGTTATCGGGCGATGACAGTTTGACTTTGAATTTTGGATTTCACTAAAAGATGAATATCCCCCTTTAAGTGATAAGGCTCGGCGGATTTTAATAAGTATACATAGAGCAAAAATCAACCTAGCAATAGCAATTTTTGCACCTCTGCCTATTGTAGGTCAAGCAGTAACGGCACTTCAAGCCACTCTTTACACAACCGCAAGATTTGCAGCATTCTTTAAAGCAGTTACAACTAATCTTTTTCAGTAAACTATCGGGCGAAATGAGTGGTTTCGAGACTCGATTTTTCCAGCCCCCAACCCCAACATTGTTATCTAATGCATTTCCTAGCTATTGCTGCATTTGCTGATATTCTAAGCAATGCTGCGCTGCTGCAGTTTGCATTGAAGTTTTGTTTCCTACTTTCTTTTTTCTAACGCAAACATATAATCCGTTTGAATGTATACGCAGTGTCTGCAGGTTTACCATCTTCTGTCTCGGCCCTCTGTAATGGTTGTGTAGGTTGGCTTGTCAAAGACATAATCGTCTTTACTATTATTATAAGTAATGTGTAGTTATTATTAATTAACTATATGTTCAGATCAAAAAATTACATCCTCAATTACCAACCCTCGTGAATGTCTTGTGTTCGTTCTAATAATATCATTTATGTTTATGTTTTGACAAAATGTTGACAGTGAAAGCATGTAACATATCGTAGTAATCGCAACGTAATGTAATCGTTCATTAACTAACTTTTCATTAGCTCGGTTAAATTTCTTACCCTAACGTTCTTCTCTGCGCTTTCTCGAAATCGCCTCTTCTACCTGAGTAAATTCAATTAATTTTTTAATTAACGAACTTCGTGCTGAATCAAGAGAAAGGTGAAAGTCTGGCGGGGTCAAATCAGACGAAACACATATTGGCGAAATGTATTTACTCCCAACGGTACTTTCAAAAAATCCAGTCCAGTTGTGGAAAGCATTCATTATCAAAATATTTTCTACGATCGGTATAGAATTACAAAAATCCAGACTTCCGATACTCGATAACGAATCGATTAATTCCTAGTAATAATACTCGCATTGAATGAGCGATAACCAACCAATTGTCCCGAGAATAGGAGAAAGACAGAAAAAATAGGTTATGTCAAGTTTTATCTTCGACTTATTACATATACACTTACACTATGGGGAGGTCAAGGCGATGTTATAATAATGTAGTCGTAATAAGTGTAAATAATCATTTTTAACGATAAAGCCTAGCGTGCGCATCATTTCGGTGGGAAAACGAGAAATCACAAGTCCGTCGGGTGATTTAAGGTGAACTATACAAAAGCGATAAAACAATATGAAGAGAATCTCGCAACGAGGGTCAGCGTGGTGATAGCGTAGCCGAAAGTAGAAATTGAGACTAAACAATTTTTTCGAGATTAATTTCATTAAATAGGAATTACAGAAGAGGGGATAGTTATAAAGAGGATCTACGCCGCCATGAATAATTCAAGAGGCACCTAACAAATTATGAAGCAAATAACGTTATGTATATGGAAAAATCCTGCATTCTCAAAGAAAACTAACTCGAACGTCATACATAAATATATCTACGGAGAGAAAAAGGCTGTAGCGACGCACCGAAGGTACACGAGTTAAGTCTGTTTTATCGATGCATAGATTCGATTAACATAACAGGCAAAGAGAGATAGAGATCAAAGAAACTAATTCGAAGGCATCATTTTTAACGTTAGCTTGTAATAATTTACTGCCTAACAACTGTTTATGTTTCTTTCGCTACCGCTTCATCATAATCGATTCTCTCACGACCAGCCTAACTTATTTCTTTATTTTATTTCTAATAATCGAACGAGAAATCCTGCTAGCGCTTCCTGAGACCGCTTCTTGATTGGATAATAACGATTCTGAAAGAGACGTTTCCTCGGCGTGATGTTTATTAATGCAGGATACGATTGATTTTGTCGGTTATAATGTGGACGATTTTACATAGCAAATAGTGCAAATTTTGCATCTTCGGATATTGTTTAAATATCGTAATAATCCAATGGCTTTTGAGATTTTCGCTTAGAATTCTTTCGGACAAAACCGATTGATCAGTAATGTCAAACCGTGATGGAATGATTCAAGGAACAAACGTTATGTAAAAACGAAGTGCGCTTTTATCCTGGGATGGATGCCACCCTCTTTGGGGATTTGAATTTGTACATCCAAAATAACTGCTAGAGGAATATAATTCAAGCAAAAAATGTTTCATATTTTTTTTGTGGATTTGATCATTTATGAGTTATTCGTGACCGAAAATGTAGATGATTCTTCATCCAAAATTTGCATTTTTTGCAATACTTTTCATGAATAACCCAGATACCTTTAGTTTTAACTAAAGATGATTATATACAAAAACAAAACTTATAAATTTCAAAGCGACTGGTTTTTGTTTTGTTTTGTTGTTATAAATGGAATGAGTTATAGCTGGATAATAGGTAGAACCTTTGAGGTGAGCTTTAGTAATGTTAACATAAATACTAACTGAGTTATAATGACAATAAAATGATTAGAAATCGACAATGTAATCGTTGAAAAAACAAGTGAGTTTTTAGGTCAAATTTACGAAGCATATTTTTTTTAATTCTGGACAATTTTGGGGCATTTACGAATATATGTGAACACACATGTGTAAGTGTATCTCTACGATAACATAACGTATCTATGACCTTGCGATAAATTATAAATTACACAATATCTCTATAAATTTT
The DNA here is from genome assembly GCA_963576515.1 of Cryptocephalus primarius. Classification (NCBI taxonomy): domain Eukaryota; kingdom Metazoa; phylum Arthropoda; class Insecta; order Coleoptera; family Chrysomelidae; genus Cryptocephalus; species Cryptocephalus primarius. Next base: position 4,831,878 of record OY754940.1, on the reverse strand, counting down.
ACAATTAATTATAACTGCAGCATTAAAAAAATTCTCAAAAGTTAAAAACTGGGTTTTTTGAATTTAGTCATTAGGGGTTGATTTTAAGGGATGTAACATATCATATAATATGTCTAAAATCTAAAACAATATTTATTCTACAAATATACAATTTTAACCTGAAACCGCTTACATCCTCAACTTTCACAATTTTTTTATAGAGGGTAGTAGAGAGATGAAAGTTCACAACAACTTATGAATTATAAACAGGTTATGGATTTTAATGAATTTTACACGCACCATTAAAACATTTCAAGCTGTTGAAAACTAATGATTTTAATTTTGTAACAGAGGGTGATTTCTAAGGGCTGAAACGTAGTAAGATACAATGAACTATATTCCACAACATGAATGATTGTTTGCTCTACAAATTGGAACATAATATATCAAATTACACATGGTTATTACCATTATTTCCATAATTTTTCATAAGGGTTGGTTCTTAAGGGTTAGAGTAAGGGTAAAGAAGTAAGGGATTTTAATTCGTTAGGCATGCATACACCATGAAAACATATGAAGCTTCAAAAAACTAATTTTTTAGTTTCAAAACTAATTTTTTTAGAAAGGTATTCAATGTTGTTCCATCTATTTCGTATAATAATAAAAGCAAGTTCGTTGTTAATTTTCTAAGAATTTTGTTAATGTCATAAAGCTATATTTCTCAAATGCTTTGTTAAATTGACAACGCCATATAATTTTACAAATTCTATATGATTTTACTATTTGATAGAAGTAATAAAGGCAAAATATTATCATCGTAAAACTAAATATTTTGTGAAATTGATAAAACGGTATGATTTTACAAAAGCAATGCTTTTACGAAGTATAACGTGTTGAGAAATTACACCAGTTTATTTTGCAACTATTTTTAATAATGTAAATGTTGTTGGTATTACAGTATTTGTGAATTTCATTGCAATATCAAAAGCGAGTTTTTAATCAAAATGACAAAATTAAAAAAAAAAAACATTCAACGGAAATTTTACAATAGTTTTTACTTACACTAGATGCTCATTAAGGGTCGATTAAATTTTAATTAAATGTGTTACTAACTTATTATAAAACAGTTAGTTATTCTTTACATAAGTTTCGTTTCGTTTTTGTACAACTTCGGTTTTATTTTTATCTTTTTCTGGCCCGTCGAAGGCATACAGAGTTCCACGTTTCGAAGGCAGTATTAGACACATTTCACCTCTATTTTTCATACCTTTAGAAAAAAGACGTAGAGTTTTATTATTTCTTTAACCATCTTGAAGCATCAGCTAGAAGCTCACCAAGATTAAAGTTTCTAGCTATTCAGGCACTATTAAATAAATTTTAGCCCTATTATTCACTCCCTCGGAGTGAAAATTCTGTGTAGTAATGTAATAAATACGTATGTGTGTAATTCTAGTTTTTATCAAAGTTTCGGAATCGAATATTTTTTACAAAATTTAAAAAACCGAATGTAATATACAAAATTTCTTATTATTTCAAACACCAAATTGTTTTTCCGAAATCGAAATACGAACTGAACGTAAACAAACTTATTTACCAGATTCCTTACCATACGTTTCATACAATTGCAAAAATTGAAGCTGACTACAACGAGAACGTCACTTGCCACTACGCCCTTTTGCATTCACAGTTGCTTATCTGTCGCCTCATCGTGATTTCGTCATTTAAAAACTAGAAAGAGAACGCTTTCCCTCTCTTTCCACATGGTATGAATGAAAAATCCCAGAGTGTGCGTCTCATTCGTTCCGTTCTCTCTTCCCCTCGCGTTTATTATTTCATCAAAGAGGCCGACGGTGTCCGTTTCCTGATATTGTATCAACATCACAAGCCAAGATTCCGCACCGGATAACGGAATCCAAAACAACGCGGTTATCTCTCGTGCATCCACGAAACCTCTACTCATCAACATTATTTCCAACAATATGCATATTTTTCTTTTCCTTACGTTTGCTCTCTATCTTCCTCTCACATCTCTTGATGTCTTTATTTACCGACGTAGCGTTTCCATTTTCTTCCACAATAAAGATTTACCTTCAGAGGATGATAAGATATTTTATTATTTTCCCCTTTCTTCGCAGCGACCTGGAACCCACAGCGGCCATACAGCAGGCGCTGTCGGGGGACAACATCATGGAGAAGGACAGGAAACTGTCCGAGCTCATCTTCCAGCTGCAGATGGTCAGGGAGCAGCTCCTCGCGCAGCAGCAGCAGGAATCGAATAAGGTAAGATTTTTGATCATAGTCAGTAGGATAGATCGATTCCATATTGACGAATTTTGGTGAATAAACGGAAATATTTTCAAAACTGGCGAGATTTTGGAGCTTGAATTTAAAGATTTGTGAAACATTTAATGGAATATCTATTTTGAATTAATTGGCATAAGGATTGAATGAAGTCTACTTATAAAATCATAACAAGCTCAAAATTTTGTAGAAAATTCAGTTGTATTGAAACTTTGCGTGATTTTATACTACGGGTTTGGTTGAAAAATCTTTGTTCCATCGTTCTCCATTCATTCTAGATTGTTAATCAACGATCTTTTGTAATTATTTTTGTATTCAATGTTCATGTGTTTTCGTATTTTTTATGTGATCGAAGCGAATACGACCTTTTATCGATCGAAGGACCATAATCTCTAATAGAAAATTTAATCTCCACAGATCTTGTTTATTATCCAGAGGTTAATGTTTGGTCTAGTCATTATCCTATATCAGTATGGATATTAAGATTTGGATGTCTCTATATGGTGCCAGATAGTTTGGTATTTTCTAATTTCGTTTGAAATACTATGATTTTTGTAAGCATGCGCAACTCTAAACAGTTACATTCCAAAAGCTTCGGACCTTCTTAGTGACCTACCCTGCCAGTTTCATTGCGAAATTCAAAAGTTCACATGTTGGGCACTAAAAAGAAATGCGATATGTCAGAAATAGGACCATTTTCGATTTTTGAAATTCCAGTTCCAAACAAAAGGGGACATTTCCATGTTGCCAGGAATAAAAGTTTTATTTCGCACTGTAGACTAACAGAGAGTAAATTATGGAAGACAATGAATATTGACAGTAAAAATCCTTTACGATTTATGAAATAAACAAGTTGACACAGAAGTAAAAATGAACGAAACTAGAACGTTAATCTTATTTTGTTCTAGAAAAAAGTTTGTTCAAATATGTACGGTATAACTATTTTTCTAATAATAATACTTTCTTTACAAAAAGTAAGTGGGTGTTACAATTTAATTTTCTCGTCATTTTCTCTGATTTATGATGAAAACGGCTGTTTCGTATGAGACATCCTGTACACCCCATATTTTCAAGATCGTCCTATTCAAAGCCCATCTGTTCGTCATTAATTAATGTATCTGCCAATTTGCGTCTGTTGTGCAGTATAATTACATATATTTTATAACCTGCATCGTTGATACTTGCACTTCTATACTTTTCACAAGATGTTCCCTTTCCTTTCATAAAAAGTGAAATAATTGTGGATAACAGGTCAATATTTCTTCCAATTCGGTTAGCCAATTGAGCTCAATATGTGCATTATATTACTGATATTGTTATTAATACTCACACCTCTAGAGTTTTCACAGCATGTTGAATTTTTTAAAAAGTGATATGATTGTGGTTACGCAGCTTCTCCAACTTTGCATTAAAAAGGTATAATAACCATTATCCTAGTAGTAACCAATATACTTAGGTAGCTTTAGTTCAATGGAGTAATTCTATTTTGTATCCACTTGTAATTATTTCATCACTATTTTGTATGAAGAATCTGAACCATCATTTTTTTGTAGTGATTCACTTATTCGTCTTTCTCAATATTTCCACCTTCAGTTTGAACATTGATCCAAATATTGCAAAATGGAAGGTTTATTATGTATCAATCGTAATAAGCCCAACAATTTGCTCACATTTTTGTCTTTAGACATGGGTCAAGTACTACTTTTTTTAACCGAAATTTGGTCTTGCCCTATCAGTATAATATTTGTTTATAGACCATCTCAAAAAGATTTGTCTGTAATATATTACTGTTTAGGTAATTGCACGACATTCATTTGTAATAATATACAGAGGTTCATGGATGTACATATAGGAAAATTCTGAAAATTGGGGAATATGCAATGTTCAGTAAAGGCTATAGAAACAAAACATTTGTAACGATGTGAGACCTCTTGTTATAGTGCAGAGTTTTATCTACTATTAATAAATTTGACTTTGTTGCATTATAACACAAGAGGGCGTCCCACATCCTGAAATATTTCATTGAGTTGAATCAGATTCCTTCATTTTTCGAATTAGTTGGTTTGTTAAATATCTTAAACGACAAGGAATAAAAATTTGATATTTGGTACACATGTGGAACTTGATATACCCTTTAAGAATAGTCATAAAAAATAAGTATTGCCATTTAAAAAAATAGTCGATGCCATCATATCACAAATTTGATACACGCTGTATAACATTTTCTTACATCAAAAAGAGCGCAATTCAAAATACTAATCGACCTGCCCGAGCATATTTCCAACGAGAAAAAACTCTCATTGATTTACCGAATTTATTCCAAGTTAGAGACTCGCACTGCATATAAGGTGGAGTTACAGAAAGTGCTTATATTAGATCACTGTAACGATCAGTAATTGATTAGGGCAAATAAATCGCTGATGGTGAAATCGCCGCTTTTAATTTTTTACCACAATTCGGTAATGGCTTTCAGTGTACTTTACCTCCAAGCATACAATTCACATGAGCAGAGTGTTCTGTTAAGGATGTTCGATACCTTGTAAGGGACAAACTAATACCGCTAGATGGTGGTAGTACCAGAAACACCGAAATAAAAGATAAGAGCACAAAGGCCAGCCCACCCGGGTGCCATAAATTATCCTCGGAACTGCAATAAGAGCAACATTATGACATTCCAGAATTTCAGTAAACTGCAGTAGGGAGAGACACGACATGTCACGTAAATCTACGATAGTTGCACTTTTATTCTCATATTTCAACGAATTTTAAAGGAATCATTAAATAGTTTGATATTTTCGAAAGCTCATAGATTGCCTTTGTTAATAATAAGAGCAACATTATGATATTACAGAATTTCAGTAAACTGCAGTAGGGAGAGACACGACATGTCACGTAAATCTACGATAGTCGCACTTTTATTCTCATATTTCAACGAATTTTAAAGGAATCATTAAATAGTTTGATATTTTCGAAAGCTCATAGATTGCCTTTGTTAATAATAAGAGCAACATTATGATATTACAGAATTTCAGTAAACTGCAGTAGGGAGAGACACGACATGTCACGTAAATCTACGATAGTCGCACTTTTATTCTCATATTTCAACGAATTTTAAAGGAATCATTAAATAGTTTGATATTTTCGAAAGCTCATAGATTGCCTTTGTTAATAATAAGAGCAACATTATGATATTACAAAATTTCAGTAAACTGCAGTAGGGAGAGACACGACATGTCACGTAAATCTACGATAATCGCACTTTTATTCTCATATTTCAACGAATTTTAAAGGAATCATTAAATAGTTTGATATTTTCGAAAGCTCATAGATTGCCTTTGTTAATAATAAGAGCAACATTATGATATTACAGAATTTCAGTAAACTGCAGTAGGGAGAGACATGACATGTCACGTAAATCTACGATAGTCGCACTTTTATTCTCATATTTCAACGAATTTTAAAGGAATCATTAAATAGTTTGATATTTTCGAAAGCTCATAGATTGCCTTTGTTAATAATAAGAGCAACATTATGATATTACAAAATTTCAGTAAACTGCAGTAGGGAGAGACACGACATGTCACGTAAATCTACGATAGTCGCACTTTTATTCTCATATTTCAACGAATTTTAAAGGAATCATTAAATAGTTTGATATTTTCGAAAGCTCATAGATTGCCTTTGTTAATAATAAGAGCAACATTATGATATTACAGAATTTCAGTAAACTGCAGTAGGGAGAGACACGACATGTCACGTAAATCTACGATAGTCGCACTTTTATTCTCATATTTCAACGAATTTTAAAGGAATCATTAAATAGTTTGATATTTTCGAAAGCTCATAGATTGCCTTTGTTAATAATAAGAGCAACATTATGATATTACAAAATTTCAGTAAACTGCAGTAGGGAGAGACACGACATGTCACGTAAATCTACGATAATCGCACTTTTATTCTCATATTTCAACGAATTTTAAAGGAATCATTAAATAGTTTGATATTTTCGAAAGCTCATAGATTGCCTTTGTTAATAATAAGAGCAACATTATGATATTCCAGAATTTCAGTAAACTGCAGTAGGGAGAGACACGACATGTCACGTAAATCTACGATAGTCGTACTTTTATTCTCATATTTCAACGATTTTTAAAGGAATCATTAAATAGTTTGATATTTTCGAAAGCTCATAGATTGCCTTTGTTAATAATAAGAGCAACATATTACAGAATAGCAAGATATTACAGAATTTCAGTAAACTGCAGTAGGGAGAGTCACGACATGTCACGTAAATCTACGATAGTCGCACTTTTATTCTCATATTTCAACGAATTTTAAAGGAATCATTAAATAGTTTGATATTTTCGAAAGCTCATAGATTGCCTTTGTGAATAATAAGAGCAACATTATGATATTACAGAATTTCAGTAAACTGCAGTAGGGAGAGACACGACATGTCACGTAAATCTACGACATAGTCGCCGTTTTATTCTCATATTTCAACGAATTTTAAAAGAATCATTAAATAGTTTGATATTTTCGAAAGCTCATAGATTGGCTTTGTTAATAATAAGAGCAACATTATGATATTACAAAATTTCAGTAAACTGCAGTAGGGAGAGACACGACATGTCACGTAAATCTACGATAGTCGCACTTTTATTCTCATATTTCAACGAATTTTAAAAGAATCATTATTCACGAGTTCACCGTTTTAATTTAAAGTATTCTTAAGATCCGACCCTCAATTTGAACGCTGAACAAATGATCCCAGTATACGTATTGCAAAAGAAATTACACATTACACTTGCGTAACATGACGGCATAGCATAACGTATATCGATCATAACAATCGCTAACAGACTAATTTGCTGCCGCAAGACGAAACGTGGCATCGCCTAGACAATAGAGGGAACAACAACAAGCAAAAGTAGCAATAACTCATCGAGAGAGAAAGAACGTGCAAGGAGATAGAAGCGAGAACGAACGTCTCCCACGCGCGCAAGCCGCGTTCGATTGGCGCGCGCGCCAGAACGAACCGCCCGTGCGCCGAACCATTGGTCATCCGACGTGACGGATGAGTCGTTCGCCTTTTGTCTGTTCTCTCTCCTCTGCTCTGCTCTCTCTTGACAGGTGGGATAATAACATTTGCCGGATAACAATGGCGAAACGAAAATCGAGCCTGCCGCGCGCATGATTCTGTCGTCACGACCAGAAACAGAGGGAAAGATAGAGATGGTGAAAGGGAGGAGATGTTAGGACGGGAGACGGGAGTTATGGGCGGAGGTGCAAACCGCGGTAAATACAATTGCGGTAGTTACAATTATCTTTATACGTACGTATTGATACTTTTCTCGCGAACAGGATTGTAACGGAAAGTACCAACGTTTCTAGCGTTACCCAAGTTTAACCAATCTCTTCAAGTATTGAAACGTTAATACAAGTGAGGTTAGGTTAAACCATCGACTTACGCATGACTCGAGTAGGCAGTATTCGGTGCTTCACATACGTCGCACTACAGAAAGATCTGCTGTTTTTCTCGCTCTGAACGTGACAGTCCGATTTGATCTTGTTTCGTCGAATTTGTGATTCGTTCACCTGACCGATAATTTTGTGACTTTTCACCCTTTTGACCTGCTTGTAAGTAAAAATTTATTTTTGAGACCCCATCGATATGGAAATTCTTTTTATCTTCACATTAGTTTCAATTAATCAACTAAAATAAAGTGATAGTTTCCCTAGCCCAATATTCCTGCATGTATTTTCAACGCTAAGTCAGGAATCGTCGAAACATCTTAATTCGTGAAAGTATGAATCTGGTAAAATTTCTACAGGTGGCACGAGTCATTTTGAGTAAATCGGCAATATGTGTCATGCGTCTCCTTAAAGAAATGATTCAAATAGTAAAATTTCACGTGGTAAAACTTTGCTTGTTATGGGAAATCATAGTTTCCAAAGATTTTAAAATTTCTAAAATTTCGAAGGCACAGCCAAAGTATTTACCGTTAAATTCACAACACAACCATCAATCAAACGAAGGCAATTCACATAGAAGTATAATTTCAACCTCCTGCAACCGAAAAGCAGAGGATATTTCCAAAAAATTGTCAAAAATTATTAGAAGGGAAAAAGGAAATATACCGGAAGTATACAGAGCAGCGGAAAAATTGAATCCAGCAACAACAAATATTGAAACTGTTTTTGGTTATTGTGTGGAAGACTGCAAAGTTCCGCAAATGCAAGTATTGCAAATGTTCACCATTCATGAGTTCAAAAATTGACGATGTATTAATCACATAACTGCCTTATCTATATGAGTTTGCCTTTGTAAAATGCCTTTTAAAAAAAATGTTTCAAATGACATTTATAAGTGACGGATGTTATAAGTAAGTCAAGTTGCAAAGTAAATCGCTAAAGCCGTTTATCACGCCAACAAGAGACCTAAGATTTTTATACATCTCACATGAACAACCAAAAGACCAAAGTTCGCGTCTGAAAACATGATTCATATGTGCATATGTGCAAGAAGTATTTGACTAGAAATAAAAATTGTTGGAAGTTGAACTTGGTTGTTTCAATATTGGTTAAAAAAAATGTAAAATTCAATCCTATGCTCATAATAAATTCAAAATAAAATATACATTCACAATAGTCGCTACACTCGCAATTGTCTGTGCGATTTAATTGCATTTCTGTATAAAAACTTTAAAGCCATGTATCAGAATCAGAATTCACTTCAGCCGACCACATCGAACTTTTTATTTTTCGGCCATCCATCATATATGATCCGCCATTTGGAATTTTAAAAATCTGAGGACAAATTCCTAGTGAGCTACCCCAGAAACCTGTACGTATATATTTTCAGTCGTAAATATTAAGTTCATCGGGCTTATTCATAAATGAATTTTAATGTTAAAATGGACTTTAGCTTAAAATACGTTTAGAATGTGTCTCACAGATGTAACTACAACTTTTTCCGTGTATTCTTAACATGGAGATAACTGTAGTTACCTTATTGAAACACATTCTAAACGCATTTTTAGTTAAAATCCTTGTTAACGTTAAAATGCGTTCATGAATAAGAGAGTAAATATTTCCCGGGGTTTCTATCGGTCATATGTGACACACTATCTCGAATTTAGAAAATATGATGTCAGATTTCAACAACCCCGACACCCCTACTAACAATCATCATTTTTGTTGCTAGTTATGTTAAAAAATGCGGTTCTGTAAGGAGTAACCAAAAATTAGATTTTGGGGCATTTGTATTAGGATTGTGTGTTGGAGGCGATAGTAAATTTGGTCGACCGATATTGATACAGTTTAAACATACTCAAAATATTTTCGGAATCGATTCGGTTTTGGCGGTGAAGCTGCGTAAACCGCCTGGTTTACAAATAGGAACGCTCGTGAAGTGCTCGAAAAAGGCATTTTGGGCCCACGTTGGGAGGGGTTATTTGTAGTACTTATTTGTTTGTCATCGTTGGTGGTACGAAGTGGTCAGAGAACAGCAATTAAAACCGATTACTATTTATAAAAGTAAATCTCGCATATTTCTTACGACTTCCAGTCCATCATAAGCTCTGCACTAGTGAGTTTTATATACAACTTAGCGTGCCACCAACGTCGTTGTTTTCTATGCGTCTGGCACAGACTAGCTCGGTTAATATAGCCCGATCATCAAAATCGAATAATTTTCCTCATTTGGAGATGTGATACAGTGATTTAATGAGTAATAACGGCTCGCAGTTGGTCCATTCCTATCCTTGGATCGCCAAGAGCTCCTTGCGATAATATTTTGAACGAAGGCTCCTCGAGCGACTGTGAACCTCTCGACATACAAATGTATGCACAGCTTTATTATTTCAAAATACGAGAAAATCATCAAATTTCAACTAAAGTTGAACAGCGACAGAACTACTCAGAAAATGTGAATAAATGGAAGCAAAATAAGTTAGGTTTGCATACAATTTCTTATTAACCAATAAAATTTTTTCGGGTATTTGTTTATATCTCGGTCAATTTTATTTTCACTAATTTTTTCCGTACACATATTTGAAGTAGACTTAATTTCATACAATTTTAGTATTTTGTGACTAAATAAAAACAATAGCACTACAATAAATCGTTTAAACATATGTTTTATGCAGTATTTCTGGTACCTTCTCTTGTACATCAGCACGAATATTAACAAAGCAAGGTTTTTCTTATAGATTTTGATTCATAGAATCCTAATCTGGGGACTGTTCGAGAGAATCGTAGAATTTGTTTAAAACGTAATCCATAGCTAATTACCTAATAATATTTAATGATTACAATATTGTCATCTATTGCAAATAGTATGGTTCATAGAATTTTCGTATACTGAGTATTTCTGAATTGCATGATTATTCTATATTATTATGTACTTTTATCTGCAGAATCCAAATATGCTTGGATATTTATAAATATAATAATGAAATACATCGCATAATGCATAATAAGATCATGTTTGTCTTAAAAAATGTAGAAAAAAGTATTGTCAAAGTAGAAAAGGTATATACCAAAGATAATTAAATATTTTAAATCATTTTGGTGCGCCGTGACGAGTAGTCTCTCTCTCTTTCTTTCACATGCATAAAGGGGAATAATAATATCATCTTCACCTCTAAATAAATATTGACGAGTACTTTATTTTATTGGGAACAATTTGGCTATGGTCATTTTTTCCCTCGCGCATGACCCCTTGCTTTTAGTCTTTGCGCCCTTTTACAGCAGTAGCGAAGTGAAGAGGTACACGATAAAATTAATAAAGAAATTAGCTATCGCCCTTATTTTTATTTCGAAAAAAAAGTGCGTGAGTCATGAAATATATATTTTTTTTAATTTTCTAAAATTAAAATTAAAAATTGAAAAAATTAGTTTGTTATTAATATATTGCATGCAAAACATTTGAGGTACCAACTTGTAGAAATTCGTTCTACACCCACTTGGGAATTTTTTCCATTATATATTGCTCTTGCTCGGTTTTGTTAGTCTTTAGGATGTTTGGGTAAGTGAGTATCATATAAGAATTTACCTGCTTCGAGTGATCGCAGGTTGTTAGGGATTTGTCGATGTCTTTTACCACCCTCTATGCTGAAAATGGCCTCTAATCGTTTTTTACTTCAGAAGTTATTTCCTTTTTGCTGTAGAGAAAGTATACATATTTACCAGCAATGCTGATTTCATGCAAGTTTGAGTTTTTGAAAACGGAAATTTTTAACTTCGGATTCAAGCTCAGCAAGTCATATATTTAAATTGACTAATTTAACAGGTTTATCTCATTGAGCGATTTAGTAGTTCAATATAAACATAAATCGTTGGATATTGAAAGTAATCAGCCAAACAAAACATTGTTAAAAAATGAATTACCCCAAACTTGTGGAGTTTCATTAAAAAAAAAGGGAATAATTTCAGCAGGATTTAGATTTTCAACGCAAATACCTTTTTTCCCCATACGTTGGAGATTAAAATATGTGTGGATAAAACCGTGACATTACACAAGAGCCTTTCCAAACGACAATCGCTAGATCTAATCCAAAGCAAAAAAAAAACATTTTTTGAAAATGACGGAGAAGGGGTTTTTGAAAATTGCAAAGAAATAGGGAAATTTACTATTAAACGACTTCAAATTAATAAATGAAATAAAGTTTATGGGTACATAAAATTATATATTTACTAGCCTGTAAGGAAATCAATTGTTTTAGTTTATGAACCATCGATCAAGTCAAATTATCAAACAAATCTATGATAATACAAAAACTTTCAGTTAGAAGAAAAATGATCAGTTAATCAGAAGTATTAATTAAGTATTATTTTTTCGTTTTGCGGTATGAATTGATAATTTCAATTTCAATAAAACAATTTCATTAATTTGTTTATTTTAACTAGCTCGCGTATAATTAAACTAAACATCGATTTTCTGAAAGACTTATTAAATAAATTAGAATTTAATCATACCAGCAGTATAATTACGTAATTAATTAAAATTAAAAATGTACCTAATAATATATATTCGGGACAGAGTTTATTAATTTCTGAGTTTCCCATATCATTTTTGGAATATGTCGCCTTCGATTTATATAAAAAATTTGGCAACCCCAAACAAATGCTTTCTGTTTTTAGAACTATGAATTATAAGCTTAGTAACGTTTCGAGGTAAAATCGGCGAAAAGAGTGGTAATCATCGCTCACGCGTCAGAAGGAATAATCGAATATTCCCGGAGGAGTGAGCAATGGGGAAACGTAACAACGGGAACACATCAGGCGGCGGAATATCAATGAAAATTTAAAGTGCGTGCGCACGAATGTATATTCATTATTTTCGTAAATATTTACGGATTCTTTCACTGACGCCTCTACTCAACACATTATCCACTCGGTCCGATTGTAATTTCATCGGTCCCAAATGCAAGAGCTCGAAAGATGCCGTGTAAATAAAAATAGCGAATTCCGCAAATACGTTTTTTCAATTATTTTTTTCACTTTTCGTCAGCGACAGAGAGAGTGAAGTAAAGAAAACATCGCGCCCGCGTTTCAGGACGCGTTACATCCGAAGTGTTGAAGTTTTCCTCGTGACGCTTCCTGTCACATCCTCCAAAAAGCGCTGAAAGGTGTTAACGTACTCTCGTTGCCTGCCTTGCTTTTTTCTTCTTCTCCGGCTTTCTTCTCTGGCTTTTTATTTTCGTCCCCGAGCAACCACAAAAGGAATATCATCCGTGAATAATGTATATATCGGGGGGGCTTTGCCTCCGTCTGACTTACGTCTTTATCGACTCGAGGATTTTATAACACCTGACGCCGAAAAAAGAACGAATAACGAATATACCTACTACATTATTCACTCCTCGGAAGGGGCGGATTAATCGACGGGCAGGGCCGAGGTAGTTTTAAGGTTTTTGGAAATTGAAAGTAAAACAATTTCTGCTTAACGGTAACGCAAATGGAATGATAATTAAAAAGTGGGTGGCCGTCTATTACTACTGGCACCGTGATCGCTAAGTAACTAAAAATAAAAACGTGGGTGGTTAAAAGTCGTGCTATCGTATAGTTTGCAAAACGCTTACGACCCCCTCTTATATTTTTAGCACCGTACACTATTATACTGCACGTATCGTTCCATTGAGGTACATCAAAACAATGGCAACGCGAAGAAAATTTGCTGCTCTAAAATATTTTTTTATTATGTTACTTAATCTGTTATATTCATTACATACTAGGATGTGTAATGGTGTTCAACGACGTAATGTAAATTTATAAAATATCTGGGGGAGCTCAAAGCCTCTTTTTTAAAGCAATATATAAGAGGTTGAAAATTGTTTTTCTTTTAATTGGACTCCTACAAAACATGAACCTTTACAAGGGGATTGAGCCTATATGCAAACTAAATATTTGCCTAGGAGAAAGTTATGGCTGCAAACGTTGGGTGTCTTGAGGAAACAAATGGCGATATTTTAGCAGCAAATTAACGAGTTTAATTTTGCAACATTATACATTGTTTGAAATGATCAGGGCTTTATTTAAAAGCAAAAATAATATGCAAGAATGGCTATTTTGAAGAATTTTTGAGATTTTTGCATCACGCTCAAATTATAGGTTTTTAAATTCTCTAAAACCTCCATATAGGACTTTCTTTCCAAAATACATATGCAGAATTGAAAAACCTGTTTTGGCCAACTTTCAATCCCCCAATAAAGGGATTTATATGTTCTTAGAACACCCTTAACACTACTTTTATTAAAAACAGCCTTTTCTACCTTACTAACTGGACTACTCTGTAGAGCGTCTTGAATTTTCTTAACAAAATTCTTTCGCGTCACTTTTTGAGGCATTGGTTGAGACTTGAATAATTTTAGACTGCAAGATTACACGGTTGGAATGATTTTCTTGGTAAAAAGGCCTTACTTATAACTTGCCGTTTAGTTTTTCGTTATAATGGATTAATTTTTAAATTGTGGTTATTTTTTTATTTAAGACCACACATCCAAAAACAATAAATGGCGAAGAAATAATATTAAATCAAAGCAATACAAGGCAAGAGAGAGAAATTTTCCTGTTTCAAGCTAATTTTGTACTGATTTAACTTCAAGAATTAAAGAACATTTATCTATGTTCCATGATCTTCACGATTTTAATGTGAAAAATTGGAATTTTGTTTTATGTCCAAATGGCAACAGATACAACAAATGATGATACAACGAAATTTGTTAACTTATTATGAAAAATTACCGCCAGATTTATGTCGCGACATCCTTGTTCTATAACAGGTGTATCGATAATAAAACTAGATCATTGAAACATGGCTTATGCTCGTATGGAGTATTATAGCAAAAATATTCGATATTAGTGCAAGGGTTCTCTTGTTGTAGGGAAAATTACTAATGGCAAACTCGTCAAAAGCACATTAAAACAGGAAACCCGAGCATCCCAAACGACGCCCATGCAATCTTATTTATTTCGCTTCAGTTCACCAAGTATTTTTTGCGCACAATTCCTACATCAAAAGTACAAAGAGGAGTTAGATGAGAAAACCAACCACCGCCACTGCCACCACGTACTCGCTCATCCGCAAATATTTACAAATGTTTTATTTGTTTTCCGTCCTTTCTCTCTTTGATGTCGGATAGAGATCCCCTTGTTAGTCTTAAAACAACATAATATGCACACGATTGGACAAATATGACATCGCGTAGGGGTCGTGGGTACGGAAAAGGGGTTAATAACGATTAATACGAGCTGGAAGGAAGTTAACAATGGGGGAGGGGGTTGAGTGGCTTACGAAGGAGTTCGATTTTCGGGAGGTGGGTTGGAAGGTTGACAAATTTGAAACGAATTGAAGTACTGATGACTTTTAGTTGGATTTTGGTGGTATTTTCAAGTATCGTTATAGCTCGCTTTTCTGAATTAAATGGTGGTTAAAGTCTGGTTGTTGTAAAACCTGGAAAACGAAGCAAAAAACCTTTTGCCAGCCAATAATCCAACGTATAATCATCCCAGGTATTTTTTTTCCTTAAACATCCAACCTTTTGTTAAGAATTTTATAACGTCCCTACAAGTATACCATGCTTTCAAGTAATAAATATTAAATGATTCTTTACGCAATTAAATTCTGGATGTATTTTAAGATGGTCTAGTTGGCGAACAAAATTTTAACAATTGTGTTATAATTTTACTAAAGTATTTAGTTTGTTAAACGTTAAACAATGTTTCTGATTTAACTTTTGAATTGAGTTGTGGGTAAAACCGTTTCAGTCATAAAACTTCCTGCCAGCGTCTTAACTAAAGTCCGGTATTTTCTTTCTTGTTATACATTTAACTCGTTGATTACTGAAATGTTCGTTCCTGAATTAAATTCTGGATAACGTTTTTGAGAGGTGGTGTTGAAACAAAATTTATCCAGTTATGTTGTAACTTTGCTTTCTGTGTACTCTAGCATTAAAGAATTTTCTAGGTTTCTTTTTTGCAACGAATTATGGGTAAATTTTCGGCTACTAATCAAATATACAGCCGGCATTTTAAATTAAGACCAAGGATTTTTATTCTGTTTAAATATTTAACCTTTTGATAACCAAATTTTATAAAGTACCCTCAGTGTCATTTTAAACTATTAATTATATCCAAACAATCTTTTCTGAAATAAAATTCTGCATAAATCTGTACTTAACCTAACTTGTCAAGTTGTTTTTAAATTTTGTAAAGTATTTTTTTTGCCTTTAATAGTCTGATCTTTATATACAGAGTGTGTGATAACTACTTCAATCCTTTATTATTTTTATGTTGTGAATCAATAAGAATTGATATTTTAGACATGATCAAATCTTTTTTAATTTAGCTTTGAATTTCTCCATTGGAAAATTGAGCATAATAACAAATGTCATCTCCAAAAAATATAAATATATTCCTTAGTTCTTAGTAAAAAAAAAAACTAAAAAACACGATTTAATAGCGAATGGAACTAAAAAGTAAAAAATGATTTTTAACTAGTAATACGTTTATAATATATAGGAATAAAGTGATCAAATAACTAGTAATATGTTTAATAATAAGGTGATTAAAAGAAATATTTTATTGTAAAAGAGCAATGGTTGCTTTTTACTATATTCTTATCCTAACTACAATTTTACAAATAGCGACCGATGAAATATTTATAACAATTGTTGTCAAGCACCTCAAACTATTTTTATGACGAAATACTTTACGGTGACGGTGTTTTAAGGTGATTGTAAGACGTTTCAACAAAACCACCTCAATTTAATCCATAATTGCGTCTATCAGCTTGAATATTAGAGAACTTATCATATCTACCTACGACTTTGAGAAATGGCGAAGGTGGTTACTAAATGCATTAATCTATTTTGATGCTGATCATTTTGGTCGAGTTTTTAGGACTATGGCATTAAATTATTCTATTATCATGTCTTAAAACGTGGGCAGTTTTTCAAATTAATCAAAGTTAAATTTAAAAAAAAAATCCGTTGCAGGTCAAGCTAATAAAACCTTGATAAAAGCAACTCAACTCCTTAAACCGACAAAGAATTAATTATTGTTTTCCGCACTTGCCTCCTCGGAATTAAGACATTCATCATCGGCCCAGATAACAATAATTTAATTCGACGTGCCAGAGCGGGAAGCGTGAATATACCGCGACCGCAAGCAACTAAAGAGGCGGAATCGAGTCCATTGTGTTATGATCATAATCCACTGCGCGTACGATCCCCACCCCACCGAAATATGAATTATGAAGTGATGAGTTCACGGCAGTGATTAGGGAACGGGTGGGTAATCAACCTCCGCAACCCGGGAGCGGTATGGCGGTGGCCCTTGAAAGGGGACGCGGGAAACAATGAAAGTTCAAAAGTTACGGTGTTACATGTAAGTCGTTATATGTGAGTTAGGGCTGAACGGTGGATTGGACTAGTGATTTTGAGCCGGGTTGGCTTAAAGAAATACGAATGGGGTGTTTTAAATAGGGTTGCGCTAGACAAACTTCTTCATATACTTTTGTATACGAAATACGTATATATTTATAATATTGGTTATTTTAATTTTCTGATAAAAAGCGATTTTTTTTAATGTTTTACTACTCTGTAAGAAGTCATCAAATTTACGGTGAAGTATACGGGTACTGTTCAACTGAACTTAAGTAAAGTTGCTTATTTTTTATTTAACAAGGTTGTTGGCAGATAAATGAAACTGCAGTACTGAAATTTACCCTACAATAAAATAAAAAAAATCATTTTTTTTTCAGAAAAGAACCAATTATGCATTTATATACTTATTAAACAAAAATTGTTCAGAACCGCTTATAACGACACTGAAGGGACCAGACAATTTATTGACATTCCCTTCCTTGCGCCGTCAGGACTAAAATCGTGAAAACTGCGTCATGACCTTACCTGATAATACATACACACATTTCTAAATTGTATAAAACAAAGTCGAGGTCTGCATCTGAATCTTTTCAAAATTGACGTTATAATTTTTTTTAGGTTGTTGTCATCGATTTGTTTTAACATTGATTACATTGAGAAATTTCCGGACTTGAGGCTTTGGAGGTTACATCCAGGACGTAGGAGGACGTATTGAGTGGAATGTTTGCATAAACCGCCTTGAAATTAAAACCATCTAACAAATTTTTGACATTACCCCAAACTTCTGTTTCCTGAAGAGCTACGATGGCGAAATAACAGTTTTTATTTGTTCTGTTGGAGATTCACGTCATAATTAAACCGTAACCGCACGGATATAAACCCAAAAAGAGACGCTCCTATGCAATTTTCGCATACACGGAGAGAGATTACCACCAAACAAACAAGGCAAATTCTCGAATTTTCATTATGCGACTACAGACCCGAATGAAAGGGTTGGATTGCAACGGAAATCTGCCAAGTCGCAGAGGCCACGTAAAGCCAACGGAGATTAACGTTTCGCGTATTTTTTCAGTAGGAATAAATTTTTCAGCTTTAACAACCGATGGGCCTAGTAATTTACCTTCGAACCTGCGTCGTAAAAACACTCGAACTCCCCTATACGTCACCAGTTTTTTGCCAAATCCCCAAACGAATGATAATTACAATTTTCAATTCATAAAGACACACACACACATACACGCACATACCGCCGCATAATATGGCGGGGCAAACATCAATAGGAATCATGGAAATTAGTGTTATTGTATGTACCAGTCAGAAATACAAACATTTCATCGTTAATACGCACAAACACACATACATACGTACACAAACCATACACGGCTTTGTATGTAACGTCCTCATCAGTATTTGACAAAGGGCTTTATGAACGATTAAATTATTACGAACCGTGATCAGAGGAATCAGTAAATAGCCCAACGATGTCGGGAAAAACACCAATTAATTATATTATCAAAACGTCGCTTTGAAGGGATAACCTGTAATTTTTACACGACTCGAAGCAGGAATAGAATCGAAAATCGTTGACGTATGTTGTAATATAAATAAGCCTCTAAAGACAATGAATAGGTCTCATGTCATTATCGGAGGTTAAAGTGGATATCAAGTTTTTTCAAGAAAACTCACTTTTTCAAAAAAATTCCAAATATTAAACTCTAACGTTCTTTAAATCAACTCCTATTCTTAAAAATCAAAAACGTGGGCTATTTTGAAGCAAAAATTCAAAAAAATTCGTATATATCTGTTCTAGTTGTACCTATGGGTTGAGTTGTTCCATTCACCGGAACGACAATCGGATTAACAACAAAGTTTGTGTTTCAGGGCAGGTAGTAAAACTTTTTTAGTATGCCAAACATAACGCAATGCAATTTATTTTAAAATTACATTTTATTTCCTGCCGCCGTAACTACTGTACTGTCTAACAGTCCTCGCGGGTACTTTCTCCCCTACTTTCGTGCGCAGCCATAAATCCCGGAGATTATTCAACATCCGGCCCCAGGTACCTCCTCCTTAAATACAACCAACAAACGAATATCTCTCACCTCTCTTTTTGCACGTCGACAATTCATCTGTTTTTCACCACGAGGAACATGTGAACTGTTCTTAATCATGCCTCGGGGCTGTCGACAAAAAAAATCTTTTAAAAAAAGGATGTTATGTCTGGGAAGGGTGAAGCGGTTTTTTTCCTATAAAAGAACATCGCGACGCTGACGGACAGATCGCAGGTTTTCCGGGTGAAAAATGAGGTTTCGAGTGAACCGGTAAAAAGGGTACGTGGCAAAGGATTGAGGTGCTTATCCCAAATAAACCCGCTTAAAATAGGTGCTGTACCTAATACAGGTTGCAGCAGAGAAACAAATGTAGTTGATGTAGCGCAAGTGCAAGGAAATCCTGCTAGAAATGGTAATTACCGTAATGCAACGCTTGAGGATACGATTAGATTATTCATTAGTTATATTTGCTAAATTGAATCGTTTGTTGTCTTCAGTATAATCGATTATTAATATTACGCCACACCTTGGTTGGAAGGTTTTTGTTGGAATCGTTAATGAGCCAGGTGATCTTGACTGTTTTAAGATGGCAGCCTGTTTAACATCGATCCGAGTCAATAAGAAAAGGTCAATTGACCCTTATTTCCCTGGGTCTTCCCTTTAATATGGAAGGGAGGAAAAATTCCCTTTCCATATTAAAAACTTTCAGTATATTTCAGTATAAAATTTCAGTATTCAGTATAAAATTTCAGTATATTACACATTCCTTTAATGCAAGTGTTTTTAATAAAATCTATCAACATAAAACAATGTATCAATATATGTTAACAAAAATCTCTCATTTACTCTTCTCATTCCATATACTCTGGCTCAATCCTTCGGTTTTAACATTTTCGACTTTAGCATTAAAGTCGCCCAATATTATGGTGACTTTTTATATTTGGTCTTTATCCTCGTAATACTCCGGAATAGTGTTAATTTTTCCCTTTAGTCGAGTCCATCTGCATCATTATGATTCTGTCTGAAAATGAGATAAAACTTTTCACTGATTTAATACATTCTTTTTCCACTATATTGCCAAAATCATATCCATAGTGTCCTTTGTCGTTTCCTAAGTAGTAAAATGCACCACTGATAATTGTACATTTAGCATATCCTGGCCAATAAGGAATAAACTGCCTTTTTCGACAGTCATTCTGTCCATAGATCCTCTTAGTTATCTAGCACTGTACATCACGAGCAGAGAAAGTTGTCATTTTAGTCATATCATCTCTTACACGCCGCTACTGTATTAGTTAGTTAGTATAGTTAGTATAAAGCTGTGTTGGGTCAATCGAAAATAAAGCTTATCGGTTATTATAAGGGTATAAGTTATAAAGGTATAAGGGAGTTATTCACGACAAACCACGACTATGTTCTACTATACCAGGATTCGCGAAGCTATGGAGTAATCAAATGGCGGAATCCGTACAAATTTCCAAAAGGTTCGAAAGTTTTATATGCAGCTGTGTCAAAAAATGAAGCCACTAAATCTGGCGATTTCTGTGTTGACCGTGCCTCGTTAACACAGGCTGCCGCCGCCTTTTATTTGTATTGCCAACCATATTGTCTTCGTGCGACGATATATTAAGAGATCCGTGACTCGTGTCGGTACACGCGAACCATTCCTGTGCACAAGTACTTCAATTATAGGATAATACAAGTATTTCTATATAAAAGGGTACGTGCACTGGCATCAAAAGTCTTAACACTCCGACATTACACAATCACCAACAGAATGCTCCTCAAATAAACGACCACTGTAAAAATTGGGGAAATTGCATCTAGACATTTAAATCATGTGTTTTTGCTATTCCTTTGTAACTAACTCAGTAACTAACACTGTAACTAAGTCAATGACTTACATATTTCGAACATTTGGCGGCGGCGCTTGCCTAATGTTGCTATGTCACTATATTCAATACCTTCGTGACCCTAGTGCAATTGACAAGCAATATATATGTTTGGGGCAACGTTAATTTTTAAATCCTTACGTTGATCTTAAAATATCAAAAACATGACTGTTACAGCAATATTTTCTTCTCACTCTTGATCCCTCTTGTTTAAAATATTGAGGTGGGTAAAATGCTCAGCGAGAAATGCTAATGTTAACGGCAAATCTGGCCACAAAAATAATTCTCATATTCACATTTAGCATAGATACAAACCGAACGATTTGGCTTTTAGTTCTAAAATTCGTGTCAGTACGGTCGTTGGATCAGGGTTCACAGGATTAATCAGTTCTGCCGCAGATCTCCCGATTTTTGATTTTTCGATCAATACATTCTCTTTAAAAAGATTATGAAAATTTTATTTTCTTGTAAAGGGGTCACGTTTACAAGAAGGTTTAAAAACGCTACTCTGCTATATATATGAGTGAGCTATATTTCCCATACATTTGAATAGACTTGAATAGACACCAATCAGAGTCTATTTATTGATAAAAGACTTTTGAAATAATTGTCCTCCTATACTCATTCTCTTTCCGTCTCCGCCTGATGGCGCGCAGCGTTCTGGAAACGGCGAGGATGATGGATGATTATTAAGAAACGATATCGTTTTTTCCAATTAAAATCGTTCGTTGGTTGGAGTGGTGCCGTTGTTGTTGTGCATTGCGCGGGCGGCCTTAATAACTTTTTTCAATAATAATAATAAAACAGTCGAGTGGTCGGTGTGAGCGCTCCATGAAAGCTCCATATTGTTTTCAATAAACAAGCGACTGCTCTTATGAAATAATGCGCACTTGCCTCTCTACTACGTAATAATACGTCCCGCCAGGCATGTGATTCGATTCACTTCACTCTCGCCGTAATTGTGTTCGTATTATTTTCTTGCTTTCAGAAGTGCTGGAAATTTTCATAAAAATCCCCCATTCAGAAGTCGAGTTGGGCTTGGAAAGTCATTTGTGGCTCGGCTGGTTGGGGATAGGCCTTTTTTTGTTTTTGGTCATTACGTTTCGGGTCGGCGTTTCTGTGGTAGCTGGGAAAGACGTTCCGGAAAATACACGGAAAGTACAGTGTATTTTAATTTTGGAAATGGAATCGTCTTTCGAATTTACGAAAGTATCAGGAAAAAGATAAATATAACAGCTGAATTGGTTTACGTCAGCTGTTCCAGTGCGGATATTATTAATAAACCTCATGTCTTGTGTCGCTTAGCGGTTGTGACCCTGTGTCACAATCTGCTGCCGGTTTGAAGCTGCTTACGTACTAATTGTATTTTTTTATACGACACCAGTACATGCCAAGTATTTTTAACTTGTAAAAATCTTATTATATGAGTACCCACGAAGTTTTAAGTTTGTAATTTGAACTTGGTTCAATATAAACTTTGGCTTAAGACACGACAAAGATCTGCTTACAATATCCTGCTTTGAAAATTCATAAAGAAATTATGGACTCCACTTTCGGTGAAAAAACCCTTCAAAAATGAATTGAAGCTCAAATTTTGATGCAACTGCTCATAGTTACTTGGTAAGGTGTTTGACCTATAACACAGATTGGTAAGGTGCACCTATAACACAGATTAAATTACACATGCTTTGAACAGTGTCGTAGGATCGTGGGGAAAACATGGGGTCTAAAACCCAATGTCACTGCCGTTATAAGGCCTATGATTGCCTATGGAGCTGCAATCTGGTGGCCCAAAATCCAACAGAAAACTGCAATAATGAAGCTGAGCCAGGTCCAAAGAACCTGTGTCTTACCATTGCAGGGGCTATGAAAACAACTCCAGCTAGAGCCGCGGAAGTCTTGTTATGTATGTTTCCTCCCCTAGATTTGTATCTAAAGGAGGTGGCTATTACTACGATGCTGAGCCTCAAAATAGTTGGAATTAATACTGAGGTAGATGGAGGGATAACGTGTCGCCTGAGGGAAGAGGCAGTCAATAGATTCCACTACTACAGGCCAGCCAGATAGTATATCCCTCTTTCACATTTTTGACAGTTATTTAGTACGCTTTCATATAGCACTTGTTGAAGTTCAAGGCTCCTTTATTAATTTCAATCAAGATAGGAAATCAAAACCAAACAACCGATATATCTCGAAGAACGAGATTGAGCTGAGCTGCCTTTGGGACATTCTTAAATCTCGGGATATCCCAATAATTCTTCAATGTAAAATTTATGAAACTTACACTTTACTAGTTACGACATTTTGTCTTGAGACTGCAACTTTAACGAAGAAAATTGCTGAAAACTCGGAACAACCCAGTAACAAATGGAGCGTGCCATGCTGGGCATCAGCCTAAGAGATCACATTAGAAAAGAAGAGCTGCGGAGAAGAATAAAGGTGACAGACGTTGTAAAGAGAGTGGCAGAACTAAAGTGGCGATGGGCCTGACACGTCGCCAGACAGAACCCATCAAGCAGGACAAAAAGAGTGATTCAATGGCTACCAAGAACTAGCAAGAGAAAAACAGGAAGACCCCAAATGAAATGGCCAGGTGACTTTCAACGAGTAGCAGGGAAAAACTGGTTACAAACGAGATAAAACTGCATGGAAGAGTATGGAAGAAGCCTACATTCAAGAGTGGGTGAAAGACGGGCTAAAGAAGAAATAGGTATTAATTTGTTTTAATAATATGAACGTTTGTTTAGAACGTGTCAAAAATCCGTTTATATATTGCTAAACAAGGAATATGCACAAAAAATTCATCGAATTCCCAATTTTGATAAACCTCCTCGAAGTTATTCAGTGCTATTCTATTAAAGTACTGACAAAGTATGAGCATTCTATCTGAGTTTGTTTCATTAATAATGTTACGAGAATTTGCCTGCAAGGCTAAATTTTAAAAATCTATAAAAACTTTGGAACCTCATTTTTGTGAAACTTTTTAAAGAACGTAGTATGGTTTTATCTAATTAATAACGAACTTTGAGCCTATTTGTTGCTGAATCCTTTTCAATGTTATGAATTTTAATTCGAAATGCTACAAAAGACTCCACAAAAATTGAAACTCCAATTTTGATAAAAATCCCTCAATGTTCTTATGGTACAGTTTCATTAAAGTAGTGATTTAGCTTCAAGGCTTTAATCTAAATTTTTTCAATAATATAAACGTATTAATAGCTTAATCGTTGCGAGTGTACATAAATTTAAAAATCACTTTTATGGTCCAGTTAATTCTTAACAAACAAATAAATTAAATTTGTTGGTGAAATTTTTAGAAATCCCCCTAATATTTTTCTGAGTTTTATTGGGGATCTTAAGGGGCTAGCAATGATAGTAATTTAGATTTATCTGGGAAGTCATAAGTTGCTACGATGTAATGCTGAATATACTTTTATATCTCGAAATAAACCAAGGAATTTGTTAGAAAATTTATATAGCTCAAAATTCTTAAAGTACATTGACACGAAGGCATATTCGAAAAATTATCTTACGTGTAACTGGTCCTTTCGAAGGATGGCTTTCAAACAATTGACCTGCATCCCAATCGCTATGGTTACTACAATACTCCAAGTTGGGCCCAAGGGATTTAGGAGCCGAATACTCCAAGTCCAGTTATTAAATGTGTCGAATTTGTTGTATAAGAGCACACTAGAAATAATGAAACAACCTTTATAACGAAATAAATCGTTGTGTTAATTTCCATCCATTGATAATGGGGAGAAGCTGTTAGACCTTCCGGTTTCCGACCGGAAAAGGCACGTTCGAAGGTATCCGAAAAGTTTCACCTAAATTTTAAAAATAAACCCGGATCAATAAACCGATGAAACGTGTGGGATCCAGAAAAACAAATCTATTAAAAATACGCTGATGATCGGTATCGGGTCAAGTTCGCCGAGGAGTTAAAAACGACGTCGCTGAAGCTTCGGTGGGAAAAATGGCGCGTATCACCTTACCCACTTATTATTAATTATTATTTTTTAATTTATTTTTAGCGTGGCACCTCGGCCTAACTTGAAGCTCGCACGTTACGTAAAAAACGCCGTAATTAACGTTGTGAAAACAAATAAATAACCGCGGCGCGGCGTGCCGTTATACACTTTTTTTATGATCGGTTATTGTTTGATATTATGGCTTGGTGAATTTGATGTATCTTTAGATATATTTCCAGAGTCTAAAATTATCCAGCGCGCTCAGATGAATGGAGAACAGAAACAGCTGTTGGTGTTAAAATATGCCTCTGGAAAATACGCCACTCCGAACTGAATAAATACACTTCTCGATTTAAATCTCTTCTATAAAGCCAGCTTTATATATACACACACACGCGAGGGCAGATACGCGCATTCTTAAATAAAAGACTGGTATCTAGTAGTAGGAGTCCATTATTTTTTCTTTCCGAGACATTAATGAAGACTACAAACCGAAAACAATAAATTTTTATTCCACTGTAAAATTTATTTTGAGAAACCAAATGCTCGTATAATTGGGGCATAAATTCTTGAGGATGTGGATTTTTTCGCTTTGTGAATTTATTTTCATTCATTCTACTCCGGTTACTTTTTATTTCCTTTCTTACAGCACCAAAATAAACTAAGAGAGAGTGAAAGAGGGGGGAGGGAGTCCGTCGGTAATTTATTTTTCGGTACTCCCATTCATAAGAAGTAGGGAGTCGGGAATTTCCCCTTAGCATTAACAAGTTTCGGATTTATTTATTAGGATTATTGAAGTCACTCTGATTCAAATCACACGAATCTCGACATCAATTAACAACGAAGATTTCTGTTGTTTTCTGTCCAGATTCCAAGGATTTTAGTCGTAGTGTAACCTTAAATGCGTTTGTATGCATTTTACTGGCACAACAAAAGGAAGGTAATCAAGATTAGATAAAGAGATAGGTCTGTAAACAAAAGCGCAAATTGGCTGAGCTCTGCATATTGCAATGGATATGTTAACTTAGTTCTGTGCTAGTTTATGCTGCCTCCTAGGCTCTATACCATACATATCCTGACAATCCTCAAGAATCTTCTTATTTCGGTTTGTTACTTGAATTCGTGGATATGGTGAAGGAAGTTTTGGTGACCTATTTCTTATCACAACAAATCACTACAAGGTTGTATAGGCCCAAATCCATTTGTTCGTCAACATCACTCCCAGGTTGATTATTCCTATTTCTTATTAAGATTGGAAATTGCCGCACCATCAGCTAAGAGGTGTTTATTGCACAAAAAGGGTTGCAAGGTGTATGCTTGAAATATCAAGTACATCGAGTTGTACTTGCTTCTTTATGCACTACAACAGATTACTATTATGATGCACACAATGTACCTTGGAGCCAAAATTGTGTAATAGATAAGAGAACAGAACAAAGTGCAATTGTCCAAAAATTTAGAAGTATGCTAAGAAAATTTCTGAAGGAAAATTGTTGTTATGGCAATAGTGATTCTTTCCTCTTTCTCTTCGAACCTGTACCATTTATGAGTTCGTCGTTTTTGCCTTCCACAACTCTCTCATGTCTCAGTCGCCTACTCTAATATCCCTGTTGACCATCGCATATCCCATTGCAATACTCGATAGAGATTTGCAATTTCTATTTCTTGTGCTCATGTGGCCGACTGGAACCCTGACAGTTATATGTTGGTCTTTTGCACGATGTGTCGAATATAAATAGTATACTGGTATAAAGCAAAAAGCCACTTTTTAGATGCGCTGGTTACATTGAAATTTCCGCAAGTGGGTTAATTCAGACTGGAAAAAGAATATTTCACTTATATACTTTTGAGCTGCGTAAGCAACTAGTAGATGTCGCTAGTTGCATAACATATATTTTAGTCGTTTTGATCTAATTAATATTTCCTAGCCGAACGAATAAATCTATAAATAATGCACTTTCCACTATAAAACCAGGAGGGTATTAAATAAAAATTTAAATTAGCTTTTGTCTCATCCCCTTATGCTCTTATACTTCAATTACTGTGATGTACTCCTGCTGAAGCAAGCGCAATTCCAGCAGAATCCAAATACTTGAAAATTCATGTGTCGAACTGATTTGTGGTCTAAGATGTGTCACACAAGCATAGTGAACCAAATTATATGAATATGGCGAAACGAACGACGTTGCCTTGTTTAGTTTCATTTCACAAAATTTTGCAGAGGTTGTCACCAGGTTATTTATATGAAAAAAAATGTTCACAGGTCAGATGTACATATCGTTCACGTTAGAAATAGAAATCTCTTATCCCCACCCATTCATAATACATCTTTATTTTAAAGCAGTTTTTCACGCTCAGTCCATAAGTTGTGTAGTTGTGCTCCATGTCACGAGAAAAGAGATTTTATCAACAACGGGGTTGAAGAAAAATCTAAATCGCTGATATTAAATTGGCTGTCTTTTAAAAATATTTTTATGGCATTGACGTAGTGTACGGCTTTCCATCTACTCTGTTACCCTCATTTTCATTTTTATTTTATCTTGTATTGTAATCCTTTTTTGTCTTTGAATTCATACATTTTCCTACGTGCTTTTTACCCTTAATATCCTAGTAATCCTTATGTTAGTGTCGTTCTTTAAAATTCATATAACGTCTATCAGTAATAGTTTGTGAGCAAGTTTAGTTCAGCAGATTTAGTTAGGTTGAGTGGAAGGCCAGTTTAGCCATATTTATGGAGTTTACTGAGCTCCGTCTTTAGGTTCTTGCACGTATCAATCTGAAAAATTTTTCCCCGATTTTCCCTAGCACATTTCTCTTACGCGAAAGAGGTACGAGTGAAAGCCGTATTATTTACATTCGCTTCAACCGTTTAATGTGCCTCTCGTGCACCGCCTCTGTTAAGTATGGCCGTAAAATTTACCTCCTCGCTATCCTATTACTCCTCGGATTTTATTGGGTTTCAACACCGGCCGACGCTTGTCATTATTGTCATATCGGCTTTCGAAAATGAAAAAGGAACGACGTCGGCCATCCGCGGATGTTCCCAATCGAAAAGCGGTTGCCAATATGCATATACATATCCGAGACGATGATTATTACGATTATAACGATGATTACGGCTAAGTATATCGCATCACCTGCGAGAGCGACCGAGAGATAAATAGTACATATGTATGTGTGTAGATTAAATATCTTAGATAAAGTGTATTAGAAGTGCCCCGGGCTTGGTTTGCTTTTCGTACGATTATCATAATTTTACCGTAGGTGCGGAGAGATTGTTACCTGATATATTTCTAAGATGAATTGAAGGTGCAACGTTCCTGCTCTTACTCGTTTCATATGGGAGTGAAACGGCATAGTTGCGCAGGCAGGATCTACTCTTATTTATTCAAATGCGAAGATGTGAAAAATTTACTCAACTACTCCCTGTAGAGATGCCCTTATAAAGATTACAGTAAACTTAATTGCATTTTATATCGGTTATTAAGGCACTAATTGTGGCATTTTATTTAGCATTGCCTTGTAAACTATATTTTAAATTTTTGAAAGTATTTTGAAAATTAAAAACAAATTTAAATTCATCTTTATTCTTTCTTCATAGGCTTGTTTGTGTGCGAATTACTCTTCAGAGGATTCTTCTACTGCATCTCTCTGCAAGGACAAAATATCCATTGACTAATTTGATTTTATAGACTTTGTACAGTCTACAAAAAGGGGTTAGTTACTTGGATTTTTCAGAACATAGAACTTCGAACGTTTTATACATGGCTTTTTAAACATGTATAAAACTTATCTTATTCTTTCGAATACTATTTTTAGCACGTCCCACCCATTTAAGAGACCAATTTAGATAATATTATATTTCGTTTTTATTGCTCTATTTTATGGCTGTACTGTTTTGCTTAAACAAATTTTAAGGCATCGATCTTTTGAAACTTTCCAAGAACTCAAACGTATAAACATTAACTGTAGCAGTTAATAATAAACCTTTTTTTAAATTAAATCATGAAAATAGATTTGAAAAAGGTGAGAAATCGAAATTTCCTGAACGAATAATAATTAAGAGTTAATGAAACAAATGAACGTGTTGACTATACGGAGTTTTCGCCATTTGATAGTTTGTGATAAATTTGACATTAAAAATTATTATTAAAAATGTTATTATTATTATTAAATCTAAACTATGTATTTATACCATAAAATCTAAACTAAATTATTAAATTAATTAAATTAAAATTAAAATTATTATTAAAATTAAATAAAAAAATATTAGGTTATTAAAAAATTAAGACATTATTAAAAATCCAGTAGTCCTTTCTGATTTCAAGTTGTGCAGTGACTGCCGAAAATTCCGCATTAATGGAATATATTTTCATTTTTTTCCGAAAATCTAGAAGTAATCTTCCATATAATGCTGCAAATGTATTTCAATAATCAATGGAGAGCAGCTAGAAAGCTGAAATTCGGCAGAACTGTAGTTTAGACATAGATACATCCATAGATATTCGAAAAACCCCAAATTCCACCTGGGTACCAAAATGAAGGTAGACCGAAAGAGCCAGATATATGTGAGGAAATATTCTTTAGAAAGTAGGGGAAAAAATTATAACATGTATAAGTAGGCCGCTGGATATTTTGTTGTAACCTAAAGATTTGGACTCTTCAATCATTCTTTCTGGAGTGGAAAGTGGAAAATGGGGTGAAATTTTTGTAAAGAAACGAGAAACTTGGTGTGGGTGTGGTATTGGGTTACTATATGGTTCAGAAGAATTCAGGAAAAGTTCAGGAAAGGGAGAAGGGGTGAAATTAGATTGACCTACGAATGAAGTACTTCGTAGGTATCATAAACGATCAAAATAAAATACACGAATAGAGGAAATATTAGTAAAAAATTACCTAAAATGTAACTTTTATTTCCGAGTTGTTTACCAAAAACCCAATATTTTAGAAATAACTAAAAATATGTTGTTAGTTTTAAGTAAATGAAATGAACTTGTTTTATGGAACTTGATTATTTTATTCAAATTAATTTTTAGTCTAATAATTTTTAGAATAATATTTTTTAATATTATTCTGTCTAATATTTTTAAAAATAATATTTGTTCACAATATCTAATAGAAATATTAAGTCACATATATGATCAATAATTGCATCCAAAATACCTTCTTCTGCTTGTAACATACCCAATTTCATTTAAATGCCTTTCAGGCAGTTACAGTTGTTTTTACCCTTGACATTGCTGAATAATAAAATTTAGTTACAAAACGTCACTGAAGTCTTGCCTAATTTATGGAGGTTGGCACCTTTAAATTTCTGTAAAATTCATAAACCTTTTTAAAATTTCAAGAAGGCATTAAGGCAGTGCTATAAACGACTTACCCAATTTCTGTTTTGAAATTTGAATTGCTTGATCCTTGATCATTGATCCTTGATGAATTAAATAACTAGAAACAAAAAAATACTGATTTACAAAGTTCAACCGAATTATTACAACCACATTCATTTAAATAGTTTTTAAATAATTACTGAATGAAAATATTTGAGCCCATAAATTCCTAGTTCAACAGATTAAACAGTAATACAGCTTATTTTGCACACTTATCGAGTGTGGACATTTAAACTGACAGAAAATGACAGGACTATAAATCGAATTTGAAGAACTGAAAGTAAAAAGCGAGCCAGTTTAAAATTAAATGAAATTTTGAAATATTTCCAAAATTCGAAAGCTCATATTTCCGTGATGTGAAAGAAAAGTTGTTTTTTGGCCTTGACATTGTTAAAAAGAAACGTTAGGAGTGATTAACTGAAATGTCATGTGGAGTATAAAAGAATGTCGTGGGTATAGTTATTGTATTATAGTATATTGTACTTACGTTCGCGTAGCCACCACTGTATATATGTTTTACTATAGTACGTCGGTGTAAAACATTTGGACGTTTCATGAGAAAATGATGGAGTAGTATGAGGACTCAATAAAAATACCGTGTTTTAGATATCGTAAGATTTCTGGTGAAAACTATTGACATACATGTGGAGGACTTAATTTAATGAGAAAATTGCGAGCCAACTAATGACTTACATAACACGAAAGTTTGGCTTGCTCAAAATAACAATAAATAAATTAATAACATTAAAACAAATTAATGACTTAAAATAACAATGCTTTGTTTGTGGGTAATTTTTATTTATTAGGCAGAACTCGGCCAAAAATTCTTGGTTTAATTAATTTCACAATAATACTGTTTTAAATAAAGAACTTCGCCGCCGGGAATAAAAATTTATCAATTAAAATTTTTACGTGAAACAAGACGAACAAACGTTTTGCCTGAAAATTAAGTAATGTTTTAAGTGTGATGTGTAAGTAATCAAAAGATATTATTTGGCTTATTGAGTTGTCGAGTTGAGCTACAATCGATACCCAATATGAAACATCATTAAATCTTAGATTTTGACAATCTATAGAAAAACTCTTAACCACTTCACATCTGAATTATTCCTGAAATTGTAATTTTCCAAAAGTCAAAGGATATGGTTGAAAAATACTTTTCGAATAATGTCTCTTACGAGTTAATCCCTTCTCCAATTCGTCCATTCACACACTCTCACACACTTCAATTCAAGTTCCCGTGAACTTTTGATCTTGACCCGCGCGATAAGGAAACTTTCGAAGCGGATGGATTGATTCATCGTCACGAAACAATCGTAGAAATGTTCTAAATTTTTGTATAGACGACGTTTGACCCGAAATTATCGCAAAGTGCAGACAATACAAACGTTCAGATTATAGCGGCGCACGAGTACGAGGAAATCGGTATACAACCTCCTTTAGTTTTTCCTTTAAAGAGGGAAAAAAGTCCCGTTCGGATAATAACGTTTGTAAATTATGTGTTTCGAATTAAAACACAAAATACCCGGTAATTTATTAATTTCTGTCGTTAACGAAACGGCATGATTGGAAGGAACAGGTTCTACTGCTACTCTACTACTTACTGTATAGGTAGGTTACATGAGGAACAGTCAATGCCCCGGAATATTATTTAATTTCAACATTCTGCATTTAAATTATCTCGATAAGTGCAGTTTGTGCCTCACAGAGGCGGAGCGTAAATTAAAAAAAAATACAGTTACGTGAAGCGAATTGGAAGTGCATCGAGGAAAATAAAATTTCCGCGGGAGAAGCTTATTAAAATTTTATTCACGTTTCGATTTACGAATTCATCCAATCATTCTGCAACCTTGAAAACTTATAAAACTTCGTTACGGGTCCGCGGGCGACGACGGGATTGGCAAAGCATGTGCGGGATTCTTTAATTTTTAAATAGAACCCAGTAGTACTTTAATAGATCGCTAGGGTATATATAGAGTGTTATTATCAAAAATAAAGCCGAATGACGTTAGACGAATAACGTAGGTACGTTAGGTTTATTCTAAATTTAATGCGTAAGTCTTGCATCAAAATGTTGAAATATCGTCAAAACAGCTGCTCTTATTAAAATTCGGTTTTATGAGGGGCGCGATAAATAATCGACGCGTACAATTTACCTAATTCTCAAACGATTTCTTGTCACACAAATCTATATCGATTAAAATTAATTCGCGCTCTGCCTATGGAGAAGCCCAAATTGCCATTCCATTGTTTTTATATTGACCGAACCAGGGATCGCAAAAAATCCACAAGCTTCATAATAATCAGTGATCATTGCATATTTTGAATTCGGTAAACACTAGTAAGTAATACGATTTAAGGGAGGCGGGTTAAGTTTTTCATCGCAGGATGAAACCTGCTACCTTTTGGGATCCCTGCATAATGTTACATTTTCTAGATTTTAATTGAAAGAAGGTTCATATTTTGAGATGTAACTAAACTCTTAATAATTTGTATAGTTTAGTATGAATCTTTGTCTAATAACGTGCTAAGTATAATTTTATTGACAGCATTTCAATTGCAGTTTTAGAAATTGTTGGCGAAATATTTTCTAGTCTGAGTTTTGTGATGCCAGACATGCTCTATCGAATTCAATACAGTAATAAGGCGGAAGCCCCCTAATAATGTATAATCTTTAACAATAGCAACGGTGTCGTAGGACTTTTATTAATTATTTTATTAGTTTTCTTACTTCTTTTTGGTAGGGCGGTGCGGTCTAAAATTGCTTTATCCACCCCTTTGGTAAGAAGACGCTGGGTTTTCGCTCAGTTGCTGATCAGGCTTGTAATGTGATATCCTAATTTATCCATTATTCGACAGGATGGTTTGTTTTATGATAATTGAAGTTCAGAAGGCAATCTGTGGGTTTTGAAATAAACCATACAAGGTGTTTTACACGACTACCAGCAAAATCAAATGTTACGTTTTCAGTGGTGGGGTGTGTATATATGTATGTTTCTCCCCCTATAACTTTTTAATGGCTTGATCAATTGTGTTGCACAATGGTTCAATAAGCTACTCCACTCCACTCCTAGCTCCACTAGAAGCGCCATATGCTACGTTCCAATAATTATTAATTTGAATCCGTGCTACGCTGTCCGATTAAGGCGCATTCGCCATTTCTTTATTCCTTATGAGTCGGTGGTCGGTGTGATAAATTCTTTAATAATCAGCTGGTAAGCGCGATATGAGATACTAAATTGGGCTAGTTTTGTGAAAACGTCTCACAATCACCTTAAAACGCTGTTGCTTTCGCCAATTGCCTTGGTTTTTACGACGTACATATACAATTATTCACTCCGTTAGTCGATCATGAGATACGAAAGAGGAGAAAGGGCACATTTCGAATTGCGTTTAGTCGATGCTGCTGTTGTGTTATTTTCAGGCGTCCCATACTAAATTCGCTAAGTCAGAGCGAAATTAAGCTAGAAATGGACTCTCGTATAACTTTTTTCTCATTCAAACTCAAAAGATCAATTTAGGGGTATTAATGAGAAATAAAATATTTCAGTGTAGTCGGGGGATGTTTCTAAATAGATGGATTCTTTACAATCTCCGACTTCGACTGCATTGAAAATTCAATTTGAAACATAGATCGTTGCAACATTTTTTATTATTGTTGTCTTTGTGTAATGCATCGATGTATGTTCAATGATGAAAAATAATTTAAATCTAATAGAATCACTTCGATTAATCATTTGTAACTCACTTGTTAAATTTAACCAGATTTCAACTTCAATTCATCTTTCAATTTCAGATTTTTCGCAGTTGTTTTTAATTTTTTTTTTGTAAATTTTTGGACTCGAAATAAAGGCTTCATTTTAGAAGTTTAAGAAAATTTTGGATTCAAAATTTTGTTGTGTTTTCACGTTTAGATATGTGAAATATGAAAAAAGTGGTTTTTGTAATACGCAAACATTGTTATTTGTTTTAAATTACCTTCACTCGACCTTCCCCCTTACCCTATTTCTGTGAAACAAAATTTTTTTACTCTCATTGCCGCCACGACTACCTTATGTAAGAATCTAATTACTTAAAATTTGTAATTTCACTAAGTACTAAGCAGATACACTTTAATTAATAAGGGCTTAAGTTAAATATATTGATAGTAAATATTAACCAGACGTATATTTTTGAAATCAAAGCGAAGAGATTTTCCATTTTAACATTAATATACATGCCCCATTTAAAAAGAAAAAAGATTGCTACCACTTTGCTATGGATGTTTATTTTTTCCGATATGTTGGACGGTAATACATAAAGCACTCTTCAAGTGTATCAAAATTTTTCTCTAACTCCTAAAACAAAGCCTCTTGATATGGTTCATAATATAAAAGAACCCTATACACAATTAGGAAATTTCATCCAAGTAACAAATTAAAACAGAAAAATCTACACGAAGCTAGGCATTTCTTAGTACTTTTTCTACATTTTTTACTGATTAACTAATTAAATAAATTAGTAAACAACTAAATTAACAAATTTAATTAACCACGTCTTGATAACTAGTACTAGTAACTGTATGCAAGATTATTTTTAGTATTAAATATTTCAGTTTTCAAAAATTCCTGAAGTATTAGTGTGCCGTTCTGCGTGGGCTAATTAACTAAAACACGAACTACACTAATCATCTATTTAACTTATTATTAGGGCTCGGATTTTAGTCAAATAGCCTTTTTTGTCGTTTATGGTAAAAATTGCTTATTTGCGCCTTTTTATTAAACTTCTGAGCATATCTACAGTAAAATCTCGATAATCCGATACCTCGAATTTTGGATAACAATTTCCAAAGTCTCAGATCCCAGCAAAAATAATGTTATTTCAACGATAAGTAATTTCGATATTTGCCTATTGTGAAGCATATCCCCTTTTAAGATACGAGTATAAATCGTAGTTTTGCAAGCAGGTAACTATCACAAAAGAATGTAAACTGGCCCGGCGAGTGGATTATTCTAGGGAAAAATATTTCTTCCAAAATTAAAATTAAATTAATTATGCTGTTGTGCAGAGTGAAATAAAATTTGTCAAAGTAGTTTCCAATTAAGATACGAAACCGTTTAAAAATATTTTATAAAAATTTGCTATTTTGCCTACATCCTTGCCTTTTTCAAATTTTGACTGCCATTTTTACCGAAAATACCTGCCTCTGTAGGCGCCCTTTTTGTCAGTATTTTCTGCCTATAAATTCGAGCTTCACTTATTACACACACTAATTACGACACTTAATTTATGTTAGAATAAATTATACGAGGGTGTGCCTGCTATGTTGGTGTCGCTCTCTATAAAGGCACCATAAAGCACACCAATTTTAATTTTAAGGGTGTCCTATACGAGCTCTGCTGTGTTACAGTACCTTCTAATTCCTAATAATTTAAAACTACCTTTATTTAAGCGTATAACTTATTTATGTGTTACTCTTAATTTCTTCTTTAATTTTAACACGTTCAGACAAGACGTGTCTTTGGATAGATTGTCGCCTTAAGCTGATTCCATTATGAAGAAATGTTTGGTGTTATTTTCTTCACTGCACGCTGGGAATGCACCAATATTCTCTCGAAATAGTTCTCTGGAAAAGAAAAATCGAGCACTGTCCGTGTCGTTCGCCCATATTTAGCCACTAACGCGTTTTCTATCAATCCCGCTATCACATTAACAAATAGATATACATAAATTACCATCCTATTAACCAAACCGATATCTGGTCTAATTAAATCGACATATTTTAAACGATTTTCACTTAATTCATCAACACGAAACCCATGCCAATGCCCGGGCTAGAAAAAAATCGTAATAATGACTATCGGACGACCATCAATCAAAACGACAAGCTTGTTATGCAGGATTAAATCTTTTCTCTTTTTTTTCTCTCTCTCCTTTCCTCCTCTCCTAGCGTCTTTCACCTAACGGTCGATCTCGATCTCCTGTTTGTTACTGGAATCTGACATTTGTTTTAGGACGTTACGACATAATGTTTTCGTTAATCTCCGCGGGTCAGATTAATTACTAGTCTAAAGATTTTCATACGGAAAAGACGCATTTACAAACCAAATCTATATCTAAATATAGTGGTAACGTTTCGTATGGTGTATTAATAGATCGGGATCTTGATGGTGTAAACGTAGGGGGACCTGAAGTATTGATGACAATTCTGACCTGGTAAATGTGTCTACATCAAAATAAGCAAGAGTAAGTGAGAGTATGCTGCTTCTCAGGGGAGTCCAATGGACGCAAACTCTGGTGATATAGATGAAAATGTACGGATTCTTCCTGAATTCATGTGTTCCAAAACGTTTTAGTGCTTTTTAAAACCGAAAATGAGTGCTTCATTTTAATTTGGGAAAACAAGAATTTTACAAGAGCCTTTGAGATTCCAGTCCGTATTGGATATTTTTCTCTTAACCAAAAGAAGAATTGGCATCCTCAATGTTTTAAATCTACAGCAAACCTCTCTAGTAGTGAGTCTCACTACGAGAGTAGTGAAAAAAGAAAGAGAGAAGTTTTCTTTCTCTACAAAGAAAACTTTATGAAATCTCTGGCAAAAACTGCTAGAAAGTCGTCCTAATTAAAAGCACAAACGAAATCGAAATGACATACGAGTACATTCTGTACACATCTGCATTATCAAATCATTATTACCACTTACTCCAGTTTAATTACAAAAATTACCTTCCAGTTGATAAGGACTTCCACCTGATAATTACACACACGTTTGTTAAATAAAATGTTGATTACTGAGAGAAAACACGGCTAATTAGAATGAATGTTGTTAATATTATTACATCTAAGTTTGCTTATCGTGAACAATTACTTACAACGTTAATTATTTTAGCGTGTTTGTGAACGATTTAATGAGGTACCACTTTTTTGTTGTTTCAGGTAACGTGTGCGACTTTGTACGACTCGCAGGTAACTACATATTATTATAATTGATTACTTTATTTCATATTGACTGACTAGAGAGATAGTCGAACGATCTAGAAAGCGAAAGTCCGAAATGCAAAAGTGCTAATCGTGTGAGTAAATTAATTTTTATAAAAATACGACGCAGGTTATGCACATAGGACACATTTCGGAAAAGTGGTTCTTACTTTGACTAAATAGGCGTATTCCATGGAATGTGTAATGGTTGGTTGTGACAATGTATACTAAGAGTATCATAATGTCTACTAAGACGTATGTATTTTATTTAAATATTTTATCTGCCAAAAAATAATTAAAAAACGAGCTAATTAGAAATGAATCGAAACACTAACTAGCCATGTGTCCATTGGGGCTATTTTCTCATTTTTTAGTTTCATAATAATATATGAAAATTTCAAAACTGAGACACGCTTTATATTTTTCGAAAGGTAATACCTGGTGAAATTATATACTCGTATTCTATAACATATAAATTTATAAATAGCATTACAATAGACTATCACTAATATGTAGTTAATGCATATTATTATATACAGGGTGGTCTGTGATGATTGTACAAACCGATACGACGTACTCCTTAAAAATGCCAATTCGACACAAGTGATTGTAGTGCATCTTTTGAAAAGTTCGAGTGGCATTTGTTGGAATGGAGGACATTTTGAAGATTTATTATGAATTTTATAATTCTTTTATTTACTTATTATCTTGTATTTTGATTGGTGCTTTGTATTTCTTTCGTTTTAATAGTATGGTTCATAAGAAAATATTTTAATGAATTGGACAAATTAATAGTACCACAATGCCATTGAAAACAATGGAAAAATTATCAAGTAAGTTATGACATTTTTGATTCCTTTTTTCTGGCGAAGATAGCGAAATTGCACAAAAGACAAATTATGACTAAAATATGGGTGTACAATTCGAAAAATTTTAAACATATTTATGGTCCTGTTAAAAAATACGATTTTTTTAGATGTGAATGGCCTCCTTTTTAGTATTTATAAACTTTTTTTAAGATAAGGCTTGTATTAAAATATTTCTTCACATAATGAAAAATAACTGAAATAACTGAAAAATTAAATAAACAATAAAAATTAAAGTAGATTCTCGCATGGATGATTTTTAAAAGGATTTTTAGTAAGTGTAACATAAGACTTATAGTTCGGTTATCGGTTCAGTTATATTTCAGAACTTGTTTACGGCAAAAAATTCGGAAAATTGAAGTTTGTCTCCTACTAAATATATTCTTAGCTCAGAAGATTTAC
Source organism: Cryptocephalus primarius (assembly GCA_963576515.1). NCBI lineage: Eukaryota > Metazoa > Arthropoda > Insecta > Coleoptera > Chrysomelidae > Cryptocephalus > Cryptocephalus primarius. The sequence goes on along the minus strand of OY754940.1, from coordinate 4,793,181 downwards.
AGGGAGTTCCATAAGGGTTACACATATTTAAAAAATTCTTCTAAGCTGTTTATTCTATTTAAAAACTTGAGGAAGACTAAACGTTTTAGAGATCATTCTATTGATCATCCAACTTTTAGGTCTAAATACAGGACGCCTCGATATAAGCGTCAACTAGGGTAAAAACTGTTAGGTGTAATGTGTAAACTCCCAGTTTTTAACACCGATTAAAATCCTTATTAATGTATTATCTAAATACGGGAAAAGACAGAAAATAAGATTGAAAACTTGTGTACCGGTTAAACAGGAGATGTTAGTAACTCGTGACGTCTATAGCAACTGTGGTAACGTTTGAGCTTAATTCAATATTTCAGAAATTAAAAATAATAGCAAGTAGCCTTCGTTAGCTATGGTGGGAATATTTTTAATGCGACCCCCCCTTTTTTCTCATAATCACTTGTTAATATCGTGACCACTAAGTGGCATTATTGCGGTCAGAACAAAACGCCCTTCAGGCCGCAAAAGGGGTATTAGTTCGTTTTGTTCGAGGTTTGTTCCTTGTTTGTGACACGTGTCACGGCCTCCACCAACCGCCGCCGCCGCCGCCGTCGCCTCCGCCTCCTCTTCTTCCAGCTCCAACGTTCCTGATTACCAATTATGATGTTCAATTGCGTTGCCATCCCAAGTTAGAGAGTAAGAGGGAACGAGAGAGAAAGAGAGGGAGGAAATCTGTACAAAATAACTTCGATTCTCTGGCGAATTGCTACCGCAAACGAAACAAAACGTATTTCTAGCTTTGAGGCGATGCTGGCTGCCATTATATTTGAAACTTTGACGATCAAAGGGATGGGATTGTGTGTTTGTGTGTGTATACATATATCCTCTGTTTGCCGTCAAAAGGGACGATTGGAGGCGAATGGATGGATGTAATTAAAAGAAAAATATGACAAATCGCAATTAACAGCATCTATAAACAAAAAATATTTATTCGTCTATTTCTATGTATGTTGATATTATGATCGCAGTAGCATACATTGAGATTTGTAGTCTATGGTGTGTCTTATATGTTAAGCTAAGCGTACTTACTGCTACTACTCATGAGATTACATGAATACCTAACATTCTCTCATTAATCGTGTTTGCTTGCAAGAAATTTATAAATAATTTAATAGTTCAGTCCGTGATCAATAATTAAAATGTTGTTCAAAAGCAGTGCAACCTTAAACATGTTTTATGAAAAAATTAAATAATAGCTTATCGTAAACCTGCAAGATTTCTAGGTAGCTTCCTCCAGTTTATAGAATCTTAGAAGCTTATAGAAATTTTGAGAACATGGAAACATTTAGGGCAACCTGAAAGAATTATTAATGAACCTATAGACAGTCGATGGCATTAGACACCAGAGTCTCTACCTTAGTTCTAAAAATTTTCAACATTATATAATATGGTCCTAATGTCAATTTCCATCATACAAGAAGTAAGTTATAAAATTTAAAGTTTCTAGTAAGCCTTGATGATTTAATCATTGATTTTGGCAATTTTAAAAATCTGAAATACTTGAGGACTATAGTAACATTTTAATTTGAGAGAATAGTAAGGAAACTTATAAGGTCTATTTAGAGATTACCTTTAGAGAATATTACAGAATCTTCATCTTCACTAGATGGGATGAAAATCGAGAGTTCTTTGGTTTCTCGTAAATCTGCAAGATTTCTAGGTAGCTTCGTCCAATTTCTAGAATCTGAGAAACTTATGGAAATTAACAGAAATTTTGACAACCTGGAAACATTTAAAGCAATCTGAAACAATTATTAATAAACCTCTTGGTTGTCTTAAATGGCATTAAAAACCTGAATATTCTAAATTCTAAATTTGTAAATTAAATTATATTTCTTTTTCTTAAATTTCTTAATTTTAATTAATTAATTTTTTATTTTTAATTTTAATTGATTTAATTAATTAATTTCTTAAATTTCTTTAATTCTAAAAGTTTTCAACTTTGATACACTGTGGTGCTAAAATCAATTTCCATCATACAAGAAGTAAATTATGGGATTTATAAATGTTAGTAAACCTTCGAGATTTCAAGATTTGTTGATAGCTTTTGGCAATTTTAAAACTCTGGAGTACCCGATGAAACTAAAGTTACTTTGAAAACTGAATAATGCCAACTAAACTTAAACTTTAGACATCAGCTATTGACTTTATTTATGGGCCATTTTTATTAGACGGTTATTAAAAGTTAAAGATTCTTCAGTTTCTCGTAAACCTGCAAGATTTCTAGGAAACCTTCGTTTTCTAGAATCTAACAATCTTAAAGAACTTTAACAGAAATTGTGGAAACTTGGAAACATATAAAGCAACCTGAAACAATTACTTTTTATTTGTGTACAATTGGAAAATTTTTAAAACGTACAATTTTACAAAGGTACAAGTTTACAATTGATACAATTATTAAAAGTTAAAGATTCTTCAGTTTCTCGTAAACGTGCAAGATTTCTAGAAAACTTCCATTTTCTAGAAATTTAAGAAAATTTACAGAAATTTTGGAAACTCGCAGACATATAAAACAACCTGAAATAATTACTTTTTTATTTGAGTACAGTTGGGCTCCATATTTCTGTCATAGGGGAAGAAAATTGGTAGATTCACAACCTCTATCAATCCTTCAAGATTTGTCGATAGCCTTTGACAATTTTTAGAATTTGGATAAGCTGAAGAAGCTGAGCTGACATTCAAGTCAATCCAAGATAATTTTAATTAAACCTACAAGGTTTTTTATAACATGTAGAGGATATTACACAATTTCTTTTTTGATTATAAAAATTACACTTCAGTTACCCATCATAAAGGCCTGGATGAACTGGATAGAGAGGAAATCCCGCTAGAAGGGATAGAAATCGAGAGAAATACGCTTGTGTAATTGTTTTCCCAACCTTTATTTGCTCACCGCATATTCATGCTAATACAATGAATATCAAAATTTATGGCGGAAATCTGGTGACAAGTCAAGATCTTCCAGTTGATTAATCGTGTCGATACCCCAATATGTTACAGTTACAGTAAAGGCCCGCACGGAACCGTTTTCCACCTCAATTTAAGTTAATGACTTTCAGTTTCTTGGAGTTCGAGCAATTCCCATTTATTAACATTCTGAATATTAATAGGGAACTAACAGTCGGGAGAAAGAGGGCCGAACAAGAGCAAGGAAACTTCTTCGCGAGAAGAGAGAGAATTCATTATCGAGTTTCGCCCGCCGTTAAATTTGTTTCGCGCATCCGAAGACTTTGAGGGGGTTTCATTTACACAAGAAGTAATTGTACATAACCTCGTTATCATTAGTTGATTTTGGATCTCTCGACGAATTCGGGTGGCGCGTTTCAAAGGTGGGCACCCATCCGTCGCCCCTCTCTCCCCTTTATCCTGACGCTCGGAATCGGCATCGGTATCCTGTTTCTGTGTAATTAAGTAATGGAAATCAAAGTTCTGCCTTCTGATGTAACGCGTTATTTGTTCAGGAGTTACGGGCGATTCCCTCCGTCTCTATCTCTCCTGTTTGTTTTGCGCTTGCCGTATATATATATATTCGTACAATCCGGGCTTTCCGCGGGGGTTCCATTGAAGCGTTACGTTTGTTTCGAATTAATGGATATAAGGCAAGAATTATGTCAGGAAGTTAAGCGATTCCCGGTTATTTCACATCACTCTGAGTCCTTGCAATATTTCCATTTTTCTTCGAAACGCTTTTTTACTGCACCTATTGACTTAAGACAAGTTGTTTATTTAAAAGTGAATTAATTTTTCCGCCTAGTTCGGCTTTGTATATATCTTTGACATACATTATATATTTACAAATACAGATAAATCCTATAAGAAATCAGGAATTAAATTTGGCACTTCATAGAAATGAAATACCTGCGGTGCGTGAGAAAGTTAAAAATTTTCTTCCTGCTAAAATCTCTATAAATTCATTTAATAAATTATTTTAGGATTTTTTTTTGTAATGGATAAAAGGTTGTTTAAGAATCAGCTGTTGAAATAAATCGGTGCCATTGAAAAACTAAATTTGATAAAAAAAAATTAAGGAACGTGTTAGCCAAATATCATTTAAGGGCGCGTTTAACTTAAAGTGCGTTCTAACATTCTAACGATACAGATATGCAATTCCTATTTCCTATACTAGGCCGACTAGACTCTGTACCGGTCAGTTATACAAGGGTCTGTTGCACTCAGTAATTGAAATAAATACTGTGCTTCGGTACAGAACAAAAAACGTATTTTTAAATGCATTTGATGCCCTTTGGTATGGGCCCACAAGTCAGATTTCTGACAAATCCAAGAAACTGTTTTTCGTCAATTTTTTTTCGGAGAGGAGTTGTAATGAAAGAAATTTTTTGAACAAATAAATTGATTTCTAATTTTACCAATTTTTCAAACTTGATTAAAATGATCTTGTGTAACATTCTATACTCAGGACAACGAATTCCACAATTAAATGAATATCAAAAATACATCAAATATTTTGTTGTAATTTGTCAACATCTATAGTTTAACTTCATACTTGTTTCACTTTTATAACATAGGTGTCTCTGACTGCCCATAGTATAGAAAAATAAAAAATAAAAATAAATCTAAACTTTATTCGTCCATTATATTTTACAAAAAAATAGTGTTAAGGCCATTTTCGAATTCCTCACACACTTCTTGACACACTCACGGGTTGCCCAAGTGAAAAAATGCGTAATTATTGCAATTTGATCACCACTATCAACACATTGCGATTAATGAACAAAATTTTAAATGTGATTCATATATGTTTCGTCAGACATTGTCGCTTTATTGGAAAACATTGAGACCTCAACAGAGTTTCATTGAACCTCGAGAACCCCCAACTTTCTTTACCTACCCCCAATTTGCCTATCCTCAATTGCAAGCACTAACTTCTTTGAAACTCAAAATTAAGTTTTTACACATACAACAAATCTCTAGCCATAAATCGCGCAGGTGATATTTGCTCAATACTTCATGATGTTCCCCCAATACGGTTTTTCTTCTCACTGTATTTTATATTTGCAAAATATTGTTTCGATATTGTCCTATCAAATAAATGCTACTGTTACATAAATAAAATTTATCCAAAACGGCTTAATAACCCTTTCCTCCATTTAGTCGTTTTTTCCAAATAAGATATTTGTTTTAAAGTGGTGTACCCCTGGTCCCTTTGTTTAAAAATCTGAAATCCCTGTTTGTTTAAAAAATCTGAAAGAATTCATAGTGATGGTCCTGCCACCCCCTTCTCTTTCGAGGACACCCCTGGCATCGAAATTTTTTATTTGCCTTTTAAAATTCAAAGTTACTTTCCAAAACTTGAAATTACAAAACAAAGTATCGTCGACCCAGAATTGAATTGTTGTCTCACTTGTTCTAATTATTTGCTCAGTATTATAATCATTATATTCTGACAAATAATGATAAAAGTCAGGCAAATAAGCCACAACATTGTTTATTTTCGTGAAATGCTACATTTGTTCAAATTTCGAGCGAGTTACCAAATTTTCATTTTCTTCTAAAATCTCGAACGAAACCAAGCAGAGATGTAAGTTTTCGATTTCTTAACTACGATTTAACTGAATGAGGTTCCTATTATAATAATTTAATAATCTGTACCTTTACTCCCTTTGTTTAAGGGTATTATGCTTAAAAGTTTTCTACTCTGTTGTAGTCCTACCACAAGAACTTGCCTCGTTCCATGTATAACTTTAAAGAAAATTAGCCGTTTTACAACCTTGGTCATAAAAGCACTATTAGACCTCGTATATCTTAAAGTCGCTTCGGAGCAGTAAAGTGGAATTATTAAACGTACTCTGGTGTTTGAAATACATAGTTAAATCCATTTAGAGTAGATTAGGGAAACGTGACTAAAGACCAGAATTTGTGATTACTCTAATTGTCGTGGAGTAAAAATTTGAAGTAAAACAGAAAGCGAGCTTTTCAACTTATGTAAACCGGTCGCAGAATGTTGAAAATACCAATTGAGAAAAGGTAATCAAAACCTCTTACTTGCGACTGTCTTCCCTATTACCCAGCTTCCAGCCAGGACGAGAAAAGTCATTTTTTCGTATCTCCCTAAAAATTAATGATGTTTTAACAATTAAAACTTGCACCGGCAGCGCCCCCTCGCCTTTCCATAACGATAACCACCCGCTTTATATGTCTGATACGATATGCATTATTGATGGTGCAAGCATAAAGGAGTCGAGTAAAACGCTCCCCGCCTCGAATGACTGTGCTGAATCTACCTGCATTATTAAATTAGCCGTTATCTGAGCGTGTGAGGCTAATTTAACACAATTATTAATGCAAGTCAGAGTGTGTGCGTGTGTATGTATACAAGTACGTGTGATATGTGTACTGCACAAGGAAAATGAGAAGACGCCAGGCGGTAAATCACCTGACACAACGCCGTAGAGATGAAAAGAGGAGTGAGATTGGTTGAGTGGAAGCCATCGAACTGCTAATGTCATTTCACGTACTAATAAGCTTGTCGCATTAAATGCATCTATAATTACGTCGTTTAGGCACTTCGGGGACGGCTGGGATCGATGGGAGGTGTGAAAACCCACGGAAAATATTGCTACGTGGTTGTAAACATTGCATTTCGATCCTTACCCTGCTTTAGTGTTAGTTAATAAACACATAGATGGGTTGGTTAAAACGTTTGCGCCACTTCACCGTCAATAACTAGTTACTAGGCGGTTTTTTCGGAAATAAAGACTATTTTACAGAGTAAAACGTACCGTGAATAAAACTCCACGGTGTGCAGTGATCTATATTCTGAAGAAGCCTAGTGGAGATTTTTTAGGGACTTAAGCAGCTTTTGGTTTAAAAGAAAAGTTGGTGGATGAAGAAATGTCAATTTGCCAACTTTGATAGCTTTCGAAATATCAAAAATTTTTGAAAAACTGGAAATCGTTTCTCAAAAAATATCCACGAAAGAAATTTTCTCACTTTCGATACAAGGAAAGTTTCCTATTTGACTTACGACTGAAAATTTAAAAATCTGAAAACTCGGAAACCATGCAACCAAATATTATGTCACCACTTTAATAGTTTTTCAGTAATTACATTATTTTGATTAAAATTTATGATGGGTTTGCGATAACCGACGAGAGGAGCACGTGGGATTGAGTGAAATCGGAGAGAAATCTATAGCAACGCTAAAAAGTAGATTCGACATCAACCCACTATATTCTTAATGTAAATAATGTGTAATATGTAATATATATATTACATATATATATATATATATATATATATATATATATATATATATATATATATATATATATATATATATATGACATCTAACGATGTCTATTTATAACCTTCTCACCCTGATTATTAGCCTATCATTAAAACTTCTACAAACTACTCATAGGAAATGGCGAAGGCGCCTAGTTTTGAGAGTATTAATAAATTCTCTCCGAACATATTTACGAATGACACTCTTAAACGCTCAAAGCTAAAATTAAGCTTCATTACAAGCTGCACAGAGTGCCCTCTAAAAATGATAATAATCCAATAATCATTTCGTCATCATCTCTGACTTTGAGTAGGGTATGTCGTTATCAATCCACTCTCGGGGTGGTAACGAGAGGTGCGGGTGTGAAAATAAAGAAAATAACTTTTGAGATACACAATAAACATTTATATAAATAATTTGTTATTAAGTGATTTTTCAAATAGCATAAAATAATTTCTCATAGATCCTTACAGCATTATAAACCTATACAGATTCATAATTTCATACAGATTATCATAAAAATTGGTGGTTGTCCAAACTGTAAGGAGGTTATATCTGTATGGATCTATGATGAATTATTTTAAAACGTTATTAAAGAAATATTCATATAGTTATTTTCTGCTTTTAGTCTTGTTACTCTTTATAAGCCTTTTTTTCTCTCGCTTACACACTTTGTTCTTCAGTTCAAACATTATTTAAAACATTTATTATTTATTGCTAGTTTCTAAATTAAATTTCTATCAATATAACGTACCGTTTGGTTCTACCTCAAATAGTTTCAATCTCGTAACTAGTATATACTCCAATTAACAAGCAAAAACGAATGTTCAAGGGGCTGGGATTGGCCCATTTATATACTATGGTCTTTGAGATGTGCACAAATAGTTATTTTAGTTCAGAGTCCATACTGTATGTTGTAGAGAAGAAATTTTTAATTAAAAGTTCAAATGAACTCAATAACACGTGATTTGAGCAGTGGTAAACTTGGCTTTATCAATTTGTTATCACTAAAATCGTAAAAACCCGTATAAAATAACCGATTTTTGCAGTTCCAAGTATTATTGTGTAAATGACTTATTTGCCATTTTCGGGGAAGCTCTTTGAATCGATTGAGCTTTTATAAATGTCAATCGGTTAATTTGTTACTGAGATAAGTTGATTTATTTATCCCAAAAGCATTATTTCAATTAGCTTGATACTAACCAAAATATTGGAAAATTATTCTACGAAGTAAAATTTTTTCTTTGAGATTTTTTTTGAACTTTATAAATAAAAACCACCTAAAAACTTTTTGACCCCTTTTTAGGTGATTTAAAACAAGATTTTTTTATACACAATTCCAGCTGGAATCTCCAAAAAGTATCATTATACGAGGTAGTAAATTAAAAATATCGAAAGGTAACACGAAATTGTGTTTTTTAATCTCAGCTCCTTTGTTCATTACAATTAAGGAATCTCATCAGCGGCATTAAACAGTCAAAAATGTGTATTTTTAAGCCAAAAATTTATTTTCAAAAACAAGATCGGTGTTTGGAATATTCACCCATTCATCTCTCATTTCCACTCCCTATGAAATTCTGAATAATTTTTCCTTCAGCCACATGATCTAAGCTTCAGTTTAAAAAAAATGCATGGATTTTTCATGGGGTTAGGTTTCAGTCCAAAAAGTGTCATTTGACCTATGGTGTGGCGTTCGCCCATCAAGCAGATCTGCGACATGTGGTCGGTTTTGTTCAACTTAAGAATTATTATTTTAATTAGCATTACAAGTATTTTTAGGAAATTTTTTGAATTCCGTCGGAATTAATTTTTCCCGCCTATCTGGATAGCGTTGTACATGTTTTTCTTCGTCTCGTTTCGTATAAATATTCTCAAGAAATATAAAGAGTTAATGTCGCAGTAATCATAAATCACGTAGATTCACCTCTGTTTTCGGGCTCATACGTACTTGAGATTGTTCTATAGGCCCCCGTGGGAAATAAACACTACCGATACTCATCTCGAGAGGTTTATGGAACCAAACTTGTCACCGCATTATCATAATCGCGGGATCTGAATGATTTATCGAGAGTTAGTCGTTTCGGGAGAGGAGGGGAGGACGATAATTACCGAGCTTCGGTTTACAGAAAAATCGGTAAATCTTATAAGGCGAACACGAGAGAGTGTTAAATCCGAATGGCGAACGGTTACCATAAAGAACCAGGCGCAGAAGTAGAACTCGAACAGGTTAGAGGCTAGGCGATGATCGCCACCGTCGTCTCCTCAAAAAAGAAAGAGAGAGAGAGAGGAACGTACACAAAAAATCTCTCATAATTATCGAACGATTAATATGCAAGAGGAGAGGTGTACCCGCTGCGTTCTCGATACTCACCTTACCTGTAATTCCTAGTTTTATGGCGGTCGTTTATTATTTTAATAGTGCAGTTTGCTGCGTGTTCGACCGGACGGGCTTCGTACGTACGTTATCGGAGGGGCAGCCTTTCCGACTCTAATGACAGAAAACAATTATTGTTCTCATCGAGATGACGGTTAAATATCGGAGTTTCGTTGTCGTGGTATGCAGATTGCGGGAATGTTTCACGGCGGTACAAGTACGTTACGTGTAAACCGTATGAGATAACGGACGTTCATGCCTCCTTTCGGAAAATATCATCGCGAAATATAAAGCGGGAGATAACAGGATTTCTAACTGGCAAAAATTCTCCGCTCGGTACCAAAATAACTAAACGCACTTGTACTCTCGGTTTTGACATGAATGGGATCGTATGACGGGACTTGTAAACACTTCGGACGTTAATAACTTCGAAGTTAATTAATAAACGTTTATACAACATAAACTAATTTCGTCGAAAATATTACCCCACTTACGTTTGTATTAAAATAAATTCGACGGTTTAGCATTTTCCCAAGGGATCAAAAACTTTGCCCGCCATCATCGTTACCGTTAATTCCCGTATATTTCAATCAAAATTATTTTCGAGCTATTAAAAATAGGTATAAACAGTTAACGATGAGGTGTACTTTCTAAATCGATAAACTTGCGTTTACGAAACTCTTATGGTTTTTGAGAAATCGCCACGACACTTTGTTAACGATTATAAATTTTACGATTTCGACCGCCAATAAATCGTGATTGAATTGAAATATTTTTCTGTCGAGCACAAGCACCTGTCATGGAAAAAAATATAATCTCGACCGGTGGCGGTTGGTTATAATTTCCTGCGTGGATAAAAATACTTACAGATTTTAAAACCAGGTAATACTGAGTAAATACGGTACGAGCGAAACAAAATCTGTTACGAGAGGCAAGCACTGTGGCAAACATTTTGAAAAAAATTGAAAAAATTGTTTTAACTTGAGGAGACCAGTAATTTTTGAGAAAAAACAAAATGTGACAAGTTTCGCCAAATTTGCCGGTTTTCAAAGTGAAATTTTTAAATGTTTTTGTATGTTATCCTCATAGGTTAAACGATTATAGTAAAGTTTGGTTATTCAACTTTACGTCGATATTCAAATTTCCTGGAAAGAATGTGGAGAAGTAAGCGAAAAAACGATTATAAACGGCGCGGTTTTCGCGCCTTCGCCAGTTTGAAATTTAAAATGCGGGTGTGCTTAGCGGAGATATGTGACCGATGAACATGTCCACGCAGCTGAGTTAACACTGCTAACAAAACTACGCAATCGACATGTCTGACCGTTTTGTTTAAATTTCTTTATTCCTGTTTCCATCAACGAAACATTTTAGAAACACTCAATGAAGTGACGAGGGGTCAGAAATGCTAGCAGAAAGCGGGCCCCTAATTAAATCGATGTACAATTCAAATCAGCGAAATCAAATCACGAAAAATCCGAGGGTCCCTATCCTCTCTTAATAATTAAAGACT